>CAVNYO010000403.1:1200000-1912276 GCA_963692855.1 Mycena citricolor
GGCGCGAGACGCGCGGATAGTCCATGGCCGTGCGGGACCCGAAGAGCTCGAGAACTGTTGTGCGTGGGAGGATCGGGAAGTTGGCTTCCCTCAGCAGTTGAACGGGGATGCCCAATCGGGTGAGTGTATGCTCGCATCCGAGAGAAAGCAAGAGCGGAAGGGTCACGTCGTCTCGAGAGCTGCGAATTTCAAGTCTTCGAAGGGAAGATAGAGAAAGCGGACCGGGTGCATGGCCCCGTGACGTGTTGAACATCAGCCCGTTTGTGTTTTCCCGACTGCCGTCGGAGAAAAGAGACTGGACATTCGGGGAGACTTGCAGCACCAGATCCAGAAGCCCATCTGGTGCGGCGAAGCGATTCCAGAAAACGAAGCGTAATTGGGGGAGAATGAGGCTTCGTCCCAGAGTCATGGTCATCAGATCTATATCCAAAGCCGTGCTGTGATCATTGGAATGCTGGAGGACGAGCACCTCGAGGCGCGGACAGAGCGTGAAAAGGGCACAATAAAAATCCAGGTCTGCTGGTTCGGAGATACTCACGGCGCGCACAAGGTTCGATACACCTGCTCTGCGGAGGGCTGCGAAGAGGCTGGACTGAGTGACTAAATCCTATCCGCCCAACGATGTGGCATTGCACGTGAGACGGATCGTACGGTCCGGGGTCACATGACCATCCACGCGCCCAAAACTCGTCCGACACTGCGATGAAAGTCTCGCAGAGACAGAGACAAATCCCACGGGATTGGACTCCGAATGAATTGGACCAGTCAGGGGGGTGAATTTGAAAGCTTTTTCAGGATCCTGGACCTAAATACATGGGTCATCCTCTCTAAAGAGTGACCCCAAGCTCATCTAATCAAAAATCAAAATCACAAGAGATAGCTCATGGGCTTTCATTTACAAGATCTGGCAGTCGTATACATAAATATAACATAGAAATTTAAGACAAACTGCACTGCTCAAATCCACTGAGAATGCTGATACATTTCTGGCAATGCATACAGTGTGAGTTTTCGGTCGACGGCTCCCCGGCAGGGCAGAGAATTGCAAGATATTCAAAAAAAAACAATTAGAGAGTCTGTAGATGCTGGAAGAAACCTTGTGTGCTCTGGAGACGAGCGCGTCCCAACTCTTGACACTGACAAGTCAGCACGGTCATGTGCCTTCGGCCTTCGGCAACAGCACTAACCGATCACGTGAAATGCCACATCGTTGGGCGGATAGGATTTAGTGACTGAGTGGAGCGATTGACACAGATGCTTTCGTAAAGTAGCTCAGCGGCCAGCAGATTCCAAGAGCTGGAGACGAGGGAGAATGATCTCACATCCTGTAAGTGCACATGAGTCAGCTTGAATTTGATTTCTATGCATGTACAGACCTGATGGAAAGGACGTATGAGATCAAATGGATTCACAGCACGATCATATCGATACACAAAGTCACTGTCATACGCGATATTCAGAGGCGAATAATAGGCGGTGGCGAGCCTCTGGATATAGAGCCACAATTCCGAAGGGAGATCCGCTCGCAGCTGCGACATAAAGGGC
The DNA here is from genome assembly GCA_963692855.1 of Mycena citricolor. NCBI lineage: Eukaryota > Fungi > Basidiomycota > Agaricomycetes > Agaricales > Mycenaceae > Mycena > Mycena citricolor. The sequence goes on from CAVNYO010000403.1 coordinate 1,201,546, forward strand.
GAGAGGTGTCCAGAGACTCGTAGTGGCCACGTACCAATGACTAATGCCTGTGATCCGAGCAGCACTGCCACTCACTCCTTGTTGCCAGTAACATTCAACCTCCTTCAAGTCCCAGCTATTTGCCACCATATTATCATTCCCAGTCCCTTCGCTCACTAAAATCTCGAAGCCGTGTTTGCATCACTGGAGCATCTCAACGCATCAATCTGAGATTGGCGTGTATTCGAAGTCCAGCCTGTCAAATCGTCCAAGGACTCAATCCTAGCCGAAAAGACTGCCAACCGCTCTTGGATAAGATTCTGAATTTTGAAACAAGCTTTTCTCGATGAGGTCCCGCGAATCGTAGTGCCGAGGAGTCGCGGAATCATTTGCCTTTTTGTTCTGCTTATGCATGTGTGTGAATGTTCAGCCAAGTATATCATCCGGTTCCGCCTGGGATGACAGATGGATCATTCCGTTCGAGTGTTGGAAGAAGCTGTCTTGCCATCTACCAGCATGATCACTGCGAAAGACATCCAGTCTCGGTCTATAGCCGTCGGAGACCTCGACATGCACATTCTGGAAGCGTTCCCAGAAGGAGTGGAGCACGCTCCTCTGCTCGTTCTCCTGCACGGCTTCCCCGAACTGGCCTAGTAATCCCAGCCTGCTCTTGTTCGCCGCGTCTTGACTCACATGCCGGTGTTTCAGCTCCTGGCGCAAAGTGATCGGGCCTTTGGCGGACGCGGGATACCATGTCGTGGCGCCGGACCAGCGGGGCTACGGGCGCACCGTTTCCCGCGACTCGCCTGCGCGGAGGGTCGACTACGGGGACGATCTCTCTCCGTTCCGGATCACGAATCTGGTCAAAGACGTTCTTGGGCTTGTGTTTGCTCTCGGGTACCGATCTACCGCTGGCGTCGTGGGACACGACTACGGCTCGCCCGTTGCAGCCTACTGCGCTCTCATTCGGCCTGATGTCTTCCAGTCAGTCGTGCTCATGAGTGCTCCGTTTGCGGGTCCTCCAGCCCTCTCTCCTTCACCCACATCCAGCGACTTTTCCGCTCTCGCTGGTCCGTTGGCTGAACTAAATCCTCCTCGGAAGCACTATATGCTGTACTTCAGCACCGACCGTGCCAATAAAGATCTGATCTATCCCCCGGAAGGGTTGCGCTCCTTTCTGCGGAACTACTTCTACGTCAAGAGCGCTGATTGGACAGAAAACGCCCCGGAATCGCTGTCGGGTCCGCTGGTTCCTGCACTCGCGTCGCTGCCAGACTACTACGTGATGCCTCTCCACGCGTCCATGCCCGAGGCGGTGCGCCCGTACCAGCCGTCGGAGGACGATCTCTCGTGGTTCCCGGAAGACGACCTCGACTTCTATGTGCAGGAGTTCTCGCGCACAGGATTCCAGGGCGGTCTCAACTCCTACCGAGTCATGACCAGCCGTGACTGGCAGGCGGATCTCGAGCTGTTTGCGGGGATGCAGATCGTCGTTCCCGCCATGTTCCTCGCGGGCAAAGAGGACTGGGGGACGTACCAGCGTCCCGGCGGTGTCGAAGCGATGCGCGAGTCCGCGTGCGCCCACTTCGACGCGCTCGTTCTCGTCGAGGGGGCGGGGCACTGGGTGCAACAGGAGCAGAGCGAGCGGGTCGTCGAGGAGATAGTGCGATTCGTGCAAAAGCATAGCAAGTAATGGGCAGGCGGTACGGTACAGGTAAGTAGCAAGGAACATTGGGTAATGTAGGATATGTATGACATTCGTATGCGGCGTTCAGAGGTTTTCCAGTCAGCGCGGATGATCGATGAAGATTTTGACTCGCTGGCCGATCCAGCGAGGATGGGATTTGTCTTCCTCGACGCGGATCTTCACTCGACCGGAGCATTCGTTTATGGATGAGCCTGACTTGACTGACGAATGCATCTTGTTTGACAAAGCCGCAAAGTGGAGGAAAATGTCACTGCTGGCGCGCTTGATTTCTCCCGGGGGAGAGCAAGTGCACTTCATAACGAGAGTATACGAGGTTGATGTGCGATATTTATGATGGACTAGGGTGCTGAGGGACGTGGTCAGAGACGCCACAGGAGAAAGAACAGCGACTAGATTGTACCCGAATGACAACGACGTTTTCTGCCTCAACTCTTGAGCAACTAAGCCCGCGCGGGCTTTGTGGTCTACAGCCGGATCGGCAACGAGAGCGTAAGTGCATCGAAGGGAGACACCGGTTCCAGTAGCCGGATAGCGGAGCTTGATGAATTTGTGTACATCAGAGGAACCGGCGAACTTTTCGAACGAGTCTATCTTCTTCTGCGCGCCGCATGATCAATACCTGGAGGTCCAACTGCTCGAATCAGTTTCTCACCTCGACCGGTATGTATGACTAGGAAAATTTGATCGTGTGAGTCAATAGATGGCGCAGCTTTGGAAGAAGACGTGCCTTCGCCTTGAAAAATGGGTCGTCTCCCTTGAACCGTTTCTTTATTCGCTCTATCGCGTCCTCGGTCTCTGTCATTAGCTCAAGTTTCCGCTTCCGCCCACCGCCGAACAAGGGCAGGATAGGGAGCGATGCCGAAGCGCCGTTCGCACGCGGAGTTGCGTCTTTCAGAGCCGGGGCCTGTGCCATCGGCTCCAGTTTCTGCTTCCGCCCACCATCAAACGGGGGCAGCACGAGTGCCAGTGCCGAAGTGGCGCTTTCGCGCGGAGTCGCGTCTTTCAGGGCCGAGGTCTGCTCCAGCAAGGCGCGTTTTTTGCGCTCAGCAGCCCGTCGAGCCGTCGCCGCCCGCTTGGCGCGGCATTCCGCGCAGCGCTTGTATCCGAAGGAAGAGTCGCGGCCGCACTGCTTGCATTTTGCCACGCCGATCGTCTCAAGGTTGACTTGCGGGAGCGAGGTCGGAGCAGCTTCGCGCATGGTTGCGAGCAAGAGTGACACTGCATCGCGCGATGTCACATGGCGTGATCTGACGCGTTGGGGCCCGAAAAGGAAAGGTCGTTGCCTTTCTTAGTGAAGGATCATTAAGCATGTTTTGTTCCGAGTATACTACTATAGGACTATTAGGAAATGGGCCCTTGAAACCAGACGCTTCATTCAAAACCAGACCATGTTCTAGTCTTCAAATGAGATCAGACTCGAGCAAAAGGAAGGCAGCGACCCCCGTCGACCGTTGACCAATTCAACTTAGCGGGACTACTTTGTCGCAGTCAAGTTGAGTACAGGTATATCGCGCAAGTTTCCACTCTTCTTCCCGACATTTTCAAGTCATCTCAAAACTTCAACCAATCTTTTCAGGATAGTAAGTTAGTAATGTACTCGGTCGACAGAAATCGGCAAACAATGGACAGGATTTGCGTAGAAAGTTCTCAGAGAAAGATGTGAGAATGTTATAGCGGCTGTTCTCAGATTTCAATCGGAAGCAGACAGAAGTTTGCACCAGCAGAATATGGGTCACGTGGGATGAGATCCTCGGAATTCTCCGATGGCGGGCTCGAGCTGCGCACCCTTCTTCTCTTTCTCTTTGCTGGCCTGGGCTGCCAATCCCGCAATAAACCATACATCTGAAATGCTGGCATGCCCGCTCAAGCTAGAACACGCATTCCGTAGCCACCTGAGATGATCACTCGCGGCACCGACTTGCATCATTGCCTTCTCAGCTTCCGTCCCTCATTGCCCGACTCGGAAATGCGCTCTGATGTGCCGCTACCTACACACGTCTCAGTCTCCGTTCAGATCACGCTATGTATGTCACTTTCATCTGCAACATATCGATGGGAACCAGTGATGGGCCCGTCGCCCGCCGACCTCGGATGTGTGTCACCGCGCACCTGAGCGTGTTGCCGCTTTCCCTTTCACTTTCTGGCTTCACGCTCTTGGTTTTTCTGTTCTTCTCCTTCTTGTTCATACCCCCCTTTTCTGTTATTCTTGCTTGTCTTTTCCATTCACATTTTCCATTCACATTTTCCCGACTCGCATTACCACTTCTTGGACTGCATGACGAACTGGGCACTCGAAATCGCGCCCTTCCTCGCGAGCTCCCTCGTGATTGCCACTCTTCCTCACCACTGGCGGGTGGGAAACATCGCGACGCTCTCGATCATCGCCTGGCTTTTCGTGTACAACATGATGTACGGCGTCAACGCTGTCATCTGGAATGGCAATGACGACATCCAGGCGGCAACTTGGTGCGATCTTGGTGAGCTTCGTTTCCTGTCTCATTTCAGCTAGATTCTGGAGGGATTATAGCTACGAAACTGAAGATTGGCGCGGACGTTGCGCTCCCTGGATGCTGCTTGTGCTTGGCACGCCGTTTGCTGCGGATAGCGAAAGGAAAAGAAATGTCGCCGCCGGGGTGGAGGTATCTGATGCCAGATATCCTGCTCTGCTGGGGCATTCCTGTTCTGATAATGGCTCTCCGTGCGTCCCGCCTCAAATTGGACCGCTAATTGCATGAACGAGTTGAGCAGATCTCGTCGTTCAAGGCCACCGTTTCGATATCATCGAGAATATCGGATGCCTCCCTGCAGTTTACATCTCCTGGCCGTCCATCCTCATCCTTGATCTACCCGCATTTTTGCCTGCTGCTGGTGCACTCCTATGCTGTGGCATGGCAATACCCAAGTTATATCAGAGACGACAATCCTTCCGTGTCTTCCTGGAAACGACCGAGTCGTCGCTCACGCCGTCCCGCTACATGCGTCTGATGGGGCTGACACTGCTCCTTGGGCTGTGGAACACCATTCTGGTCGCCGTCAGCGCGGTCAGCGCATATATCGGCGGGCTTCAGCCGTACGTCAGCTGGCCCTTTGTCCACGCCGGCTTCGAATTCATCGGCCAATTCAAAAACTCGGATCTAAGCCCGTCGGATGTCGCGTTCACCTACATCCTCTGGTGGGCTGTCCCGCTCAGCAGTGTCATATTCTTTCTCTTCTTTGGGACGGGGAGCCAAGTGTTGCAAGACTACAAGGCCATGGCGGGTGGACTCTCGCGGGCAGTCAGCCTATCCCGACGCAAGTCGCAGGCTCTTTCTCCTGCGCGAAGATGGAGGGGAGGTGTCGATCCGGAGGCTCCACCCTTGCCGACACGTGCTGACAGCGCTTCGACTTACTCGGGAGCGAGCGGAGGGTCGAGGAAGGAGCTGCTGGGGTCGACATTTGCGGCTGATGCTGGCTCTGTGGATCGAGAACAACTCCCGTCTTTCTACCATTATGCCCAGTGAAAGTAGATCGTTCGTGAATATGTTATGCATGGTACATACATAAGTTACAACATGAGTCATAAATACATGGAGCATAGCTGGATAAGTAACAGATCACTGGGCCTGCAGGAGAGTCAACGGAGCTTCGCAAGCGACCGTGGCTTTCCTGCAGATTTGGGAGTCCGGGTGTAGAAAGTCCTCATACGCGAATTCAAAGCGGTGCTACTACTACTACTAGTCCGTTTGGGGGTCGACAGCGACAAGAGACACTGCGACGACAGCGGGCGTCTGCCCTTGAAGATGTTCTTGAGCTGTCGCAGCCGCTGGTCTATCCACGCGGGCCAGTCGAGCATCTGGCCCGGCTTGCGCAGGTCCCACGAGCCCAGTCGGCAGCAGACATCGTTGAAGCGGGCGATGACTTCGCCGATGGTAGGCCGCATGGCGGGGTCCTTCTGCGTCATCGCGTCCACAATCGGCGCCAAAAACGCCAGAGGAACGTGTCCACCAGCCTGTAGACGACCGGCGTGAGCTTTGTCAACCGAAGGCGAGGAGTGGGGAAACATGTGCACCTCTGTGGAACGCACCCTAAAATGCCGCTTGAAGAGATCTCCGAGGCAGTAGATGTCAGCCGGGAAGGGGTTGCACTGGCCGCTGGCATACTCGGGGGGCGTGACTTCACTGGCACCGGGCACGACTGTTTCGTGCGGAGGTCCGTGGGCTGGATCGTATCGTCTAGAAAGACCGAAATCTATGATGTGGTACTGGGGCCAGCATTCGGTGCGGGTGATGCAATATGCAAGCCCGTCGTTGGTTGGATTCAGACAGTAGTTGACCGGGTGAAAGCCGCGTGGGAAGAGACGCGAGGGGTCTTGCATGATGTTGAGCAGGCTCAGATCACTGCGTTTTCGTTAAGTCAGGTTTGCTCGTGCGACTGGAGTCCAGCGACGTACCGGTGTGCGACAAAGTTGTCGTGCAAGAACTGGAGTCCCTGCTGAGTGTCAAATGGGGATCCAGCAAGATAGACATTGACACACACCTCAGCCAACTGCCGAAAGCAGTCTACGACCTCCCCGACGGTATCGAACAAAGGCTCATCGAATCGTATGAGTCGCGGCATAACGATGATCTGCTTGTCCCCATCATATGGATCGTCGAGTGTATCTAGGATCGGGATACAGCGGTTCCGGGGGTTCTTGGCCATCGCATCTGTCGAGAAAAGCTGGCCGATCTCGACCTCGTGCGGGAACTTCCGCTTCGAAATGCATTTGAGCATGACTTGCTGACCGTCATATATCCGGTCCGCATCCATGATATGCTTTTTCTGAAGACTAGGTCAACAGCCGTTCGAGCAAGCAAAAGAAGCGCGAGAGACTCACGGGGTGCTGCGCAATCTGATCACCGATTGGACCCACGAAATCGGGATGGAATTTCGGGCGCAGACGATAGCCCGCCTTTTGCAGAAAGACTCGGCGTTGGTACCAGTATGCCTCCTTCTCGGAGATCGCAAATGCAGACTTTTCCACGAAGGATCCAGTCTTTTCAACCATTGAGAAGGCAGAGTACGAGGGCGCGAGTGAACGAAAAGCTTTGAGGTGTTTTGGTGCGAATATCCTGGCGGCTTTATAGGCAGGACTGAACGCGCCAGGCCTGTAGCGCGTGGTGCGGCTCTAACAGGCATAGAATCAGCATCTTATCGCAGTGGTCAGTTTCACGCGACTCGAGGCGAGGGTAACTCTCACGGTGAGGCTGTTCCGACCCTTTCCGGGAGAATCCACTCAGATTTCAACAACTACAAGCTCTGTGTCGCGCGCGGCTCCACAGGGGACACCCCGGCTCCATGTCTCTCCCTGCTTCGAAGACGCATGTCGGAATTTGCAGGCGTCCTGGATACCGCTCGGCATATACAAACTGCGGGGAAGGAGATCTCACTTGCTGATCGCTGCAATACGCTTCCACTGGCAAAAGAACCGGTAGCACTTGCGCGCGATGTGCGGCACGCTCCCGTGCATCCACAGGGTCGAGCAGGATGAGTGTCGCAGTCATGCCTTGCTTTACACGAGGCCGGGTACGACTGCATGGGCATCCCGGCTCGATCCACGTCGCAAACGTTATAGGACCCGCGCACACCTGGCACAACAGCGATTGCGGTGCGTGGATCGACTGGCTGGCTGTGGTCTCGAGTTTGGCGCGCAAGTGAGGCAAACGCTGCGCATCGTCGATAGCCCACGATTCGCCACCGGCCGCCGGAGCGTTTCACAAGGCATGCAGCAAAGGACGTAGCGGTGCGAAGTTCTCGAGTTGTGGAGAGCGTCAAAAACTCCCATGGTGAGTTCTGCCGACGGTCAGTCCGAGGAGGAGACGGTGCGGGGAAACAAGAGACTTTCTGCCGGACAGTTGGAGAGCAGTCGGATCCTACCAGGGCGAAACTGCTTCGCTTTCGCTGAGCACGGATCGTCTGCGCTTTCATGAATGAGCATCGGGCGCTCAAATCGCTGCTACGCACCTGGAGTCGCGTCGTTCCAACCCTGTCGGGATTCAAGAGTCAAGCGGCTGTTACACCTAGTCCGGTACCTTTTCACGCTGGTCCTCTGTGCAAGCTCAGGCTACGGCTATCGGTACATGAAAGAGGCGTGGGAGGTGTGCGCTGGGAATGGTTGGCCAGTGTCCGTGAGCCTTCGATGCTACATCCGTATTTATAAGCCGGCGAGCACCTTGTCTTTCTTAGTTCAAGGCACCATGTGTCTCGGATCGGCCCTCCCGCGAGTGAGTAACCTGGTTAGAGGGAATGGCCGCCTGCCAAGGCACGCGCTACTCAGTTATGATCCGCCCCACCCGGCCATCACACCACGCTCGGACAAATTGAAATTGCGACGAGCATCTTCACAGTCCGTCTGTGACGACATCGGAGAACCAGACTAGGACAGCCAAACGTGAACCCTCTGTTGCACCACGTTGTAACAAAGGCGCGCCGTAAACGCCGTATACCCAGCCGCATTACAGGACACTTTCATTTGGAGCGGTCCGAAGCTTAGGTCCTTGGACACGTTGGCGTGTAGTAGTGCACCGAGACTCTATTCCGTTTCCTTTTTTCTAGTTGTAGCAACTCCGCAAAAGAGGTATGTACCGCCACATGCTCTCGTTTACACACAATCGCTCATCGTGTAGACAAAGAACGAAGTCATGGCCTCTACCGAGTCTCCCCAACCCGAGTCGGCGTCATCTCCTTCGTCTAATGGCATCTTCCATAAACATCAGGACTCGGATGCGCAGGAGATGCTGATCGCGTCCCTCCGGGGCCAAATTCAAGACCTCTTTTCCCAAGTCACGCAACTGAATGGGAAGCTCGTCAAATCCTATGACCGCGTCTCCGACCTCGAAGACGACGCGCACATGTCTGCGTCCCAGGCGCGGCAGACGTCGCTCAAGATCGCGCAGCTCGAGCTCGAGCGCACGCAGCACCTGTCCGCGCTTAACACCGGGCTCCTCGTGGAGAAGGCCCAGGTGACGGCGGAGCTCACTCGCCTGATGGAAAAGGCGACGGAGGAGGCCGTGCGGAGGGGGCGTGCGGAGACGGCCAAGGCGGACATCGAGAAGGACTTGGACGACTTGAGTGCGACGCTGTTCGCGCAAGCAAACACGATGGTCGCAGAAGCCCGGTATGCTCAGGCGCTGGCGGACCGCAGGGTCGAAGCTTCCGAGACAGCGCTGAAAGGCGCGGAGGAGATGGTCGGCATGATGCAAATTCAGATGCAGAGGCTGCAGGATGAAAAAGACAATGCCGAGCATGGCTCCCGAAGAAACTGGGAGATTCAGGACAGGCCCCCCAGCTCTGTGAAGCTGATGAGCTCCCATCTGCCGTATCAAGAATTCCTTTTGTTTGTCGCGCATCTGCGAAGCATTCATCCTTCGTCGTTGGCCAACCCACCGGCGATGACAACTCTTCTTCCAATGGCGTTTCTTTCCCGCCTTTCAAATGAAGACTCGTGAGTGTTACCTTTCTTCTTCCAATGGCACGTGAACGAAGTATTACAGTGAGCCAACTATGCGTCTCGACTTGGCGCCGTCTCTCAATTGGCTATCTCGGCGATCTGTGCTTTCCGCAATCCATGCAGGGCAACTTACAATTGAACCCATGGCCACCGGTGCAATGCTGGCTGAATCCAACTCTGCTGGAGCACCCACCATCCCCGGTGTCAACAGCAGTAACAACAACATCTCTTGCGCGCTGTGTGGAACCCCCATTTTTTCCAATCCAGAGCTTCCCCCGCATTATGCAAAGCCACCCACGCATCCATCGTTGCACGGGAACAGCGGATGGTCTACGTCAGTGATCAAGAAGACGTTGTCGTACACCGGCACCTCAAGTGTCTCTCGACCCAGTTCCGAACACGGAGCACCCTACCCACCGCAAATCTACATCTTCCGGATCGCGACACCACTTCCACCGCCCCAACCGATGAACCCGCCGACTCGCACCGCCAGCCCGTCACCGTTCTTGCCCAGCGTATCGTCGCGTGCCACACCTCCACCTGCTGCTGCTGCTGTTGCCGCGTCAAGCCTAAGCAATCTGTCGTTCAACTCGTTGACGCAGTCGGCGGCGCCGTCGACGACTATATACCCGCTCTGCACGTCCGGCTGGTGTCTTGCACGCCTGCGCACCACGTGCACTCTATGGTCCTTTGTTCGCACGGGGATCGTCGAACGAGTTTGGGAGGAGGAAGTGCCGAACATCCCGCAAACTGCACTCGAGCCCAACGCAGCGGCGGCGCCACCGATTCCCCCGCGCAGGAAAGGACTTTGGGGCATGGCTACGAAGCTGGGGAGTTGGAGCGGCGAGAAGAAAGTCGAGGAAAAGCCGCTTCCACCGACTGCGGTAGTCCCGACCTCGGCTCCCCCTTTGCCGAAACGGAACGAGGAGCGCCGGCGGTCGTCTCTCCCGGTGAGCTCTGCACCACCGCTTCCTGCTCGACGTGTTGTGGAGCAACCACCGGCCGAGCGAGTGGAAGTGGTGGAGGAAACAGTGGCTGAGCAGGCGCCGGTTGAGCAGGCACCGGTGGAGAAGGCTTCAGTTGAGGAGGTTTCAGTTGAGCAGGCGCCGGTTGAACAAGCACCGATGGAGCAGACTGCTGCTGAGGAGCCGGCGAATCCAACAGTGCCTCCAGCCACAGAACCGGCGGCGGAAGCGGCGGCGGCAGAGCAGACTGAAGAGCCACCAGCGCCAGTGGCTTCGCTGAAACGAATGTCTGCACATCAGATTGCCCTCCCTGATTCGAGACCGTCCACTCCAATGGCCGAAACCCCTGCAGCTGAGACTGCTGTCGTCGAATCGTCAGGACCAGCTGCCCAGCCGGCTGCTCCCCCTCCACTTCCGAGGAGAGCTGCCGCTAGACGGCCCGTTCCCGCCCCTCCGACTACAGAATCAGCGCCCCCAGCTGAGCCCGCTGATGCGCCACCCAAGGTAGCAGCAGTGGAAGTGCAGTCTGACATTGTTGCCGCGGAACCAGTGGAAGCTAAGCCAACAACCGAAGAACCCCCTGCATCCCAACCCGTGTTGAACGGGGACCTGGCGCGCTCAGAGTCACCTCTTCCCGAAAAGGAGAAGGAGGACGACGAAGAGGATGACGAAGTGTATGTGGGCGACGCCACCTGGGAGGAACGCACCTGGAAGGAGCTGGTGCGGCTGCGAGAAGAGATGTACTGGGCCCGGATTGGCGCGAAGCGAATGTAGTCGGATTTATCTTTATTCAAGTGCGTGCTTGTAATCAATACATAGGTGATGAGAATCCATTGCCTCGTACTTGTGTACTGAGCAGAGTAAACTGTTAGATAAAATGAGTGTGTCACGTGAGAATCACATGTCTCTCGCGTGCGTAATCGCTTCTGCTCCGGCCCGCCAGCCGTGAAACATCCGATTGCTTGTTCCCCGGGCCCTCCGCGGGACGCAAAGCCCTACCGGTTGATGCTCGTTTCGATATTCGTCTGGCCATCCTCATTCGCGGAATCACAGAATCACGATATGAGCCTGTTGAGGACAGTGCCCAGGACCCAGAACACGATTTGAATCCGATCTACATTGGGTTCAAACATCTCTGCGGCAAGTGCAGGCCTGTGTGTGATCTCGGTACCCCGTCCTTTTCCCATGCTACCGCTCACATCAGGTGTACAGCTTATAATCAATCAGAACGCCTCGACATCTCGCATGATCATGACCCACCTCGAGACTGACATGGGGGAGCACAGCGCGAGCTGCCTCCCCGGCCCAGTGTCATTGACCAACACGATCCCCACCGTGCAGATCGCCGTCCCGAAGTACCTCCGCAACCTCCGTCTGCAGCAGCTTGCGCGGAGAGCCGACTCGGACCCAGGCCATGGACGGCAGCACGGAGATCGAGAGCTGCAGGCGTTAGCGGCAGCGCGGGTGTTATCGCACGTACCTATCCCCGGGATCCACCCTGCCCCCACTGACCTGCGTTTTCCGTGCGGTGCAGGCTCGATGCGTCGCTCGACGAGGGGCTCAGGATGCTGTTCGCTTCGCTGAGAGAATTGGATTCGGAAGTGACTGTTGATCTGCGTGGATCCCCTGTCAAGGAGGCACGCGGGCGCGAGGGAGACGGCGATGAGAACCGGGAGGATATCAAGGTAGGTTGCGCGCGTGGGATCAGTGAGTGGGCTATATGTCGCGCTATTACCGTTTGATCCTAAGACCTGCTAGTCGATCCCGTCGTCTGAAACTCCCCCCTTCCCAATAGGACCACCTCCCACCTGGAGCCTCGGCACCCGTCCGGAACTTCGTGACTTGGTCATCGGTGTCTTCGTTGCAGCTGGACCAACCCCCCTCGTCGTCTGCGGGCTCAACTGCCGTTCCAGCTCAACTGCCAGGGCAGTCACCCGACATCCCATCCGCTGTTCTCCCGAGCAAAGTCCCTGAGATGGTAGACCGTGTCCGCGTCACTGCGCGCTATATCACGAGCCAGCTCCAAGAACGGGGGAGGAAGACTGCAGGCAAAGAAAAGGCGAAGGACGCCAAGTCTCCGGTTGTACCACCCACGCCGATTCAGATCACGAAGCAAGCATCCGTCGCCTCGACATCCTCCATGGCTTCCACTGCCAGCAGTAGTAGAACGGTCACAGAGCTCACGCGGAAGATTGGTGCGTCGCGAAATGAAATCGGTGTGTATGGACCCAGATTGATAGCGGTCTGGTGCAGGACGGCTGACAGCCACATGCTCTGACGACTGGCTTGCGATGCAGGAAGTGTGCGGGCTGGCATCGTCGTCCGACGAGTCGGCACGTGAAGCAGTGCGAGCGTTGCGCTACGAGTTCCGATTCGGGGCACCTTCTGCTCAGCTCGTTGCGGCACAGGTGGGTCCTGGATCTCCAGATCTGGTTGTACCGTCTCTCTAACGATGCACACAAGCTATGGGCCCTGCTGCTCAAGTCAGCCTCCGGCGCGTTACTATATGCCTGTACGAGCCACAAGTTCTTGGACAGCCTAGAAGACCTGCTGGTTGCCCCGCAGACGGATCCTGTTGTGCGTAGTCGCGTGTTGCGCGTTCTCGGGGCGGCCGCATATGCCAGTGGAACTAGTCCGTCTGTTAACGACGATGCCATATGATTTCTGCTAATCGCGACCGCAGAACTCGCTGCATTCCGCCTGCTGTGGCAACGTGTGCGACCACCGGAAGCGCCAGAAGAGGGGGTGCCTTTCGCTGACGAGGATCCCATCTTTAACCCGCGTCCCCTTCCGACCGATGCCGCGCACAACGTGATCACGTCTGAAAAACCGCTGACTCCTTCGCGACGACGGCCCAGCAAAACCCGTGCGGCAGGACACCCATCGAATTCGATGTCATCTCCCGATGCTGGGCCGCCAACGACGAGCAGGCTGTTCACGTCTGTGCTTGACACTGAGTCTCTGCTGCGGCCACTGAGATCGAAGAAACCCTCGCGACAGGCTCCAACGAAGGACGCCGGCGATCTGCCCATCCAATCGCCTCCGCCGGAAGAGGAAGAGGCAGATTTCTTTCGATTCGAGCACGCAAACCCAGTCGCCCCACTCGACCGATCGCGCGCCGGCTCGTCTTTCGGTCTTTCGAGCCTGCCCAGCCTTCCGATTGCGTTGACGGGCTTCCCGAGTCTTAGTATCGGTACGTGCCAGCCCCTCCCGATCTCTGGACGATTAGGCTTAGTACCTTGACAGGCAGCAATATCGAGACAGGCTTCAATCGGCTAGTTCCGAGCAGGAGATCCAAGGGTGTGCTACGGACGGCCGTGGCCACCCCAACGGTTGCCCAGTCAGCGGTCGCAGCAGCTGCTGCTGCACAAGAAGCACCACCACCACCTCCCCCGCTTCGCGTCGACAGCCCCGTATCCGTCATCGAGCCCCTGCCCCCCTTGCAATCAGAACAGACGCGGAAAGATCCGGCCGTCAGGGCTCGTGCCCAGTTCAATTGTGCGTGCGCAGCAGCCTAATCTGTTGAGTGTTGCAGCGGCCGCTCGCTAACCTTACCCCCGCGGCCCCAGACTTCCCCGTGCGGGCGGACGGCGACCAGGATGACGCCGACGAGATCGCGTTCACCAAAGGAGAGGAGCTCGAGATCCTGGACCGGGAAGGCAGGTGGTGGATGGCGCGGAAGCACGACGGGACAACAGGCAGTGAGTCGCGGCGTTTGTTTATGGTGTGGCTTTTGTTGACTTACCGCGGTCAGTCGTGAGGGCTGACTATTTCACTATCGTGGCTGGATGAGATGGAAGATCGAGTGCTTTAGTATACTATCGTTATTATGTATTGGGACTGTTGTGGCCATTGCTGTATAGTTCAGGACAGTAGCGAATCCATGGTGGCAATCAGCCGATTCGTTGTTCAGATCAAGACACATGTTACATGCAAGTGATCTACGGTTATATACAGAACGGAAGTGATGCAGCGACCGTGTCGGAAAGTAGTTGGCCTGGCCGGCGGGACTTGCCCAGGGTTTGTTCGATTATCCCATGGGAGACGCGTCCTGCAGCATGGGATGCCTTTTTCCGCTCCGGAGTAGCGCTTGCACAAGCAGTTGATGTCACCGCACAGAATCAATTCGAGATCCTCCTATCTACGAAGCGCCATGAGAAACAGTGAAAACCCTTAAGTACCAAATACTGCATTTATACATGAGCGGGAACCATATACAAAATGAAGGCCGGTCTATCACGTCACATGATTTGACAATGAAATGCCATGATGGACCGGCCTTCATTTTGTATATGGTTCCTGCTCATGCATAAATGCAGTATTTGGTACTTAAGGGTTTTCAAATGCTAGCTACAAATTCCGGAGGATACCGGGGGCAAATTCAAAGGAGGGAAGGAGAGATCAGCCATTTCCCGTTGCGTTGTGCTTTTCCCGTAGCGTTGGCATCAATAGTAGTCCTCTCGATGCAGGGTCGGGGATTCGGGAACAGGTGTGTCGTAGCGCACGGATTCCGAAAAGTCGCCGGATCAGGTAAAAGGACACATGGATCAATTAAGCGTCGCCGATCATGCTGGCTGTTGCACGTGATAAATGTAAGTGTTTCACACGAAGCCATGCACTGTTTGGTAAATTCATCAGACTGGCGGAAGAACCCAAGTGTTGAATTTACGCGGTAGCAAGGATCTTCGAGGCGAGCAGTGACCTGGCCCGGTCAGGCCGCGGGAGCCTGGGACGTGCTGGAGCCGCCGCCGGCGAACCTAACACCAAGATCTCTGGACTCGGATGCATCCCTCTGCGCATCTGAGTGACCCACGTCCCACTCGGCATATGCATGAGATGCTCACACGGCTTGAAGAGGCTCCAGGGTCACCGCTCCACGCCGCCAATTTGCAGCTGATCCGAGGAAGCGTCGAAGAAGTGGCGGCGAGGCACGCGCCACGAGCCCGGCGCACAGGGTCCTGCCGCATCTGGACCTGCGCGCTGCCATAATGGATTGATCTTTTCGTCCTTCCTTCTATCTGTGTGAAGGGAAGGATCTGGTGCGAAAGGGCTGCAAGAATCTGTCGGGACGAGATTTCCTCCGTTGATGGTGATTATCAATTATCAATAATGGAGCTGATCCGTGGGGCTGCTGAAGTGCTTACATGGATTAATTACAAGCAAGAAGTACAAGCGGATTAGATAGCAATATATCGATAAATTTACAGCGACGGTTTCGCTCGGCTATTTTCGGATTTTCAAACCAGCTTGAGATGGAGCGGCAATACGGAGCCCTTGCCATTCACCACGGGCTGCAGAGTCGGCGAGATCTTGCGGTCCACGTGGACCCCCGTGTCAACGAAGACGATAGATCGAACGAGAGTGAGGAGAATTATCTTCAGCTCCAATACAGCTGCCAAGACGGTGAATTTTGTGTCGGCGGACGAACATGAACCTCCGCAACGCACCCAATCGCCACCCAACACAATTCCTCGGCCCATCGCAGAACGACAGCAGCCCATTCCAACCATGCGGCCGGTTGAACGCCGGGTCTCTCGGCGGCGCGAGCCAGCGGGAGGGATCGAATAGATCCGCAGTCGGGCCCCAGATGCGCGGGTTGGTGTGCATCGCGAGGAAGGGGATGCGCAGAATCTGGCCTTTTTTGACGCGCAGACCGGCGCCGATGTGCGGCAGCGGCGTGGAGAGGGGAATGAAATCATCGTCACGTGCGACACGTTCAGTTTGTGGAGACGCCGGGTGCAAGCGCAGGCTTCAGAGGAAGAGGTTTCAGCTTGGAATGCGACGGTATTGGGTACTAGCCACTCACCCCTCTTTAACAACTGCGTCAAGATACTCCAATTTTTGTATATCCTCGTACGGAAGATCTCGCTCGTGGCTGGCTATCTCAGCCCGCAATCGTTCCTGCCAGCGATATGTAACTGTGAAAAATTCACACAGAGAAATATCAAGTCCGACGCACCTGGACCAAGGGCTGCCGGGCCAACTCCAGTAGGATAAAGGACAGCGTTCCCGCCGTGGTCTCGTGACCGACCATGCTAGAAACCCGCTGATCAGCGGGGAACGTTCCACGCGCATCAGCGCGCGAATTAGACTCACATGAAAGTCGAGATCTGGAAGACAATAATTCAGCGGGAGTTCGAGACCTGGAATCAGAGGAACCCGTCCGTACGTTGTCCAATATTTGCTCATCCGACAGCCTGTTCCCCAACTTCTTGCGTTCGCGAAGCAAGATAGTCAGAATATCCTTCGGACGTTCTTTAGGCATTTCATCCAAGGAATAGGACGACTCCCGGTCCAGAATCTGCTGGCCGATCTCCCGCACGATCGTCTTGATGACGCCCTGAGTCTGCATCAACGGCAGCGGGAGACTTGTCACGGCGGGCAAGGCTCTGAGCACTGTCTGCGCCACGAAAGCCGGGAATGTGATGCCCGTGTCGACGTGATTTACCCAGGACGATCGGATTTGCTCTGCGTCGGAGGAAGCACTGGCACTCTCGTCGAGCGTCTGCGAGTCGAACGCGTAAGAGAGGGCCACTGTGCCGATGATATCGAGTCTGTTCGAGGGTTAGAGTTCAGCGTCGAAGCGACCGCCAAGTGGGTCCAAGAAACTTACGTGCAGTCGCTGATATAGTGCAGAATATTCACCGTCGTCGAGGCCTCGCCCAGAACCAGGTTGACCAGCCGACTCTCGAGTCGTTCCGCGCAACCGTGGATGGCCGCAGTCATCTCTCGCACAGAGTCTGCCCTGAAAACGATGGGGTTCTCAGAGACAATCGAACTTACACAATGGGCACTTACGAGAACGCGGGGCCCAAAACTCTACGCTGCTGATGCCAGTCGTCTCCCTCCGCCCAGACGAGGCCCTCGCCGATCACATTCCTGATCGGAGGCCGGAACGCCGGGGACTTGACGTACCGCGCGCTGTGCGCGAAGATGTGCTGCACGGCTGCGTGATCGGTCACAATGAGCTGTTGAAAAAAAAAAAAACGATAAACGGAACAAAATCCAGGTGGGTTCGCGGGGGACGCACGATGTCGCGATGGAACAGGGCTGCCCGGATCTTGTACAGGCCTCCGAACTCGCGCGCCCAGATCGCGTACATCTGGACGGCCGAGTGTGCGAACACCAGAAGCTCGTGCCCCCAAATCCAGCTGGCAAAGCTCGCGGACTCCGTCGAAGATCGCATAAGCTCGCGGGCACGGACACGGCTGGATCGCGAAACTCACAGGCCCAGGCACGCGGTCCACGTCGTCGTCGTCGTACTTCCCGCCCAGACGCCCCCTCGCCCAGCGCAACAGAGTGAGACACAGACCGAGCGATAGCGCGCACCAGCCCAGGAGGACGAGGAGGGGGGGACTCATAGCACCCGGAATGCGGGGGATCCGTGTAGCAGCGAGAAATATATAGAGCGAAGCAGGTCGAATATGCCCGGAAGCATAATCCGAGCGAAGAACGTTATTAGTGTATGGATTGGCACTGAACAGAATTATGGGGGTAATTGACAGACGGATGATTGCGCGCACTTCTTTTTTGATCCATCCCGGCCTGGCAACCCGAAGGCGGCGCGGGGAGAGGGGACGGACGAGCTAGTCGAGCGAGAGAGACAGCAATTTTGGCCCGGCCCCCGAGGAAGCAAGTAGGCTTCAAGTTGCCAAGGACTCGAGTGTGCGATCTAAACCCAGTACGCATCAAGTGCGAGGCCACGGGACAGAGGGCCGCCGTGGGGCCAATGTGTTTCGGAGTTGGGGGGTCAACACCGAGGGCACAAGCAGGCGGGTGTGCTATGCGTAGCATTTGACAGCCGTCAGCGGCGGCGAGGGCTACCCGGATGGTCCTCTGGGAACTGAGCAAGACGGTAGACCTTGCCGACGTTCGTTGTCCGTGGGAATCCCTAATTCCGACTCCGACAAGTGCAAGCGGGACAGCAAGACTCCAACGCGCCAGACTCCGGTTCTATTGAATCCGGCCGCCTCAGTCTGCGAGCTCCATAACTTACGTTACAACTGCGTGGGGCAACGGTCGACCCATTATCAGCTTATGTAACGATCACATCAGAGAGAGATAATCCACCCATCAGTGTCATGGCAAACCTTGAAGTACCCAATTACTTTGAGTCGATATCTGGTTCGCAGGACTGCCTAGCACGGTGTAAGACATCTTTATACGACGATGCGACTGACAGCCAGCCGTAATGCATCATGCTCTGTACGGAGGAGATAAGTACCATGCATCGCTTGACACTTACGCAACCTTTCACGGTCGCTCACGGGCGGGCCGAACCGTGTGCTT
Source organism: Mycena citricolor (assembly GCA_963692855.1). Classification (NCBI taxonomy): domain Eukaryota; kingdom Fungi; phylum Basidiomycota; class Agaricomycetes; order Agaricales; family Mycenaceae; genus Mycena; species Mycena citricolor. The sequence goes on from CAVNYO010000403.1 coordinate 1,219,955, forward strand.
CAGAACATTCCGAGAGATGCCTCCCACTCCTACCTTCTTCTCCAAATCTCTACAGAAGTCGTCTCTAAGCGCACTCACGTCAAGCTGTATCCATGCTTCATCCGGGACGTACTTGCAAGCGATGTTTGTCTTGTGGCTAAGCCCATGTGGAACGACCAATTGCGTGCAGACGGCAAATCCGTTTGCACTGTCACAATAAAATACAAGGACATGAGGCCAGGGAAGCGGACGAGCAACTCCTCCCTTTTTTCATTCCCTACCTCCTTCGCTCCCTGCACTCCTCCTCCTCCTCCTCGCCATCATGCCCGACTGGAACTCGCCGGCTGAGATCGCTCTGGACTCCACTATATTCGTAAAGCTGATGCACACCTTGCTCGGCCTCTACACGTACGGTGCCGCCGCCACTGCTTGGCTCGACAGGAGCTGACAACCGACGCAGCTGGGAGTGGTTCACCTCGCTTCCGTTCGACTGGGAGGTCCTCACCGGTCGGAAACGGTTCAGATGGCCGCTGGTGCGTCCCGCTCTCTCGTCTAGTCCCCATCCCGGGTACCGCGGACTGAACACCTTTTTTTTAGATCTTCTACTTTGCCAACCGATATCTGCTACTTGCAGCCCTGATCGGCATGTGCGTCTTGCATCGCCGCTCTATTCATGCGACCAGAATTCTGACAACATACCCCCATTCCGCTTAGCATCATCGCCTTCGACACCACAAAGTCAGTCGCGTCTCGCCTATTCGGGGGTGTTCTGTTCTCTGAAGAACGATCGACGCTAGAGAAATTAACTGCCAAGCACTCTTTACCTTCAACCAGGTCGCGGGAGATGCAGCCGTCGGATTGGCCAGCATCAATCTGTCGCTGCGCACGCTCGCAATCTGGTCGCAGAACCGCTGGATCATGATCCTCCTCGTCCTCATTATCCTGGGACACTGGAGTCTCATCCTGCAGGGTAAGTGGCGTGACATGACGTCTCGATGGCTCCGTGACCCGTCGCGTTTCATTCCAGGTGTCCTGCTCAACGCAGTCTGGGTGCCCTCGCTCAACACCTGCGCGATCACCAAGACCAACAGCACCATCCTCGCTGCCACATTCACTTACTCGATGGCGTTCGACCTCGTCGTCTTCCTGCTCAACGCGTACAAGCTGGGCATCCGCCGCCAAGGGACGAGCCGGCTCACGAAGATGATCTTCAAGGACGGGCTCATCTTCTTCTTCATCGCGTGCGTTTGTCGCACCGTGTGCGCCGCAAAACACAAACTGACACCGCGGCGCCTGTCGCCCCCTTCCAGCTTCCTCGCGAATCTCGTCGCGACAGTCTTCATGATTCTGAACCTGAATTCCATCATGAGTGTCGTCTTCAATGTTCCCGCGGCCGTCGCCTCGACCGTGCGTGCATTTTATGCGTATCGATCAGTCCGCGTACAATCTTGGACCTTTTTCCCCGCAGATCGTCGCCACCCGCGCTGTGCGGAGACTGACCAACTTTACGAACCAAGGACCTGAGATGTAGTAAGTGATCGATCCCTGCTTCCCCTTCAAACAAACTCGCGCTCGTGGTCTCTTTTTCTGACCCTGTCTGTCTGTCTCTTTAACAGCCAACCTTCCGGGTCGTCGAACTTCAGAAGTCACAGCGGCGCACGTGCTCTCACATCCGCAGGTGGGAAAACGACGAACAACGGCATCGGCGGCGTACATGTGCAGGTGGGTGATTCAACAAAGGGGTCCGGCGTCTTGATCGATCCCCGAGGCAGATGGAGATCATCACTAGAGCAGAGGAGGGCAATGTCAAAAATCCCAATGTGGATTATATCCAGGATATGGGCCGTGAGACGGAGTACGAGCTCGAGGGCAAGGGCGCCGCCATCTAGCAGACTTTCTTTCGTTGGTGTTACAATATGTACTTAGTATTGGACTAGGCACGGATGAAAAAACAACTTGTGCAATAGAGCTCAGTGTGATTGCGACCCCATTTGAGTAGTATTTTTATCACACTTGTGCGAAGAATGAAAAAAGGTCCCGACAGTGATTGCGCATGAAAATTAGAAGGTGCTTCAATTAAACTTTAAGCTCTGATCAAAATGAGCGACGTAGGGGTCGAACCTACAATCTCCTGATAACAAAGTCAGACTCGTAGTCAGACGCGATGCCATTTCGCCAGTCACCCATGTCGAGCGAATACTGCGTACAATTCAGTATCTCGGAAGAAACACTGGTTCGTCTGCCAACCGCATTCGACTTGAACATCGCTTGGCATCCTCCAACTCCCGATGCCACAGTCCTGCCACGAAGATCACCACTTCTCGCACACAAGCCTTGACTGACCGTCACGCCTCTCTGCGCCCCGGCCAGCTTCCGATCATCTCCGACCAAGGGCTGCGTGGCACGCAAAGAACATAACGACACCTCAGAAGGCGCAGTGTTCGGAAGCAGAGCAGCCGACTCAGGGCATTCATCACCACAAGGTAGGTGGCATCACATCAGCATCTGCTTCTCCCGAGCAACGCCGGCCCCGGTCATCGTTATTAAATTGATCGCCTGCCCGAGGCCGCGAGCGCGCCAATCACTGCCGTTTCGGTTCGTCGACATTGCGCGAATCCGGTCGGAGTCAAGATGAACAGCCAATTCATTTACAACGGTATCGGGAATTACAGGTACAGTAGGAGTTACAAACGCTCGTTTACTTTTTTCGAGTTCAACTGTCAAGTGAGTACATGATGGATGATGCTTCGTATGTATATTCAGGGATGCAAGGGAGAGAGCGGCTGGATGGAAGGTGTCTTCGAGCGCGCGCGCGATGTGTATCTTGTATCTGATGGATGATGGGCCAGTGACAACCGGGGAGAGGGGGGAGGGAAGAGAAGGTGTCTGAATGAAGGGATGCCTGTGCAAGTCCAGGCAGCGAGCTGACCAGGCGCCATGACGGCGGGCAGGGGAACTAGTATGGCGGATGCTTGAACTCTTCCGTGACATCTATCTGCTGCTGCTGGGACTCGGCATCGCCCAGCACCTCAGTGCGCGTGATCTTCCCGTTCGAGTCGTATTCGAGGAATCCACGCTCAGAGATGGGGCTCTCGAACGTCTCCATCTGCGTAAAGGCAGGCCTCCCCGGTCAGAGCGCGTCATGTAAAGAGAGGAGGGGCAGCACGTACCTGGACATGGACACCCTCTGACAGTTTCGCGTTGGTAATCACTTTCGGCCGATGCACGGTGCCCTGGCTTAGCGTGTTGCGGAAGTTGAGCGTCGAACTCGCTGTCGTAGCCCCTCCGCCGAACATCTGGGCTCCACTCGTCGCAGATCCATAGTTCGTCAGCCGGCGCACGGCACGGCAGGCGACAATCTATGGCAGATGCTTCAGCCACAAGTCGCCCCAAGCCAGGGTCGAGAGCACTCACCGTGGACGCGATAGCAGTAGGCACATTCGCGATAATGGACATCACCGCGTTCAGGTTGAGAAGCATGAAGATCTAGGCGCCGTTCGTTAGCCTCAAAGAATCCAGCCGCCCGTCAGCGCAGACGCACCGTAGCGAGCAAGTTGGACATGAACCTGCGGACCGGTGAGCCTAGAATATCGAGCCAGAGCCCGCCACTTACGCAATGACGAAATAAATCAGGCCGTCATTGAAGATGAGCGTGACCAGACGCGACTTGCCGCCCGTGGGGAACACGAGCTTCCACGCCGTAAGGGAGAGCACCGTGAAGTCAAAGACCATCGAGTACATGAAGGTGATCGCGAGCAGGTGGTTGTTTGTCGACGTAATCGAGCAGCCCACGCCGGGAATCCACTGCGCCTTCAGGAGGATTCCTGTCGAATGCGTGTCAGATAGGCGCAGGCAGATGCGCGAAGGGAGGCGTAGCAATGTACCGTGGAGAAGAAGAGACCAATGGCCGAGGATAATAGCAGTGAGCGGAACGACGATGTACCATCGCTGGTTCCAGACAGCAATTCTGGAGAGAGGCGTTGAGCAAATAGTCTTCGGGGGTGCTAGGGTCGCCTTACGTTCTCAAGGAGAGGTTGATGCTCGCCAAACCTGGCGGACACAAGATGAGAAGACACGCTCCGCGTCGGAAGGAAAACACGCTCACCGATAGCAGCATTCCCAAAGCACTGATTGAACGTGTACAGGCCTTGGCAGTTGATCTCCGTCGTGACATTGAGCGAGATGGCGCTGCGCAAGACGCGTTCAGAATCGCTCAGAGCCCAGCACGGCGCGCCGCCACTCACATCCCAATCAACGCGAAGAGCAAGCAGTAGCGATTGAGAAAGTAGAATATCTGGGCCTCGCGTAAGGGGCGGGGGTAGATCGGATGGGAAGCTACGCACCATCGGCCAGCGGAACTGTTTCTTGCCCGAGATGAACTCCCAGTCGAAGGGAAGAGACGTGAACCATTCCCATCTGCAGCGGAACATCGGCGTCGATAGGGCGCTCGGGGCGAGATGCGGAACGTAGAAGACGCGTACATGTAAAGGCCAAGCAGGGTATGCATGAATTTGTTGAAGACGACTAAGCGCGGAACACCGCATCAGAGCGGCCAAGTGGGGATACGGGGTCAGCGGACACGCACAGAGATCCTTGGCGAGCTCATTGGCGGAGTGCCAGTCGACCATGATTCAAGACGGGAGGGGGAGGGGAGAAGCGGCGGGCGGGTTGAGGCGTCGAGGAGCGAGCGAGCGAAGAGAAAGGAGGGACGCAGAATGACCGAGGCACCGAATGAGCTTTTGAAAGCCCCTTCGATGGCATGTTCTTCCTGGGAACTGGTCAGCTGTCAAGCATCAGAACCACATTCTCGGCGGCGCTGGAAAAGGCTGTCTAGATTCCCAGCAGTTATTGCCACTTGCTATGCGCCATTTGCAGAATAGTTGGGAATCCCTTCCCTTCCCTGTTGGTCGCTTGAGAATCTAAGCGAGGTGATGTTCTGATTCAGACTCTTCTTTCTCAGCTGGGCCCTCACACTCACACTCCAATAAACAAACAGGAATAACTCGCCGCGGGGGGATCAGAACACGAAGACGCCTGCTCAAGCGGAATAGCCCCGAGTTCAACTTCTCCTCCACAGTTGTCGGAGATCAGCACGGGCCGTCATATACTCCAAGGCTGCATCCAGTCCAACAAGATTAGGTGACACGAGAGCCTGATTCCTGTCATTCTCATGATATCGAGTATGGATATATGTAATACTGCAGCTGCCCGCTGTCGATGGGAGGGATGTTCAGATCAGCCTCCCCGCTCCATCCCAAGTGGGACGAGAGATCCTCCGTGTCAACTTGTCCCGACAGAGGACACGCGGACGATTTGATGTTGATGACTTCCGTTTCAGGGTCCCCGTCTTCGGGCCTCGACCGCATTCTTATCGAGCAGAGACGCGATGGATGGCGGCTCAGGCCATGTCGGGGCACTGTGCGCTTCCGCGCATTCGAGGCGAGAATGGTGTTGTTGTTGCGTTTGACGATTGCAGGGCGCGTGAAACTTCAAGAACAAGATCCAGCCCTGTCCACTCACGACGCATTCATTAGCTGTACTCAGTCGCAGGGTGTGTCGTATGCGAAGCTCCAATCATCAAGAAGAACCTCTCGCGCATGCTGCGAATGGGCCCGCTCCATACCGTTGACCATAGAGGACATGGTCTGTAGCCGAGATCACGATCATCTTGTGCTCGGGGTCCTGGCACTCCGTGACTCTGTGGCTCATAAAGGCTTACTAGAACAGTCCGTAATGACTTATACACAGGTAGTCAGTTCTTGCTGTCGGCCTTGACGCGCTCCTGATCGGCGGCAACAGGGGCGCCGTGCGTCGGGATTTGTTTCCCCAGTGAATCTTGTAGTGCTTTAGTTTCCTTTATGAATACTTAATAGCAGAGACTTGAGTCTCCTGAGAGGCAGTCACGTGTTGAAAAACTGTTGCAAGCGCCGCCTTGCAACAGCAATAGCACAGCTATGCCAGTGGACTTTGTCGAGGACGCACTCCCCTCGACGCCGTGATGTAAATTGAATTCGACAATTCTTCTTTGGCCTGCACTCTTATTGCGTTTCTTACCTCTCTCTCTCTGCACACTCTCGAGATCAACGTGTCACAGCGGCGCGGACTGTGAAGCGCAGGCATCAAATATTTGCCAGACCATGTCCTTGTGTACAAAAGCATCGATCGTTCACATTCATGTACATTTTGAAGTACGCAGCTTCATTTTGAAGATACAAGTGTCAAATATTATATGCGTATCTCATGTGCTTGGATCATCCCTTCCCAAAGTATTTGGCTGAGATTGCGCGTCGCGTTGATGAGGGTTTAACATGTGACAGCAAAGAGTATTTCGTGTTCATAATGACGACTGATAGTCGGTCTGGGCCGAGTCACACTGTGACATGTCCATCACTGGGACCCCAAGCATCGGATCATGTTCGCACATACCATATTAGTCCATGTCCTCTATGGGAAACCCTACGCTCCAACATCCCCCGCTACGCTACGCAAGCTACAGAACGGGCTGCAAGACATGGAAGACAGCGGCTGTAGTCGGTCGTCAAGTCTGCCGTTGAATCAGGAAGCTGGAGAACCCTCTGTCTGGGAGCCGATCGGAGCCACACTGAGAACCTGATGGATGCCCTCTTCCTCGGTCTGAAGGGGGGAGGCCGCCAAACAGGCTATTTCGGGCGAGCGCTTCTCATTCGCCGACGGAGCTGCGGCCTTGATCGACCCTCATGTGCTAACTCACATATGTCCGACGCGCAGATGAGTTTCTTACGAGCGAGTGTCATCTTGCCTTCCCAAGGCTCGAGTCTCACACGACTCCATGATGGTGGCGGTGCAGTAGGTCTAGATTTTTCCACAGCCCCTGCACATGATCCGAGGACTTCCCACGGTTGACAAAAATACAACATAGCACGACAGAACACAAGAAATACACATTGGCAAGGCATCCACCGCCCGCCGTTTAGGCCTCCTTCGAGTGCATCCGCGACATCTCAAATCCGTGGTGCGGCGTGACTGTCCCGCTCTCCAGATCGCGCGGAGTCACCGCGCCGCTGGCAACGCCCCTCAGCGTCGCCTTCGCGAGCTTCCTGACGCGCTCCTCCTGGATCGCCTTCTGCTTGAGCGCCTCGTCGTCCCCGCGCGTCAGCTCCTTGTGCTTGATCAGCACGACGCTGACGAATGTCGCAGACACCGTCAGCGCGACGTGCATGATGAACAGCGAGTTGAAGCCCTTGATGTATCCGTGCGCGAGGATCTCCGCAGCGGCATCCGCGGACAGGTTTATAGACTCGGGCGAGTGCAGCAGCGCGGGGTTGTCGATGATCTGGGTCATGATTGCGGGCGCGATGTGCAGCGAGTTCATCGATGTCTGCAGCGAATTGTTCACTATCGTCGAGGCGACTGCCAGCGACAGAGTACCGCCCAGCAGCCGCAGGAACTGGACATCAGAGCGTGAGTACCAAGAAAAAAAAGCACATCGTGGGACCGAATGAAGCATGCGTGCGCACATTACGCATCACGGTCACGACAGACATGTCCCGTCTCGGCACGCTGGCCTGAGCTGCCACCGTCGTCGTTTCTGTACAGCCCGAGATCAGCACGGCAATATGCTTGCAGACCAGATACCCGTCGGCTCACGCATAGTCTGCAGGTACGTAACGTCAGCACCGGGTTCTCGGATGTCAGTCTGTGTCCGGACTTACACCTCCGCCTCCGATACCAGCCAGCATCATGAGGACCACCAGCTCCGCCTTGGACGTCCGGGCGTTGACGGTCGATAGAACACCACACGCTACGGACCAGATCGAAAAGCCAGCGTAGATGATAGCCTGTGTCATGTAAGCGATCGGCTCAATTCAAGCTGCTGCAGAGCGCCGACTTACTCTGTAACGGCCAGTCCGGCTTACAATGACGCCCTAGAAGACCATAAACTGGAATTTTCACAGGAAAGTAAAAGAATGGCAACGAACCGCTCCCCAGCTGCCCATAATCAGCGTCACCAGCATCGGTACGAGGAATATGCCTGCACAATCGCCGACGCACAATTCAGAATCCAGAACAATTGCAGAGGGGAAATAACGAACCAGATTTCAAGGGACTAAAGCCCAGAGCTGCTTGGAAGAACTGCGGAAGGTAGTACAACGACGAGAAGAACACAAAACCGCTGCAATCGGATTAATTATCGGTCTGAAAAACGGCCCAGGGTCTGCTGCGCATCGCTCACTTGACAAACATGGCGATCAGCACCCCCGTCACCGTAGAATGCTTGAATATATGCACTAGCGGAGTCACTATCTTCCCGCTACACAAACCGGACGACGCACTGGGGACGATGGGCAGCCGCGCGCCCTTCCACTCCCAGAAGCAGAACAGTCCGACGACGACGAAGCCGGAGACGAGCGGCGCGAGCACCACGGAAGACGTCCACGGGAAGATAACGCCGCCCTGTTGGCTGGGAGTTCGATACAGAAGCTCACGAAGAACGGCGCGGAATTCGCACCCAGATTAGCGGCAGCATGAGCAGGGCGCACCCCGCCAAGGTCAGGATCGTCCCGATGTAGTCTATCGCCAGCAGTTTCCTGGTTCAGCAGCCCGGGTCAGTCGGCGGGGTAGGTATTGGCAGCGCGGCCACGCACTGGCGGATGTCGCCGCGGACGGCTTTCAGCGGCAGCACGAAGACGACGACGCACGTCGCCACGAAGGAGATGGGGATCGTAATCCACATACACCACTGCCAAGTGTCTGGACGGCCATCGGATATATCAACACAGCAGCACTCACCCGCCAACCCACATGCTGGGCAAGAGCACCGCCAACCACAGGCCCAATCGCATATCCGACCGCCACAACTGATCACGCGCTGTGAGCAAGAGAGGAAGCATCTCCACCGACTCCAATGAACCGCACCTGCTCCAATTATACCCTGGTATTTTCCTCTGTGTTCAAATGAGCAGCTGACAAGAAACGAGTCACAGATCTGCAAACACCTCTCGCGCAGACTGACGAGATCGGACACGACGATCTGCATCATGCTGATAAGACCTCCACCCCCCGCACCCGCAAACCTATTTCCAAAACGCAATCAATGCTTCTGGCATGCAACAGGGACCAGGCCCCACAGACGCACCCTCTAAACACGATCAGCTGCACGATGGTCTTGGAGAAGCCCGCGAGGAGGTTGCCAAACATGAACAGCGCCATGGCGAGGCACAGCGCGCTCTTGCGCCCAAAGATGTCCGAAAACCGACCGTACAGCGGCTGGAAACACGTCGACGTGAGCAGATACGCGGACGGCACCTGTCAGCCCATCAGCTCAGCCCAGCCCAGCCCAGCTCAAAAACCCAACGACGCACCCACGAGACGACGGACCCCGCATCGAAGGCGGCGGAGATCGTCGGCAGCGCGGTGGCGACGATCACCGAGTCGAGCGTCGACACGACCACGCACAGCGCGAGCCCGAGGAAGACGGGCAGCAGCTTCCTGAACGGCAGCCTGTTCGTCTGGTCCGTCAGCTCGATGATCGTCTCCGGCGGCTTTCCGTCTGCAGGAGGCAGCCCTTCGGCGGCGGTGGTGGTAAGTATCGACTCGGTGCGGTCGGCGTCGACGGCCGGCGCGTGATCGCTGGAGGCGCTGGAGGAGGCGCGTGTGTCGGACATGGTCGCAGAGAGATTACAGTATCTCAACGTGCGAGGTGCGTGAGTAAGTGAGCACGCACGACCCCACAGCTATCATTTATTTATACACAGACGGCCCTGTGGTCGCGGAACCGGCAGAACGATTACTCGTTGGGTGGCCCCCCTCCCGCCCTGCGCATTAGGTAAGCTCCCGACCTTTCGAAGCGGAGATGAATGCCTCGTTGCGCGGGCCCGGTGGAGCCCAGTGAAAACTCGTGGATCGAGTCTAGATGCCAAGGCACCCCCCAAGCACAGCTGTGCGTGCTAAAAGGTGCGCACGGTGGCCCAATTAGTCAAGCCCACCGGCGTTTCGGCGTCGGACCCATCGGATCCCGGCGATGGCAGTGACATCAGCGGTGTATCTGGGGTGCTTGCGTGCAACTGCCAAGGATAAGATAACACGAATGTATAGAAAGGGACATGTGGCACCTGCGCTACTGAAAACGATAAAATCCGCTCAAGCCGCCAGATTGTGCAGCTCCCCGACCAACCGGGCCTTGGCTGGGGCAGATTTCCTTCCTTCAAGAAGGCCACCACCTCCCCCACCGTCTTGGCTTGTTAGCACGCCGCTCCGCTCAAAGTTTGGGGGCAGGATCGTCTACGGTATTTTACGTTGTGAACACGTTCGCGACTCCGTCTGCGAAGGCCGTGCAGTGGCGGAGGTGACTTGGGCAAGAGTCTGGTATAGCAGCGGTACGACATACAGCTCGTTCTCGACTTGCGAAGTCCACCCTCCAGAAACACCCCGGCCATACCAATAACCAAGCACAGAACAGCGCCGCTCAGGCATTCGCACCATGTTCAAGGCAGAGGGTGAACAGAACTCGACTGGGCAGTCGATCGGGAGGGCCAAGGTCTCGGTGGCTACGAGCATGATTTCTGTAGCGTGATTTCCAGCGAGCGTCCCAACGCGACTGAGTCAGAGGAATATCTCAGTAACGACATCCAGCGAGGGACTATCATTAATTAGACGATGTTGAATAATAACTGCGACTCCTGTATCAGCAAGGGCAGGAATTCCTTCAACGTGGGAATAGGGATGAGCTGGAAGGCACCGGTATACAAATTCAACACCCTCGTTTGGAGCCTCTGTACGCGTATAGCTCCTTTCCCGAGGAGCCGGATGTCATCTATCCCACAGCCATGCAGCCCAGAATCACAAAAAAACAGCATCTCACTGGGAAACACTCTTGCTTTGACACTTGAGGGCTCAGCTCGAATCAGCCATGCGGATCCCATCCTCATCTCGATAAGGATCCTACTCACCCAACGCGGCGCATCCAGTTCAGCAACCGAAACCCGCGATATCAACGCAAAACCACAGATGCACCAGAATATCAGAGCGGAGACGAGACCAGGCTTACAGATGAACTCGGTCGGGCCGTGAAATACCACGGAGACCTTGAGAGCACGCGTCGTCGGGCTTACGGCATGTTCAACTCGGCACGTGCTCAAGTCGGGACGGATTCAAACGCAACGCAAATTCGATCGATTAAATACATGTATTTGGATGAAAAGAAAGGGGAACCATGACTATCACCCGAGGCAACAAACATTCAAGCATCTAGCCACAAACCACAAGACCACAAGACCACATCCCACATTCAACCACCCATCCCAAAAAGGAAGGCGTATTAGTCAGCCTTCATCCCCTGCTGCGCCCAAAGTTGTGCAGCTGGATGAGCACCTGCTCTAGGCGATTGCGCCGCGCGGACAGTTCGTCCCGGCGGGCGACGACGCGCGGGTCCTCCGCCAACAGGCCCTTGCACACCGCCGCGGCGTTCTCGCTCCCGAGCTCGAACTCGGTGATCAGGCGCTGCTGCAGACCGCTCGAGATCGCGCGTAGGAATTTGAGGTCGATCATGTTTGGGATGTTGTCGGCGACTCGCTGGAAACGAAAATGCGTGTGAGTCCCTGAGTGGGAATGGCAGAATGCGAACAGGTCGCAGGGGGAGAACACGGACCTTGTACGCGCACTGCCCCACCACACACCCAGTGTCAACCCGGCGAGCGAGACTCGTCACACGACAGAGAAGCTAATCACGCACCTGGAAATAGCCACGGACCTCCGCCATGACCTTCAGCTCCGTCTCGTACTCGTCCGCCGGGAGGAGTTTGCTCAGGTCGTCCTCCGTCAGGCCCGGGTATCCGCTCGCAGAGAGCATCGCCAGCAGCTCCAGCGAGCCCCGTACCTCATGCTGCGTGCTGCTGCTCGACGGCAGCGGGGCGGGCACAGAGGGTGTGGGCACCGCCGGCGCAGACACCGACGGAAGCCCACCGAACGGGCTTGTCCCGTTAACACCAAACGGGGTCGCAGGCGTTTTCGTGAACGCGAATTTGACTTGTGAGTGAACACCATCAGCTAAAGATCACGACACCAAAGAGAGACAAACACACACGGATCGGGCGCGGAGCCTGCACCATCCTTGCTCTGCGCTGCCGGTCCCTTGGCCTTCTTGTGCGCTGCAGAATCGGGTACGTCCTCCCCCGCGGCGGTGCGTTTGCCGTTCCCGTTGAGCGCTCTTTCCTCCTTGTACCGGCCGTACCATTTATCCGTCGACGACTGCAGATAATGGTCGTTCTGCGTGTACGGAATGTGCTCCATCTCCAACGTCGCGATCAGAAAATCGCCGCACGTGCGGTAGTAATCGTCCGCTATGCCAGTGATGCACGCTCTGGTGAACACTGGCTCAGATCACAAATGCAGCAAAAGCGAGCCGCGCTTACTTGAGACGAGTCAGGAGTGCGTTGTAACGTCCGAAGCGTTGCTCGGCAGACAGTATAAGTAGCGCTAGCATCGAATGCTTCACTTTGTTCAAACACTCGACTGTTTTTCCCAGCCAAGGATCCTGGAACGCAACGATCAGAGACTTTTTTGCAGAAAAGGGGATGTTCCCCGGCAGTTCGCGCGTAATGGATCTGCGGAGGAGGTTGAGATTCCAAGTGACAAAACACGGATCTAACGCACTCTTCAATATGCTTGCGCACATCGGCGAGATTGACCTCTAGCTGGCGAGTGATCAGGTGGTTTGCAGCTCCCTCAGTCGAGGCCGTCAGAAGCTGCGCTTTGAATTTCGGCTGGGTGTCATGGATGGCCTTCTTGAACTCTTTGAACGCCGCGTTGCGCTCATGGATGAGAGTGCTCGTGTCGGATTGACCCTCGACGTATTTGCCGACCTCGGTGCAAAACTCGGTCACGAGATTCAGCATGTGGGTTGCGGGTTCGCCGACGACTTTTTCCGGCACCCGAGCGAGGTCCCGACGGCAGTTTTCCATGCTCGCATGCGCTACCTCGCGGATATGGGGAAGGCTAACACAGTGAGCACCCTCCAGGCAGTTGGGTATGGGCCAGTAAACAGGACACACCTCTCATTGATTATCTGCACGAGCATCGTGCTCAACGTCGCCACCAGATTATCCGTCCCAAACCGCTTCTGCTCGCCCGACGAACTCCACGGCTTGGTAGCAGCGAAGAAGGTCTTTTCCGCACGCCGGGCTTGAGCATTAGTCATGTTCTTGCTGCGCTCGTCGTCGTCGGGCTGCTTGGTGCAGTAGTACCCATGCAGCAATGGGTGCCGCCGTCCCTCGATTACGTCCAACCAAAGATCACGTGCTTTAGACGCGGAGACGAGCATGTCCGGTTTCGTCAGGACACCTGCCAGTGTCGTTCATCAGACACAGTTTGCTCGGATTGTCCCACCGGTGGTCTCACCAATGGTCCTACGTCCCTCAGGATCTTGCTGGTGCGCCAAGCGGAGTGCCTTCTGATTCTCGATGTCGTCTGAAACAGCGATGCGTGAGAATCAGTCTGAGCGACGTGAGAGACGACTTGCCCGTCATCGGGAGGGCGACCAGGATGAGACAGTTGCCTTGGATATGCGTGACAACCATGTCTTCAACAAGCTTAACCGTATCAGGCTCCGCGTTCTGGATGATGCCTGACGCGCAAAGCATCTGAACTCAGCTCGATCAAGTCATATTGCATTGGCCGACATACCTGGCAGATCGAGGAACATGAGGTCGGTCAGCTCCGAGCCTGATGGGACGTCAGACCGAGTACACGACTGGAAGGTCCGACAGCTGACCTTCGAGGTCGACGCAGACGACGTTCCGCGAGAACTCGAGCCCCGATCCAAGCTCGGTGGCCTTGGCCCGCAGGTCCTGAACATCCAGCTCCAGGATCTCGGCGAATGTCACAGACGGATGCAGCACGGCAAATTGGGCGCGGCGCAGGGCGATCTCGACTTCGTCCTTGGAGATGATGGGGTCGCCGAACTGTGCGCATTGCCCCCAGCAATCATGATCAGGACAAAGCGCGTTCCACTCGCATTTCCGCACGCACCGGATACTCCTGCACGTCAGGACGCTGGGACCCGTCCTCGTTGAACTCGAGCCGGATGGAGATGCGGCACGACCATGGCCCGCTTGTAGAGGACAGCCTGCATTCCATCGGACAGCGCGTGCATGTCCCTGCGTCCCGCGGGACTTTGATCTAAATGCAAAGGTAAGACAGGAGAGTTCGCCTCGTACACAATGTAGTGCATACCCCGGAGATGGCCTCTACCACAGACGACTTGCCTGAGCAATTCTTAAATGAGCAAATGGGCTTTCGGGAGGACGATGCACCGAGTGCTCAAGCATACCCGCGCTTTGATTCCCAATTACCACTATCCGCGGGAGGTCAAGCTCCCCTTGAGCTCCGACCGCCCGGAGCTGACTCATAAGCATCAGCAGCTCTTTGCGATACCTTGCATATTCGGTTTCTGAGAGTTGAGCGGCTTCGACCATCGCGATTGAAAGAGAGGGAGTGAAAGAAAGGGTGAAGTGGGGTATAGCCACCAAAGATCGCGATCACGTGTAGTCGCCATCGGCACGTGCATATCTAGAGATGACCGCTGGATGCTAGTCAAACAGTCCACTGGCAGGTTCTGATTGTAATGAAAGCACATAGATACATATGGATACACAGATATGGGTCAACATTGCCATGGGAGACGTTCCATGTGCGATAACGGGGGCCCGGTGATGGTACAAAGGAGGATGCCCGTGCCCTGCAGTCCAGGCATCGCTCTCTGCATCGCCTGCTCCAGATATCCAAACAGGTCTCGCACATTGCCGAGTCCAAACGTATTCCGCTGCACCAGCTTGCAGTGCACGCATCTCAGATCGATGAGACACGTGCGCTTGCCGAACGACTCGTCGAAGGGCGCGAGGATGGAGGTCTCTGGCCACCCCTTTTCTGGCCACAACGGCTCGATAACGAACACCAGCGTCAGCGTCTTCAGGGCCGGCGTGCAAGATGTCAGGCTGGAGAGCGCCGCTGGCAGCGATGACGGGAGCCGGCGGAAATCATTTACAAACACCTTGACCTCGAGGGTCTGCAGCAACGGGAAACAGGGCACTCCTCCCATCGGATTAACAAGCGCTGTGCAAGCATAAAATATCATCGGTGTATCTTCTAGGTACGATGGACGCACACACCTCCGGGATCTAGCACGAGATCGCGCAACGTCGATGCGCATGCAGCCAACAGCCGCGAGTCCGTCCCCGCATTCATCGGATCCATCCGCAATTCCAGGCGTCCCACCGCGCGGAGGCTTGGGAGCGCCTTGGGCTGCAGCAGAAGATCAACGATCGGCGCCAAGCCGCGGTCCCTGTCGAACATAATCAGGTGCGAGACGGCGCCCTCAAAACATCCATTGGGAATCAGATCCATAGAGTCGGGGTCGACAATCACTCGGTAGAACGAGATAGCTTGCACCATAGTCATCTTGAGAATGAACGCCGCTGGCACGCGCCGGAAGCTGAGCAGATGGAACCGGGTGAGGGAGGGATACGCGAGACAATCAACGAGCGCAGCCTTCGTGCTCTCGTGCAGCTCGGACCACGCCATCGAGCGCCCAGAAACGACCAATCTCTCCAGGTGGACGGTGAGCTTGAGCAGGGTGCCGACATCCTCACTGTCTGCGTTCGACATCCTGACGGTGATCCGGCGGACATGCGGTGCTATATGCGGTGAGCCTTTCAGTAGGCAGACGGCCTGCGCGGCGGAACCTCCCCGGAAGGAAGTCTTGGGATAGACGCGCAGTGATCGAAAGAGCGCGACCTGAGCTCCTGGCCGGAGGAAACGAGCAGTCAGAGCGCACGCCTTGAGCGCGCGATTGTGCCCATCTGACTTGAGAAGATCCAACACAACATCGATAAGCTCCTGGGGCAGGGAGTTCATGGCGAGGCGCGGTGCACAACTGGGATAATGCTGATGACTCAGCATCTTCCATCTTTTTATGCTCTCAGCGCGATTCTGTCATCGCAGTCCTCCGCGTTGGCCATGGATAGCTGTCTCATATAGGCACTACCGCTGTCTACACACCTCTCTAGACTCTGCCCGCAGATACAGGATTCTCTTCCTAGGGCGGGATGAATTCTCCTGCGAAATTTTGAAAGCGTTACACACAGCGCAGGGTCTGTTGGGGTAGTTTCTCCGCTCGCGATGCGTGTATTCATTATGTGCTCTAGACGTCTGGGAAATCATTTCCGTGGGGACGAATCCTGATACAAAACACGGGCCATGTGAGTACGCTCCTCGCGCGACGCGTCGAAACCGCCTGACGCCCCTCCTAGCCCCCCTCCGCACCGTCGCCCAATCCTTCTCCATCCCCGTGCACTTCATCCCACCAAGCAAACCCGAGTTCAGACACTGGACGCTCCCCGCGCCCTTCCATGCGGAGCCCTCGCTTTCCTCCTCGTCGCCGCCCGCGGACCACGTCTTGATCACCGCGTCGTTCGGGCGGATCCTCACCGCCGCCCAGCTCGACTGCTTCGCGCCTGATCACCGGCTGAACGTCCACGGCTCCGTCCTGCCTTCGCTGCGCGGTCCTGCGCCCATCCAGCACGCGATATTGTCCGGCGCACCCACGACGGGCGTGTCCATCGCGCGGATGCTGAAGAAGGGCATCGACAAGGGACCGGTTTGGGCTACATCTCAAGTGGTTAGTGAAGCATTGCACGTCGAGTTGACTTTTGACCTAATCTAAGTTCCCCCCCCCCCCCCCCCCCCCCACTTTCTAGCCTGTGCGCGAGGATGCGACATTCACGAGCTTGCGGGACGAGCTTGCGGACCATGGGGGCAAGCTGCTCGTTCAGGTCCTCCGCAACATGCTGGCCGGCACGGTGTGTGCATATAACGCTGCATATATACGTCTCGCAACTGACGCGACGCGACGCGCAACTTTCAGGCCGCAGCCACGCCGCAGCCCCCCATCTCGCCAACTCAGCACGCGCGGGCCATCACAACCGCCGATTCGATACTCGACTTCTCAACCATGACTGCAGACGATATCGTCATCCTCCACCGTGCCATTGGACACCAGGTACGCTGCGAACTTCCCCCTGTTCTCGCCCTGAGTCGCCGTGATGTTGACACTCCCTTCAGCGAGCGCTGACCACCTGGCTGCCCCTCGGCACGCGGCTCCAGCTGCACGACCCCACCGCACTATCTTCCCTGCACCCCCAACTCTCTTCCGAACTCATACTGTCCGATAAACCCGGTGCCCTGGTGTACTGCAAGCCGGCCAGAAGCCTGTTCATCCGGTGTGCCAGGGACACGGTGCTGGCTGTCCCACGAGTGAAGAAGGAGCGACGCAGCATGTTGGAGGCACGAGAGTTTTGGAACGGGGTCATTCAGAATCCGCGGATATTCGTCGACGGAGAGGTCAGACTTGTCAGGATGGGCGAAGAGATGTGGTGAAGACGCTGCATGTGGTATCTTGGGTAGACAGATGCTTTCATCGGGTTGGCCTGTCGAAAAAGCTGACAGATCTACAAAAGCCACGCTGCTGCTGGATATCTCAAACGATTGATTACGAAACGAGTCCACGCGATTTTCTACTACAGGTACACTAATAGTCTCAAAACGTCCATGTCGAACACCAGAGCGGGAACGACAAGTATTGCAAGCAAACATAGACACGGAAGGAAACGAGGGAGCCGACAAGTGCATCGACAACGTTTACTCGGTGGTCACAGACTTGGCCCTGTAAGCACCCAGTAAGCATCACATCGAGAGAAAGGTCAGGAGCACGTACAAGTTACGAGGGAAGTCCACATCGCATCCGTTCTTGACAGCCAGGTGGTAGCTGAGGAGCTGGAGGGGGATGATGTTGAGCAATCCCTGCAGACAGTCGATGGTCTTGGGCACGCGGATCGTCTTGGCGTCCTTTGAAATGCCCTCGTCACCCTCGTTACACAGAATAATCGGCTGGGCTTTGCGAGCGGTGATCTGCGCGAAGGCAGACTGCACTTTGGGATACAGCGAGTCTTGCGTCATGATAATGATCACGGGCATGTTCTCGTCAACAAGCGCGAGCGGACCGTGCTTGAGTTCGCCAGCGAGGATACCTAGCGAGGGATGAGACGGCGAAACACAAAGGGATGATGACAAACCCTCAGAGTGCATGTAGCTGATTTCCTTGATCTTGAGAGCACCCTCCAGGCAGGTGGCATGTTGGTACCCACGGCCCATGAGCAGAAGACTCTTGTTGTTAGTAATCGTGTCCGCGAGCTTCTCAAGCGAAGGGTCCAGGTCGAGCACCTTCTTGATCAGACCAGGCATGGAGTGCAGGCCGTCGATGATCTCCCGGCGACGTTGAGAGAAAGAGATGCGATCCTCAGAAAGTTGCAGGGCAATCAGAAGCAGAGCGATGTATTGAGAAGTGTAAGCCTAATGGAGGGCGAATTAGTCTCATCAATGCACTAACGGGACAAAAGAAGCGACTGACCTTGGTCGAGGCGACACCGACTTCAGGGCCGGCATTGATGTGAACACCACAGTGGGTCTCCCGAGAGAGGGTAGAGCCCACAGTGTTAACAACACCAACACAGAGCGCACCACGCTCCAGGCAGTACCGCAGCGCCAAGATGGTATCCGCCGTCTCGCCACTCTGGCTCAGGAAGACGCAAGAGTCATCACGGAAAATGGGTGTCTTCCGGTCCAAGAAGTCGCTCGCAAGCTCCACACTGACAGGAATCTCCGTCAGCTCTTCAAAGATAGCACGCGTCGCGAGGCACGAGTGATAGCTGGTGCCACACGCAATGAACACGATCCGGCGGCAACGGCGCATGATAGACAAGTACGCGCGCAGTCCTCCAAGCGTGATTTGGTGGGCATCAAAGTTGACACGCCCACGCATGGTGTTCACGACCGACTCAGGCTGCTCGTAGATCTCCTTCTGCATGAAGGTATCGAACTTGCCCTTCATGAGCGCCGCGATCTCAATCTCGAGTGTTTCGATGGAGCGCGTCGTGGCAGCCTGGGCGGGTGTCTGGTCGCCGTTTTGCCGGCGCAGACGGTGGATGTGGAGTTCGCCCTCGGCAATGTGCGCAATGTCGTCATCCTCCAGATAGAGAACACGCTTGGTGTGCTCGACGATGGCTGCCGCGTCAGACGCAATATAGAATTCAATCGGCTGAGGAAGACCATCCTCGGACATAAATGCCCGGGACTGCGTGCGAAGGACCTTGGGGTTGGCAGTAGGAGGAGCAAGCAGAGAGTTCGGCGATTGGGGCACTGATATGACCGTTCAGAAGACAGAAAGAGTCCGTGAGAAGACACGCACTGGCATCGAGGTTTGTGGGCGTGTCGTTGTCCTGACCAGCAAACTCGACGTCGACGAAATCAACCTTGAGTTTCTTGTCGGTCTTGACACCAATCAGGAGGGGAGAGCCACGACGAGCGGTGACGACCTCGTTGGGGTAGTGAGACGATTTGAAGACGAAGGCGAACGACCCCTCAAGCTCCTTGAGACCAGTGCGGATAAGCTCCATGAATGAGAGGCGTTTCTCTTGCTGGTTGTCGTAAATGTACTTGAGGAGCTTGGCGACGGCCTCAGTGTCGGTGTCGGTCTCGAACGTGTATCCTCGCTTCTGCAGAACCTGGCGCAGCTCTGCATTGTTGGTCACGATACCGTTGTGGACAACGATGAATTCGGAGTGGACATCAGAGCGCACGGGATGGCAGTTGCGCTCCGAGGGGACTCCGTGGGTGGCCCAGCGAGTGTGGGCGATCGAGACTTGAGAAACAAAGGATTTGGTGACGTCGATATCGCTGGCGGCGATCTTCTTGCGCAGCCCGGCGACCTTGCCAACCTCTTTGAAGAACACGACATCTCCCGGCTTGTCACCGTCGATACCGATGCCCGCAGAGTCGTATCCACGATACTCCTGGCGAGCCAAACCAGCGCACAGGACTTCGATAACGTCCGCACGACTCTGGATGAAGAGACACGTCAGCAAAGTTGGTCGCGAAGAGGGCGGCAATCGGAAGGAAGACGCGTTAAAAGCGAGGAACCGTATGCTACGGTTACAGGACACGTCGATTGCTCCTGAAGCCTATCGGCAATCGACGAAACCCCGCTCAGCAGGTAAGAAGTCCGTCCGAAGCATACAAGGAGCCCGATGCATGCAAAAAGGAACGCGCATCGGTGAAATCAGAGACTGACCTTCTCCTTCAAATAGCTGCAGTAACCAAAGATGCCACACATCGCGTAAAAGGTAGTGAACTAGCGGAGGTCATCGTCAGAATCGACGCGTAGACCTCCCACACAAAGGACACACCTGAGAGATAGAGAAGACGAGAGAACGATTGAGGAACGTGCAAGAGGGTAGAAGAGTGGAAAGGCCGTCGATGGTGTCGTGATTTATATGGCGCCTCGTTCTGATGACGCGCTGGCAAACAACTGATCAGGGGCGTCATGCACCGCCTTCTTCCACAATCGGAAGTATTGACCTCCCGACCCTCACTCCCACCATAGGCGCGCACAGCAATCGTCTGTCAACGACACGGCCTGTGTACGCCGCGACAGCCTGTGCTACCATGTGTCCTCCCAATTTCGGCCTATTTTGTTTTACGGTTCCGGGTAAAACCTTGGAGTCAGTCGTCGATTTTACAAGGTCAAAGCGTCTACAATCAGGCAGTGCGGACAAACGTGCGGCAGTTGCAACCATCATCGGCAACCTTTTTCCCACGATGTTGCAGCGAAGATGCTTTGTCCATGCAGGATAGCTTGCCGCTATGTCAGCGAGATTAAGACGAAACAGTTCCATCAGGGTCAAGACACTTGAGAAACGGAGCGCTCGCGAAGAATGTGCATGCCGATACGCTCTATCCCCCACCTCCATTCCACGCAATGACGAGCCTGATTGACATTGGAAACACAGCTCGGATACATCCATTTCTGTAGCATCCATACGCGGAAACGAGTTCGAAATGGAAAGTCGCAACTAGCTTACACACAGTATTGTCACACAAGTGCCATTTGACTCGTGGAGGGCGGTTCTCCGAGTGCATGATAAGACCCTGTCAGCACGGTGTCTCACGTTATCTGCCAAGGAGTGCGAGATTTGTGTTACTCTCCAAGCCATCAGATTTCAGCACTTGTGGATCCCACAAGTCAAGTATTGCTTGCCAGTGCCAGATTCCAAGCTTGGGACAGGACAGAGGCCGTATTCACGCACGTGCTATGACATCACCTCCTTCTCAGCTCGATTGAGTGTTTCGGGCCGGACCTCGAGACTGCGGCACACGACGAACCACCACCATCAACGCTATGGGCAAACTCCCCGTCATCACCCTTCCCAAGAGCATGCGCAAGCAATACATACTCACCGAGGAGCAGGCGCATATGTACGCGATGGAGAAGCTGATGAATTTCCGATGGATTTCCAAAATCTTGGCGACGTACGCTCCGGACAACTTGTCTCTGAAAGACGTCGCGCCAACGGAGGTGTCGGATTATTGCTCGGAAATCGGTGCGTCGTGCTGTTCATCTGTTTCTCAGTCCTTTCCAACTCGTCTCTCGAGGTCAATTCGCGGAGGTGGCTTACAGCGCCATTCCACCCGAATTCATCTTTGGTAATCTAGATGCCCTCATGCAACCCGCCTTCCCGCTGGAGAACTACACATCCCTCCGCGGGACCCAACTTGTCGCGTCTTTCTTCGGGCAGACGGCGCATCTGCAAGGATACGCAGCATACCGCTCCGAAACGAAGCAGCTGATCCTCGCATTCCAGGGCACCAACAGCGCCCACCAAGCTCTTTACGATATCCATGCACTGAAGCATCGACACCCCTCACGGCACGGCAAGGTGCATTCCGGGTTCTGGAGGCTGTACAAGGGTGCGAAACAGCCTGCATTGGAAGCGCTACGCAAGGGCCTGGCTCAGTATGAGGTCGAGGAGGTGGTGGTCACCGGCCACAGCATGGGTGCTGCCGTTTCCCAGCTTCTTCTAGTCGATCTCCTTCGCGATGAGAGCCTTGTCCCGATCGGTTCCATCCCGATCCGTGTGGTCGTCTTCGGGGGCCCTCGGTCAGGGACGCGCAGCCTCGTCAAGTTCTGGGTCGAGCTTGTTTCCGAGCGCCGCAAGAAGCACGGCCCAGACTCTATCGTCGAGTATGCCGTCAAGATGTACAATGACGGAGTCCCCTCCCTTCCACCGCTGGCATTTGGCTACCGGCATTTTGCCCAGACCCCATACTATTTTGTGCACGAGCGGCTCTACTGCGTCCCCGAGCCACTGTCCGAGTATGCCCTCTTCCGCATCGACCCGGCGGAAGACGCCGCCGCCAAGCCTCCATTGCATCCGCGCGGCGGACACAACTACTACAACGGGCGAGACATGGAACGCTTCGCCCGGCATATCGGCTATCTAGACAAGGCCATGAAGAAGGAGGGAGACTGGAGAGATCGATACAGAGAGCAGGTGGCCAAGCACAAGCGCGCTTGATGCTTCTTCCCTTCCACTTATCTCAACTAATGTTAAGGCCATATCACTACCTTATTGCTTGTACTTATCTGTTGTAACCTTATTTAATCATCCTGCAATTGACACATCGCGCCACTACAGCCGTGCGGCGGCCAAGAGCGGCGGGTTCGGGTGAGCCCGACGAAATGCCGACATCAAGCCGATCGCGGATCGCAAATCCCTTTTAATCGATAACAAGCAACGCCCAATATCCCCTTCCCACCTACAACCACCATGGCTCGAAAATTCTTCGTCGGCGGCAACTTCAAGATGAACCCGAACTCGGTTGCCGAGAAGAAGGCGCTTGTGGAGCTGCTCAACAAAGCTGAGCTCGACGCCTCCGTCGGTGCGTCTACCCTGTGGGCTCCAATTCATTATCAGTTTTGAACGGCAGCCAGAGGTTGTTGTGGCTCCGCCCTTCCTCTACTTGATCTCCCTCAAGGAGATCCTCCGCCCCGAAATCCAAGTCGCTGCACAGAACTGCTACTGCAAGGAGTCCGGCGCGTTCACCGGTGAAATCAGGTTCGCCAAGCTTGCTTGGGGCTCATCGCGTTCGGCTGTTCTGAACCATCGATTCCAGCCCGCTGCAGCTGAAGGACGCAGGGATTCCCTACGTTATCCTGGGTGAGCTCCGTCTCTCTCCGCAGGCTCATCCAGGGCTGATCGTCCGTTCCCACAGGACATTCTGAGCGCCGAACGCTCTTCGGCGAGACCTCAGAGATCGTGGCGGACAAAACCAAGGCTGCCCTGGCTGCCTCCCTCTCTGTCATCCTTTGCATCGGCGAGACCCTCGAGGAGCGCGAGACGGGCAAGACCACCGCGGTCTGCGCCGCCCAGCTGAAGCCGGTCATCGACACCCTCTCCGAGGCCGACTGGAGGTGCGCGCAATCGGCCCCGTCGGGGCCCAGCTGCTGAATATCTGCAGCAAGATCGTGATCGCGTACGAGCCCGTGTGGGCGATCGGCACCGGCAAGGTCGCGACCTCGGCCCAAGCGCAGGAGACGCACAGCGAGATCCGTGCCTTCCTCGCCAAGGCCGTCTCCCCCGCAGTCGCCGGGTCGATCCGCATCATCTACGGCGGAAGCGTCAACAAGGGGAACTGCAAGGACCTCGGTGAGTGCTCGTCTACTCTGTCCCCCTTCCCCTCCCTCGCGCTCAGGGGGGGTTGGGCTGCTGCGCCCCTTGCTCACATGGCTTCAGGCGCCCAGCCGGATGTGGATGGCTTCCTCGTGGGAGGCGCGTCCCTCAAGCCCGAGTTCGTCGACATCATCAACGCGACCAAGGCATAGATATCTCGCGTAAAAATCCAAAAACCAATAGATTGTATTTTGTATCCAGAAGTGCTGACCTCGCTGTACTATGCCTCATGGGAAAGTCTCCGTGGCTCGTCAGCTCATGGCCTGTGTATTGAGCGGTCGGAGACTTCCATTCAATGTCCATCATCGCGAGGCGCGACCCTGCATTGTCCATCACACAGCCACTCCTTCTGCTTGACGCTACTTTCCGTCTTCCTCGCTCGGTAATTCTGATCTCACAGGGAAAGGAACCATGCTAGACACGATTCAGATTTCCTGCTCCTTGCCAATCCGCTCATATTCATAACAACGCTCTCTCCACTACATCTTGACAAAGCCCCTGTGCTATGCTCATGCATCGAGTCTATCCGGATTCGAGACGTATCCCCCATCCCATCAGTTGCTGAGAAACGTCTAGCGTTTGCAAGCAACATGCATTGCTTAGCTATGCCTTGTGCTCTGATCCTCTTTCTTCAATTTCAGCTGCAGCAAGCATGCGTCTCAGTCCGTATCTTGCGTTTGCATGTCACTGGTAAGTGACGATACAGAAACAACTGCTGCGAGATCATGCTTATGTACATTAGCGGACAAGGACCCTCACTGGCAGCTCTCTGTGATTCTCTCTAGCGCCTTGTGCTTGTGGAGGTGGGTACAGCGTGCCCACGATCTGTCGTCTGTCCGGACCGCGCATCGCTCAGGCGGCCCCACCCTTAAAAGAATCGCGGAAGCGTTCGTAGGACTTGACAGATGGAGACTAGGACATTGCACGCGCGCCTGAAGCTGTCTGCAAGTTCCGCATATAAGCCACCGACCATCGAGTTGACTGCGATCCAGCAACCCACCCCATGCGCTGCGCTCCTCTCCTAGGATTGCCGACCCTGATCTCTCTGTCTGCTGCCCCCCGGACGATCCTAGGACGAGCGGATCCGCAGGGAATAGACGTCTCGGACTTCCAGACCTCGATCAAGTGGAGCTCAGCCAAGGTCACCGAAGGCACCAGTGCGTGCCGCGCTACCCATCCTGCGGGGCTCTCCAGGCCAGTTATGCTCTCTCAAGCTTGGACGCTGTCACTGCGCTCATACGTGTTTCCACCAGATTTGCCCTTGACTGATCTAGCAGGTATGACAAATGGCTTTTAGCTATGCTTCGTAACATTGGAGAATATCATCAGCATAGCTCATACCTCTCGATGATCCAGCTGACCGTTCTTCCGCCTCTCGTTCGGCACCGTCCAAGACACGCGCGCACAGCTTGTGCCTGAGCTGTCGGGCTTGCCGTGTGAGTCGTGTTTCGTCCAGTCCTTTCAGTCATATCAGTGATGTGGATTAATCCTGCAGCGTAATAGATGCATAATCTCACAGGCTATTAGACTCAATTTAAGCTTAGATTAATAACCTGAGGGATTATGCCTTGGATTATGGTAGGATTATTATGCAGAAAAGAGTCGAAAATTTATATCATTGGTGTATTACTTAAGGAATATGACCCCCATGCTCATCCTCCGCTTGGGCCGCAATTGGGGATATGGGCCCTTGGTAGCTCAGAAGGTGGCATTCGAGTGGACGATGCGACCGGATGACCAAGTGGACCAACAAAGGCATGTTGTCCTTGACCATCTGCACCAGCGTGGGTTCAGCGTCGTGTGACTTCGATCCAGGGTCGCATCATTCTCGACCATCGCCATGCACGACTTTGAAAGACTGTCTTTCGCAGTCCCTTGGTGATTGTATCACAAGAGTCAGAAAGTCGCTAAATCAGAGACAAGAGGTGCTAACACTCATTTGGGTCCAGGGTGAGGAAGTCTTTGAGAATCAGATTGAAGAGGTGTAGGTAGTGGTAGCAGTGAAACCAATGCTCTGGTTTTAAAGAGGATACATCGAACAAAGCGCGAGCGAATTCAGACATGATCCCATCATGTGATCATCGAATCCGAGTCAGTGACTCTTTACTCCTGCCACCATCCTCTCTCCTGCTCACTCTTCCATATATATAGCCTGATGCAAGTTCGGCAGTGTTTACAGTTTTCAATCTTCAACCCAGCGGCGGTGGTGTAGGATCCCATGAAGACCGGGTAAATGAACCAGATAGTGCAACCCGGTGCGTTTTGCTGTTCAATCATCACATGTTCACTAGTGCCGCCCAGAAGTCACTGCTTGGATCTATATTTGAATTATTCCGAGGATAGCATGCTGCAACAACTGGATCCATGGTCCGGGTGAGCCAACAACAGGACCATCCAATGCATCGGGCAAGGTACGTACTTATCCAGTGGTAGCGCAAACATCACGGTCAACTGAATATTAGTAACTCGGCATCTCTTTGAGACAATAAAAGCCTTGATAATCCTATTTATTACAATAATCTTTGTTCGCACTTTTCTATTGATAATCCTGTCCATTTATGTTTTCCATAATCAGAGGATCTTGACAATCCTGACCTATAATCCTGTAGGCTATTAATCTGAGCTTAAGGTAAGTCTATTAAGCCACTGGATTATGTAGCTATTTGACTGTAGGATTAATCCTAGCTACTGCAAGTGTTGGTCCTTTGACCCGACAAGGACCTGCAAGTACGGAACAGAGCCTCTCACCGCCCCATTCACTGGTCCGCCCACCTCAGTTACCACCGCCATCACCCGGTTGCACCCCCGCGGGGGTCCTACTGGGTACCCTCAGACGTAGCTCTGAGGGTACCCAACAGGTACCCCCCTGCGGGGCCCGCGGGGGGGATTTGGTCCATTTGGGGCAGGGGCTTATGCGGGGATCAGCAGGGGGGTGCAGGGAGGGGGGGGGTCTGTACATATCATGTGATTTATCATTGGGAGCGGGCAGGTGGGCGCGAAAAAAAATGAATCACATGACACATCCAATGGGCGGGATGGCGGCTGATGGCGGGGTAAAAAAATCACGTGATGCACCGCATGAAAATTATCAAAGATGGCTAGCAGGGGTTGGCGGGGGTTGGCGGGGGGCGCTACTGTCCCCCCGCACACCATGGCGGGCAGTGGGCGCATTATCACGTGACTTTTGGGGCACCTTTTGTGCACCATTCGGCATGATTTCGAAGGTGTTGCTTGATCCATTGCATGCTGTGGCAGACAATGGGCGCATAATCACGTGATTTTCCGCCCAAAAAATGGAAGCCTTCCCAAATCATCCTGGTATCATTTCTATAGGTAAATACACTACTTAAGCATGAATTTGAGCTTGGAAAGCCCAAAATGCACCCTGCACAATGGGACTGGTGATGCACTTGATCCCATCATTTGGCGGGGTCTGCTGCGGGGGGTGCTGCGGGGGTGCTGCGGGGGGTGCCGCAGGGGGTGCCACAGGGGGTGCCACAGGGGGTGCCGCGGGGCCCGCTGTGGGGTCAACCACAGGAGCAGGGTTAGGGGTGCATTGCATTATATTTTGATTCATCTATTCTCGCTGTGGTCATAGCATGCAGCATAATTATCCTTCATTTTGCCAGGAGTTTGGAGGCTGTGTCTGGGGGTGGTCTGCACCTACAGCCGTGTGACTCCCTGATGCTTTGGCAGGGGCTGGGATATCAAAACTGTGCAATATTACCTAAATCTTTTGGCTTGGCTTGGGGCACTGATATATATGACTTGGTTCATTTTGGCATGGTCTGCTCAAGCTGTCAGGTCAAACTAAAAATTTGAAAAATGCGCAACTTGATTTATTAGGCAAATCTCCCAAGTACATGCTCCAGGGACAGCCAACATCATCAACAAGAAATGGCTAATGTTTCTTTTCTCTGTCTGTTTGCTTCAGGTAGTCTGTCTGCGCTCAAATTTTCCTCTCCATTTGCAGCATATTCCATGGAGGTGTCATAATTCTTGATTTCCGGATTTCATACTTCTTGTCTACATAGCATTTGGGTCCTTTACTGAATCCAATAATACTGTAGACTGTTACAATGGATTGAGCAGGACATTTGTCAATTAAATCCTTGCAGGGGTTGGGGGGGTCAACCGCAGGGGGTGCCGCGGGGGGTGCCGTGGGGGTGCACAAGCATCTGCCAGCCTACCAAATGTGGATCAACTACAAAATCATTTTCCAAAGCTTCTGTACTGCAACCCAAGTGACTTCTAGGTAACCTTTACCCAATGCCAGTGAAACAACTTCACTGCTCTTGTTTCTGGGTGACAATTGATTTTATGAGCTTGAGTGTGTATGTGCGCTTCTTAGTCGGAAATGAGGCCATGTGATGAGAGTTAGGGCACCGAAACATTGTAAAATACTATATTCAACATGACCGGTGGCCCATGTCTCTTCAAACCAGCCCATATGTCATGTTTATCAAGACCCTATTTTTCGGACTCATTTCAAGTTTTTGAATGGTTCCAGGGTCCAGGGCTCTCAGAATTTGTTTCAGACACTGCCAAAGAGTATATCATTCAGCTGTATTGAATTGCTTGTGTGTAGAAAAAATATTTTTTGCCATACTCAAAGTGAACCATGTTGAACCATTGTCTACATAGGAACCTTGAGCAATGGTGAACTGTTTTCATGTTTCGATTTTTAGGTGGACAAAGGATATGAAGTACCTACATATTCAACAAGAATAGCATATGGAGACCTTATTCCGATGGTTTTCAGCTGCATAACTGTAAGAACAGTGTTAGAAGAGCAGTAAACACTTAGGTACGTCGTTTATACAGGTTCTGATTGGCTAGTGACTTGACGTGTTCCGAGCTGTCAGTTTACATAATCTTACATATAAGAAAATCACAGGAGCAAGGCACCGGTGCGGCGGGGGGTGCTAGACTGGCGGGGGTGCCAGCGGGGGTGCCACAGGGGGTGCCAGCGGGGGTGCAGGCAGTGGGTCATGGCAAGGATGTGTGCAGCCCCAGAGGTAGTAAAAGTAACCATCTATGTCTCTACAGTCTATCTTGCAAATATACGAGCTCTGAGTGCACAGAGTGTTGTATATGAAATTTGAAATTCAAATATTACCAATCTCTGACTATTGTGAGACAACTTGCTGGTGAATCCATTGTCTCATATTCCACCTAGGAATCAATTCAGGGCATGTCAAATCCACTATTACATCTGTTCATGTTGCAACTGAAGCAAACTGCTTGTAAAGTAACACAGAACAGATGAACTTCAATGAGTCCCAGACAGGAAGTGTGACATTAGGTATGTAATTAATGTGTGGTATCATCCACAGGGTAAGATTAGACTGTGCCTACAGCATGATCAGCTTACCAATGGGCATGTATATGGAATGAGCAGACAAAACAATCAATGAGTTGACAGTGGACCTGATGCAGCCCATGATGTCAGCCCACCTACCCTGCCAGCCAAAAAATGAACAAATCACACTTTCTTTTTAACTCTACATGCCTGGATTCTGCAGAAAATATTGCACAGTTTTGATATCCCAGCCCCTGCCAAAGCATCAGGGAGTCACACGGCTGTAGGTGCAGACCACCCCCAGACACAGCCTCCAAACTCCTGGCAAAATGAAGGATAATTATGCTGCATGCTATGACCACAGCGAGAATAGATGAATCAAAATATAATGCAATGCACCCCTAACCCTGCTCCTGTGGTTGACCCCACAGCGGGCCCCGCGGCACCCCCTGTGGCACCCCCTGTGGCACCCCCTGCGGCACCCCCCGCAGCACCCCCCGTGGCACCCCCCGCAGCAGACCCCGCCAAATGATGGGATCAAGTGCATCACCAGTCCCATTGTGCAGGGTGCATTTTGGGCTTTCCAAGCTCAAATTCATGCTTAAGTAGTGTATTTACCTATAGAAATGATACCAGGATGATTTGGGAAGGCTTCCATTTTTTGGGCGGAAAATCACGTGATTATGCGCCCATTGTCTGCCACAGCATGCAATGGATCAAGCAACACCTTCGAAATCATGCCGAATGGTGCACAAAAGGTGCCCCAAAAGTCACGTGATAATGCGCCCACTGCCCGCCATGGTGTGCGGGGGGACAGTAGCGCCCCCCGCCAACCCCCGCCAACCCCTGCTAGCCATCTTTGATAATTTTCATGCGGTGCATCACGTGATTTTTTTACCCCGCCATCAGCCGCCATCCCGCCCATTGGATGTGTCATGTGATTCATTTTTTTTTCGCGCCCACCTGCCCGCTCCCAATGATAAATCACATGATATGTACAGACCCCCCCCCTCCCTGCACCCCCCCTGCTGATCCCCGCATAAGCCCCTGCCCCAAATGGACCAAATCCCCCCCGCGGGCCCCGCAGGGGTGTACCTGTTGGGTACCCTCAGAGCTACGTCTGAGGGTACCCAGTAGGACCCCCGCGGGGGTGCAACCGGGTGATGGCGGTGGTAACTGAGGTGGGTCCGCCGGACGCGGTCCACGCTCACTACTGTATCGATGTGTATGTAGGCAACTGTAACGCGTAACGCACCACTTTTGCGTCGCCTAATTTGGCCCTTGTAACGTGTAACGCAGGGCCAGTCGCCAACAGGTACAAGTTGCCCAAAATAGCCCCAAAAAGAGTCCTAAAATCGCCAAAAAAAAATCGGAATTTATTCGTCTTCCTCAGGAAGATTTATGTCCTGGTCAAAAAAACAAGTCCTCAGTCAAAAGTTTTCCTTCAGAACCATAACCTCAGATGTTCTCGTTGATTCATCAGGATTGAGCAGAAGAGACTGCAGCAAGTAATTGACGTATTTGAAAAGGGTCTTCATTTTGTTATCCAGGCCCTCCGGAACACCTTTCGGCACTGCTGGTCCAATGGGCCACCCCTCAAGTCGGGGCCTTGGGGCAAAACAGTAGATCATTGGAGAATAGAGTGAAAATGTACTTGTTTTGTGCTTATTCGGTTCCTACTTGCTTCTTACTGTCAATCCGAGCCTGTGCCGACGAGATGCCGACCTGTCGCCTAATTTGGAAGATGTAACGCGTAACTTGAGCTCGGTCGCTAACGGGCGGAGGTAACGCTCCGGGAGCTGTCGCCTGCATACAGATCGGGACAGTAGATACAAGCCACTGTCAGGCCATGGTCTTATTTAATCACACCGCCTTCGAGCGAGCCAGACAGCCCAGATGGCATTGCCGTTGGAGCAGGCCACACTCTGCCGCCTCATCCACTGCTTAAATCTCACCACAGCGGCTCGCGGGGTGCTCAGATCTCACGATACGACGCCCATTTGAGACGCCTGTTCATCACGCTCTGCAGAAACCAGCCGAATGGTGGACGGTGTCGCAAGGTGCCTTTCGTATGGCATCGCTGTGCCGGTAGCTTTAATCACTTGAGCGAACGAGTTGTAAAGTCGTAGCATCGCCCCGTGAGCTTATGCACATTGCGCTGGGTCGCGTGTCCTTATCGCGCGGTCCCGTGATCCTCGCCCGATGCTGGAACAGTCGTGATATGTCAGTACGGACAACCGAATCACCAACAGAGATCCCTTGACGCCGAAGAAGTACGGTCTCGATCCATTTCATGAGTTCAGAATGGTCGAGGTACTTGGTGATAAAGTTCAGCTGAGACTGAGTGCAATAGATTACGACACAGTCGTTCAAAGGACCACTGCCCACTTCATATGTACGACACGTGATGATCTTAAATCTCAGAGGATCATACGTTGCATTAAAATGGGGCCTCAAAAATTGGCATGACTCTCGGAGGGCTGACAGAAGCTCCGTAGAAATGATCAAGTTCAAAAACGCAGGACATTCCTTGAATGTGTGTGCCTACATGCCTGCCTGCACAGGGAAAATCCGGTATATATCTCCCAGAGCACCAATCGCCTAGACGCCAGTTAAACCCACTAGCCACTCTGTATTTCCCAGATCAGCAACCCACCCACACGCGCGCGCAAGAATCAGCAGACACACCTCGCGTCAGTTCAAAGGCTGCGAACGTACTCGCCGCGGCGGGGATACTGTTTTGAAGAAAAAAATGGTTGGTTGGTTATCGCCAGAAAGGACAAGGCGAAACAGGGTTTGGGTTTACCTTCGCAGTACTGATCGTCTCGTGCTCAGCAGGAAATAATGTGCATAGAGTGGGAATGGCACTCACGAGACGGAGTCAGTCCGCGGAACAGTCCGGAGCTGATGCCCATCGATCTGAGGACCGTCTCAAACATACAAAAAAATAGCCACTCACACGCCGGATTCCAAGACGATCGTCTTTGCTTCACGTGCGATGTACTGCACAGGCGTGCCGGTTGGCGGTGTGTCACGCAGCTGGACGCGCGACTTGATAACATCTGATCGCGGTTGAGATATCACAAGAATCTCTGGATTGGAACTTGTGCACTCACCAAGGGGATAGCACGCTAGCCAGTAGGCGATCTGCAAGTTTCACAGGTCAAGAACGCCCTTGCATATCTGGATAGGAGATGGATAAGACTGACCCCACCGGTGGAGCCGCTAGCAAGGAGCGCCCAGACGGGAACTTTGTCTCCGTACTTGGCCGCGAATTTCCTCTTGGAAAACTCATATGCTAGCCAGTCCAATTCAATGCAGCAAAGACGACGTGAGAGAACTCGAAATCACCAGTGTAGAACCTGACAGACGGAAATTATGTATTCACATATGCACAAAAAATCTGACAGTCTCCAGCACTCACCCAGCGTAGGCAGGTATTTCTCGGGCGACGGTGACCTGGGCGGACGTCAGATGCACATCCGCAGTGGAAGAAGACATAGTAACCCAATATCCTCTCATCACACCTTTCCGGAAGCCCCACTGGGACCACATCTCCCGCACGATGACCCGGAGCCGCTTATCGGACTTGTCGCCGTACTGGCCTTGCATCCGCACTTTGAACATCTCCACTGCGTACAATACGTAAGTCCCCCATAACGACGAGCTCAGACACGAAAGACGTGCGTACCTGGGCTTGCCAGGATGGCGTTGGCGGCTCCCGCCATGCTGCCGGCGAGCGCGGTCTCGGGGAGTGTGAGCTGACCGAAGGGCGACACGACGCGCTTCGAGATCCCATACGAGGCGAATAGCAGGGAGTTGACCCCTGCAATGCCCAGAAGCGGGCTCGCCATCCCTGCACACACGTCCCGTCAGAATCGCGGCGGACTGGGCGCACGTGAGATCGTCACCCTTGTACAGTGCGAGGAAGCCCTCCTTCCTGACCGTCTGCGCCAGAATGTCCATGGGCCCTTTCTAGCCCACATGAGACTGGGTAGATAGGATAGAGACGAGAAGCATCCGAGCGCACTCACGAACATGCCCTCTAGTATCCCAGCCGGCGGCGTCAGCACCACCGCCATGCGATTCCGGAGGCGACTCAACTCGGCGCGACCTGGGCGCGGGTCTTGATGGTGTCGAGCGGCTGGCCGACGAGCACCTGCGCGGCGCCGCCCACGCTGCCGGCGATGAGCTCATTCACGGTGGCCAGCGAACCCATTATCGCGAGAATGTGGAGGGAAGCAGAGTGATCGCGGAAGAGTGACGTGATCGTGGTATCTCATCGCGTGACACGGTATTGCTTTGCTTCCAAGTAGTGAATGTATGTTTCGTCGCGAGCGAGATGATCTGATTCTACTCCGTATGACAAGTGTATATATGGTGTACTTAATCTCAACGTTATCGTGCAGCGTGTTTGACGATTTCTTGTTATTAGACCAGCATGCAGCTGGTCATCAAGGGACCATGGAAGAAATTGTCGTTGCGAGTATGACCCAGGGGCGATGGAGTACGGCATCTTGAGAGGGTCTGGCAACTCAGACTGCACATCAACAAGGAGCGACAGTGCGATCGGATGGAACAGACAGTGGTTCCCCACATGCCGTGTATAGAGCAGTCCAGCGGTCGCTTGCTCTGATCGTGCAAAATTCGCACTCGCATTGACAGCCGGAAGTTGCTCCGGTAGATTTGGTTTGTAGATGAATGCGGGAGACTTGGTCCAAAGCAGCTGTGGGTTGCTCTAGGGCGTGGCTCGAAGCGACGAGAACGAATACCCTGCTGAGTTGTGTCTTGAGACATCGTAGAATCTGGTCAAGGAGAGATAACACTCAGAGTCGCCGAAAGGATCTCACAACTCGAGGTCTTGTGGGAGCAGCAGATACGAGGGACAGATCTGCGACATCTTGGTAACGAGCTGGCAGCGGGGACCATCTTTCCCGCATCCCTTGAGTTGTTGGGGCCCAAGCCAGAGGCCATTCATCTGCATAGCCAGGATAGCCATTCATCCGCAGAGTCACGAGGAGCTTGAGGTAGAATGGTCCGATGTATCGTGCTACTCGAGAGGTAACAGACACAAACCCAGACGAGTGGATCAGCTTGCATTCAAAGGGCATCCAGTTTTGTCTGAGCGACCGGGCTTGACCGGACGTAATGATCAAGGCCCTGAAGAGCCGACATTGGGTCGCGCGGGAATGCGCAAAAGACTAGTGTGTAGGTTCAATTTCTTGACGACGAAGTCTATTAGTTCTATGAAGATCGAGACGGCGCTGAGGGCTTGGAGTGCGGGCAAATGTATGCGCGCGAATCGAAGGCGGTGACGAGTCCTTGAACGTTACCCTATGATTTGGGGTACCTTTTATCTTCTACGGGGAAAGTCGCCCCTCTGCATGGAATTTGCGGTTGCGGAAGTGAACTGTTCCCAAGGAGTGTAGCTGAGAAGATCATAAGCCTTGCGAGGCTGTGCAGGGCACGCCTCGATTGATCGTAATTGTGATGGCGTCAAGTCGCGATCACATGATGCCGCTTCTGTTTGTTCTTCTCACGCTCACCTTCGTGTCGTCGAGGTTTCACGTCTGCCACCGCCCTTCTTCATTTCGTCCGCTTTTGATCTTCCGAACCGTTTCCCGTCGTCTGAATTCCACGTAATCTCTCCACACGAACTCCTCGTCCTACCCTTTCTTCATTTCCCTTTCTTGGTTTCTTGTTTTCTTTTGGGTCAGTCACTGCAAATCCAATCACGACACCGCTATATTCAGAATCGCAACACGACCGCAAGCGACGTAAACGCAGACTAGGCCGTCAACACCATGGCTGGTCTTCTCAGTGGACACCTCGTCAATGCCTACGAAGCCTCAGGCTCCAGGATGAACCGTTCGGCGTCGTCTCCGATAGTCACGATGGGCATGAACACAAAGACCCGCTCGTCTGCCCCGTCGCACCAGCAGCCCCAGTCCGCGTCTTCTTCCACACATAACGTTGCTTCCGCCGCCACGTCCCCGCGCCCTGCCGACATGACCATGCACCATGATTTGACCGCGTCTACGTCGATGGCGGGCGACGGCCTAATGTCATTTGACAGCGATATGCATGGCCATGGGAGGTTCTCTACCAGTGACTTCGGTGGTGGGCCCGACGACGGTGGGTTCGCAGGTGGAGGTTTCGGCGGCGGTGAATACGGCGGGGGCGGCCCACCCCCAAACACGCACACATTCTCCGCCTCGACATATGATCGACTCTCTCTCCTGCAAACCAAGCTCAACCAGAAACTAGGCCCAGAATACATCTCAACGCGCCCCGGGCCGTCCGGCGGCCCCAAGCTCACGTACGCTGAGGGGTGGAAGATCATCAACGTGGCCAACGAGGTGTTTGGCTTCTCCGGCTGGAGCTCAAGTATTCGCAGCCTCCAGACTGACTACGTGGACTGGAACGCGGAGACGCGGCGCTGCAGCGCGGGTGTGACATGTGTCATGCGGGTGACGCTGCGGGAAGGAGTGTGGCATGAGGACGTTGGGTATGGCCTGATCGACAATGCCAAGGGGAGAGGCGTCGCGCTGGATAAGGTGAAAAATGTCTAGGCGCTTTGCTTTGCATCTCAACCTTGGCAGTGCAAGAAAGAGGCGGTCACGGACGCGCTCAAACGCACGCTCCGGACGTTTGGGAATCTCACGGGAAACTGCCTGTACGATAAGAATTACACGGCGGAAGTGAACAAGATCAAACCCGTCCCGGTGCGTGTACGCGCATAGATTCATATGGCACCGTCATACTTATCCTGGATTAGGTAAAGTTTGACCAAGATGATCTCTATCGGCCCCCAGTCAGAGTGAAGCCTGAACCACTGCCGCAACCAGTTAAACCGAACGCGACGTCAACCCCAGCAAGGCCGATCCCGGTTCCTCCACAGGCCCAAGCACCGCCGTCCGCACACGCACACGCACGACCACAGGCGCATATACCGGCGCACGGCCAGGGGCAAGCACATACGCCAGTCCAAGCGCAAGCACAAGGACCCGCCCGGGCCCCAGCCAATCCCATGGTTGCCGCCCAAGACGTGAAACCAGAAGACACGACCTACGACGAAGGGTTCGAGTTCGACGATGACGACGAGTTTCTCTCCCGCGTGGATCTCGGCGACGCCGACTTCGGCCGCCCGATTGAGTACGACGAGGGCAACAGTGTGCTGAGCGCCGGTGGTGGTGCCAAAGAAGAGATACCGTCCCCAGTCCCGCCGCAAGTGGCGATGCCCCCGCCCCCCCTGCCACAACCACAACCAGCACATCACGGCCCGATGGGCTTGGGTCGGACGGGATCGGTGGCGCCCCCGCCCAAGTTCAACCGGGAGCGAGCCATAGCCACTCTGAACCAGGCCTCGGCGTCCCGGGTGGGGGACCCCTCCAATTCGACTTCGACTGTGCGGAACACCCCAGCTGTGAAACGCCCGACTTCGGGTGGCCAGTTTACGTTTCCGCCGGGCATGCAGGTGGGCTTCCAGTCCTTGACTATCTCAAAAGAAAACACTGACTAGCGGTGCAGAATCCTCTCAAGCGCGGACCGGAAGCTCTTGCGTGAGTTCTGTCTGTCCATCGACCGTGTCATCCATGCCTGAACCGCAGACCTTGTAGCACCCGAATGCCTCTGGGAACCCTTGCATTAGAAGGACAGGACGCGAAGAGAGTCAGGAGATGAGCGTTTGTGTGATTACAACACCGATACATCATGTCAAGTTCCCACAAGCTATTGAGCTCTAGATAACGGAGTAGATCGAGAACGTCGACACAGAAAGTGAGGAAAGGGTGTGGCAGCAAGCAAGATAGCCAACAGAGGTTTGTGCGGGTGTGGACGCGAGATGTTCGCGCCATGGGTCCCAGAGCCGATGGAAGGGGAAGAGAGAACCGCCCCGGTAATTTGCCGACTCTGTTGTCTGCGAGAGACTTGTCTAAATCTGGTGTATGAGTGCCCGAAAGCTGAGATGCTTGGTGACGGTGAGCTTGCCTGGGTTTGTGGTTGTCGTCAGGGTTAATGGATAAAGGGGCGCAAAGAGCGCTGCTTTCTAATTAGATCCTCCATTACGAGCAGAACAAACCCGTATCGGTGCCTCCCCAGACTGAACAGGCAAGAATTACAGAGACGGGAAACAAAAGTGGACTATACCGGAGTCGAACCGGTGACCTCCCGCAGCACTGTCATGCTAAGCGGACGCGCTACCAACTGCGCTAACAGCCCATGTGTTACGTAGTTCGTTAAAGAGATTCTCGGTCAGAAGTGATTTTACTCATTCTTCACTCCGCTACATATCTTACACATTCCCAGTTATACTAAGTGATACAGATGATATTGATATTAGACTTCACGCACCCCCTACACGTAGGGACCGCCTGACACACCGCCGGGAGCGTTCCCAACTCCTGCTCCACCAGCGGCAGTGCCGCCCACACCACCCAGATGCCGGTGATCAGGATGAGCGCCTAGTGCAACGGCGCGGTCGCGCCTTGCCAGCGCCTCCGCCTCGAGCCGCTCGGCCTCAGAAAGCTCGGCGCTCTGAACTTTATACGCATGGGCTTCCCTGCACTTGGGCGTCACACAACACACATAGACGCGCAAGGAAACTAAACGCACTGTTCTTTCTGGAGTCCCTTCGCCTTAAGCGACTCGCTGCCGACGAGCGAGCCGAGCGCCTTCTCGATCTTGCCGGTCGTCGCGCCGTGCTTGCTGGGGCGGCCCGTGGTGCCCATGCCTGCGGTGTTGTTCATCGCTGTCGGAGGGGCGTTCGGGTCGTTATGCAGGCCGCCCACGCCAGGCGCGCCGGCGTCCATCGGGTGGTGATGGCGTCCGCCGCCGACCTGTAGATGTTGACTGAGCGCTATGCGAGGGTAAGCGCAGAGCCAACGTACCCGTGCACTAGCGTTTCCGTCGTTGTACGCGGTACCGCCAGACATCCCGTCGTCGTAGTACTCGCCGGTCCCAGCTGGGCCGGAGCCTGGCACAGTGCTGTTGTTGTACCCGTCTCTCGCGTCCATATTGCCTTTGCGGTGCTGGTCCCTCCGTAAGGAACGTCACGACCCCAGAAGTAGAAGACTACGCACGAGAGTGTTGTGAGTGTTGTTGTTGTTGTTGTTCGAAGATCCGAAAAGAGGCATGATGAGAGTCGTTGGGTCGTGTGAGTTAGTTGTTGATCGTTAGTTGTGAGCAGCGGAGAGACTCCGACAGTTTATAAAGGGTAGATAGCAGGTGACGTTGCGCAAAAGCATGACGCGTGGTGACGAGTTGAACTCCAAAGTGAATGGACAGAGAGCGGGGCCACTCCACAGCGTTTGATCAGGTGACGGCGGCTGCTTGGCGGATTCGAAACTGACGGAGATATGTATACATCCCCACCAGGGCCACCACTGAACTCACGACGGCTCGGACAGAGGGATTCTAGCTGTCAATGAGAATGGTATTGAGAGAGATCAAGAGCAAACAGTATTTGACGGCATCATTCGATCTTTGACGGAAGTCTGCGAGAGGACTCGCACATCATCGCGGCCCGGGGCCAAAACTTGTTGTTCGAGCGCCTCTACTATGCTCGCTTAGCTACTCTGGACTTTGTACCCGCTGGGTCACTATGAGGCCGAGCACAGAATGCAGTAGCGTCAGCCCACTGCTTTTTTGGAGACCCTTCGCTTTCAGCGCCTGGCGCCCAACCACAGTGCCGAGCGCGTGCTCCATCTTGACCGCCATCGATGCATGCCTTTTGAGCTTGAATCTCGAAGGGAGGGAGCTTAGATTAGATCGATCTTTCGGCTCACGGAATTGACCTCGCCACGCATGTCGCATCGCACCCGGTAACTAGAAAATCCGGAAATCCTATTCAAATGTATGCAATATCTAGGCGGACGCAAGACAGACCTCCCCTACGCCTTCTGAGCGCTCCCTCTACGCACCCTGAATGAATGCCGCTGCACGTACTCCCCCAGGTGAACATCGGACACCAGCACAATGAACCTGCCCATCCGGAGGGCGCTGGCGGCGATCATCCTCCGTTCCGAGCTCGAGCAAGTGGTGCGACCGGCACCATTGACAGCCGCCGCTGGGTTATTGCGTTCGTGTGCCAGTGCGGCCCAGTATCAAATACTCGTTGCTGGACCTCAGGACGGGGAGGAGGATCAATACAGTCCAAGCACTGCCGCATTTTTTCTCGGAATCGTCAATGGCCTCCCTTTGCTTCTTTTTTGGCTATCGTCTGCGAGCCAGATACCCGACATTTGGCTGAGGTCTGAAGTGAGATCGATTTGTGCATGTCGAAGTTCTATCTCTCAGCATCCGTTCGTGCTGGCCGTCGCGCCCTTAGCGCTGCCATCCAACGTCTAATGCATCGGCCCGCACATCCAGAGAATCAGCCCGGAGTAGGTGATCCAGTTCTGCTTGTGACTGCCTATCTTAACCGTCCACATGCAGAGTACGTTCAATGCGAGGCCACTGCTGGTCTAATCGATTCAAGATACATTGGCTGTAGTAGGAGAGCATATACAATACATTCAGTCTATCGCATGGCCAAAAGCGAGACGGAGGATGAGCTGGGTAGCCAGGTCGAAGAACATAAAGGGGGACGCTACGGCATCATGGACGTGCGACCCATCAGGTAGCATCGACCGGGCATACGACCCGGGAGATATAGACTCGTTCTCTGATCCCTCCCGGGGTGCACGATCGAACTTGCCTGCACCGGGGACCGTCGAAGCGAGATACGACTGCTTGCGCGTAAAGTCGATCCAGTAGAATTCAGTGTTCAGCCGCGCCTGATACATGTTGATAGTCATGACGATCTGGGCGGGAGTGAGTCAGCCGGCCCGCTGGAGAAAACGAGACGACGGGAAAGTGCGGCACGTACCACGACTTCCTTGACCCTGGCGCGCGCCTCGATGCAGTAGATATTGGACAGATCCTTCCGTTCCGCCCATTCCATGCCCATCTCGCGCAACAGCCCGTAAATCTCGCTCAGAACCCGCATCGGCTCGCTGGAGCTCCGGATCCCAATATGCCATCGGGCACCCTTCTTGGTGCGTGGCCGATTCGCGCGGCCAGTCGGCGTCATGTCCAGGGGAGGTAGCGAGGTTCCCAGGATAGAGACATTCGACGGCAGGTGCGGGTCGTCGTCCTCATCGTCGTTGACGTCTTCCTCGAACTCGACCTCGAACGGATTATCCTCCAGATCACCGCCGTTCGGGGAGACAGCGTTGGGAGAGATGACGTTCCGAGGCTGACACTGGTGTGAGAAATGGCAAGGCCAGACACAAATGGGTCTTACATCCAACCTCGCCAGTTCGTCGTCTCGCTCCTGCTCGGCAGAGATGGCAACTGCAGAGGGAATGAGACAGAAAAAGCACAAATATGCAGCGGGGGACTCACGATCTTTCCCAACCCGCCTCTTGTCCTGCAGCAACATGTACGCAACCTTAACCTGATTCCCGCGGATGCCGTCATTCCGCCGCAGACTGTGGAGCACCTCCTCGCTGTCGACACCATCCAGCAGCTGCGCGAGCTCGTCGACGACTTCCAAGTCGATCAGGCCCAGACCCTCGACGAACTCGTTGTCCCGTGCCAGCGGGACAGCCGGCGCAGAGACGAGGGAGCTCAGTGTCCCGACGACCGCACCCGGGATAGGCGGCAGCGGCGTGAGATACCTCGGGAGCTTGACCGTGAACCAGGGATGCCTCATGATCTCGGCGACGGTTATTCGCTTGGACGGATCCAGCACGAGCATGGACTTGATGAGATTCTGGGCATTCGGGCTGATGTCCCTCGGTACTTGATACTTGACACCTGCGAGTGGGGTGGTGGTTAGCACGGGCGCAGGCTGCAGACTAGGAAACCAAACATCACCGCACTTTTGATCTTCTCGAACAACGTGGGCATGTCTTCATCCTCGAAGGGCAGCTTGTTACATAGCAAGGTGTACAGGATGATTCCCGAGCTCCAGACATCCGCATCCGGGCCGGCGTACTGGTCCCCTCTGATCACTTCCGGCGCAGCGTAGTTAGGACTGCCGCAGCTCGTCTTCAAAAATTCGCCGTCCCGCGTCTCGCTCGAGAGCCCAAAGTCCCCGATCTTGACGTTCAAGTACTCGTCGAGGAGGATGTTCTCCGGCTTGAGGTCCCGGTGCGCGATGTTCTGCCGGTGTGCATACTCGACGCCGGCC
Organism: Mycena citricolor; assembly: GCA_963692855.1. NCBI lineage: Eukaryota > Fungi > Basidiomycota > Agaricomycetes > Agaricales > Mycenaceae > Mycena > Mycena citricolor. The sequence continues at coordinate 1,261,008 of CAVNYO010000403.1, forward strand.
ATAATCTGCTGGAAGAACCTGCGCGCTGTGTCCTCCTCGAGCCGCCCATGCCGCGCAATGTAGTCGAACAACTCGCCCTCGGCGTACTCGAGAACAAAGACGATGTCCTCGGGGGTAGTGATGACTTCGTAGCTTGAACAGGCGCGTGAGTACAGCCGCGATGGGAAGCAAGTGCGGAAGGTACAGTTTGATGATATGCGGGTGTCTAAGCATGCGTGTGTATTCGAATTCGCGGCGGACGCGCAGCTTGTTCCCCTCGGTCGCTATCACGGCTCGGGAGAGAAACTTCATCGCAACTCGGTGGCCGGTGACCTTGTGGATCGCCTCTGCGAGGAGTCTCAAATCTGCGAACCGCAACCGAGCGACAATAGCACGCACTTTTGACCTGTCCGAACGTTCCCTCGGCGATGTTGCTGACGATGGTGTACATCCCGAGATCGTTGGGACTGAACTTGACCCCATCGTCGCCATTCGTGTGTTCGTTGGGGAGGCCCGCCATCCGATGGAGCAGGAGGCAGTCTGAGGGCTGTAGTGGGCCAGGTGAAGTGTAATATGTGTACGTAATGTATGTGATGTCTCCCTGTTGTCGTCTGCACTCTGACTCAGCGCGGCGATTAGACAACGACGTTGACCCTCCAGTTCAGCTTCTCCTGCCTTGCCCTGCCAGCTGCTACCTTTCGCTCATCCCATCGTGGTTTAAACGCTCTCTCGAACGTATATTACACTCTTATTGGCCTCATTAGAAGGACCCCGGCTCACGGATCTTGTTAACGCCGTTGCCAAAGTCGGGAATCGTTGCACCAGCTCCACCCGGCCACGCTTGGTTTTCACGATCCAGCTTATTTACATGTGTCACCAAGCACTAGCCGGATCGAATGCTGGTTCCCATCCCCACCGATCCATGCTCGCGCAGCAATGAGTTTCTGCCGGACGCGCCTCGCCTACGAGTCCAGTGCGGCCTAGTCGTTGGACTGAAACGCAGTGCTTGATCCTCGAGCCTGTTTGATGTCGTCGCATATTCCGGAACCTTGGAAAGCTACATGTGCGTCTTTGTGACCTTTCCCATCATGAAGTCCTTCGATGTCTACTGCCATGGAGCTTCCATGCTTCCATGACTCCACTATGTTCCCAGACTAAGTGGTGGCGATATGTTCTTCTACGCGGTCACATGCTCGCTCGCGACCCAAATGCCACAGCTCGATTGATTGATCAAGGTTGAGCTTTGTACGTTGATGATAGCATAGTTACAGGGAGTAGATAAGATAGGGCAAGTATAATTTACACCGGGCACGATATAAACACCCAATACCAGGCCTTATAGCTTGGCCTTGGTCGCGAACTTGATCTCGCCGCGTTTGACTTCCTCTTTCGCCAGCTCGCGAAGCTGCCGGCGGAGGATCTTCCCAGCCGGACTGTTAAGCCATAATCAGAGGGATGGACCAGCAGTAGTGGCAGCCGCATACCTCTTTGGGATGAGATCGATAACAGCAACCCCTCCTCTCAGATACTTATGCTTCGCGACTTTCGTCTGGATCCATTGGGCTACTGCTGCCTCGAAAGCAGCTTTCTCGGCCTTGGATGAAACTTTGGCGGGGTCGGCGGGGACAACGTAAGCCCGCGGGAGCTCTGTGGCCTCGACAGGATCGTCCACGCCGATCACAGCCGCATCGGCTACACCTGGGTGCGAGAGCAGAATGGCTTCAAGCTCGGCGGGCGGGACTTGGAAGCCCTGCAATCGGATTCATCAACGACGGCTAGAAGAAGTAGAGACAGAGACGTACCTTATACTTGATCAACTCCTTTCTACGATCGACGATGTAGAAGAACCCCTCATTGTCCCGGACAGCGACATCGCCGGTCTTGAACCATTTGTCGGGGGTGATGGAGTGCTTAGTCGAAGCCACGTTGTTCAGGTATCCTTTCATGATGGTCTTCCCTCTCAGCCACAGCTCGCCTGGCTGGCCTTCTTCAGCGTCGACCAATCCATCCTCATCTTCGACCAGCCGAGCCTGCAAGTTCGGGAGGAGAGTGCCGCAGCTGCCGATCTTGCGCAGGGAGTCTTGGTACTCCAGCGTATGAGTCGAGGGCGACGTCTCAGTCAGACCGTAACCTGGATGAGATGAGTTCGTCCGCAACTCGACCCAGCCAGACGAACACACGCACCCTGAGTAATCCATAATATCGATCCGGCCTTTCGTTTCCCAAGTAGTCGCTTTCGGACCTGTCGGATTTCAGTGATCATGCACACAGGGCAGTTTTTCGAGCCCACCATCGAAACGAGTTCGCCACCGAGCGGAGCTGCACCAGACAGCATATACTCCAAGGAACTCAGATCGTACCTATCCACAGCTACACGTGTCCATCAGCGATCCGACCTCCGAGATCTCAGAACGGGGCCCAGCTGACCTTCGTGTCTCGCGAGCGTGACTAGAACAGGGGGCACAACGAACGAGTACATGACTCTGTATCGTTCAATGTTGGCGCAGAACAGTTCCGGGTCGAAGCGCTGCATCACGACGACCGGAGTTGCACAGGACAACGAGCCGTTCAGGATATTCGACGCCCCTGCAAGTTCCAGAGGATGAGCAGAGTATTCGAGACTGATCGTAGCACAGACGGACCGAAGATATGATAGAACGGAAGGATCGCGATCATAGGCGTCTGGCCGTCTGGAGGGAGAGGGAAGAACCCTTTGGTCATGTCGACCACGGAAGTCATGTTCTGGTGCGTGGTCTGTCTGCGTGTAAGCACAGATCTTCAAAAAGAAAGAAAAACGCAATCCACCTCGACACCCTAGTAGCAAACGAGAGCTCAGTCTACGTGAAGCAAAGGGCAATGAACGGACGCACCTTGGGCTTCCCCGTAGTCCCTGAACTGTAGCAGAGATACACCGTCTCGTCCCCAAGCCCGTCGAACTTTTCCTCCTTTGCCAGCTTGCCCTTCGCCAAGAGATCCTGCATCCAGACCAGGTTCTTCAAGTTCGCGGGCTTGGGTGCCTGTGGCCCCCCTGCCCAGCTAAGGTCCTGTTGCGGCATGACCACGATCCTCGTGTCCGCCTCCGCCTCGGAGAGCCCCAGCAGCGAGAACATCTCTCGAGCGACGGGCACAGTCTCCTCTGAGCAGACGACGATCTTCGCTCGGCTGTCCTTGTACTGGTGCTCGAGCTCGTGGTGCGTGTACCCGCTATTCGCGAGCGTGCATCGTAGGCCGGCCGCGACGCCTGTGGAGAGAAAAAAACGTCCAGAGCATGAGTCATCGTCGTACACTCAGCGCTGGGGCTGCGCAGTAACGGAAAGCGAAAAATGGAAGGACACGAGGCGAGGGGATAAGCGGCGAAGAACCACCGCTCGTGACGATCCCCCCTTACACTGTATATGATACGCCGTGCCATAGCGGTTGAAAGCGTGAAGACAGCATACACGAACTCACCTCCGTATAGGACGACAGGCCACGCCAACGAGTTCGGAGAAAAGATCAGCAGCGTATCTCCCCTCTTCGCCCCGCACACATGTTTGAGCCCGTACGCGAGCCGTAGCGTGAGATCCTTCAGACCACCTCGCGTCAGCGTCGTTCCTGTCGGGGCGTCGATGAAGGCTTTGAAGGATCCCGGATACCCCCCGACGTCGTCTCCTGAGGCCGTGCGGGATCCCAGGAGGTGCGTGTAGATCGAGGTGTTGACGATGGGGACGGGGGAGTAGCCCGATTCATAGATGCGAGGCGGCGCCATGGATTCTACTCGTGAGCGTGCAGTGACCGAAGGTGGTGGAGGGGGGATGCCGGAGCGAGGACAGAGAGACCCCCAGCCGTTATAAGGAGGAGGTTTCTGAGTGATGTCTCGGAAAACATCCGGCTTTCCGGGGGCTGATGTGCCGGATACACATAAATGGCCCGACTCGATGAATAGCGAGTCCTTGCACAAGCGCGCTTACGACCTTGCGGTGGCCGAACAGCCCGATCGCACAGAAGTTGGCAGTGGAGATTCTTGGACATCTTCTCAGGCTGAGTCTTGTTGCGGTGCATCCGGACTCCACATCATGGATGGTGCCCTCCCTCATGAAGCTCATCCCGAGACAAACGTTTCTTTTCTCTCTGTCGCAGCGCCAAGCAATGACCAAGGATCCGGCAAAATGCGCCCCAGATTCTCCGCAGCGGGGCCCCGCAGTGCACTCAAGCGGCTGATCTGCCTGATCCCGCGGGATCCGGACCGGACGTGTGATCACTTGTCTTGCCGGGGAGGCGCATTCGGCAGTGCCGGTGAAGATGCAAGGTCGGCGAAGAATATAAATTAAGCCGCAGATCCAGTCCAGTACAGTATGATGTCAAAAGCGAGTCGTAGGCTACAGCTTCGCTTGGTTGTGCTCCGCGTTGGCCAAGTCTTTAAGCTCTCTCCGCAGGATCTTACCGGCCGCACTGAAAACAGAACGTCAGGGGAAATTGATTAAGCACACCACATAACATTTACCTCTTTGGTATGATGTCGATCACTCGCACCCCTGTGTAACAACCGCATTCAGAGCTGAGAAGAGCAAGACGCAAGCAGGCACAGACCTCCGCGCAGGAACTTGTGTTTCGCGACTTTGGTCTGCATCCATTTGACAATGTTTTGAGCATACTCTACCTTCTCGGCATCTGATTGGAGAGAATCGGGACTAGCGTGAACGACATATGCCCTAGGATGCCCGGATGAGCACTGATGATGTCGAGAAAGGAAGGGAGAGGCAACACACCGAGGAAGCTCTGTCGCCTCCTTCAAATCTTCGATACCGATAACAGCGACGTCTGCGATGTCAGGATGTGTCAAAAGCACGCTTTCGAGCTCTGCTGGAGGAACTGGCCGCAACTTCGGATAAGCTTCGAGACCGAAAGCCCATGACGGACACAGACCTTGAAAGCCCTTGTACTTGATCAGCTCCTTCTTCCTGTCAACGATATAGTAGAATCCGTCTTCGTCCCGGTAGGCAATGTCTCCCGTCATGAACCAGTCGTCCGGAGCCGTCGTCTCAGCCGTAGCCTTGACGTTGTTCAGGTATCCCTTCATGATCGTCTTGCCTCTGATCCACAATTCGCCGCGCTCTCCAGGTTGGGCATCGCCACCGCCATTCTCCGAGATGATGCGTGCCTCCAGATTCGGCAGGAGAGGGCCAATGCTGCCGGCTTTTGCGTCCGACCGCGCGTCAAAAGGAACGAGATGTGTCGCCGTTGTCGTTTCAGTGAGACCGTAGCCTGTGCAATGCTTCAGTCAAACCATCTACGTGAAGAGATTGCCTGAGCCCACCCTGGCTGATCCAAAGAGTTCCACCAGCTGCCCGCTTCGACAGTAGCCTCTGCTTGACAAGCCTGACGAGGTCTGCACCCAGCGGCGCCGCAGCCGAGACCATGTACTCCAAACTGGAAAGGTCGAACTTATCCACGGCTGGGTGGCGCGCCAGGACGACCAGCATCGGTGGCACAACATAAGCGAAGCTGATGGCATATTGTTGTATGATCCGACAAAAGTTGACTGGATCGAATGCCCCTTGCAGAATGGTGGTCCATCCCAAGGTGAAAGGTATGTGCAGGATTTGCATGAGACCTGCGACAAATCTCATTGGTTGATCGAGGGAATGTTTGCGGTGCGGCATACCATAGATGTGGTACAATGGAAGAATACCCAAAACAGCTTCCTTTCCCACTGAGAGTGGTGGCAGCTGACTTCTCAGGAGATCGGCGAAGACTGTAACGTTCTGGTGCGTAGTCTGTTGTCCATTCAGCTCGGAAAAGTTTCCGATGTCGATCAACGCACCTCCACCCCTTTGGGTTTTCCCGTCGTCCCAGAGCTATAACAAAGAAATACAGTCTCTGTGGCCAGCTTTTCCCCGTCGAATTTCTCCTCCTCGATCAAAGATCCCAGTCCCAACAGATCACCCATCTTCACCAGCGCTGCGGCGTCTTCAGAGACAGATGCCGAGGGTCCGCCTGCCCACGTCAGATCTTGTGTCAGCAAGATTGTCCGTCGGTCGCCCTCTGCCTTGGAAACACCGAGCATCGCAAACATCTCGCGAATAGCAGCCAGCCCCGCCTCGTGCGTCACGACCAGGCCCGCGCCGCTGTCCGTGTACTGGTGCACCAGCTCGCGCGGGAGATACGCGCTGTTAGCCAGCGTACAGCGCAGCCCCGCAGCGACAGCTGGATCACAGGTCAGCTCAGCACCCAAGGGCCATCAGGGCTCGAAATAGCAGGTGACTAACATCCAAATAACACCACTGGCCAGGCCAGCGCGTTGGGGCTGTATATCATCACCACGTCGTCGCGTCGCGCTCCGGCCCTCGTGCGCATCCCAAAGGCAAACTCGAGCGCCAGCTGCCTCAGCTGCACGCGCGTGACAGTCGTGCCGGTGTCCGCATCGATGAACGCGGGCTTCGCGCCGGGGAATCCACCGACATCCCCGGTCCTGGCGTCCAGCGAGAGGATGTGCGTGAACACTGAGGTGCTCACGACAGGGACCGACGGGGCGGGGGAGGTGTAGATGATGCCGCCGCTCGAGGAGGAGGAGGAGTAGAGGGACATGCTTTGTGTCCGTTGCTGGCGGAGCGAAGTGCAGGAACTATGCCGGTGATGGGCGTCGTCGGTCAGGTATTCCCAATACCGGTGCTTTATAACATGCCATCCATCCGCCCTTTGGCGAAACGGCCTATGGAAGCTAGACGGTTACAGCCACCATCTACCATATGGTCCGCATCTGCTTCTTCTGAGTACATGTTATGATGAGACGCGACCACGCCCTGGAGGACCTGATGCATCGAAGGGACCTGAAGAGAATGCAGTCGCAGGACACTGTCCATGCCCTGATTTTGCGCGTCTGTTTAGGAAAGCTCGAGCACAGACACCGTAGCGCGTCGAGAAGGAAACGCTAGCCTGCAGAAGCTTACATAACAAACTGCGATTGATGTTTTGATCATCGTGATGCCCTCCGATTGCGCCCTCGGTTGATCGCACTAATGACGCTCGCTGATAGCACATGCAATTGTGTTTGGATCGGTATCTCTCCTTGGGGTCTAAGTTCCAGCATCTCGGTTCGTCAATCTTGCGCTATGATGTGAGTATGACAAGGACTGGGTTATGCTCGTAGATGGAAGTGATGATATATTTAGGTAAGCACATCCCGTGCTGAGAGCTTGTGACTAAATAGAAATAAATAAATATGTAGATGACTTGAAGTTTTTGGAATGGATGAATCGAGCAAAGATACAGGGAATGGACGGCGTCAAAGAGCAATTCGATGTTTCGGGCATGGCGGATCGTGAGTGATAAGATCGTTCTGTGCGTTCATTCGTTCGGTCTTCAAGGCCGTTGTGGCAGTTGGATAGCGGCGTGTGATTTCATTCACCGATAGTAGATCTTCCCAGCCGTAAATCTCAGAATGAAGGCTGCACCGAGAAAACTGCACCTATCGCGAGTCGGTATAATCCAAATTTCCAGCCATTCGGTGTGGTGCCGAAGAGAACGATGACGCCGAATTGCTAAAACTTGCAAGTGACGAGGAGGCCAAGCTCTAGTGATGTAGCCCGCGCATGAAGGATGATAGATCTAGCACAGGGCCAACTTGTCCCCGACATCGAGCTGAACGTGACCAGATGCGACATGAGCTGATATCAGCACTTTTGACAAACCGCTAACGGAAGTCCGGAGAGCGCACTGGAGATGCTCCCGCAGTTTCTATATGTCACCCACGGCAAGTAAATCATCGGGGGGCAACTCATCGGAGTCAAGAACGCGAGGGTCGCCTTTGAGGCAAATCATAGGCGGGAGATAGAAACACTGTCCCCCGCAGTTCGGTGGCTATGTGCCTCCGGATGAGATCCCTGTGCTCGTTGGCGAGGGAGACATGCGTTGGAACGACGGCGAGATCAAGGGAGACGGCGCGTGCGAACATTGTGCGTGTCTTGCTACGGGGTATGTGCAGAACATCGTCTGGCGTCTCTCATGTCCAGAAAGACTGCCAGTCGTAGACAGCTTGAACCTCCACGGCGGCGGTCTCGTTGTAACCCAGATAGAAGGAGGTAAGAAAAAACGCGCGTTTGATCATACTCGTTGAGTACTTTCATTGGGGTGGAAGTCAACAGGGTTTCCGTCAATTCTCCTAGCCTGGTAATTGGCAAAAACGAGGGAAATCAACACCGGTATTCTCTGTTCAGATCTGAGGATGTCGGGTGGGCGCGTCCACCACGCATTCTCCACAAACGGAGCGCGTGCTGTCCCTCGTTCTCTGCAGGCAGCAAGAAGGACACCATCTAAAAGTAAGAGAAGTTGCGATCTAATCTTTCTGCAAACTCTAATGCTCTGCTTGAGCTCAAGGACCAATATCCAATAATCGATCTATCAAGACGCTAATAATCCTCTATGTTAACCCACAATTGATCCTGCGAATATCAATTGCGGTCCAAAGTCATCACGTGATCGCGATTGCCCATCTAATTCTATCAGTCGCCCATGTCGAAGGCGGGAGCATTTGAGGAGCGGCAGAGCTGTTCGTGCTGCAAAGGCCTACGAAGAAGAATGCAAGATGCTTTTGATGAAGTCGGCAAATGAGTCGACGACTTCATCCGGTGGGCTGATCGTCCGAGCCTCATCCCCGGGTCGGTACTTTCCTGTCCTGACTACGACAACTTTGAGAGGAGAGCGGAAGCAAAAGAACAGGCTGCTTACCGAGCACACGCCACAACCCCAGCTCAATCGCCCCCGCACCCAGATCAGCCTCGACATCATCTCCGATAATGGCGATGCGCCCACTACCCGGCTCCAGACACATGTCACTGATCACCGTCTCAAAGAACGCGCGAGACGGCTTCCCTACGACGGTAGCTTTCGTCCCGGGCCCCGCAGCATGCTCGAGGGCCGCGACGAACGGACCAGGCCCCAGCGCGAGGCCGCCGCCGCCCGCGTGCGATTCGAGGTACCGCCCGGCGTGCGCCGCGATGAGGACCGGCGCCTTTTCCGAGAGCACGGGATGCTCGCGCGCCAGGATGCGGAAGGCCGTGTTGAGGTGCGCGTAGTCGAGCCGCGCGGGGCAGAGTCCGATCACGACCGAGTCGTACGGCACAGCCGCCCCATCGGAGTCATCGTCACTCCCTGCGGCTGTTATCTCGCGCCGCGCGGAGTCGGAGAGGATCATGAATGGTCTGCCTATCCACTGTCAAACGATATCGTGAGGTCAGGAGCGCGGGTCGACGGACCTATCCACGTTCAGGCGCTGCATGGTGCTCTTGACGGCGCCGATACTGGTCCAGACCTCTCGAGACACAGAACCCGCTGCACTCCGCCGCACATCGAATCCGAGCTTCTCAAGACGCGTCGTCACGTCCTCCGTGGACTCCTTGCTGGTGTTGCTGCAAAGCCGGAAAGCGATCCCTGACTTGCGGAGGCGACGAAAAGCATCTACTGCACCTGGAGTTGGGTTGGGTCCAATGTGAAGTGTGCCTGATATGTCGATGAGGACGGCACTGATAGATGGTCGGATGGCCATCGAAGCAAGAGGAGGCCGGATGTGGCTACGTCGTAGGGCACGTGATGATTAGATTAGCTTGATTCAGCTGATGGACTCAAAAGTATTTGAACTTGAGATGAAAACAAATTTTAGCTTGAGCAATGTGGCGGTCTCCTGTATTCCAAAGTTTCTAGAACATTACTAAATAAGCTCAAATAGTCCCGAAGACTCCTTCGGCGACACCAAGTCCTTCAAGAATTGAGTGATCCTAGTTGCACATTCAACATTTCTGATCTAAAATGAACAGAAAAAATCAGAAAATACAGGAGCCCTAGTGGATTTATCTCCGCATTCATCTCGAAACTAGCTCGATCTTGACCGGACCCACTCGGGTCTTGGTATGTACGTCGCAAATGAAGACATGCCTTGCATAATCATCTAGAACGACATCGATGCAATTCCCCGGCGATCAATTGCTTCTCAGCCTCTAGCCAGCAACTCGAAAGAAAATTCAGCCTTCAGCGTTCACACATGCATCTGATCCAGCTGCACAGGCTCCATGGAACAAAAAACAGACCAGTTCGTGCCCAAAGTCATGTGTAACTTCATCTGATTACAGAAACCACCGTTAGAATCCCACTTGTCGACTCATACCAAGGATACTAACGACTTTAAGCTGTGCGTGTGAAACATTTCGACGACGCGTCTAGACTGCTAATGACGTATACAAGTTGCAGTTGGAACCAAACACTTCCCCACGTGATCGCTCCTTCCTACCACGAACCAGCAACTCTAGCAGTAACAATGACCTCAATGTACTGGTACGCTGATCCGCCCCCTCCGGAAAATCGTATATACCTCATCGGACAGATCTCGACTGAGGTGGAGAACAGAGCGACTGTGGCGTGATCGAACTCGATTTAGGCTTCCTGAGCAGATTGATGGTATGCAGCGGGCCGGCGGTTCGCTGGTGGAGCAGAGGAGCAGAAGGCGACGAGCGAATTTCAGGCTTCGCAGGAACGTGCACTCGGGCTTCCGGTGTATGGTCGTGTGTCGTGCTCACATGTATTTCGGCAGGCAGATCGAATACCTCGGACGGCAGAGACTTGCAGAGCGCTTCGAACAGCTTGCGGGAAGCGTCTGCGTCGAAGGTCCCTGTCTTCATGGCCGTCACCAGTGTGACGAGTTTGGTGGAGATGACCGGGATCTGTCGGGATAGAATAAACGCTTCTGTCGAGTTGCCACGGAAGATAGAACAAGCGCACCGATTCGCCGACATTCTCCATCATTTCTGCACACTCTCGGACGTCTCTGCGCATGATCTCTGCTGCTTCCTCGTCCGTCAGAGAGTCCAACTCGCATGCAGATGCCAGGTTCGTAAGGTAGTATCGCACAGGATAGAGGGTGCGGTCGAAGGCCCGGACAGATTCAGCTGCTGTAGCGGAGAACGTCGTCGGCCAAGGTCCACCATGTAATTCGACATGTCCAAACACGATAGTTGGCCGATAGAATGTTCGTGGAGAAACGTCAAGCCCTGTATGCGCGTATTCAGCATTTGTTTCCACCTTCATCTACCGCATTTACCTCTAACACTTGTCGGAAGAAATCTACGCAATTGGCTACATTCTTCAGTGGAGGCTCGTTGAACTCCACGAGGCGTTGCAGGCAGAGGAACACGTGATCGTCTCGGTGCACCGCGCATAGGATGTGGGGGATAGGGTTCCATGGGTCATCTCGGTATTGGTCATGGTTGAGACGGAGTGTGATCAGCAACTCGGGCGAGGACTCATGGAGATATTTGATGAGCATTGAGTCCGTAGCGGCGTCGTGTGATGCGGCGACGGCGACCTGACGGCATCAGTTCTCTCGCGCTAGGACATTTCGAGGATTGGCAGGGTGCGTACCGTGTTCCGGGACTCGCTCAACGGGAAGGGCTCCTCCATCATCAGTTCGTCAATGAGTGACTCGAAATCGCTAGTCGTGCATCGTGTTGAGCCCAGCTGCCACCTGGCTCAGAAGCACAGCACACGCACATGTCATACACGACGGAAGAGTTCTCGGAGGACGAGGAGGACCGCCACGAGACATCGCTGCATGCGGAATCTGGCCGAGAATGCGACACCCCCTGAGTGTGCAGGCTGCGCGTCGGGCCTGGACCAGGCAAGCGCTGCAGCGCATTCTCCTGGGACCAGTCCAGGTCTTCGAGCGTGGCTTCGGAATCACTGCTGTTGTCGGATTCGGAGGAAGAGGACACAAGAGGGCTAGAGACATGTGGCTGGTGCATGGTGGAGTGGAGCGGAAACGAGGTCATGGTTGTCGCGGATAGGGGATTTATGTCAACCGGGCCGCGAGCCCTTGACGTCGGGTACACACGTGACCGTATCGTCGTTCAAGACTTCAGGTTGAGAACTCGAAGTTCCCAAGTTAATTTCAACAAGTCACGCGCGTAGCAGCAGAACAGAAAAAATTAAGAGAAGTCCCTAAACAGTTCTTGGCTGGACGGCTCACTCTTGACTCTACTGTACGAAGGGGCCGGGCGTCATTCTTCAAGCGGATGCCGTGCCCTCATCCTGCACCTTGCCTCTCAAATCCCCACGTGCTCTACTTCTGAATTCGCCTTCCTGCTTGAGCTGACGGGGGAAGAGCGCCATGCCCAGGAAATAGAGCACCCAGAAGACCTGTTACGCGGCGGTCGTATCAGCCCAGAAGATCAGGCAAACACCGGACACTAACCACGACGAGAGCAAGCCAAGCATGTTTGGCAGAGTCGGGCACTTCATGGTTCTCCCCGATGGCGTAGTTCCACTCGGTGTACAGGCCGTAGTGCGCCTAGCAACAGATTAGTCCACCTCGGAAGTATCCGCAAACGCTCTCGCTCACTTGATAGGCGGCCAGTGCCAGGATGGTCAAGCCGAGCAGCACGTGGATGTAGTTCTGCGGCGGGCGGTGGCCTCTGAAGAGACCCGCGCACTTGAAGAAGTGGATGACGATCCCCACGAGCAGCTGGAACACATAGAGCGCAAGCAGAGCGACACCGATCTTCTGGTGCGGGTCATGCACAGTCAAGAACCCAAGCTGCTTGGACAGCTTGTGCCCCTCCGCCCAGCCAGCGAAGATCACGGGACCCGAGATGACGAGCTGCAGGATGGCGTGGCCCCAGAACCAGCTTTTCTCAACCTGTCAGACGGGAGCAGCTGGCAGCAAACAGAAAACACTCGCCGGCCGGTGAAGGTGCGGACGTATCGAGCGAGGAGGACACCGAGAGGTAGGAGGATGAGAAATCCCACCGTGCACAGGATGGCGTGTGTCCGCGCGAGAACCTCCAGCGGAGACAAGGGGTTGCTGATGGCGTTGTCGCGGTGCGCGTTGACTGCGTCCATGGTTGGTGCAGGTAGAGGGAGTGGGCGGGTTAGAGTGGTGTCATCACGCCGTTCCCTGTAACTCTATAACACAGCCCAACGTCCTTGGGAATTGCGCTCCTTATGCGGCGATGTCGAGGAGACGGCATGTCGGATGCAGAGACGCCGGGACAGTGCGTGGGATCGTCCATTAGATGAAGACCGGGACAATGCACTTCGGTGGTCTGGGTATGTGGGCGGGGGACCTTGGCTTGCTCCAGGTCGAGTGATGCGCAAGTTGGATTTCTGGAAGGCAAGTGTCCGCAGGCTTCCTGCGCAACGGGCCTGGAGTTAGTTTCGTATGCTAAAAACGGACAACGGGCGTAGAGATCGTGCCGAGCGAACCGGACAGACCCTGGGCAGCATCACCCCCAAGAAGGAAAAACCGCAGCACAAACCGCAGCAGCGGTTGTCATTCTACATTACTGCATCGCGGCGCGTGTTGCGGCGTCCTACCGCTCATGATCAGTCTGCATCACAAACCATATCGAAGAATGGAGAACGCGCGGAAGAAGCGTGCGGAGAACGACGAAAGATGACAGATGGGACCCAAAATTGGGTTTCCCGGTGGGTTTGAGGAAGCTGGCTGAGAGTGTCAGAGCGGCGTCAGTGCAACGGGAATCACCATCCGCTCGCTACCCTTAGGGTCTGATAAGGAGAAGTTTTCGCCGACGATCTGGGGGTTTGCTCGTTGAAGAACACGACGCCATGTGTCGCACTCGATCGAGTAGGAAGACAATACACGAGTCGTCGCCAGTCATCGCCAATCCTATCTTCGCTTCCGTAGCTGACTCGCCATGACTGAACAAAAGGGCGGCGCCGTGCTGGCGCCATCAGACGTGCGCCGTCACGTGACGACATCACATACCCAAAGCCGCGTTATGTCACAAAGTCTCCTTTCCTTACATTCGACCGCACACATTGACCTACCACCTCTCCCATTTCTCACAGTCAATACGGAAGCCGAGCACCATGGTGGCTTCAAAAAGTCCCAAGGCCGCGAAGGTCGCGCCGCGGTATACAGAACGTACGTCGTTGTGGAGCGTGCGAGTGTGGGGCGCGGTGCTGACTGGCTCGCTCATTCTAGGTGTCATGGGCGCGATGTCCCAAATCCAGCGTGAGACGCACAAACATGCCATCCGCACTGCGAGCATCCACGCGCGCGGTGCGCACTCTCGTCTCCTATTCTTGTACCGATAATTAACGATCGTCATGACGCGTGTAGTCCAGAAGATGGCGCAGGAGCGGAAGGAGAAGCTAGGCCCACATTGGAAGACGTTCGTCACGAAGGCCATCGGCGTCTTGGTGCGTCATTCTTCAGGCCGTCATGTTAATCGAGCCTGAGGACTGTCAGACGGAAGAAGGCATCCTGGAGAAAGATCATGGGGCCTATGCGTTGTCGCTCAGTGGCAAGAAGATGTACGCTGCGTTTCATTACATTGCCTATGCTCGAATCTCATATATCTAGTATTGCTACTGCCCGCCGCGCGCTGGACCTCCCGAGCAACAGCCAAGACATGACGATCGAGCAAGAGGTCGACCTGTGGAAACAGGTGCTCCGCACGCCAATTGCCACACCAACTCGCAAGCGGCTGCGCAACTCGCGTGTGCCCGCAGGGGATGACTCGGACGACGAGCTCGTGGAGTTGCCGTCATCGCCGATCAAGGGTCGTAAGCGTGCGCGGACGTCATCGGCTGCTGCAAGTCACCGACCAGTGCGGGAGCCGACGCGTGAGCCGCCTTCGCCCTTGACGGAGCTAGAGGAAAGTATGGAGAACGTGTTGGTTCCGTGCGTGTCTTTTGCATCACTGGTGGATCTTCCATGCATGCTAATTACAATCTTTTAGTACGCCGGCTACCGCCAGTGCCCGCCTCGTCAATCTCGTTCCTTCATCGACCAGCTGAGCAAACAACCAACACCCGCGCCGACAGAGATGGAATTGCACGATGACATCACCGATGAACCGGCCTACATCGAACTGCCAGCCTCTGCAGATAATTATAGCGCGACCGCAGTGGAGAGCCTGAAGGAGGAACTTGCCAAGGCAGAAAGCGCCGTCGTGGCACTTAGCCGTGAACTGAGAGATCTTCGCGAGCAACGGACGACTCTGGACTCTGAACTGGCCAGGACGAGAAGGCGGGCCGATGCCAATGCGGCTGAGAAAGTCATGCTGGAGGCGCAGCTAGCCGCTGACGTTCCTCGGACCGACGACGCGGATCTCTTGCCCAGATCGCCCATCTTGAGGGCGAGAGAGGTCAGCTTCAGCAAACGATTGCGACTAAAGATGTCCATATTTCACGTTTGGAGGAACGAAACGAATCACTTGCCCAGGATGCCGTCGAGCTGAATGCGAAGCTCGCAGTTTTACGCGACGCTGCCGAAGCTTTGAAGCCTCAAATGGATGCTCTCGATAGTGCCTTGGCTGAACGGATCAGCATCCAAACGGTCTTGGAAGAACAATTGGCTGCAGCAAAGAAGGAAGCCGAGGATATGCGGTTGAAAGTCGGTGTATTCGAGACTTCGACTCGTCAACTCCGGACGGAGATCGAGTCGAAGGCAGCACAACTAAGCGAACGAGAAGCTGAGCTCGGGGGTGAGCTAACTGCGAAGGCCGGAGCGATGTCTGCTTTGGAGAGTCGAAACGCCGAGCTCGCAGCCTCCCTGAATGAGGCTCGCAGCAAGATGATCGAAGCCGAGGCCGCAAGATCCTGTCTGGCTGACCGATTTTCCGAAGCAGAGCTGCGCAACTCGTCCTTCCAGGCCACCATTGACGAGTTGCGTCTGGCTGAAGGCCGAGCGGTGGCAAGCATCGAGCAGCTGTCCGCCGAGTCGGTTAAGCAGCTTGGGATTCGAGACGAAACAGTTGCTGCACTCAAATCTGAGCTCTTGACTGCACAAGAAGCTACGCGCGTGCAAGCGGCCCAAGCAGAAGAGACACTGACAGCTCTGACTCGGCAGCTGGCGCACACGCAAGCCAGCCACGCCGCCCTAGAATCCACGCTGGCCGTGACGAACGAGAAATCACGCTCGGAGCTGGAGGCCGCTTCGGCCAAGTCCGCCGATGTGTCCGCAAAGCTCGAGGAGGCTGTCAAACGTCTAGGCGAGGTGGAGACGCGCTTGCATATCGCCGGGAGGAAGCACACGTCAGAGATCGCTGACAAGGACGTGATCCTGACGACGCTCAATGATACGCTCGTATCGGCTCGGGCAGATGTCCAGGACATGGTCCAGAAGCTTGCGCAGGCAGATCGGGACCGAGGTCAGCTGCATGCTGATGTCGTCCAGATAAAGGGGGATTTGCAAGCCGAGATGGCGAATACACGTGATATCGCGGCGGAGCTGGAGAGCGAGCGCGCGAAGAGGGCGCAGGCCGAGACGTCCTTGAACGAGGTCCGAGAGCTGAGAGAGGCTGATGTTGCGACCATTGGTGCGCTCCAGGACAAGTTCGCCCGGCTCAAGGACGCCCAGATGGAGTTGTGGGTCCAGTTTGAGCTGGCGAGACCGAGTGGCCAGCCGGTGCTGCCCCCCGCGTCGTCGAGCAGCCTTGTGATTTGGTTGCTGCTGATCTGCGCTAGTGTTGATCTATCTTGATCGAATCATGACTTATCTTATTATCCGGATCTTCAGATGCTTACTTACTTGTGTATGTGCCTATTTTCTGCCATAAGTAATTGTAGTTTCCGTGTAGGCCGTCGACACCCGAAGGAACGAATAGAACCAGGTTTTCATTCTGTTCGTACCCGTAGCCAAGTCAGCCCATAGAACACCAAGCTAATCGAGGTCGTCAAGGATCTCGCATTACAATCTCGCATCAATCCTCAGTAGATCGCAACGATCAGGAACCTTCCAGGATTAGCGGGTATGCACGTGACCCGGTAACAACGTGTATGCCACGCGTGAGTGCCACGAGGATCTTGTCCCCGACGTACCCGCCATGGAAGGAAGTTTACTCGTTCTGTGTAGCTAAGACGGGAAAGGATCGACAGGTGGGCAGATGCAAATCGGGTGGTGGTTGCGCTGGACTGTTACTCAGCTGGAGGAGTTCGGGGGAATAAAGAATTGCCGGAAAAGTGGGGGGAACACACGCCTCGCCGCCACATTCGACTCCTGAGTCCGGAGGGAACTATCCGCTCGCTATTTTCGGTGCTAAATATATGTAAGCATGGAGTGGCCAAAGGGAGGTGGCGGTGTTGTGACCGACCGGTAGCGTCCGGGCCGCTCACGTTTTTCACATCATTCACGTCATCCAGGTATCCAGGCTCGCTTGTTTGTTCTTTCGAGAATGTCGTCGTCGTCGATGTCCACGACGGTTGATGTTGGCTGACATCCGATCGTCGACGCGCTATCGGTTCCTTAATTGTCCGTCGTAGATACACGGGTACGGATGGTTAAAGTCTCCAGGGCGACACCAAACTGCCTCCATTCATTCGTTCCCTTTCCCTTCCCTTTCGTTGCCCTCCCTTTCACACTCCTATGGTTTTCCGACTCCCCACGCATCTCGACAACTTCATCCCCCCGCCGTCAACCCAAGTGCAGAGCCAGCTCGGGCGGCCATGGCGCGGCATTCTCACTGTACGGGGGATGAGGGCGTCAGATCCTGGCGGCAACCAGGAGATTCGCGTCACGGCAGTAGAAACTGACGGAGATAGGTTTGTGCTGTCCCCTGACCGTCGATCCATGCCGCATGCTCATTTCCCCTCCCGCAGCCAAGTCGCTGGCTGGCCGACTCAGTTCTTCGCGCACCTCGTGCACGGATCGCCTATTCTTCGTGAGGCGCGCGCCTGGATCCACCAGCACGCCCCGCCCATCGCGACGTTCATGCCCGACCGGATCGCCGACCCGGATGCCAACGTGGTCAACCAGACCACATTCCGTTCTTTGTCCCGCATTCTTTTTGAAAACCAAATTGTTGCCATCGCCGGCTGGGGCAGCAGCAGCACTTTCCCAGGCGGAGGCGTCATTATTATCCCCGCCGAACACTCGAGCGCGTTGCTTGTCGCCGCTCTTTTCTTTGAACAGTTCCCCGACGCGCTTGCCTCTCGTTTACCGCCCACTTCGACGTCCCTCGTCACTCACGCGCCCCACATGCAGCCCCACATTCCTTCATTCATGTCGCCGCAGCCCATGCAGCCCATCTCGCAGTACTCGGTATCGCCGCCGCTCTCCGCTGGTCCGCGACCCGGCTACGGGATGGTGCATTCTGCCCCGAACGTCTCGTATCAACGGCTCGGCAGCCCTAGTCCGGTTGAGCAGCCTATCCGACGCTCCCGGCAGGAACACCACCTGCGTCTGCAGCTGCCGACGTCGCCGATCCAACCACCGAGCTCTTCTCTGTCCTCGTTCGAAACACAGGACGATGCTGGCGCCCAGTCGCCCCATTTTCTTGCCTACCAATCTAACACGACGACGCCGCATTACAACCGCCACCACCACTACCCTAGACCGGAGTGACGCAGGGTATATTACTCCCTGCGCACTCCCGCGAGGCCAGCCACGGGTCCCCCCAACAAAACTCTGCACACAACAAGCACTCAATACCCTCTGGTCTCCTCCACCCACCCTCCCTACAGCCTGCCTAATCCTGTCACTCCGAAAACGCAAACGAACTGAACTGTATTATCACCTCACCCGCTGTGTCCATCCTCCGTTCCACTATGATTCCCCGTGTAGATTACATCTGCCTCTTTCTCCGTGTAGCTTTTTCTCGGTCTGATCGCCCACTGCTGTATTACTAGTTTGGCTCCCGAACTCCTGCTACTTACCTACCCTAGTGCCGATTGTGTTTTTTTACCTGAACTGTCAATAAAAAAAGGATCCTGCAAAATTGATATGTACATGAGTGGCGATTGTTCGACATCAGACCAGACAGGACATTGACGTTGATGGTTGGTGACCATCGCCATTCTACAGACCCCGTCGAGCTCAGAATCCAGCGCGTTGGCTGCATCAGCAACAATCATATGCAGAGGGGAAGGACCGCGCAGACAGAGGGCTTCTTCGCCCGAGTCACAAAGCCAGACTGTCGGGCAGCTGAAGATCCCCACTTGACTACCAACGACGATCCCGATGTCGAAGCGAAGCCCTGGCTGCCAACTCGATAATATAATCGGAAGAGGGGGTGGGAGAGAGAGAGCTTCTCGCTCGCGTGGTAGTAACGTGGCTTGGTGGGTTCGACCCATGGGAAGCGCTTGGCTGTCTCCCCGGGCGGAGGCTTCGAAGAACTCAAACAACAGCATAAACAAGGTTCCGTCACGCATGGCTGGCCTCCGTGGGGATTGGACGGATCATCCGGGCGAGCGGTTCATCGACGTCGTCGGTGACGTCCGTGGCGACGTGCGCGGGGTGCCCAACAGGACGGCTTGGGACGAGACAATAGCGTCGCGTGGTTCGGGACGGTGGGACGGCGTCCGGAGCCTTTAGCGTGGCCCTTGGCGTCCCAGAGTCCCTCCGCGACCAGTGACGTCGCACAATAAAGCCTGGGAACGGGCGCGATATCGTGGCGCAGCGGCGGCGCTTCGCGTGATCAACAAGTACTTCCTGGTAACAGCTGTCTCATCCAGCCCCGATTCGATTCGATGCCTGGCCACTCTGGTACTATGTTTGGACCGCCGCTAGGTATCGGAGCAGATGGCGATTGAATTCGGGCTGGTGCGCAAATCAAGCCGGTGGAGATAGAGGCGAAAGGGCGCGAAGAGTGCTTGGATCCAGGTTACGAAGAAGTGGTCGTTGCAGGATCCGCGTCTTCATCCGAATCGTTCTCGCCGGCTACGCAGGTCTCTTCGAGGCCGCCATTGCAACTGCGGCCGCGGCCTACGTAATGAATCCGTCAGATGATCTTTAAATTCCTCCGGAATTATTTGCATGACGGAGCGGTAGGTATGGGATGGACCCAGAATGTTCACAACAGAAAGTGTCAAGATGCACTTCCAAGTTCGAAGGGATTCGCGCAAGGGCTCCTCACGTGCTCAGGTAAAGTAGATCACACGGCTTTACATAGCCACGTCCTGCCTACATTGGCAATTGTCCAAAAGCATCGGTTTCCTGTTTACCACTTTAGGCTTAGCATTCACCACGCGCAATGACCCCCATCGACTCGGATGCTTAGCACGACAAAAGAGACGACACGTCAGTAATCAGATATCTCCGCCCTATATGGAGAAAGCACGCACTCGCTCCCGGTACAGAAGCTGGACGCATCACTCGCCAGCCAGAGCGCGACGCCGCGCAACTCGTCCGATCTGCCGAGCCGGCCCAAGGGATTGAGCCCCGCCCACTTCGCATCGAGCCCGGGCTGCTTATCGAGGAACTCGCGTGTCATCCTGTGCGGCTGCAATGAGTATCGGGCCAACGGGTCGAAGATGGGCTGATCGCAACTTGGTGATGATGTGCCCCGGGCTGATAGTGTTCACACGTATACCCTTCGGCGCGAGCTCACATGCCATGGAGCGTCCCATCTGGAGGACGGCCGATTTGCTGGTGTTGTATGCGACCCAGTGGTGATCCTGTGGGAAGCCGTCCCGGTCAATGCGGGTGCTCGTTCTGGTTCAAGGTGGCGTATCCTCACTCTGTTTGTGATGGTCCCGCTCATTGAAGCAATGAGGATGATGCTGCCCTGAGTCCCGAGCTTCTCCATCTGTCTCCCCACAGCCTGGGCCGCGAAAAGGACACCCGAGACGTTCACGTCCAGAACCTGTCCCCCACTTGAGCTTACAGTGTCTACAACCAAACGCCACCCACTCTGCGAAAGTCGTCAGCCTCGTACTCCAAGCACTCGGCGCCGTGCAGGATCCCAGCGCCGGCGACGCAGATGTCGATGCGGCCCTCTTTCCTGACGATTTCCTCGACGAGAGCCCACATCCCTTTCTGGTCCGTCACGTCGCCGCTGACGTATTCGAGCCGCCCCACCCCGGGCATCGCAGCGGCGCTCTCCTGGACGGTGCGCCAGTCTGCGTCCGGTGCAGCAGGGATGTCGAGGCAGTACACGGCCGCGCCTGCCTCCGCCAGCGCCAAGGCCATCTCGAGGCCAATGCCACGGTGCGCGCCGGTGATGAGCGCCACGCGGTTGGAGAGCGAGAAGAGCGAGAGCGCAGTGGGGAGGGCAGGGGCCCCTGCCAGAGCAGATTCGACGCCGGGTCTCAGAGCCATAGGTTCGGTATTGTGAACGGGAGGGCCATGGAGGTGGAGTTATATATGCGCGGGTGGACTCGTGGGGATGAATTGCGGATGACGTCCGAGTTGCTCTCAGCTGACGGGAGTCAGGGGATCTCTTAGCTCCCTCTTACTCACGCATTCAAGTGTTGGATGCCACGCGAAGTCACTGTTCATCGACTGCGTATAGAGACTATCCAAAGATATTGAAAGGACCTTGATGGATTTGTACTGATGTAAGGTGAAGGCTTTGTGTCATCAACTCGAGAAAGCACACACTTTTGAAGTAACAAACCACTTACATTTTGCGGGTGCGCATCAACTCCGTCTTCACCGGACAGAACGAAAGACACATTCACGCTCTGCGTCTCGACTGCTTTCAATGACCCTCTGGTATAGTTCCTCATGACGATCTCATCTTGATTGCTTGAGCGGAGAGTTGCCGATCGAAAATGAAACGACCGTGGGCGAGAATGAGCCACATCGAACACAAGTGAGTAGCCAACCGGGCTCTAGAGCTCCGATGCCCAGACGACAGTGAGGCTGTCAGAGACGGATGCGATGCGGTTGTCCGTGCATCATCCTGAGCAGACGGAGTAGATCCTTGACTTCAGTCAGCTTTCAGCAGACACTGATGACAGCTGGAGGAAGAGCCCGAGTAGCTTGATAACAACAGTTCAGGACGAGTGGAAGATTAGGACCACAATCGGACGAATGGGGCCGGTCTGTGCAGGGGACGAACCTATCACGACGACCGGATGGTCCAGAAGTGGTGTCTTCGCATGAGAAAATGAAACTCCGGGGAGTATCCCACTACTGAACAGCAAATATGAGACGCTTTTTCGGCCCGTATGTTCGGCTGCGAGACTCGAATTTGTGTGCCATTCGAGATTGACTTCGACCAGAATCTTGACCTGAGGCCACGGAGGATCTAGCTTTGATTCCACGTCGTGCTCCGTTGATAGTCCATACGCTGGCTGGCGATAATGAGTAGTATTGATATCTCCCGCCCCGAAATGGAGATACCACGCAATGGGTTAGTTCTTTCGTCTAAAAACGACGATGTGGGTTGATCATGTCTTGGGTCAGGAGACGGAGTTCCAACTTCAGGGCTGGGTGAAGGTAGTAAGTGTGAAGACGGCGAGTATGACTGATCAGTGGGGACCGTTGGGGCGATACAAGAGTTGCTACTAGCCCGTGATTCGTAGGAACCAGTTTTCAATCGCAGCAACTAACAACGCCGTCCCGGCGAGTATCTCGACTGAGACATCATTCGGAGTGCACCGCATCAGGCCAACAAAAATATCCCCGGTATACTTCGCTCCTCCTGCAGCTACTAGGGCCTAAGTGGCACTGACTTCCGCATTTGAGAAGGTGATTTCGAAGGCGACGGCTTGCGAGGCCGAGAATCGCTGTCCGCGAAGGACTGATTGTGGTCCCAGCACTTCTGCAGACGGGTGGCTTGGGTGAGCTGAACATCGGCCATTCTTCAAGTGGCCGACCGACCTGGAAGCGGACTTGGAAGAGGATGATTTCGGCTTTCTCGTCCGATCAGGATGATACCATCCCTTGCATTATGGACCGAATGCTACCGATCACTCACCAATTGTTGATGACACACTTGGCTTATGGACTCGTACTCCATGCACAGCGCGACACCGTGTTCCCCGACGCGGCTGCAATCGTGCGGGCCCGCGGGAGATAATCGACGGAGTTCATCGCCGTATGCTGAGACGCAGACTCGATCGAAGCTCGACTTCAAGTGTGTCCGCGGGCTCGACGTGACGGCTTCTCCTTCCGCGATAAGCTACCAAGGCCTACGCGTCCACTGGTTTGTATAATCGCCTCTCTAGCTCCTCCGCCCCCATTCTTCTACCTTCTGTTTTGCTGGGCTCATCCCGAGCCATCTCGCCAGAGCTGATCTTCCGGGCGGTGGGGACATGTAGCACTGAATACGACTGCTTCGGCTTAGCGACGGTGCCGCCGATCCCTTTCCTCGCTAGGGCGTCTGTTTGCCGGGTGTGCCATCTCGGTCTTGCAGAGCTCTCCAAATCAGGACTTCCCTGGGTCAATTTCGGGTATGGCCTCCGCGTTCGAGGAACGTGAGCGCACAATGATAGCATGCTGCTTTCGCTCCCGCTTCTGCACTTTTTCCGAACGGTGCACGCCGTCTCCGTCTCTGCCCGCACGCGCTACTCCACTCAGGCCACGGTCCTGCAGCTCGCGCACACTCGACGCCGGATCTGCGCAGCGATGTCAATCAAGTCTCTGCTCCCTCATCCTTGGTTACTGTAGCAGGATTGTCGTCAGTTCTTCCTTTTCTTCAGCGCGGAAGTATTTGGCTTCTCATCGTAGCACGAAATGGACTGTCTTTCTACCACACTCTGCACCTGGAGAGGACGAACGAAGGGCTCTATCTCCCGGCCTCCCTTCAACGGGGCAGGAATTTGAAAGCTTGACGCTCAGTTTAGATCGTTCGTGTCTGCAGCCGATTCCTGCTTTGCGCGATTACATTATCATTGAATAGTCACTGGAGCGTGGGATTCCAAATGGAGCTTGGGCCGTGATGGTGAGCAGGAGAACCCTCCTTGCTGTATCGGGTTCCACTGGCTTATCCAATACTCGAGCAGACATGTCTGCTAAAAGATGGTGGCTTGCCGCGCTGCTTTACCATGCTTCTTCAGCGTTATACCCGTCAGCTACATGCGCTGTGTGGAGCGAATGGCGAGACAGTGCGAATTGTTCGAACGTTCATTTCCAAGTTGACAGTGAGGTGACAGTCCTGCTAGTCTCTTTACGCCGGCTCGGTGGGATTGAGGACCGTCTGCTCCAGTGGCCGCTGCATCGGCTCATACAGTTTTCGTTCTTTGATGCGAGGAGAGATGTCCGCCAATGGGCAACGTGCAAATACGTTAGGTGGTAGTCGGGCAGATCACGGTACAACCGTTGTTAGGACCCTGCGAGGCTCTAGGCTGTGGAACAGATCCCGTGGGTGCAAATGCCGGACCGCACTGAAGATTGTGGGCAGGCACGATAGGGCACCCCTAGTCTTTTTCCGCTTCTTATTTCAGCTCCTTGTCCACACTTTTATTGCTTTCATCCCAGGGGTCCCATCCAAGTGTCTCCTTTCGCGCCAGAACCCCTTTCTTCCGTACTCCTCGTTATTCTCGCTCATGGTGCCCTGACACGCGGATGGAACACATCTTTGCCCGCTTTCGCAGAGGGAGAGCCAAGAGTGATTCGGCCGCAGTGCAGTCGGGCTTGCCCCTCAACAATCTCGCAAGCACCGTGTCGTCGCACTGCCAGCAGAGGGCCGAGCCATTGTTGGAACGAAGGATTCATCCGGATTTAGATGCGCTCGTGGCAAGCTGGACACATTGCGCAGATTCAGAGGGTGTCCACGAGTCTGGGACTGGTCCGACAGAAGCAACCAGTGCGACAGAGATAACGACGGCGCTGAGACCGAGTGCGAGACGGCATTCCATCAGTGGAACAACTCCTGTGATACGACGGCCGGATGCAGACGACGAGCCTGCTGGTCCATCCATTATACCCGTTTCGTTCGCAGGGCGAACCCAGTCCCGCTTGTCGCGCATTACCAGCCGCACCAGCACAACTACAGATGACGCACGGTCTCCTTCAGCTGCAGATTGGTCAACGTTCGGTCGCGATGGGGGGAGGAGGGTGCTGCGCGTACCAATGGAGGAGTTCGGGGTGGGGCGTGCGTCTCTTAGTCTTAGCCAGAGCGAAACATCCAACTCTCAATGGTTCTCCCATTCTCGGCCGCAAACACCGGCGACACCTTCGACCGCGTCACATCAAAGGACAGAATCGGTGCCGGAGTCCCCACAATATCCCTCGTTCCGCTTCACCTTCGGCTCAGATGAGGATTCGAAGAGCGCACGGAGCGCGTCCCCGGCGTCGAATTCACCAAGGGCAGCGAGTGGCTTGGCTTTGCCTGAGCAACCGGGAAGAATCGAAAGCCGCCCGAGTTCTCCTAGCTCACAGGCCGTTCTTGACAAGAGTGTCTGGCTCCAACGGCGCGTCCAGAGAAGGAACAGCAAGGATCGAGCAAGTGTGCAAGACATATTCGATTTTCCCGCCTCGTCGCGGAGGCCAGGGCAATTCAGAAGACACAGCCATGATTCGCATCCCAGCCCATTGCGCGCCGCGTTGAAGAGAACAGAGGAGTTGTATCTGGGGTTGGAGAATCTTGCTGATGACAGTGTTTCGGAAGGCGGTAATAAACGTGACAGTGAAGCGGTCACTAATCTTGATCATGATTTTGATGCACGCGATAACCTCGTGGTGCGTGCCTTTGTTCTTCCATCTCCATCCTCCTCTCACTCTTTCACTCATTTCCTGCTTCATTCGTTTAGGACCCTTCTTCCTCCCTCTCGCCGCGCATTTTCACTGGTGCGTGGGCTTCAAAGGGAGATTCAATAGGATCCTCACCGTATAATTCTCACACAGAGTCTTCCCACTCATCCTTACCTACCCCACACTCCCTTGAACCCTCGACATCGGCCATGGACCCGACTAAAGTCTATCATGCTCCCCGCTTTGCTCAGCCGCACAAACACGCCTTGAAGTCCGCCCGATCCCGCGCAGCAAGCGAGGGATCGGGAATCGTTCTCCGGCCTCGCCCTCCTACTCGATCAATCTCCGAAGTGGCAGCGACTACCAAGGACAAGCGGAAAGCTCGTATCTCTGACAGCGAAAACACCCCTCCTCTATCTATTGCTGCGACGAACCGCCGGACCCGCGGTAAGCCAATTCTGAGGTGTCTTGCTCTTTGCGGGGAACTTACTTCCAAACGTGGCAGTCACCCCCACTCTCTCACACTCACGCTCCGCATCATCATCCCAAGCTCCTTCATCCTACACCCCCCAGCAGCAGCGCACCACTAGACTCCGCCCTGCCTCCGACTCCCCGCCCTCTCCGCTGTCCACCACAAGCGACTCCGCCACACCAGAATCCACCCCGCCCCGCAGGTCCAAGTCGACCCGCAGCTCGCCCGCATCCGTCAGGCAAACGTCCCGCGCCACATCCCATATGTCGCAGACGTCCCTGCCCATCTCCGCGCTCGTCTCCCCGCACGCACCGTCGATCGCGCGCTCCGCGGGGACAAACTACCACATGCGCGATCCGCGCAAAGCGCCCCGGGTGCAGCCGACGGGCTGGGCGCCTATTTGGGGAACGAGCCCCGCGCACGCGTGGCTGTTCTTTCTCGGGTTTGTTGTCTTCCCGCTGTGGTGGATTGCGGGGCTCCTCGTTCCCGTGCCGAGGACACGCAAGCTGGATGTCGAGGAGAAGGCCGGGCGCGCGGTCGTCCTGGACGATCCTCAGATAGAATCCGGTGCGTCGCGATCTTGCATTTAGTGAGCGAAGAGCGCTGAATCCGGACGTATAGATGCCCTTTCGTGGCGGAAGCGGTGTCGGATCATGGCAGGAGTGTCCTTGGTCACTTACATCCCGTTCATCGTTCTCCTCGTCGTTTTCTTGACCCGGTCGTAGGACCGCCATCCCTGTCCTTTCCTGATATCCACAGCCCCAACTCTACGGGCGACGCGAATTGTTGTTGTACTTGGCTGTAAATGTCCCCGCCGTCCTCTACGTCGATGGGATCTGTACTATCTGATTCCACGGCACTGGTGCACGCATTCGTGGTCGTCTGACGCATACTTCACATTGTACCATTAGTAACTAGTCAGAAATATGTATAAGTTAAATGGAAGATCTCCGGTAAACGCATCGTCTTGTTTCGCTTACGAGCTGCGCGAGGGACGGCCTGCGAGAAACCCATGTCCTGAGCTGACACGGTCACGTGGGAAGGTAGTATCGTGGGCAAACGCGTGGTAGTCTTGGAAATCGGACTGCTGAACTTTATCAGGACCATTTGAAGCTCAGAAACCATCGATAGATCCGTCCGAGGACTTTGGCTCTGGCGCTGTTTCTCGGAGGGTGTAGACTATGCGAACTTTGTTACATAGATGGGGAGATTGTGTCGCCTGAGACCAAGCCGAGGACAGTTTCTAGGAAGTGCCTCATAACTACATCACGAATTCTGGAAGCGGGACACCCTGGTCCCGCAGGCGTTGATGAAGGTGGCTGGTTCAAGCACCAGAGTACTTTCTATCACGGCTATTGATGGATATAAGTACTACGGGATCATCCGGAAACGCGCGTGACCTTGTCACAGTGTCATTCTGGGTCACAGGTGTCTACTGCCTTCTTTCTTGACCACTACCAGTGACCACAACATCCATCGTCGTTAATGGTTGCTGACCAGGGAAGAGATGTTTTTTCGCGAAATCTGTATCAGAATCGCAAATATGCTCGTACATGACATTGCACCTCGTGAATCGCCAGCCAGGAAGTGATATAGTGCTCTTTGTGCCTCAAGATCGACTGTCAACCTTTCGTGTGAATCCGCCACCCGCTCGCCCAAATTATCAACACGACTTCAAATCACAAGCTGCATGCTGGCCTATTTGTCTCCAAATGCCTTGTCCACTGCGACCGCCGTCTCGAATGTCCAGCAGGGCCGGGTGAAAGTAGAAACGTGTGACGCACGCTCACGTGTTAGTGTGACCTAGTTCATAATTAGCGACTGCTGCCAGCAATTTTGCTTCCGCTCACTCGCGCGACGCGACGAGCCTCTGACCACCGCCAACCCATGCCACCACCAACCGGGCTCTCAAAGACGCGCGTGGCCCAGTGGCGATTGACCGTCGATCTGCAAGACGACGCTGCCGGAGAGGTCTCGTTGCCTGTGCTGCACCACACGAATGCGTCGCGCGTGACGAGGCTGGTGGGCGACGCCAAGAGGTTCCTGGTCGTCTGCTTCTCGAAGAAATCGAAAGATCGCTTCATCAAAGAGTGGCTAGAGGCTAATACTCGGGACGAGTCGGAGATCTTGTTGCAGGACCAGGAAGTGTATGTTTCCAGGCTTGGTATCGACCGGATTGAGCCGTTCTGACGAGTGCGCTGACAGATACAAGTACTTTGGGTACACCGAGAACAATCTCAAATCCAGCCAAGTGCTGTACTTTCGAGAAGGCTCGGACTTCACCGTCGCCTCTTTGCTGGAAAGCCTGGGCCAGGTCAGGGCGGTCTATGACAAGGATGGACCTGGCAAATTCTGTGCCCGTCTCGGGCTGTCTTTCTCTTCTACTGTACCGTCGATCAATGTACGTACTTTGGCTTCTCAGCTTACTCTCTCTTAGCCTCATATCCTTCCGTGCAGATCCTTCCAGAAGAGCGATGCGAACTACCCGACCTCAGAGCTGACGACGGCTCGCTCACCACAGACGGGGTCGGGCTCGTTCCCCAGTCATTCGCATCAGAGGTCACCGCTATACTCGATATCCCCCAGGACACGTCCGGTACGTGTGCCCTCGTCCCTGTAGAACACACGTGCTAAGAAGGCTACTGTAGCATGGCAAATCCGCCTCGGTGGCATCAAGGGCATGGTCACTGTCATCCCTGACGACCTGTTCCACCGGCTTTGCGGCGGTGTGACGGGCAAGAAACTGGTGTACCGCCCGTCGATGCTCAAGTATTCAGGCGGCCCCAATATGCTTGAGATTCAGAATGTATCCAAGGCAGCCAAAGCCGGACGGCTCAACAAGCAGTTTATTCTGCAACTACTGACCCGTGGGATCCGGCTCGAAGTGCGTTACACTTGACATCTAGAGCGAGAGAGAGGTCTGATGTGCCTGCTGCAGGTCTTCGAGGACCTGCTTCGTCTCCAGATTGAGCAGATCGACGATATCCTTACGAATCGTGAGCGGGCGCTCGAATGCGTCGAGGGCGACCTGGATTCGGACGGGGCAGCTTTCTTCCAGGACTGTAAGCCGTATCTCGCATGCTGGCATCGATTGCATATGACCTGAATGCAGTGTACGAGATGCTCCTCGCCGGATTCGATGCCACAGAGCCCTACGTTGCAACGCAGCTTCAGCGGTTCCGAAAGCACTTTCTCGATAGTCTGCGGAACAAACTGAACATCTCAGTCAAGGTGCGGCTCGTACCGCCACTGCCCTAACACCCCACCTCTCACGAAGCGCAGGGCTCGTATAATCTGTACGGCGTGGCCGATCCGAGCGACGTCCTCAAGGAAGGCGAGGTGTACGTCAATCTGCCGAGCAAGGGCGGCGTGCAGGTCGGCCCTGTCGCTGTCTTGCGGAGTCCTGCGTACGATCCCAACGGGGTGCGAGTGCTGGTGGCCGTGGACAGGCCCGAGTTGCGGTTCCTGACGAACTGCGTTGGTGCGTCCGTCCCAGGGACCTGCAGTTCGATATGTTTGAGTGCCCTGACTGGTGGCTAGTGTTCTGCACGGGTGGATCGCACAGCGAGACCGATCGGATGGGCGGAGGGTAGAGACTTTGCAGCCCTGCAGGAGCTGCTGTATCACTGATCTGCGACAGGGATCTGGACGGGGACATGTTCTTCACCATCTTCGATCAATCACTCATCCCCAGTGCGCGCGACTTTCCTGATCCCGCGCCCAAGCAGCAGCACGCGCCGGCCAGCGCATCCGTCACCATCGGTGGGCGTACACACACCGCGGCGGGGAAGAAGCAGTTCAAGGACCTGCGGGCCGACGCGGTCAGGACATTCGTCGATCTGCACGGGAACATGCTGGTCGGACAGATCGACAAGGAGTGGATGGCGAACGTCGTGCGGTCGCCCGAGCTGGCGGACTCGGACTCGTGTCGGAGGTTGTTGCCGATGATGGAGACTGCTTTGGTGGGCGCATCGGCCTGCGCGCTCGACGTTTCTGACTGGGTTGACCGACCCACAGGACCTGGTGAAGAGCGGTGGGAGCCTGGCCGGACTGAAAACCGACCTCAATATGTTTAGGTTGCGGAACAAGCCGCCAACGCAGGTTCCCGGCTGGGAGGACCCTCTACTGCTGCTCAGCCGGCTGGTTCCTATAGCAGAAGCACCGGCCAGCACGTTTGTGTGCGACCCGCAGCTGGTGCTCCTGAATTCGACATCGGAGCAGGCGTGGAGCGAGTCGTGTGCGGAGGCGAGGAAGATCATGAGGCAGTACAACCAGTCGCTGCAAGCCGCCATCCAGGCTGACAAGGATGCGAGTCAGTGCCGGTGGTCTTTCTTTCTTGCGGTCGGCGTCTCTGACGGTGTTGCAGAGGAGGCTGGATGGGATGAAGACATGAAACGCGCTGATGTGCTGAAGCAGGAGATATTGGCCAGATATTTTCCGATGCGTGAGTGCTGGGTCTTGCTTTGAGGCAGCTGCATTACTGAACATATCTTTCAGCGATGGCGAATGTACTCGAAGATACACCTAGGTACCTGCTTCAAGCTTCCGTGTGGTGAGTCGTAGGTTCATCGTCCAGAGCTCGATCGCTTATGTCAAGGGCGGCTAGGTATTATGTCGGATACCAGCATGAGAAACCCTCCTTTGCCTGGCTTGCTGGACGGTGGCTTTGTCACCTCAAAACAGGTGCGTCTGTCCGATTTCGGCTATGGCATAGACAAGCTCACTGGGGCTCAGTCCACAGCGGAACTTTTCCTATATCGGTTGGCCGACAAGCCCTTCCTCTGTCAGGATCCAATACTGCTGTCCCAACAGCCATGGCAGTCCCGGTTTCGTATCCGTCTTCCAGTCGTCCTCGGGCCACTACCCGACGCCTGGCTCGAGAGAATACGGATGAAACCCTCGTCGACCTAGATACCGCATCCGGGCCGATGCCCGTGTCACCCAAGCCTCGCCATCCTACACGCAACCCATTCGTGGAGTCGCCCGTCAGCGTCTCTGCGCCACTCGCTGCAGCGCCCGCTCCTTTCTCCGACGCGCGCGTGACGCTTCGGAAACACAAACCAACCCGTGACCCTCCGCGTGAGCAGCGTCCCCCGCCCGCAGAGAGCGCATCATGTGCCCCACCGCGTCGGACCCGGCTCCCGGCTGACCATACGTGTCGCTTCGAGATCCAGTCGCCGACGAAGCGGCGTGTGTGCCGCTGCGGTGCGATCTTGCACGGCAGCGAGAGTGTGTTCTGACCCGCCTTTCGATTCTGAATACCCGAGAGCTGTACATATCGACTGGACTGACGCTGAGTATCTTGTTGCGCTAGTATTGTATTTACCTGCTAATGGAAGTAGATAGATGTACGAGATCTGTATATACTGTATGTGTGTAGTGCCACTTTCTTGAGATTCGAATGCAGAAGAGAGCGTACCGGGTGCTCGACAGCAGCCGCGCCCTCGGCCATCTCGGTCGACGGCCCATGGAGAGCGGAGGGTGCAGGCCCGGAGGGAGATGGCGGCTCAGCACAGCACCGCAAGATGCGTACACATCCGGTCCCATGGAGCGCAGCGGATCCGGGATCCCCAGGTTGCGTGATGCCCATCGCTCATCGTGACGGGCACTGGGATTGCCATCGACGTCGAGGTACTTACGGCGCTCAATGAATCCAGGTACCGAGGACATACATCATCCATCATCTGATCGTCGTGGGAGTAGGAGGACGTGGGGGTTGATTGGACGCTGCGACACGTCTCTGCGGAGTCTGGGCTACGGGTCTGCTGCCTCCAGGCGACTGGGCGCCCGGTCCGAGCAACGCCGGGGCAATTTGTCGCTACTCGTGAACGGGACATGTCTGTCCGCTCGACGGACGAGCGGCGGTGATGGGGACGGCGGGGACAGCAGACCAGCAGGCGTCGATGTCCAGAGGGCGAAATCGAAAGCTGCCTGAGGGACTCTCGAGTCGATCTCACCTTCTCGGAGGCATTGTGCCAGAGAACTCGAGCGGCTCGGGCGAAGCCGAAACGCGCGTGAGCGTGCTGACGAGACACATCAAGTTCACGAAGCAGGGGAATCAACGAGCAACCGCGACTCAACGCCCATCACTCTGCGATGATTCATCCCGCTGGATACCCCTAGACTGCTACTCTGTGGCAGAGATGGAGGCCTTCCATGACAATTATCCCAACGCTGCAGTCCCCGAGCGTCTCCGGCGCTGTTTAATCTATTCCTAAGCTGCCCTGACGAGTCATGGAGGAGTTTGACCTGGAAACACAGTGCGACCGCCTAGGACGCAAGTGGGGAATCTGTGCCATCGGGTCGTCTAGCAGCCACAGCTGGAGATGGTCCCTCCGCGATGCTACTGGGCTCTGCTCTCCGTTGTTATGATGCGTGCACGGTACTATAAGTACGACGCTAGTCGTGCTCTGGAAAGCACAACCCGCAAAAACACTCTCAACTCCATTCAACAAAAGAACCTACTCACCAAATACTATGTCGCAGCAACTGAACTGGGCTCCGAAGAGGCATCAGCTGAATAAAGGCAAGGCCTGCTTGAACTGCAGGTTCGTCTGACTTGCCCGCCGTGGCAGCATGTCTCGTTAACCGCATGTCCTCCTCAAGACGGCGGAAAGTTGTATGTGGCTAAATATCCTGACTCGTCAATATACTCAGAGTTGCAAACTCAGAAATGCGACGCCAAGAAACCGATCTGCTCTCCGTGCGAGCGCTTCACCGGAGGTGGATGCGTTGACTGCGAGTACTCCGATTCCGGCATGGCCCAGTCTCAGATACTTGAAGGTGCCGAGTCTTTGCATCTCCTCCAAGTTGAACGGACGCTCAACGACATCTCGCAGAACAAATCACCATCGTCCAATCCAGGATTCGCGAGCTCGAGCAGCCGCATGCGATGAATCGCTCGGTGATCTTGCAGAATCCTTTTGGGCCGGACTACGTTCAACACATGTTTGGTGAATCGAGCCGTGGAATTTCCTTCGCAAATCGGTCTAACAACCAACAGAGGACCCGTCCGATTTTTTCGCCGCCGCTGGGCCTGCTACTTCTCGCATTCCGTATGAGCTGCTGTGTGTCCTTTTGCCATTTCGGATTTTCATCCAATCATAACCACATGATTTTTCAGCGTAAAAACATTTTTGGCGCACGCCAAAGCTCTCGGCTTTTTCCTGCACACCGGGCTCTTCGACCCCATGTCCGCAGGAGCGGCTCCCGAGCAGCTCATCAACCCGGCTCTCCTGAACGCCATCTCCCTGTGGGGCTGTGTACTGCTCTCTACCGCCGACCCGGCCCTCGAGTCGACGATCCTGGCCGCAGCTCTGCACGCCACGTCGATGGGGCTCGCGAATGCGCACCGCCCCGGCGCCATCCTGCAGACGCTGCAGGCCTCGCTGCTGCTCGCGCAGTACTTTTTCCACGGCGCGCGGCTGCTCGAGGCGCGCTACCACGCGATCGCCGCGCTGTCCATCGTGCTCGGCGCGGACTTCCACAAGATCCGCTCCGGCGCGGGGTCGCGCCACGGCGGGCATGGGTCGCCGTCGGAGATCGCGCCCGCGGTGACGCTGCTCGAGGAGGGCGAGCGGATCAACGCGTTTTGGGCCGTGCTGACCCTGAACTGCTGTCTGTTCGCGGTGGCGCATCCGATGTCGGGGTCCAGCGTGGACTACGGGATGGTGGACGTTCCGTGGCCGCTGGATATCGAGCTGTACGAGCGGGTGCGTGCGGTTGGGTCTTCCTGCTGTTGTTTTTCATGTGGTTAATGTGCATTTCAAGGACTCGCGGTTTCTGCCGCTGCAGAGCAGCCGAACCATCGAGAGCTTCCTGGCGAATCGCGCAGACCAGGGCCGCTCAGTGCTGGCGCTCCGGGCCAAGGCGGCCGTTCTCTTCGAGCAGGCGTCGCTGCTCTCTTCGCAGGCCACAGATCACGCCCAGTTATCTGCAAAGCATATCGCTCTGAACGCCGCGATCGAGATGTTCAAGCAGACGCTGGGGGCCAACCAGCATCCGGGCCTGCTTATCGCCCATGTGCTATCCCATGCGTCGACGCTGCTGTTGCATAGGCCCTTTGTGGGTAGCTACGACGAGTCGCGGCAAAGCATGCTGCGTGCTGCTCGCGTGATCGTCGATATCACACGCAGCCAGAATTGGACGGCGTTGGGGTACATCGATCCGGTGTTTGGTGTAAGCTCCATCTAAATTCGAATTGGACGTCCCTGACACATTTCCGTCAGACCATCTGGGCCCTGACACTCGATTTCCTGGGAGGAGAAATCTCTCGCCTAAAGTACCGAGGCAGTCCCGGCAGTGCCCAGATGTTACGGCAATTCAACGAAGCCGGCCAGAATGTCCTATCTGCCATGACTACTGCGGCGTCGCGATGTAAGATGATCGGTGAGTTGTGTAGTCACCCGAGTGGGAATCTCGTTGACCGAGTCGCCGTCCGTTTTTTTCTAGAGGTGCAAATCGAGTCGACTATGAATCAGTTTCTCGGCGCTACCAACGCCATAGCTTAATCGAACAGTACTGTATACAAATGATATTTTCTCCCACTGCGCTCGACGGTACCTCATGCCGGAGGATGGACAACCTTACTCCACTATCCTCTTCATTTTTCATTACTTTTAGCGGTCATCTCTAGAATACTTTAATCGACTCTACTTTCTCTTTCACTCAGAATCCCGTGTCAATCCCTCTAGTGAGTGACTGGCAGGCGGCATGAGGCCTTAGATTTGATAATTATCCGATATGCAAGTTGAACATGTGCACGTGATCCCTCACTCTTAGGCACACGTCTCTGGACTACCATCAGCTGCAGGATACGGCACCTCACCGGATATCATTTTAGACAACCGCCTTGCAAGATTTCGGACTCAATTGGCTCGCCAACGATTTATGCTGTGCAAAAATGGATTGTCTCATAGATAGCAAGCAGTCTGTTTCTTTTTTTACTTGGATCACAACTCAAGCCGTGATTTCAATAACAAGAAAAATGGAAGGAAGGTGCGATCGGCCCACTCCCTTGCCATCCATATTTGTCTTCCGGAGAACGTACAGATCCAATGTCTGAGATAGAATCAAAAAATATCCGCAGCCCGGATCTCCTTACCTTACGGAACGAAACATGAATAAGCCCGCTCTCGGAGAAAAACTAGGTAATAGCTAACTGTCATATCCGCTGAGACAACATCTGTGGCTATGCATCGGCGGCATCGTGAATCCAGAGAGGTCAGCAGCAGAAGGATCCTAAACCATCGTCCTCTCCGATCCAAGGGCCCAAAATGCGCTGCTCGGGTTCGTGTAGCCCCGAATTTGAAAAGACAGACATCGGCGGTAAGATGACCGAGAAACCCAAAAAAACGATCGCGCTTAGTCATCGATCATCATCCGCGTGCGCCGTTTTTCACTTGCTCTCTTCTGCGTCTGTCTGCGTCCGTCCTCGATTCTGTCGGCCGCCCCTATCTGCTGCTTTTCACGCCCTCTTGGACTGACTGACCGAAAAGGATGCTCGACGAAGAACGAGAGCGAGAGCGCGATCGAGACCAGGACAGAGAGAGGGAGGGCGATACGCGCGGCGGCGGCGGCGGGAAGAAGTCTGGCGGTGGAGGTGGTGGTGGTGCGGGATCGAAGTGTACGTTCGTTTTCTTGTCGAATTTACCCCTGCGCACCCAATCATCTGCGCTGCACTCCCCCCATCTGTCCACGCACACACTGGCAGGCACCATGCTAACTACCTCCGCAGCGTCGTCCAAAGACCTTTCGCATGTCCCCTGCAAATTCTTCAAAGTCGGATCCTGTACAGCTGGATCTGCATGCCCCTTCTCGCACACCGCCATTGAGCCCGGTGCAACAAAGGACACCTGTGCGTGGTTCGTCAAGGGGAACTGCAAGTTCGGACACAAGTGTGCGTTGGCGCACATCTTGCCTGGACAGAGCATGAGCATGGATCGGCGGAACAAGAAGGCTGCCCAGGTCCAGGCTGCTGCTGCGGGTGGCGGGCGTCGCGACGGCGGAGAGAAGGGGGGCAGGGACCGGGACAGGGACCGGGCGAAACGAGGCGGAGCAGGCGGGGACAGCGGGCTTAATGCACGTACCCCGGCTCGCCGGCCCCCCATGAGCCTACAGCTGAAGGCGACGATATCACCATCGGCGCCGGCGCCTCCGTTGAAAGATACGGATTTTGCCTCGTTCAGCGATGTGCTCGACGAGCTGCCCAGTGCACCGGCGCGCAACAAGTCGCCCGACTCGCCGCCCGTGACCACGGCCGTGACGACGCCCAAGGAGGAAGAGGAAGCCAAAGTGCTGGACTTCAAGGAGCAGGTCATGAGCATGATGTCGATTCCTGTCTCTGCGCCCCGGAGACCGAGCACGACGACGCCACCTGCCAAGGACTTCGGGCCGATCGGGTCGCCACCGACGAATGCGGGTGCGACACCCCCGCAAAAGAACGGGTTCTTGTCGACGTCGCCGTTCTCAGCGCCTGGGTCCCAGACGATCTTCCACCTAGGAGACAAAGCAAAGGGGATGCCCTCCAGTCTGGGCACTGGTATCACTGGCGCATGGGGTGCACCGCCTCCGCCAAAGCAGACTGCGACGAGACCCCCGACGACGACGTCCCTGCTGTCTGCTGCACGTGATATTCAACGTAATACGAGCAACAACGCGGACGATGGGGATGATAGCATGGAGGAATTCGTGCCCTCATCGCTTTCTGAATTGTTGACACCCGAGGAGCGTAGCCGACGGATGTCGCGTGCCAATTCGGGGCAGGGATACGAGCTGAGCTCGTCTCCCGGTCGTCAAGGTCTCGGGCTGCCTCTGCCGAGCGGAGCTGCAGGCCATCGCTACTCACGTTCGGTGCCAGCCCCGTCCTTCTTGGGCGGCGATCTCAAATCCATCTGGTCCGAGCAAGCCAGCGGGTCCCCCGTCGTTCCCTCTGGCCTGGCTTCGTCGCCCCGATTCTCCTCATCGTACTCGTCCACTGGTGGTGGTGGCTTGACTGGATCTTACGCAGAGGATCCGGCATCGCTGATGCGACTGCCGACTCTCTCACCGAGCAACGCCAGTGCGGCGTTTTTACCCGGCATGCACCACTACATGTCACGCAACAAGAGCAACTCCGGCCTCGCGTCGAATGCAGCGATGCAGCAGGGCCCGCCAGGACTCGCGCATTACCTCCAATCCGGCCCCTCTGCTTATGTCCGCCCGAATCCTTTCGACCTCACGCAGCAGCAGTCACGCGTCGAGCAGCCGGATGCCGGGCTCATGTCTCCGAACGCTCGGGCGCTGCAGGCCCACGCGCCAGGACAGAGTCTCCCGCAAGGTCTTGCGGCGGGTTACTCGCGGATCCACGCACTGCCGCCTCTGAGCGCGGGCTCGCCTTCGCCGGCTGCGGCCGCGTTCGGCACGTCGCCAAACAGGGACTGGGCGACCATGAGCACCGGCAGCGTCAGCGGGAGTCCCGGCTTCCTGAGCTACATGGCGCCGCAGAAGGAGACGTTGCCGTTCTCGTACTCCGCTGCCGTTGCGAGCCGGGCGGCGGGTGGCGCCGGGGCCGCTGGCGGACCGTCTGGACGGAATGTGTCCATCAGCAGCCCGCTTGCGAGACCTGTTGCGACGGCCAACCAGGTCGACGATCTGTTTGTGCTCGACGATTGATAGTGATAAGTAATATTTCATCTCGCCTCTCCTCTTGCTTGTTGTGTCTGTCTCATCTGTTACTTACCAACGCACGGACTGCCGTGTTAGCACTTGTCATGACAATCTACACCACACCAAAAGTTGTTTTCTCGTTCTCCTATCTATAATCCATCACGGCCCAACTTGTAGCTATATAAATATCTCTGTAAGTACATATGTACAAGTGAACATAATTCTTACTGAGCAAATCAAGGCTTTTCGGATACCCATTATTAGTATGCACATACTTCTTTCCTACAAAGCCGCCATTGGCACTGATGGTATATAACATCTGATTATGGTATTATACAGCCTCGCTCTGCAGCTCGAAGGGTGCGGACGGGTTGTCCGGGCGTGTGATCTCATCGTAGATGAGGACTGCAGACAGGAAGTCAGGGACCAGGTACAATAGAAGGAACAGAAGCACCGACCCTTCAAGTCCTCCTTGCTCACTTGATCTCCATTGTCAAAGTCGAAGAAAGACGGCGGTATCGGGTCCGCTGTGGGCTCATCGGCAGGATCGTGGTACGGCTAGAAAGAAGAACATTAGGGCCGGTGTTCCTGGTAGGGCAGGACATCTGCGCACGGAGAGATAGGGATGCGCCAGCGCATCTTCGACTTCTATCCGCCGTTTTGGAGAGAACGTGAGTAGCTTCTCCATCAGATCTATGGCCTGCTTGCAGTGAGCACATGGTGTCGCCGCCGCTATGGTCCCGGCACGTACATCTGGATTCGCTTTCGGGAACAACGTCGACAGTGGCCGTTTCTTACGGAACGGCAGAGCTCGGATGTATTCTCGACTGCCGGATCGCGTTTGCTGGATGACTTTGGCAGAAATGACTGCGCAACGCACCTTCGCTGGCTCGAGATGGCGTAGAAATCGTCGATTGAGGGCGTGCCGAGAACGTCAAGGATAATGCTTAGCTGGTCGTGATCTGCGACGATCGTGTGAGGAACACAGAAAGTGACAATGAAGAGTGGCAACGGTACGTACAGTCGCGACCAGGGAAGAGTGGTTTCCCCGACAACATCTCCGCGAGCACACATCCTACAGACCACATATCGATGGCACGGGTGTACTCTTTGAACGTCAGCATGACCTCCGGGGCACGGTACCATCTGCGGTCGATGAGCAAGGATCGAGAACGAGCAGGGGAGAGAGAGGGATACACGCCTCGTGGCAACGTATTCCGTCATGAAGGTGCTGCTGTCGTTAGCGACGTTGGGCGGTGGCCGGGCAGACCGTGCGAGACCGAAGTCACACAGCTGGAGTTATCGTGAGTGAGGCCTCGAAGCCTCCCACGCTGCGGTGCGGGTGCAATGGCACGACGCACCTTCAGATCGCAGTTGGCATTGAGGAGCAAATTAGAGGGTTTCAGGTCTCGGTGGAGCACATCCGCGCTGTGCAGGGCTTTCAGCGCCCGGAGCGTCTGTCGTCCTTGGGTCAGTAGTCGCAAATGAGGTTGGGGACGCCCACACACTTGATAGATGAAATACTGGCAATGGTCGTCTGAGAGCTCCTGGGTGCGGATGACCCGATGGAGGTCTGTTTCCATGAGCTCCTGGACGAGATAGACCTCATTGAACTGCTCGATAGAGGGCGGCCTGAGGATGTCGAGAATAGCGATGATGTTCTCGTGGTGAAAGTGGCGGAGGAGCTTGATCTCGCGCAGTGTGCGGAGACAAAACATGGAGTGGTCGAAGGGTGTGATGCGCTTTATCGCGACCTTGCGCTGGGTGGGCACATGGACTGCGCTGACGACGACGCCGTACGCGCCCTCCCCGATGGCATCCGCGACTTGGTACGAGGACCCGACGGTGAATTCACGAGAGTTCATGATCAAGCCAAACAAACAACGCCATCACCCCCACTTGTCCTTTCACCATGAAGCTCGTCCGCTTTCTCATGAAACTCAACAATGAGACCGTCACGATAGAGCTCAAGAATGGATCAGTGGTGCATGGGACGATAACAGGTGTGCAAGGCCCGCTCCCCCTAGGGCGACGAAAAAAATTCTGACCACGCACGCTCGCATGGCAGGTGTGGATGTCCAGATGAACACGCATCTCAAGACCGTGAAAATAACGGCGCGCAATCGCGACCCGACGTCGCTGGACTCGCTCTCCATTCGCGGGAACAACATCCGCTACTTCATCTTGCCTGATGCCCTCCCACTGGACACGGTGCGCACCCCAGCGCTTTTTTCACGTGTCACAGACTGACGCCGGATAGCTTCTCGTGGACGATGCACCGAAGCCGAAGAGCAGGAAGAAGGAGCTCGATGCGGCGCGTGGACGCGGCAGGGGGCGTGGTGGAGATCGCGGGCGCGGTGGGCGAGGACGCGGTGGAGGAGGACGCGGTCGTGGGCGAGGCTTCTAAGCCATAATGCTCAGAACTCCCGTATTCGATCGTGCGCGTCGCCGAAACTCGTCGTCCCGACAGACTCTGCGATGATGGAGATGCGTTTATCAGGGCAGTTATGACCCAAAAAGACGTTACGTCCGTGTATCATCTCTGTTGTGTCATTCAATTTTACTTCTTTCTTGTACGCTGGGCGAAGTGCATGCCTCTGGCTTCGCGTCTGTATCCTCGTGGCCCCTCGCATCAGTACACTGCGCTGCATCTTTTCAGTGTCCATCCAGCTTTGTGCTAGTCTCATCCTCTCGCATCTCTCTCAGCGTCTTTCTGCGTGGACATCGGTCACTGCGACTCCATCGGTTCCGCCGCGATTATGTTCGATGCCTGACACGCCTTCCTAGCTGAAAATCAGAACAGTCGTCTTTCGTTGGAACAGCACACGTAGAGACTGAGCTCCGTCTCAACTGGAGGCGGGCTGAGCGGATGACAAGATTACCAGCTGACCAAAATTTAGAAAAGGCCATGTCACTCGTCCAGATCCTCAAATGACATCGCGCAATAGACAAGATCCCTTCGAGATGTGCAAGCCTGACGAGAAGTGTGTATGTTGTTGAGGTATCGCGGCCGCTCCAGACATTGACTTCGATGAGTGTAACCAAGTGACCATGGTGTTGCTCGCCTGACGATGACATCCTTCGGCCCTCGGCGCACTGCCTGCACAATCTGTGTATGTAGTGGCAAGTACCTGTTTCCTACTTTCCTGGGTTGCTTGGGAATGAAGCAGCTGTACTTTGTAGTCTTTATGCATATGCGACTTCCCAGATCATGAATCGTCATTTTGCGTCCTCTACTTAGAGCTAGCCCATGCAACTGACCATGCATAAGTTGGAATTAGCTTGTAGCAAGATCAGAAGCTCAGTTAGATAATCGATCCAGCCAAGCAGTCCCATGTCATGTGCCCACCTACATACGTTCCCGTTCTCCCCATGCCCGCCGCCACCAAGCTCCCACCCGCGCTCTCCAGATTCTACGACTCGATACCAGACGCGCCCGGGGTCGACGTCGCCCAGATCCGAGGCAACGCCCCGGCCAGCGCCAAACGCGTCAACGCCAATCTGCTCGCGTACTTCACCAGCGGTAGCGGGCCCGGGTCGAAGATCGACGCGCCGTTCGCGAAGGCGGTGGGCGGCCAGCTGCGGCTCGCCCAGGTGGATGTGTTCCGGGACGTGTTCGAGGACGGGGAGAACGTCAGGTGCAGAGTCGTCGTGGAAGTCGAGGTGTCGGAGAGTAGGTCCTAGAGCGGTCACAGTCCGCACGTTCGCTGACGGATATTCGCCTCTATGCAGACATGTGCAATCTATATGGGACGATGCATGGCGGTTGCGCTGCATACGTCGTTGACAAGTAAGATTTCCGCCGCCCATTGTGCCGTTACAGTGCGACCCACTGATAGTGGGCAAGTGTGACGTTGTCTGCGACTATCGGCCTCGGGCTCTCCCAGGACTTTGATGGCACAGGCGTCTCTCAGTCGATGAACATCCGGTGGTTCGCCCCCGCTCATCTGTACTTGCGCCCATTCTGTCCACCGGCTCGGACTAACCACGTCGCTAGAGGCTCGGCGATACAGATCACGGCCGAGGCAGTTTACGCGGATAAACGACTGCGTCTGGCGCAGGCAGAGGTGAGGTCTTTCTCCCGGTGCATTTGATCCTCCTGCTGAGTGCGCTGTCCAGATCCGCAAGAAAAAGACGGGACAGCTGTTGGTCTCTGGTGATCACGCATTACTGAATGCTGGTCCATCTTCCAAGCTATGAACTGTTCTGGGTCAGTGCTGATGAATCTGAGATACAATGTGCTCCAATACGGACCCAATACAACTCTCGTTGCACTAGCCACTAACCTGTCCTCGTCATGGCAGCCGGTTGCCCGATGGCGTGCGCTCTTGATCCGCCCACAATTTTCCAGCACGCCTCGAGTCGACAACACCGGTTGGACTCATGTGCAGGAACAGGAACCGAAGCGGCCACTCGTTCTCCGGCACGATCACATCGAAGCATCCACGTAGATCACATCCTGCATTGTGCCCGAAGGGCCAGAGTCGCTTAGCGAGGTGCCGGTGCGGAAAGGTTTCGAGTCAAACGATTGCGTCCTGAAGGAATATTTGAGTGTTCCAATTGCCGAGGCATAGCTACCTTCGCGTGCTGCGGGAAGGTCGTCAGGGCTCGACACGCAGCGTACTGGCCAGCGAGAGTAAGGGGTCACCGTATCTTTGCTCACGACATCTCATAGACCGTCTAGAAGAAAAGTTGACCAGGGCGACTGAATTTTTGCGGGACGGGGAGACGGACGTATAAGGGTCGGCCGCGCGAAAACAATTGGGAAAGAGGCGTCGACCTCAGTGACCACTGCAACCCCCATAAGTTGCGAGTGGGAAGTTCCTAATGTGCGCCGACTTGAACGCTATTAGGCCAGCATGCTATTCCAGCCAGAACGTTTGCTTCGGTCTGCCACTCTATTGCAAGAACAGCTGAATTGCATCCCGATTCCCATACGGCCAGAAATCTGCGCTAGACCTTGGACAACTCTCGATCCTCCGCATCGTCGTCTGCTGAACTGCAGTAGGCATGCCGACTATGTTCTCGTGCAAAGACCGACTAGCCGCCCTCGCGCGCTCGATATCTACTGCTTCGCGGGCTTTGTGCTGGAGACGGATATTAGAAGGGGCTGATGCAAGCGCTAGCCTTCCGTGACATTCGGCAAGCATAGAGAAGTCTGGGGCCTTGTCCCCATTTTGAAGCAGGCGGTTCTAGGTGGCTCGATGCGAGTCGTACGAAAATGCCTCCCATCTCGTCTGAAAGAGCGAGTACGTCAAGCTTCATGGTTCTGGATTGAGATGATCGAGGCCTAGAAGAAATGGGGTGGTGTACTTAAATGTAGGAAGATATTTCACTCATGTGCAACTGCGTCATGGAGAGCCCCACGGTCTGATCAACCCAATCAGCGGCCCCCTTGATCTCACTCACTCACGATCATGTCGCAACCACTGAAATTATTACTGACTGTTTCGTAGCTGAGTAGGCTTGCAGAGCCCTTTCAATCCTCCAATATGTTAGCCGCATACACACCCACACCGTGCCACACAGACAGTCATACCGGGCCCCCGTCCTTCTGCACCACAAGTACGACCGACTGCTTGCCACCACCACCAGCCACCGCGAACCGTCCGTCGCTCGGTCTCGTCGTCGGGCTCAGCGCGCTGTCCTCAGCGGCGCCTATCCCCGAGCCCGGTCCAGGCGAGCAGCTACCATCCGGAGTTGATGAAGGAGCTCGATTGATCTTTGAAAACATCTGAAACCTGCTATGGACATCATGTACTTGAGATTATTGGCGTGATACTGTATGTATTCCAGTCGTTTATATCTCTAGCCTCGAGAGGCAATGACAATTACATGTACATACACTTGAACATACAACTCTAATCGCACGTCTAGAGTCACTCCATCGCATACTGACTCTCCTCCCTCCGAGTCGCCGCGAAATGCGGGAGCATCCGCTCTACATCCTTCCACCGCCAATGCTGCGTGATCATGTGTCGCGTGAGCTGGTTGGGATTGTCCCTGACGCTGTTGTCCTTGCCGTCCCGGTGCGTCTTGATGTCCTGCAGCGCGGGGAACAGCCGGGACAGGTAACGCGCCACGGCAAGCGCGTCCGCGATGTCCGAGTTCTGCACATGGAGCGCCGCCAGGCGCGTTTGGCGGACGCGTTTCGCAGAGGGCAGGACATCCGGCACCGCCGCAGTCGCGTAGACGGTGATCTGCAGGCTCGCAAGGTGCGGGCATTGTGCGGCGAGGTGCTCGAGGGACGCCAGGCTGGGCGCCGCGCCGCCGGGCATGGCGGTGGTCGCGAGCGACAGTGTATGCAGCAGCGGCCACGCCCGGGAAAGCTCCCGCACATCGTCGTTGTCCAGCGCCCAGCCCGCGCTAGACAGGAGCTCGACGTGTGCCAGGTTCCTGAACGCGAGCAGCGGGCGGATGGCGGGCGCACCGACCCGCGCCGGGCCCCCGCTGCCGGCGGCGTGGAGGACGAGCGTACGCAGGGAGGTGGGGTGGCAGGCGCTGGCGACGGCGGCGAACAGCCGCTCGAGCTCGGGATTCGAGACGACACCGGCGGTGGTGATGGACACGCGCTGGTACGGCGCGTGTGTGGACAGCCGCAGGAAGGCGAGCGCCGTGAGGATGTCCCCCCGGCGGATCACGAGCTCGAG
Organism: Mycena citricolor; assembly: GCA_963692855.1. Classification (NCBI taxonomy): domain Eukaryota; kingdom Fungi; phylum Basidiomycota; class Agaricomycetes; order Agaricales; family Mycenaceae; genus Mycena; species Mycena citricolor. Next base: position 1,305,106 of record CAVNYO010000403.1, read on the forward strand.
TAGGCGGGGAAAGAACTTGGCGCCTCTCGATTTCTTTACCGCCTGAAACTCGACGGGCAGGTCGACAACGGAGAGGGTCCGCAGCGAGTCGAGTCGGCCGATGTGCTGCAGCGACGCGATGTCGGGGCAGCCCATGATGACCTTCTCCAGGCTGTCCATGCGGCGGAGGACGGACGACACGGCTGCGTCGATATGCGGAGGCCGCGGGAATATCCTTCCATTGGTGTAAACCTGGAGGAAGGCGAGCTGCGGCGCGATAGAGGGCACGGCGGAGAGATGGGTCATCAGAAGTTTGTCCTCTTGCCGCTCCGTCTGAATGCCCACGAACAGCGTCCGCAGCGTCGGTGCCAGGAGCATCCCGAGACAGGCAGCTGCATGTGGGTACTCCCGCGAGTGCAGAACGCGCAGTTTCGGGAACAAGCCGCCTGAAGGTACACCCGCAGCGAGTTGGTTGAAGAAGTGGGCGCCAGCGACGGACAAGGCGGGATCCGAGCTCTCGTTGACGTAGAGCACACGAACCCGGGCTGCGTAGGCCTCCAAGCGGCTCCAGTCGCTAGCAAATATGGGCCGGGCCCAGCGCTGTCGGTGGAGTGTCAGACCGCCGTGCAATGAACAGAGTTCGCTATTCAAGCTCACTCACTGCGTGCGACACACCCGCCTCGTCCAGATCCATCGCAAAACAGTCACCCGGGAGACACGACAGGAGCGGGGTCAGCGCGATCTGCTTCACCCACAGCGCGTCCAGAGTAGGGTTGACGAAGAAGCGGCACGTTTGAGCCAGCGCCGCGAGTGCACTGGTGTTGGCGGCGTCGAGGGTGGGGAGGTGCTCGTTCGTCGGCCGGAAGTGCGCGCATATCAGCTCGACGATTTCGAGAATCGAGAGGCACCGGTGCATATCGCGGCGGTCCTGGTGGTCAGAGAACAAGAGGGATTATGTGACTGGACCTCGGACGCGGACTCTGATTAAGAATGTCACGTTTGGAATGGGTTACCGTCCATGCAAGAGGTCCAATCAAGCGTGCGCCGCTGACATGAGAACAACGCGATGTTTTTGGGAAGGATCCTGCTTTGGCTTATGTTGCGGGATGCGCCATTACTCGACTCCCAGAGAGAGGTTGTGTCGAAATGCATCTTATCAACGTGAGAAGATTGATTTCCTGGGGCAATGGTAGAATCAAAGCGCATCATCCGGAAGGAATTCCAACATATCCAGGAAAAAAAGGAAACCACGAAACCCATCGATTTCCTTCCTGATGCCATTCCTGATGCCAATATGAGAAGGTGCTGGCGCTCATGAGAAGAAGGGCCTACTGTATCGCTCGTCTGTCAGTCGTCCAGGCGTCCCTCTCCTAGCGGTAAGCTTAACTGGTGCCTCGTGACGAATTGTGCGCAGTGTGAGTGCCCTATGGTATATGCCCTCCCGAGCGCCGTGAAAATCGTGGGCAAAAAGGTTTGTCAAAACCGTCGTGGTTGTACAAGTGTGATTCGTAGAGTCGCATGACTCATCTGAGACATCGAACAACAAATTACAGCATCAGATCAGATCAGATTCCTCGAAGTTCCACGTGACCGTTCTCAGCCGAGTCGCCCACGCATCTCAAGTTTCTCAACGTATACATCCCCATCCCCTCCGGAATAAGCAGTCCCCTCGCACTCGGGGATCCCGGAACGCAGCCGTACCGGAGAGAGCACATGGCCTGGGACGCAAAACGTCCACGCTCGACGCCACGACTGCTTCCCAAGGAAGGGGCGTTCCCACAGACGACATCAGCGCCAGTGAGGGTGAGAAGCAGGGTCGATGGATGTGCTTATCAGTGGAGGTGCGAGGGAATGCACTTATATCCGTCTGCCTCCCACCCGGCCTCCTTCTTCTCCTTCTTCCCCACCCGTACACCAGTGTGATGATGCATTATTCATCGCGCGGCAGATACTGGGTGCTCGTGCTCCTCGCCGCCCTGCTCGCGTTTAGCGCACTGTCCGCCGCTGACAAATCCCCGCCCAAGTTCCCCGATCTGTACGAAGCGTCGGTGCTGGAGCTGCAGGCGGGCCTAGACGCGGGGCATTTCTCCAGCGTCGATCTCGTCAAGGTGCGATCCCTTCCGCGCAGTCGCTCTGCGCGCGCGCGACGCCAACGCTGACCCGCGCGACCCCCCAAACTCAGGCGTACTTCGCACGCATCGCGGAGGTGAACCTCCAGGGCCCCGCGCTGCGCGCCGTGATCGAGACGAATCCGTTCGCGATCGAGCAGGCCCGGGCGCTGGATGCGGAGCGGCGGAAGACGGGGAAGCGCAGCGCCCTGCATGGGATCCCGGTCCTCGTCAAGGTGCGTGTCGTTTTTCTCGACTGTGGGAGCCGGAAACCGATGTAGTATCGACGTGCACGCAGGACAACATCGCCACACTGGCTAGCGAGGGTGCGCTCCGGGGGGATGTCATTCCCTTTTTGCATGCTGATCTTTCGGAAGGAATGAACACCACTGCGGGTTCCTTTAGTTTGCTCGGCTCGATCGTGCCGGATGATGCCGGCGTCGTGAAGAAACTGAGAAAAGCGGGTGCCATCATCCTCGGTACGCGTGTGTCCGTGAATTCAAGTAGAACTCCCGACACTGAACATGTTCTCAGGAAAAGCCAATCTGTCCGAATGGGCGCACTTCCGCGGGAACGTCGCCTCGGGCTGGTCGGGCCGCGGCGGGCAGGCCACGAACGCCTACTTCCCCAAAGCCGATCCGTGCGGGTCGTCGTCCGGCTCCGGCATCGCTGCCTCGATCGGGCTCGCGGCGGTCACGCTCGGTAGCGAGACGGACGGCAGCATCACGTGTCCGTCGAGCAACAACAACCTCGCTGGGATCAAGCCGACCGTGGGGCTGACGTCCCGCGCTGGAGGTGCGGCGCTGATTTCGAGGGCTGTGGTGGTTCTGTCCTCATCCCATGCCATGCAGTGATCCCCATCTCCGAGCACCAGGATACAGTCGGCCCGATGACGCGCTCCCTGACCGACGCCGCGATCGTGCTGTCGGTCATCGCCGGGAGAGACGCGAACGACAACTTCACGCTCGCGCAGCCGGCGGTCGTGCCGGACTTCACCAAGGCGCTGAACGCCCATGCGCTGCGGGGGAAGCGCATCGGGGTGCCACGGAGGGTGTTCCTCAACGACAGCATCACCGGCAACGATCCCTCGATCAACGTCGCGTTCGAGGAGGCGCTAAAGACGATCCGCGCGTTGGGTGCGACGGTGGTGGATCCCGCGGATCTGCCCTCCGCGGAGGAGTTTGTGACGAGCAACAACGAGACGCTCGTGTTGAATGTCGACTTCAAGGTGCGGTTGGGGTGTCGTGTGCCCTCCCTGCTCGTGGTTGAGTGAAAAAAAAACATCAGATCCAACTGAACAAGTGGTTCGCGTCTCTCCTGAAAAACCCCTCCGGCGTGCGCAGCCTCGCCGATCTCATCGCGTTCGACGATGCCAATCCGACGCTCGAGGAGCCCGCGGGGTTCGAGGACCAGTCCCAGCACGTGTCCCTCCTTTGCTCCATGCTGAACTCGCACTGATTGGGTGGGGTACCCAGGCTGATCGCAGCGCAGGCCACGGCCGGCTTCGACGCGGCTTTCTTTGCCGCGCTGGCGGCGGACCACGATCTGGGCAGCACGCGCGGCATCGACTTTGCGCTGAAAAAGTTCAACCTTGATGCGCTCGTCCTCCCCGCGCCCGGATTCACTACCGCGCCCCCCGGTGAGTGGCTGAGATTGTCTGAAACGCTGATCGTTCGGTATAATGATATCCTGCCCAGCCGTGGTGGGCTACCCGATCGTCACCGTCCCGCTCGGCTTCTTCCCAGAGAATGTCACGTGAGTGTTCAACCTCTGCATCGACTGCGAAACTATTAGTGACTGACTAACTCGGCGGCAGCATCGGCTCTGCGGGCCCCGAAACGCTGTACCCCGCGCCCGGCGTGCCGTTCGGCTTGTCGTTCCTCGGGACGGCGTTTTCCGAGTTCGAGCTGATTGGGCTCGCGTTCGCGTACGAGCAGAAGACGCAGACGCGGCTCAAGCGCAAGGCGTTTGCGGCGGCTGTTCCGAAGACGCAGTTGGCGGATATCGTGGGCGCGTGAGTTGTGTGGTCATTGTTTGTGTTTGTGTTGTGTGTCTGTCTGTGCCGTGTTCTGCTTGGCTGCTATGAACCTTTGGGCTTTCAGTCACGGTTTATGATGCGGTGCGGCGTTTGTTAGAATGTTAGAGGGAGGTGAGTTTGATGGAGCATGAATCGAGGAGCCAGACGACATTGTATGTATGTGGATCATCGCATACCTGTCTGTGCTATTCCAACCGTGCGAAATCAGAACTTGAGTGATGGGACGTTCGAAATCAGGACGGTAGTTGCATCAAACATACTGACGATTTCCGATAGCTGAAGACTGAGACCACCGTTGCAGCGTCTTGCAATTAACACAGCCGGGAGGTGATACGGATAGCGGTTATCTCCACATGTCATAATCTCGGGATCACACTCTCCCGCAATCAGTTTCAGTCTTCAGCGCAAAATACAACAGACAGTCGCGTTGGGACCAAGATCCGCCCGCCCGCCATCCATCCATCTCTCTATCTTGACTCTCTGACACGACGCGATGCCAGCCACTACCGCTACACCACCGCCGGCGCTGGAGGCGTTATACAGCACGGTCCCCGACGCACCGGGCGTCGAATTTGCGCTCATCGAGGGCACCGCGCCGTCCGCCGCGAAGCGCCTCAGCGCGAACCTGCTCGCGCACTTTGTGGACACGCCCAGGCCGGGGACGGAGCCCGCAGCGTCGACCTTCGGGAGCGAGGTTGGGCGCGCGTTCCGCATGACGCGCGTGGATCTGTTCGAGGACCCGGCGGGGCAAGGAGGGTCCGACACGCGGAGTCGTGTGCGTGTGGTCGTCGAGATGCCCGTGGCAAGCAGTGCGGTGTCGTCCCCGATTTCCGCGCTACGCAGTACGCTGTAACCCTAACCCCGGGTGCAGATATGTGCAATCTGTACGGGACGCTGCACGGCGGCTGCGCCGCGTACATCATCGATCTGTGCGTCCGGGCCCTCGTCGGCGTGCATCTAACCATAACGACAGCGGCTCTCCAGCGTGACGCTCTCCGCGACGCTGGCGCTCGGCATCGCCGGCGGGTTCGATGGCCGCGGCGTCTCGAACACGATGAACCTGCGCTGGCACGGCGCTGCCCCGCTGTGCGTCGTCGCGACTCCCCTTGCGCGTTATCTCTGACCCAGACACCTACCAACACAGCGGCTCCGTGATAGAGATTGTCGCCGACGGCGTGCACGCTGACAAACGCACGCGGATGGCTCAGGCGCAGGTGCGCGTCCTCCGCCTCATTTTGGACCCGCGCTGATGGATCGCTGTCTGGTGTGATTTTTATCGGTAGATTCGAGACAAGCGGACGGGGAAGCTGCTGGTCTCTGGCGAGCAGGTGTTCCTCAACGCGGGCCCGGCAGCCAGGCTCTGAGTCCGTCGGCGGCCCACCCGACATTAGAAATAGACACTAGAGACTCTAAAACCGTGCGCACAGTTCTCTGTTGCTTTCCGGATGCTTACCATATTGTAGGGCTACAGGGCCAGTATCCTACATCCTGCCGATATTTTCTTGGCTCATCGTAGAGACTCTGAACTGTCCACCAGCGACAATAGCATTCCCCGTGATCAGGGTCCAGTAGACGTTCAGTGTGCTCCGCTGGAACTGTTCAAACTAGTTCAGCATTTTTGGTCCACCCCCCCAAACTCTCAAATGAACTTTGGCTTGGGTAGGGGGACCTGGTTACTTAAACCCGAACTCTGAACTTGAGTTTGGTTTAGTTTGGTTCAGGTTTGAACGATGAGATTCATTACTTCGAATGCTCCAAGAAAGAAAAAGACGTCAACTGTGTTTTGCCGGTCCGGATGATGCGCTCGAATTCTACGCATTGTCCAGTAACACTGCGGGGGGACTTATTTTGTTTTCCGTGGAAAACGCGTGACAATCTAGAAGTCCGATTTTCACCGTTCTGTTTTCAGACAATATATATAGAAAATAGATGATTTTTATTTTTTCACTGAAAACAGATTAAAACTACTAGAAGAATCTGTTGATTCCGGCCCCAATTTGCATTCCTGGCCTTGCAAAATGCTACTCACATGCAAATTGGGGCCGGAATCAACAGATTCTTCTAGTAGTTTTAATCTGTTTTCAGTGAAAAAATAAAAATCATCTGTTTTCTATATATATATTGTCTGAAAACAGGATGGTGAAAATCAGACTTCTAGATTGTCACGCGTTTTCCACAGAAAACAAAATAAGTCCCCCCGCAGTGTAAGTAAATCGATCTTTCAGTTCTCACCTTGATAAACAATATGCCTCTTGACTCCCCCTGTGTCTAGGACTCGAACACCGGTGCATGCCGCAACACAAAAGAAATTAGAACTGTACACAACAACATGGTGTTGCTGCCCTTCTCAGCTGCTGCGCGCTAACCTGAACTCCCTGCAGGGGGGGACCCTTTTCACACGTGACATCCTTGATCAGAATCCGTGTTCCAGCCTAGTCACATAAGTAATCCCTCTCAATCTCTAACCACACGAGCCGCTGCGACATGCACCAGTGTCTATTGATTCCTGAAACCGTGCAGCTGATATGCGCACACTTCCGGCCGACGAACAAGCACCTCCCCACCCTCGATGCGGCGAACACCAGTACACTCGCGGCGCTGGCTCAGACGTGCCGCTATTTCGCCAATCCGGCCCTGGACGCGCTGTGGGTGAAGCAGATCGCGCTGACCCCGCTCCTTTGTTGTCTCCCGGGCGACTGTTTTGCGATAGATTTGGACGAAGCGGGTGTGTCTCATGGGGTGCGTTTGAACAGCAGGCTGCGCACATCGCGCGGATATCGGAGACTGACTGGGGTCACTTGACAGCGCTGGGCCCGGCCCATTTTTGCTGGTGATTGGAGTCGTCTGGATTTCTACGCAGCCCGGGTTCGTGTGCTCAACCTTGACGAGAGCTCGGATGCTGCCTTTTCCGCTGCTAGCGCCAACTTTTTCAACCAGCTTGCTGCGGGCGCGCCCTCGGGCGGATTGTTCCCGAAACTGCGCGTTCTGTACTCGCGGAAGTACCCACACGTGGCTTCTTGTCTCCGGATGTTTCTGGCGCCCACTCTGCGGACGCTGCGCGTCGACGCTAAGACCGAGCGGGAGCACAGACTTATGATGACTCATCTCTCCACATTGCCCTCGGCCGCACCTCAGCTCACGTCCCTCCTGGTGTACACCGGCGAAAAGATTTTCCCGAGGCCTCCGCATTGCGATGCCGCCGTATCATCCATCCTCCGCCGCATGCACAGTCTAGAGAAGGTCACCATGGGCTGTCCCGACATCGCGTCGCTGCAGCACATCGGCCGACTCGACTCGCTGCGGACCCTCTCCGTTGTCGACCTGCCCGTTGAGTTTCAGGCGGTAGAGAAATCGAAAGGTGCCAAGCTCTTTCCCCGTCTGCTCGAGCTGGTGATCCGCCGGGGCGACATCCTCACGGCGCTCGCCTTCCTGCGGCTGTCCACACACGCGCCGTACCGGCGCATCTCCATCACCACCGCCGGTGTCGTCTCGAATCCCGAGCTCGAGCGGCTGTTCGCCGCCGTCGCCAGCGCCTGCCGTCCCACCTCCCTGCGCACGCTCGTCCTCCACGCCGCCGGCAGCGACGGCTCGGCGCGGCTCGGTGCATCCGCCATCCGCCCACTGCTCGCGTTCAGGAACCTGGCGCACGTCGAGCTCCTCTCGAGCGCGGGCTGGGCGCTGGATGGCGACGCGGTGCGGGAGCTCGCTTGTGCGTGGCCGTTGCTGCGCACGCTGTCGCTCGAGACCACCGCTATGCCCGGCGGCGCGGCGCCTTGCCTGTCTTCCCTCGAGCACCTCGCCGCGCACTGCCCGCACCTTGCGAGCCTGAAGATCACCGTCGACGCGACTGTGGCGGTGCCGGATGTCCTGCCGTGCGCGAAACGCGTCCGCCAGACGCGCCTGGCGGCGCTCCACGTGCAGAACTCGGACATCGCGGACGCGCTCGCGGTGACGCGTTACCTGTCGCGGCTGTTCCCCGCGCTGCAGGATATCAAGACGCACCGGGACGGCAAGGACAACAGCGTCAGGGACAACCCCAACCAGCTCACGCGAGACATGATCACGCAGCATTGGCGGTGGAAGGATGTAGAGCGGATGCTCCCGCATTTCGCGGCGACTCGGAGGGAGGAGAGTCAGTATGCGATGGAGAGACTCTAGACGTGCGATTGGGGCTGTAGGTTCAAGTGTATGTAGTACATGTAATTGCGATTGCCTTTCAGGGCTAGAAATAGAACATATTTAGATAAACGACTGGAATACATATCACATCATAATAATCTCAAGTACATGTCCAGAGCAGGTTTCAGCTGTTTTGAAAGATCAATCGAGCTCCTTCATCAGCTCCGGATGGTAGCTGCCCGCCTCGCTTTGCGTCAGAAGGCTGATCTCCTCGAGGGAAGACGACAGGGGAAGGTAGGCCGGGTCGACATCTTTCATCGGCACGGGCGGGCTCTGCGATGGAATTCCAGTCAATACCAGCGGCTGCATCGGAGATCTGAGACAGCGCACCGTGCCAGGCCGCCACGACTCGGCACTTCCCTCCCCGAGCCCCTGACCCTCCTCTCCCTCGTCGTCGTCGAGCCCGCGGGGGCCCTTCTTCCCCTTGCGCAGGGAGAAGTAGCTGATAGGGGGGCCGCCTCCGGCGATGGGTCCTGATGCCGAGGGTCCGAAGCCTGGGGCGGGGGCGGGATCTGGAAGTGGAAGCGGTTCGGGGATGGGCGCGGCCGAAGACAGCGCGCTGAGCCCGACGACGAGACCGAGCGACAAACGGTTCGCGGTAGCTCGCATTGGGCAGTACTAGGGTGGGGGCGCTGTGGTGGGGGAGCCCAAGGACAGCGAGTGGTTGATTGGTTGATTGGGCGTGTATGCGGCGGGAAAGGGTTGAACTGGACTTGGACTAGTATATATATGGACGCGGAAGCGCGAAATGGAGCGAATAAGACACCGCTCGATCACGCTACTGCGCGCGCGGCTAACGTATGCTAGGGAATGTATATGTAAGATGTATGTCTTCTACACAGGAGTGTGCTCTGAGACGGGGCAGTGGTATGTATGTTATGTGCAAAAAGATCAGGCCTCGTCAGAAATCAAGGCAATGGATCGTTCTGAGCGCGGCTTGATGATGCAGTCAAACGGTTTGGTATGGCTGCGCATATTCAGGGACTTTGCATCAGCGAGAACTCAGGTGAACACGGACCTGATAGTGCCCTGCAAGTTCTTGTGCACCGGGAGCTCTCCGGGAGCCCGCTCGATGCTGAACGTGGCGAGGACGCAGACGACGGTGTGGAACAGGCTCAGTTCGGCCAGCTCGCGGCCCGGGCAGATGCGGCGGCCCCAGCCAAACGACGCCACCCGCGGGTCCTGCTGCGGGTTTTCGCCCAGAAAGCGGGTGGGGTCGAAGGTCTCGGGCGACGGGTACACCGCGGGATCGTGCATCATCTGCCTGCATCATCCGATCAGCAGTGAGTGATGCGCAATCAGATCCTGATTAGGCAGGCGCGCACCAGATGTTTGTGATGATGATCGTCCCCTTGGGAATCAAGTACCCGTCCACGACCGCGTCGTCGATAGCGCAGTGCGGCACGCCGAGCGGCGCGATGCTGTGCCACCGGAGCAGCTCGCTGACGACGGCACGGATGTACGGCAGCTGCTCCTTGTCCTCGTACGTCGGCAAGCGCGCGTCGCCGATCACAGCGTCGATCTCGGCCTGCGCGGCAGTCTGCACCTCTGTGGAGGGGGCGATATCTGAGTCTCTGGGGGCGGGCCCTGCGCGGGGGGCGGGGGGACAAACGCACCGGGGAACTGGACCATGGCGAGGAAGAAGGCGTACAGGTCAGCGGCAGTCGTGTCCGCACCGCCTAGCAGCACCCGCGCACTACGCTCAGATTCCACATCTCGCAGAGGGAGAAGACACACGCACCGCCGTAGAGGGAGCTCGCAGTGTACTTGATGTCGGCAATGTCCTGCGGGCCGAGCTCCTTACCGTCCCCATCGCCTTCAAGCAGACTCGACACGAACGAGACCGGGGCCGTTCCCGCGTGCTGTTCCAATCCAAGATCTTTCCAGACGCGCACCAACGCAGGAAGGAAGGGGACGCACCACCTGATCGGCGGCGAACTTGTACGGGATCTCCACCATGTCCGTGGTCGACTTGGCGTACACCTTCGCCAGGCGCTTGAACGGCGCGAGAAACTCGGGGATATAGAGCAGACTCGGGAAGACGTCGACGAGGAACGCGCCGGGCGCGGTCGCGAGGTTGAAGTTGTCGTTCGCGTGCTCGATCAGCGCCACGAATGGGTCCTCGCCCTCCTCGGCGACGTCGATGCCGTACGTGATGCGCAGGATGATCGAGCCGATGTGCCTGCAAACGCGTGAGGATGGGGGAGCGGAACGGCATCCCCGACGCACATCCTGATCTTCGCGTCGATCTTGTCCGACTCTGGGTTGGTCAGCAGCCGCTTCAGCAGTTTGTGCGTCTGCTGCTCCGTCATGGAGATGAACTGCTTGCTAAACAAGGGGTGAGGCTGACAATTGCGAACCGCGGACCGAGACTACCAACACTTGCGGCATGCCGACCAGTTTCGCAAAGTGTTTGCGGTACACCCGGAAGCGCGGGCCATATCTGCAAGGAAGCAAGTAAGGCCCACAATTCTGCAAGCTCAGGAGGAGGACTGACGGAGAAAGAACGAGCGTCTTGTTATACCCCACCAACTCCCCCGCCATCGGCAATCTCGGACGCGTGTTGAACACGGATCCCTTTGCGTCCAGCGCGTTCATTGCCTCCACCGTGTTCACGACGACGATGGGCTGGCCGAGCAATTTGACGGAGCACAGGCCCCCTGAGCGCATCAGCCATCAGCAAAAGAACCGCCAAGCGCCAAGCGCGAAGGACCGGGAGCCCCTCACCGAACTGGGCGCCCCATTTCGCGAACGTCAGCCACTCCTCCGTCGCCGGCATGTCGAGCACGTTCTGCGGCCCCACCGGTCAGCGGGCAGCGGGCAGCGCGGAGGCGGCGGGGGACGTACGCCGATGATGGGCAGCCCACGCGGGCCCGGGGGCAGAGGCGCGGCGGGCGATTTCCGCAGATACTGGCGCGCGAGGACAAGAGAGATGATGCCCGCCGCGACGGGCGCGACGAGTGCGCTGAGAGACGACATTTACAAATAGGTTAGAGCGAGAGACGATGGGTGGGTAGGTGGGGACTGGGAAGGAAGGAAGGAAGGACACAGGGATTGAGGAACGTCGACGCGCGCCGGCCGGGCCCTCGTCATATGCTGAAAACGATCTGGGTTCGGGATGGAATATCGTTTGATATCCGTGGGTCCCATCTTTCTTCCCACGTCAGCCGCGCCAAAGTAAACCCAGTTGGAATTTCTTTCCCATGGATCATGACGGCGTCCAGGCTATCCGGGAAATCCCCTTCCGCGCCACACGTGTACGCCCCGGAAACATAGGGTATCCAACGCGTTTCATATCCTGGCGTAGTTCCGTATTCTCTGCTCGCTATGGCGACCCAGTGAGGGGCTTTTTGGGAAGTCCTCGGCTGCGGCTTGACGTTGTTTCCCGAATTACTGATGGTTATATTTTGGGTCGGTGACAGAATCACAAGATACTTGAGATCTTCCAAGATAGAAGGTCTGATCACATAAATCCGGGCGCTTTATGAAGCATGCAAGAACCCAGGGCTAGATTCGACGGGGGACGCCGTGGAATTCGTGCTTTTTTGAAATTGGGAGGTGGGAGAGCGATTCGAAGGACGGGCGCCGTAATCTGTTCAAGTGGCTCTGAGACCCTGTAAGTATACTTACTCTTAGCCAGCCGAACTCCCATCAATCCCTAGGCGTTCGTCCCTCCACAACTCGGCCATCCACGTGCCACGCACACTCATAAGCGAAATTCGAATCAGAGCTCTGCCCCGGCTGTCTCCCCACCCCATCCTTCACTTACTCTCTTTCTCCCACCCACCCACCCACCGACCATGGCTGCGACTCTGGATCCTGGCACGGCGCTGGACAACACGTACGTCGGGCCGACGCCGCCGCGGCCCGAGTCTGACTGCGCACACACAGGATGGGCGCCATGCTCCTGGGAGTCATCGTCAGCGCGATTTTGTACGGGATCAGTCTGCTGCAGGTGCTGTTCTACTTCACCCGTGCGTTCCGTCGCGTCTCGGCTTGTCTTGTGCGTGCTAACGCGTCGGCCGGGGGTGTATAGGATATGAGCGGGACCCGAGGTGGTTGAAGACGCTGGTGCGCTCTGCGGGCAGTTTGTTTGTGGGGTAGCGGCTCACGGCGCGGCAGGTCGCTTTGACTGTGATCCTGGACAGTCTGCATCTCGCGTTCGTAGTGCACACGGGTAGGATATCCCGACGCTCATCTTCCCCCCATGTGCTCAGTCCGGCCAGTGTACCACTACTTGATCACCGACTACTACAACCATAACTCGCTTGGGATCATGATCTGGTGCGTGTGGAGATGCGTTGTTGTGTTTGTGCTGCGCTCATCTCTCACAGGAGCGTCTCCGTGAGTCGCCGGGTGGTCCAACCTTTGCGTGATCTGACTGTTCTGTGGCACAGCTGGAGGCATTACCTACGGTGAGTGATCGAGCGAGATACCTATCCTCCCGCGGGATTGTATTGACGAGCGTGTGGAGGGTGTTACAGGCGGACTGGTTCAAGCGTGAATACATCATCCCAGATGCGCGGATCACTGATACTGAACTCCTGCATCAGATTCTACGCGTTCCGGGTCTGGAAAAGTGGGGCTGCTTTCTGCCAGTCGGGCTGAATTGTGCGGTGTGCTGAGCTGTTTGTGATAGTGAGCCACCGCAACTACATTCTCACGGGATCCATCGTTCTCTTGGTGTTGGCAACCGCAGGTGAGCGCGCGCTTTCTCCTATCGTGTCCCACGGCTATGTGCTAATTCGCCCCGCCCAGCCAGTGGTACGGCGTGGGTCGTTCTCGCGTACGTCGCCCTCTGTCTTACGCTTGTGGCGGCGGCCTGATGATGCCGCGGAGATTAGTTTGCAGGCAGGAACATACGAGCATCTGCTGAGAATCACGGTACGCTGTCGGCTTTCCATCCGACGGAGATCCACCAACCCCTGATCGTGCTTACTCAGCCGCTGACGATTGCGATCAATGCGCTATCAACCACCGCCGACATTATTATCACTTCGACGTTGTGCTATATGCTGGCGAAAACGCGACCGACGTCCTTGCAGTGAGTGGATTTGTCCTTTCTCGTCTCCGGTGGCGCTGCAGGGTCTGATGCCGGACCCAGAACGGAGTCAGTTGTGAATCGATTGGTGAGTTATTTCGGGCGAGCGAAACCGAACCCGCGAAGCTCATGTGCTGTTGCACACAGATCCTGTTTACCATCAATACAGGCTTGTGAGTCGGCTGTTGTTTCCTGTCTCCCCGGACCCCGTCGTGCTCACAGTGTTGTCAGGCTGACCAGGTTCGAGATATTCTCGCGACGTGGACAACCGTACCTTCTGACCCTCCACTTCCCCGAAGCTTTTGTGCTGTTCTGTCTCTGATATTCGTGCGTGACATTCGCTCTCGTGAGACGATGACTGACGCGGATGCAGTTGATCGTCTCCCCACGGACATTGATCTACGCCGCCTTCTACTTCTGCATCGGACGCCGTGCGTGACTCGACACATGGCATTCAACCTAGCGCGCAGAAATAGCTAATCGTATCCCATCCAGTGTACTCGAACGCGCTGCTCGCAAGTCTCAACGCGCGGGCCGTGATCCGGGGACGCATCAATGATGTGGACAACAACTTCCGGATCAAGACGGACGGCAGCGGGCCGCGCAGCGCGACGCAGCTGTCGATGGACGTCTTTGCGCGGCAGGACGAGTCCGCGGCGGGGGACATGAACATCGCGGTGCGCGTGCAGCGCGAGACCAAGTCGTTCATGGACGACGACTCGTTCAAGAAGGGCACGTTCGCCAAGCGCGAGCCGACGCCGGTGGGTCGCCGTGCGGCGCAGACGGTCCTCGATATATCCTGATTCCGTGCGCAGGAGATGCCGAGGAATCATTCGGACGGTGCATGAATCGTGCAGGGATGGATGGATCGATGGGATGCGCCGAGCACTGACATTATTACTACACTTACTCGCCCACGCCGCTCCCTCCCCCGACCGTCGTTAAAAGCCGAGCGCCACAGCAGCTGTATATTTGCTGGGCGCCGGCGCGCATACTTACTGTTATTGACTCATCTACATATTCACTCGCTACATCGTCACCAGTGGATCGTCTTCGTGTATTAATTAGATATGGATATGGAGCCTGCGCGTGCCGGTCGGAGTTCTGCCCTCTTCTGCGTCGCAGTAATTTGGGCTGTCGGGGAGAACCTCGGCGGCCCCCGATGGGCTTTCGTTGTATTAATTGGATATGGATATGGAACCTGTGCGCGCCAGTCGGAGTTCTGCCCAGAGATTATGAACCTTGCCTCGAAAAAAAAACTAAGTCTTACTCAGCTCCCCGGCCCTCGTTACGCGCAGCCATGGCCAAGCGAGTGTCCGGTAGATGTGTTTTCCCAGGTACTTGTGCCCACACGAAATAGGGATGATTCTTCTCTCCGTTCCAAATTCCCGTCGCCCCCTCCTCGCCGAGTGACGTTTGACATACATAAAACTGCTCCATCCTTCTTTTTCTTGCGTTGAACTTCGAAGCCCGAAGCGCCCGGCAAAATACTTGATTGCACTGATCTTGCCTGGAAATCCGTGCCGCCGCGGCCGGGGACACCCGGATGCGTATAAACTCGGGGGATGGCCGGTCAGTTACGTATCCAGTCGGAGACGGGGGGGTACTTAGTGCATGATGTCCGTCCGTTCGTCTGCGATGCACGCGGTGAGTCGACGGAGGCCGCAGCGCTGCGCACATAAGCGGCTCGAGTTCCGGTCATTTATGGCTCGTTCCGTCGCACGGCGGGCGCGATCCCACCGGAGACGGGTCCACCCGATAATTGGTGGTGTGGTCGACCCGTGGTGGCGGAGTGCGGGGATGGGCCGTTTCTGTATCCGTCAGTTGGCCGACGCGGGAGCGCAGCTCTGTGCAAGCAGTACTTTCGAATCTCGGTGAGTCGGTTATAGTCTCTCCCTCGCACACCTGGTCGGAGTGTCTCCCGCGGGGGCGATTCTACCGGAAGTGCTGCTGTAAGGATTCATCCGTTTCGAGACCGGGCTCGATATTCGGATACGGTAACATCACTTGAAGCTGATGGAATTTCAGTGAGATAGCTTGAACGCAACGCGAGAGAAGGCTTTGATTGGAATCAGAGGAAACGGATTATCCTGATCAACCCTGAATCGTGACGTCTCGCATAGCTACTGTTCTGCTGTTGGCCTCAAACAACAAGCGACCGCCATTGGCCTCGAGCAACAAGCGACCGTAGAAGAAATTCGGGTAGACTGCATTTGGTATCCAAGCGGGCTGAAAATGGGTCGTCCGTCTCTGATGGGATCAGGCATATTCGTCTCCACACTTCCACTCCAGCTGGGAGTCGAAGCGGCTGGATCCAACGAGGAAATCGGAAAACTCGCGGGAGCCTTCTTCGCCCGCCCGCGATGATCTCCAGAAGCGCTCTCCGTCTCTTCCACCGGTGTTTTCGTGCGACGAACAGCAGACCTACAATGACGCTAAACAGGGAATTTGAACCCGGCATACTCGCGGGAGCCTCGCCTGCCCGCCCGTGATGATCTCCAGAAGCATTCTCCGTCTCTTCCACCGGTGTTTCCGTGCGACGAACAGCAGACCTATATACGAACTTGCGAGCTAAACAGGGAATTTGAACTTGATGCCACACACACCCACGACAGGGCACGTCTTTCCCTCGCGCAACTCGCCGGAGTATCGCCCGCGGGGGACGATCCCACCGGAAATGCTGTAAGGTTCCTCCACACCCCGGGGACAGACACCATCGTCGGACCTGTCAGCGCCGTGTCCCCTGTTGTCTCGCATCGGCTAGTATGACCTACTTACTGTCTCCGAGATCTCAGCACTTGGGACTCCCAGGCAGCTGCCAGGTGTCACTTACTTTACTGTGCCGGTGCGAGATTCTGAGGGGGTAAGTTTATGGATGAGCCCTGCTTAGCTCAGATGGAAGCGCTGCAAGTTCATGGATGGGTTGTATACGGTCACGTGGTATGACGCAACCAGTCTCGTGAAACGGGCTGTACGTCAACGCTGCGGGACACGACGTACAACCACGACGTCCAGCGCCATGGGCAGACTCTCTAACATCTCTCTTCCCGTGTGGATGCGCGACGAGCACACACTCACGGACGAGCAGGTGCAGATGTACGCGATGGAGAAGCTGATGAGCTTTCGTTGGATCTCCAAACTCTTTGCAACTTGCGCACCGGGCGGCCTGTCTTTCAAGGATCTGGCGCCCAAAGAGGTGTCGGATTATTGCTCGGAAGTTGGTGTGTCGTGCCGCTCATCTGTTAGCAGTCCCACTGAAGTATCTCCAAAGGCCAATTTGCGGAGGTGGCTTACAGCGCCATCCCCCTCGAATTCATCTTCGAGAATCTCGATGCTCTCATGGAACCAACCTTTCCGCTGGATAAATACACAGCTCTCCGTGGGTCGCACCTGGTAGCGTCTTTCTTCGGGCAGACAGCACATCTGCAGGGATACAGCGCATATCGTCCGGAAACCAAGCAGCTGATCCTCACTTTCCAGGGCACAGCCAGCCCCCACCAGGCCCTCTACGATCTCCAGCTCGTGATGCATGAGCATCCGTCGCAGCACGGCAGAGTGCATGCCGGGTTCTGGAAGCTGTATCAGGGGGCGAAGCAGCCTGCGTTGGACGCCCTGCGCAAGGGCCTGGCCGAGCACGACGTCGAGGAGGTCGTGGTGACCGGCCACAGCATGGGTGCCGCCCTCTCCCAGCTGTTCCTCGTCGATCTCCTGCGCGATGAGAGCCTCGCCCCGATCGGCCGCATCCCGATCCGCCTGGTCGGCTTCGGCAGCCCGCGGTCCGGCACGCACGCCCTCGTCGGGTTCTGGAATGCGCTTGTTTCCGAGCGCCGCGGGAGGCACGGGCGCGAGTCTATCGTCGAGTACGCCGTGAAGATATACAACGACGGGATACCCGCCCTCCCGCCGCTGGCTCTTGGCTACCGGCATTTCGCGCGGGCCCCGTACTACTTTGTGCAAGGGCGCCTCTACCGCGTTCCCGAGGCGCTGGCAGAGTATGCCCTCTTTAACGTTGATTTGAGCGAGGACGCGGTCGAGCCTCCGTTGCATCCGCGCGGTGGACACAACTACTACAACGGGCGGGACATGGAACGCTTTGCTCGGCGTATCGGCTATCTGGACAGGGCGATGAAGGAGGTGGGAGACTGGAGAGAGAGATATAGAGAGCAGGTGGCCAAGCACGAGGATGCTGGAGGCTTGAATTCCGTATCGTAACTATATTCCTTGTACTTGTCTTGTTGTAATTGTTGTAATGGTAATAATGTATCCAGTAGGCGACGCACTCTGCAAGCACGGCTGATTAATTGCAATGCAACCATTGAAATGGAAGAGAAGGCTTTCAATCGAAAGTCCAGATGCCTTGAAGTGGATTTAAACCAACCTCTGATCAGCCCCAAGTGTCTACGAGCGATGAATCACAGGGATCCCCCTTCTCGTATTCCAGGAGAATTTTTCTTCACGCATTAGTAGATGCCTCACTTAAAGAGCTTAATTATGGGGGAATAACGAAGAAGATTATTGCAGTTTGCATATGAGTTGGCACAGCCTGTGATCGCATCGTTTCTTGACTTCTGAGCTCGAACATTGTGTAAATCGTAGCACACTCAATTCTTCACCAATCTTCTCGAACTTGGCACCTAAAATCACCGTTTGACAAGAAGTTTTTTATGGTATAGATAAATGTAGAAAATGCTCTGTTTGTATTATAACGCTCTGCGCATCGCACTGAGATGCATCTCATTTTTTTAAGACGCTGAAAAGGCCTATTTCGGTGATCGAAGACATGCATTGTATGATAAACTCCAATATTATGGTTCTTTGAGGTTCCTGGAGGATGCAGATTTTTTCCGCAGCCATGAACAGCACTTCAAGGTCAATACCATTCATTGAGCAGGTTGGATATCGAGCATAAAAAATCTCCAATCTTCGAGAGTTCTCCCAAGGCTTGATAGGACACTCTCTCATACCCTGGCTGTTTCCGATCATCCGAATTCAACTCTTCAGCACCACTAAAAAATGAGAGGCATTCCAATGGAACATGGAAAGACCCTCTCATTTTTATGAAACATTTTCTACATTCATCTAAACCATAAAAAAACTTCTTGTCAAACGGTGATTTTAGGTTCTGAGTTTGAGAAGAATGGTGAAGAATTGAATGTGCTACGATTTACACCATGTTCGAGCTCAGAAGTGCAAGAAACGATGCGATCACAGGCTGTGCCAACTCATATGCAAGCTGCAATAATTGCAATGCAACCATTGAAATGGAAGAGAAGGCTTTCAATTGAAAGTCCAGATGCCTTGAAGTAGACTTGAATTTTAAACCATCCTCTGATTAGCCACCAGTGTCTACGAGTGATGATTCAAAAGGATCACCTTTCTGGTCTTTCAGCTGCATTTTTTGCCTATGAATAGATACATCACTTAAAGAGCTTAATTATGAGGGAATAGCGAGGAATTCGACAGTTGATCTCTCCGAACAGGACGAACCGATAAGCATCAGACAGTGCACGTGCGGACAGCCATCTGATGCTGACGAATCACATCTCGCCGCCCCCGACGCCGGAACATCGATGACGGCAACCCCGCTGAGCGCCCAAGAAGTCCAAGCGCACATGGACTCGCTGTCCGAGAGGGAGATCACCGACGCGACGCAGGTGTCCGAGTTCTCCGGCGCCTCCTTCGACGAGGCGCTGCGCGTGCTGCGGCAGGCGCGCGGCGACGTGCAGGCCGCGATACACACGCTGCTGCAGGAGCCCGGGGGGCCGCCGGCGGAGGCGGAGGGCGACGAGATCCGCGAGCTGCGTGCGATCTGGGCGAAGACGGCTCCGCAGCCCCGCGAGGGCGGGGACGCGGAGGAGGACGAGCTGGCGCGCGCGATGCGCGAGTCTGAGTCGGCGTTCCGCGCGACGAATCGGTCCCCGGATCCGGGCATGCAGATGGTGCTGGCGCGTGCGACGACGCCCACGGCGGTGACGGCGGTGAAGCCCTCTGCGGACGACGAGTATGCGGCTGCTTTGCGGGCGAGCTACGAGGACGCGGCGATGGCGGACGAGACCGATGATGCGAAGATTGGTGTTCGGGAAGACGGGAGGTGCGGGGCTTCATGCTGTTGCGTCTTTATCCCTTGCCGATGTTCACCAGGCCAATCGCGTTGCGGAGCGACTCTCCTGATCTCGCCTACGCTGCTTTGGTCATCCAAGCGCTCTTCCATATCCCGCAAGTGCGGCACAAGCTGTCTCTACTCCAACTGCCCCCCAATGCTACTGAAAACGACAGCAAGAGTACTTGCTCTGCCTCTTCCGCTTCTTTCGCTGACCACGTCTCGCAGACTATGCGGTGTGGAAGCTCGTGGAGATGTTCACGTACCTGGACCTGGCGCAGGTCTCCGCGCTCATTGACGAAGAACTGCTCGCCATCTGGCGCGCGGCGCGACTGACGCGGGATGTGTCTGTCGAGGAGCTCTCTAAAGGTCAGCTCTGTGTTTCCTACTAGCTACTCGAAGTGACGTCAGACAGTGCTTCTGGACAAGATCGTCAAGGTCGTCCAAGCCGAGCTGGAGGCCCAGAAACTGGATGATAGATCGTGCGTGGACGGCGTGCTGATTGCACATGCGCTCAAAGTTGACACCTCTTCCCAAGGGCCGCGCGTCTGTTCCACTTCACGTACGGCCACGTACGCGTCCCCAGCACCGGAGAACCCGAATACAGCGCCAACGAAGGCGACGACGGCCACATCGTCAGCGTGTCCACCACTCCGCATCTGGCAGCCAACAATCTGGTCGGGCGTCTTGCTGACACGCTGAACGACCTCTCCGACGGAGAATCGACGCACCAGGTGATCGTGCAGCCGTCGGAAGTCGTCACCTTCCAGATCAACTTTCCTCCGGCCGCGGCGTCGTCGTCCGGTGGGGCGGAGCCGCAGCCGCTGGTGTACCCGAAGACGATGTATCTAGACGAGTTCCTGGCCGTGAATCTCAAGCTGGCGAACGACACGCGCAAGGCGGAGAAGCAGGTTAGGAGGGAGATCGAGCAGATAGAGGCTGAGAGGAGGAGGATAACGCGGTTCGAGGTGTGTGGATGTTGTCTCTCACTCTGCGAGCGTGGGGAATGACCTGGACGAGGACGACGATGCGTTGGAGAATCTGCGCGGGGCGATCGACTTCTACGAACAGGTCGCTCGACCAAAAGGGCCCGGCGACGCCGAACGGTATGCTGGTGTCGCCAAGAAACTTGGTGAAGCGTTGGGCAAATTGGAAGCGGCTGTCCAAGGTGCCACTCTCGCGTCCTTCGTGCTGAGTGTTCACTCATCGTCAATCAGTCTTTGATGCGAAGCTCACCGAGCTGAAACACGAACTGGAAGAGATCGTCCACAATGACGATCTGAGAAAACATCCTGTGGGTCGGCGGTCCATCTGTTCCTCTCTGCATTCTGATGGTCTCTGTGCAGTACGACCTGCGTGCTGTGCTGGTCCACGACGGTCTTCCCGGCCGTCGGCATTCCTACTCCTACGTGCATTCGCGCGGAACATGGTGGAAGACGACGGATGCCGAGGTCACTGAGGTCTCCGAGGACGCTGTGATCTCGGATCCGACTGGTCTGCATCTGGGCGCTGGCCCTTACATGCTTTTCTACAGCAGGCGCTTGACTGAGGAAGAGGAGAATGTCGCTCTCAGCTGGCCTGGTCCGATCGTGGTCAGTGGCGGGCGCATCCTGTTCCGTTAGATCCCCCCGCTCACTGGCGCATTCCAGACCGACGTGCAGTCGAACAACGAAAGATTTCTGGAGTCGCAGATAGCGAAGACACAGATACGAATGGATTCGATTGATTAGCGTGCAGATGTGTATAGTGGTTTTGTCATCTGAACGCCCTTGTAATTTCGTGTACCCAATGTGGACACTAGCTGGCTACGTCCACGCTTGTATGTATGTATGAGATCTTCGTCTGTGCTGTAGTCTATTATGAAATATTGCTCGAGGTCTGCGTTAAGCTTGGGTAATCGACATTCAGGGATACAGTAGTCGAAGACGATGATGAACAGGGGCTCACAGTAAATTTAGCTCGCCATCACGTGTGCTCCTGTATCTAAAATGGGAAGAAAGTGATTATGCCGCAATGCCGAATTTGCCGAGGACCGGCATCCCAGAATGTGGTCTTCTTCCCTCTTTCGCCGTGGTCTATAAATGACATCGCTCCACAAAGCACGGGGCTGCACGAGACGTCTCTCACGTCGTCATTTTCGCCTTCACTTTCTCCAAGCTGGTTACTAGGCCGCCTCAGCAGCCACTCCGTCGGCCTCCCCCCACCACGATGCACCGCGCACAAACCCTGCTCCTCTCGCTCTCGCTGCTCTCCTCGCACGCGCTCGCACAGGACCGCACCTCCGAGTCCGGCGAAGCCGCAATCAGCGATCCCGTCGTCGAGTGCAGCCCGTACTCCTACGCCCCGGTCACCAACGCCCTCGCGCAGTTCCCCACGGTGTGGAGCCTCGCGACCGCGCTGCTCCCGAGCGACACCGAGGGCCAGACCCTGTTCAAGTCGATCAACAGCAGCATTCCGCCGTTCCCGCCGCAGGGCACGAGTCTCGGCGACTTCAGCGCGTTCACGCCGGGGTACAACGTGAGCGACCCGGATTGCTGGTGGACGTTCCACCAGTGCGTGACGCCCAAGTGGCCCGGGCTCCCGCCAGACATCGCGAACGTTCCGGAGGTGTGTGGTGCTTTGTGTTTCGTCTTCTGTTGACATCGTGGGTTGACATGCCACCGTTCTGTCCAGCCCAAGACGCTCGGGTATGGATTCGACGATGGGCCCAACTGCTCGCACAATGCGTTTTACGACTACCTGACGCAGCAGAACCAGAAAGCGAGTACGTGCTTTGTCCTCATGCAGACCCTCCACCACGGGCTGATGCCGGCTGCAGCGATGTTCTATATCGGCTCGAACGTGATGAACCACCCGCTAGAGGCGCAGCGCGCAGTCGCCGATGGGCACCAGATCTGCGTCCGTGAGTCCGATGGCGATCGCGGTCGTTCCCACCTCGTTGCTAACAACCTGCGCTTTTCTGCTCTTTTTTTCAGACACGTGGTCGCACCACTACATGACGTCCTTCACGAACGAAGGTGCATTCGCAGAGCTGTGGTACGCGCTCAAGGCCATCAAGCTGGTCACTGGCGTCACACCACTATGCTGGAGGGTAAGCTGCTCGTCCTGCCTGGGTTCATCGCACTCACGGATGACCTGCAGCCGCCGTTCGGTGACGTGGACGACCGCATCCGGTTCATCGCCAAGGCACTCAACCTGACCACGATTATCTGGCAACGGGACTCGTTTGACTGGGAGGTGTGTGTCTCAGCAT
This sequence comes from Mycena citricolor, assembly GCA_963692855.1. Lineage (NCBI taxonomy): Eukaryota > Fungi > Basidiomycota > Agaricomycetes > Agaricales > Mycenaceae > Mycena > Mycena citricolor. The sequence continues at coordinate 1,327,804 of CAVNYO010000403.1, forward strand.
CCGCACTGGTAACTGAAGGACTGACGTGGCGGCAGAATGGGCAGAACGGGATCACGAACACGACGGTGCAGGGCAACTACGATTCGCTCATCTCCGACGTGCAGAACGGGAAGTACGACACCGCGGGCGCGATCATGCTCACGCATGAGCTGAACAACTATACCATGCAAATCGCGGTGGACAACTACCCGGCTCTGTCCAAGGCGTTTTCTGTGGGTGTTTTCGACGTTGTTTCGCACTATTCCTGTATTGAGATCTTGACAGCATATTGTGCCGATCGCTGTTGCGATGAATGAGAGCAACCCCTACGCGGAGAAGAACATCACGTTCCAGACCTTCCAGCAATGTCAGTGCCGTTGCTGCCGTGTTGTCTCATGCCTAATCCGATCTCTTAGACATCTCGAACCAATCTGCGTCGGCGTCTGCATCTCCGTCAGGCTCTGCGGGCTCTGGTACGGGCTCAGCTGGGGCTGCACAAGCGACGGGCGGAAAGAGCGATGCTGTGGTGACTCGGGTTCCTGTCTCTGTGGCGCTGCTCGTTGCCTTGTTCGCTGCCGCAGCTTTGATCTGATTCTAACCTCAAAACCGCCCGTCTCAGGGAGATGCTTGGCTACTCAGATTTCTCTGCTACAGAGAAATCGTTGGACTGCATGTACTTACGCTCTGTACCCGTGCTGTAGCCATGGACTCGGACCCTACTATGCATACCTTGCTTCTGACACTTTGTCTTGACAACATTCTTTGACTGCAATTGATTGGACAAGCCCTTCGCTTGTCCCGCCGACTGCCGCTATTCTTCGCTTCGCCCATCATCCATCATCCCTCAGGTCCAAGCTTCAAGCAGTTTTGGCCGCTCTCTATCCAAAGTGGCGCCTTGTAGGGTCCGCGGGCGGCTCGATCCACACGCCGCTTACACCATAGCGTGATATGAAGCCAGTAGCATCCCCGTTAGCTCCACAGCCGAGGAAGGAGGGTGGATTTAAAAGGCCCTTGGATAGTACATCTGAGTCTTCACCAGAACGATGACCTCCATGGTGAGCTCGCGCGACACTATGGTCCCGGAGTCCCCGCCGCAATCGCCCGGCTCCGCGACGCAGAGCAAGATCGTGCCCCCTGACCACCCGTTTCGGACTCTCGTTCTCTGCTTCGATGGTCTGGCCCATCCGCTCCCCCGTTCGCTCACGAGCTTGCCTGACTGACTGACAGGGACCGGGGACCAGTTCGACTCGGACAACTCGAACATCGTGCAGCTCTTCTCGATGCTGCCCAAGGGCGACCGCGAGCGCCAGATGGTGTACTACCAGGCGGGCATCGGGACGTACACGACGCCCGAGATCGCGACCCCGATGATGTCGCGGTTCTCCAAGCTCCTGGACGAGATGATCGCGTGGAACCTGCATTCGCATGTGATGGGTACGAGAGCCGCGCCGCGCTACACACTGAACGGGATGCATCTGCTGACTTGACTCCCCTTTTTGCGCTGACAAGGTGGCTACGAGTTTCTCATGCAAAACTGTATGTATCGTATCGCATCCGACTGGTTTTCTCGCTCGGCTCAAGCGGAGCATAGACAGCGCTGGCGATCGTATCTGCATCTTTGGCTTCTCTCGCGGTGCCTACACTGCGCGCAGGTGTGTCTGGTCCGCTGCCGTGGATCTTCACCCCTGATTTCATGAGCGCAGTTTGGCCGGGATGCTCCATAAAGTACCTTCATCGCGTTACATAACAGGGACCCTGATCTCGAGAGCTAAGCCCCTTCTAGGTTGGCCTTCTCCCGGCGTGCAATCACCAGCAGATCCCGTTTGCGTACAAGATGTACACAACGACCGACGTCAAGGGCTGGAAGCAATCCAATGCATTCAAAAAGGTGATTACGATGACGCTCGGGCCCGGCTCAACTGAAGCTGATGTGCATTCCAGGCCTTCTCGATTGACGTGGACATCGAATTTATCGGCGTTTGGGACACCGTCAGCTCCGTCGGTCTCATCCCCCGCCGGTGAGTTTCTCCTCGCATCCCTCTCGTCATCTGGACTGACACGACATTCTTAATGAAGCCTGCCGTTCACGACTTCCAACACCATCGTCCGCACCTTCCGGCACGCCGTCTCGCTCGACGAGCGCCGGGCGAAGTTCAAGCCGAACTTGTGGAACCGGCCGAACGACCACGAGCGTCTGCTCAGTGTGACCGACCAGCAGATCGAGCGCCACCGCCACGGCGGCGGCAACCACGCGCACCCGCATGCGAATCGCGGCGGGATGCGCCAGCAGATGCGGATCGAGCGGCATTTCTCGCAGGACAGGCCGGATGAGACGGACATCGACGAGGTCTGGTTTGCCGGGTGTCATTGCGGTGCGTCTGAGCCTCGAGCCGGTCACCGCCCGCCCCTGATCGCCTGCCAGATGTCGGCGGCGGCTCGGTCGACAACGAGACCACGACGAATTTGGCGCGGATTCCGCTGCGCTGGATGGTCCGGGAATGCTTCAAGACAAACAGCGGGATCTTGTTCGACGCGGACGGACTGCGCAGTATCGGCTTGGATCCGGATTGCTTGTACCCCATCGTGCAGCCCCGCCCAGCGCCGCTCCCTCTGGACGGCGCCAAGATCCAGTCGATCCCGCGTTCCGTTGCGCACGCGCATGAGCCCGAGCAGCCAGCGCGCGACGGAGCACTCGCCGTGAAGTCCGAGGAGGAGCTGGATCGCGCAGACGCGCTCGCGCCGATCTACGACCAGCTGTCGCTCAAGTGGTTCTGGTGGCTGCTCGAGCTGCTGCCGCTCCGGCAACACTACCAGCGCGACAACGAAACGGTGTGGGCGACGAGCTTCGGGATGAATCTGGGCCAGGGACGGCATGTGCCGAAACAGGCGAAAAATGGGGTCAGGGTCCATCGCAGTGTGAAGATGCGGATGGAGGCCGGAGGAGGGAGTTATACTCCTCATGCGAAACTGGATCTCGATCGGGTTACCTGGGTCGACTGAAGCGTTTTACACCCGGGAGGAAAGAGCTTGCTGAGAACATTGTACTTGTAACCTAGCTCATGATCTCTACAAATCTCGCAGTACATTTCCTGTTTCATGTGATTAGTCAGTCGTAAATGGCACCACGCCTATCATCACCGATGGTCAACGGATCACAACCACCCAATTATCAATTATCAAGCCCGTTTCTCATCAGACGGGCTTGGGTAATCCGCTGAGCTACGCAGAAATGGTAGTGTTGCTTATGAATGATGACCACCTCTGTATATCATGTATAGATTTCCCGTTCGTTTCTCATCCAACTTGAACATGTCCTCAGCAACCATAACCTCTCGTTTCAGAGCTCCCCGGCGCACAGTCGTAGCCTGCAGGCACTGCCGCCAGCGCAAAGTCCGGGTGCGTTGGCTCTATCATCTAGCGCCGAGCTGATTTTGACTTGAGTCGACGCTCTCGTCCAGTGCAGCCCTTCCGATGCGCAGTGCCAATCAATGTCGAGTATTTCATCCACCTGTCGACGGTGCACCGAGAAGGGGCTGGTGTGTGAATACAACACGAGCACGGTGCTCAACGAAAGCGTCGACTTGGATTATCTCCGGTGGTCGCTGACGCGTACTGTGCCCAGCGCCATCACGGTCCCTCCCGCCACTTCACTGGATGACGTTTCACCCAGCCGGTCCTGGAACAACTGGGAACAAATTTCGATGCTACCAGGTGGTAGGACGGGGGAACTCGGATGCGGTCGTTTGCCATACACGCTCGCTCCACCGGCAGATTTCCGTCCCCGCTATGCGTCCAGGCCATATCCCGACCTCGCGCTCCACTGGGATCCTTATCAGGACCAGTCGCCGCAGGTGTCATGCTCGTACGATTGGGTGGAGGGACCCCCGCAAGCAAAGCCGCTGGAGATCAAAACTCAGGTCGCACGGACAAGCTCAAGTTCAACCTCAATCGGCGCACGTGACCGCGTTTTGTGGTGAGTACCCAGTTCCGTCATTGGCAGACTTGCAAATGATACAGTTGTTCTCCATTGAGTCCTAATTTCTGAGCCTGCATCATAATAACGGTGCAAAAATCGACTTGTTGCGAACCCAGTCCTCGTCTTGGCCGTGTTGTAGATACTCGAGGCCCGTTCTGACAGCTCTGAACGTTTCTTCCGCTGTGCTCCCCCAACCGTACCGAGTCGTGATCGTCAGAAGATGCTGAGACACGTTAGTATGCCAGGAGTTGAGAATCATCGACGAAGTTAGCTCACCGCCCCCAAGTGTCTCGCGGCCACGGTCGCTCTGTTCTCCCCATCTACCCCACGGTTCACGGTATATGCTCCCGCATACGCCGTCAAAAACGCGTCGATCAGCATCCGTGCCGAGTCCTGGGCAACCGAGCCCTCGTCAGCGAAGAGGACCACCGCGAACATCTCAGCGCAGAACTGCGCTACATCGAGCGCCGCGACGCCGGGCTTGACGAGCTCCCAGTCGACGACGGTGATGCGGTCGACCTGCGCGCCGGCCAGCAGCACCATGATGTTGCCGGTCCAGAAGTCGCCCATCGTGAGCGTTTCGCGGGCGCGGTGGATCTGGTCCGTGCGCTTCTCGACGAGGGCGCGCAGGTTCGCGAGATCGGAGGCGGAGACGGGCTCCGGGAGGAGCGCCACGGCGGGGACTTCGGTGGTCGTGAGCGTCGGGAGGATCATCCCGTACGTTATCCAGCTGGTGATCCTCTGGATCCGTCGGTCAGATTCGGCCGGAGAGAGGGGGGCATGGGGCACTCGCCTTGCCCAGGTCGTTGCCCGCGAACTCATCCATCGCCGCGTCGTTCCCGCTCCCCCACGAGTGGAGGCGGCCGAGGAACTGCCCGATCGCGGACCCGATGTCGCGTGCCAGCGAGGCAGGAGGTGGATTCGCCGAGAGGAACAGGCTTTTCAGTGTCGTTGATTCAGTCCCCGCGTCGTCCATGATGATGACGTGCTTTTCCTCGTCGAAGAGGTGGACGGCGGGGACGCGCGCCGGAAGGGACGCGACATTGGCGCTGACTTGCCGTAGAGCGCGCGCCTCGAAGGTCTTGCCAAGGAGTGAGTCCCCCGCCCGTGCGCGACGCGACAACCGTCGCCGCCTCCGAGGTAGCACGCACCTGGCGCGCCAGATCCAGTGAGAACTGCGGATTCGTCGCGGAATACGGCTTCGAGTGTTTCATGACCACCGTCGCGCGGCCGTCAAGCGGGGTCTGCAGAAAGAGGCGGTAGGTGAAATTTCCGTGCCCTCCCGCGAGGACGTGCACATCCGCGGCCTTGAAGTGGGTGGGCTCCAGGTAAGCCTTGACGCCCGAGATCGTGGTGAGATCGTGCTCTTCGCTGGACATTTGGCTGGATTCTAAGACGTGCTGTTGAATCAGAAGGACGATTGTGAGGGAGTATGTAGCGGTTCCAGGAATCAAAGCGTTCAATCTGAGTCGGTGCAAGTCAGATTAATGATGATCCGCGTGATGAACCGAGCCGGGACCCGCTCTCAACTTAATTCTCAGGTCACAGTCAAGCGTTATGTATCGAGGCGGACTCTGCTCCAAATTTCCTCTTCAGCGAGTATCTCTACGGGACCGCATGCGATTCGGAGGAAGTTGAGTTGGATTATGCCAACATTCAGTTTGCTCCTAGCTTTGGTCCTCCGCCGGTGGATTTGAGGCACCGGTCAAGCCTCAACAGCTCCAATGATTGCTCATAGGACTCTGGAGTGATCTAGAACAGTCAGTCGACAGCTTGCGCCTGTTGAGGCTTATCGTTTTGCTACAGGGCCTTCAATTGCAGCCGTCGTCATCGCATGCAACTTGATTAATTCAAATCATCGTCGACACTTCCCAAGATTTGGCATGGAGATCCAGGAGCAGATTTGTTCCTGAATAGTCTGGAGATCTCGCAACTTGGCATCTGAGGAAGGTAACGATCCTAGTCCGACTCTTTGATTTCACGGCTTCACTTCACGCGAGTGTCGCAAAAATCTGAATTGGCATATCTGTTATGGTCAGCGCTGATAGGTAGGGCTCAGGCCTTCAGCCTGATGACTGGCTGATCTCCGTAGGAAAGGTTGAATCAGTCGTCATCAGACGGTGATCAGACGTTGATCAGGGAATGGTCAGCAACGCATCAGGTGAGTATCGGACGTCAGTCAGGCGGGAATCAGCGGTTGATCAGAAAACTACCAGGCCCTGGTTTCAGCGGTGAAGACAAAAGGAGAACAGGCTTTCTTCCTTGCTCCATCTTCACTTTTTTACATTCACGTTTGGCACTGCATTTGAACAGGGTATCGCTTCACTTTCACTTGGATATTCAATTAATTTAATTAATTAATGTCACACTGTTATTCAGCCTTAATGATAAGGATTTCACTCGATTTACTTCACAGTGGGAATCGAACGCGAGAACATGAACTACTAGACCAATACAGACCACTACACTATGTAGGCGCGTGTTGCACTGTGTGCTCCAGTGCTAAGTGTCGTCGGAGACTTAACACAGCCACTTGCATCATGATGACGCAAACCAGAACGACCCTTCCACTCGCAGCTCGCAGCGTACCAGCATCTTTCTACACAGGACTGTGAAGTTCAACATATCTCTCGACATCTTCCCAACAATATTGCCATTGGAACTTTGCGGTCTGCGCATCGCAACAAGCCGAGACCATATCCTCTGAGGTCCACCTTCGACGCTCAGCTGCAAGGACTCGGATACATTGGCAAGCGTCGCCATCAACGCAAACAAGCGGGCCGCCGGATGCATGTACAATGGGTATCACTCCAGCCGCCTGGCCCTGTGCGTCAGCGCTGCTGACCAAAGCGAAAGAGAAGAGAGAGAAGGCGACGTACCATGAACTCCATAACATTGATCCTGAAGTGTTCATCCAGCACGACCCAGCCAAGCGAGCACCTGCGAGTACGGTGCGTTCAGCACGAATTGCACATGGTTCTGTCCAGAATAGGCATCTGCCGATCATGACCGGCTGCACGCCCCGCGCAGCGTACTCCGGGCGGTTCTGCAGCAGTGAATGCAATGCGCGGAGCTGCATCGGAATCACGCGCTCCCTCCCCGGAGACTTATTATACCGGCTTGTCAACCAGGCTTGTGCCCCATGTCGGAGTTTAAAATTAGCGGGCCGGGCTTGGCTTGTGTGATGGGGGCGTGGGCGTAGCTTGTGCACAGATCTGATCAATGATATCGTCGCTGCTCATCGCGTCAGCCCCGCGCTCACGTCGGACGTGCTATTTAATGGTCGTAGTACATCGTCCTTCATTCTAAATGTATATATTAGCTGCATTATGCTTCGGACGCCTCAATTGTCACCACCATCAAGCACGAGTAGCCCGTGCTCAGTGATAGCTCACCGCCTCTTCGTTGTGCCTTGCCACCCCTTTGCCCGGGACCGTCCCCGCGCTTTCTTTGCGCTTTACTCGCGCTCACCATCAGAGATCGCTTTCTCCAGCCTCCGCTTGTGCCGCTGTCTCCTCTTGGCCGGGATCAGTGCGTACGTCGGCGCCTCGCCTCGAATGCGAGATCAGCGGTAGCTCACCACCTCTTTGCTGTGCTTTGCCGCCCCCTTGCCCGGGACTGTCCCCGCACTTTCTTTGCGCTTTGCTCACGCTCACCGTCGGAGATTGCTTTCCAGGTTCCGCTTGTTCCGCTGTCTCCTCATGATTGGGATCAGTGCTTACATTGGTGCCTCGCCTCCAGTGCGGTGGTAGACCGGGATATGGATGTGGGGTCGTATCCGCAGTGCTCCGTGAAGAAGCGTCAGAGGCTCGAACGTTCTGAGACGCGTCCGAAAATGCCACTCACATTTTGTACAACCCGTGGAGTTCCGGGGTTTGTCGAGACTCGAAACCAATCAATAGCTAACACCCAAAACAGAGCCTGAGGAGTTCCGAGGCGCGTTCGAAAATTCGACCGACCTCTTTCACCGCCCGTGGATTTCCGAGGCGCGTCAAAATCGAACCAGGATCGGAAAAATATGGACCTGAGTAATGAGAATGTAAGAATGAGAACTTGTATTATTCTGTAAGCTACCTCTTGTATATATACTAAATATCTGTATTTATCTAGAAGGTCGTGGAACAAGCAGGAGGGCGGTAGTGAGATAAGTAATGACAAGTAATTGCCAATTACTTATCATTACTAGTAAGATATGCGATCGCCAACACTGAGCATGCCTTCTAAACATACCACCTGTGCCACTCACATATTCCAAAGTTTTTAAGCATTCATGAGCGCAGAGCGTTGCGGGAATGATGATGGTGCTGTACAATCATAAGACTTTCACTCATAGGCACTGACTTCGAAACTACTTCGAATCGCAAGCACCTTGTTGCATATCACAGGCACCGACCAGCTCAATACACTTCTGCAAAAAAGCCCGACAGTCCGTGATGCGTTTGAGCCTCTCTGTGATGCGCAGGTCGAGAAAAGAGTACTTGGCGGCGTATCTCTATGTAAAATATGATTAGACCATCTTTAGCGCTGTCGATCAGCATGTACATGAGCCCTATCTATCGTAGAGTACAACGTATAGCTCATAAATACCGCAGATAGCCTCTGATTACGCTTTAAACTATGGGAGACAAGCCGATTTGTCGGGCATGACAAGCCGACAAATTGGCTTGCAAGCCTGATGGCATCAGCTGCCAGCCAAATCCACGCCCATCAGTAAAAAAGCCGTTTTGCGCAGGCGCAAGCCGTTTCGTCATGCCCGAAACGTCGGTCTCGCGGCGGGCCCGAACGGGGGTACGCGAGCACGATGTCGACGTGCCGATTCGTCCAGCCCTAGTTGACCAGCACGGCACTCACGCGGCGCAGCGTGAGCGCGTAAAGCAGCATGAACGCGTGATAGTACGCGCGCTTTGAAGAATCCGAGTGAACGTGTATTGAACACGAACAACGACCTCGTCGCCCTCTGAAGCGTCGACTTCCTGTTGAAGATCGCTCCAACCAATCTTGATTCTCACTGGGTTTTCGGTGCGCCATGGGACTACGGGGACAGTTGAGCTCTGATAGGCTGAAAAAATACAGAGAATGACGAGCTTTTCCGTAACTTCGATGTCCAACTCCGCTAATTCCTCGCCAACAAGTTTCCTGAGATGTACATGAGTGCGGAACTGTCTTTCAAGGCGAGTCCTTCGTCCACGATCGAGATTTGGGTAACTGATAGCAAAACTCAGGTCGAGAAATCCATTATCTGGTCGACACAGTTGATGCGGACATATTTTACGCTCTCTGAATGCGGTACAACATATATGTCATTGATCCGTAGCATTTCCCAAAGACATAGCCTTATTACAACTTATAATACCTGATCCCAAACTGACCAGAGGCTGACTCCCGTCTGAGCATTCCTGACAAGATCTTACCGGCCTGACCACCGCCTGAGGATATGTGGTCAGGGTCTGACAACAAGCCGTCAGTTCAAATCAGCCGCATATCGGTCCGTCAGGACTGATCATAAATTAAACATTTTTGCGACAAGGGATTGGCTTCAGAACTAGGGATCTGGCAGATGATCAGCATTGGGCTCCAACCTAACCAGGGCAGTGGAAGGGCAGTGTATCACAGAACTCTTCTCGTACGAGGACACTGTCCTTACGGAATCGAGCGTCGAGAGCGTTGTAGTTGATCTGGAATCGAGAAAACAAGCGCTCGTGCTTTTGTTTCGACAGCGTTCCCTGCAAAAGACCTTAAGCGATACGATCGCTGTTGCAATGGACACTGAGAGCTCACCTTCAGCACAGAATGGGCCTGGGTGGTGCTCTCTCCGCCCCGTTGGACCCAGAAGGCGGTATTTTACAGATTGTTGATGTGCGCTGAGTGTGGCGCCCTCCACAGCCTCGACCGTAAGTTACTCCCTGTCTGTTTGCCGCCACGAAAAGTAGTCTCTGATCTGGGCTTCGCTGGGATACAGAACGATTCTGCCATCGAACGATGGGAGATATTTTAGTAGTGTGTCTGGAAAGTATGTCGTCCAGTGGAACACGTAGGGCGAGGTGAAGAACGAGGCGAGCGTCGAGAGTATCTTGGCTTGTCTCCGTTTTTACAACGAGCCTGACTTTCTGAGCAGGAAGCCAGCGCCGAAGTGCCAGAATTGAGATATCAGGACTGGGTATTTGCGCCCACCTCATCTCATCCGATTCGCCGAATGAGAGGACAATGCCAACGTGCTGATCCATGAGATCGCGAGCAGCATGATCCATGAGTTTCAGAGGTCATGCATCGTTCGGTTTCGTGAAACCGTGTTCGTCTGAGAAACTGGCGCAGCTCGAGTGAGAGCAGAAGTGGTGTCCTGAGCACTGCCATACCGATGAAAAGAGTGCCCGTCGAGTCTGAGCACCCTGTAGTTCCTAGGTAGTAGAGGATCAGGAAGCTCAAGGTTCCGCACATGGGGGAATTTAGATCTAGCCATGATTGTCGAGAACAACTGGCAGATTATCTTATCACCAAATCAATGACACGTGATGCGACTTGAAACACCAAGTCCCAACCTTCTCACAACTGCCCACCATGTAACCCAATCTGACACAATCTCGCTGGAACTCTGGACCGCATGTATTAATCGCTCCGGCTACACATCGTGAACGCCGGTTGAAGGGCTCGGATGCCGGTAGTCATAAGCACGAACAAAATTCGTGGCAGTCCCCGCACTAGGGGCGCTGCGTTCTGACGTTCTGTTCTGTGCAGCAACGACGACGTCAAGATCCACCACTGATGCATACCTTGCGTGTCTGCGTCTGGCTATACTATCTGACTCGTGTCGCCTGGTCAAAAGCCCCGACACCTCTGATTCACCGGTGAAAGCAGGGGCTCGAGAGTCCGCACAACTCTCCGTCTGGGTCAAGTGTAAGAACACGGCAATGGCAGCAGACGGACGAAACAAGCCGCAATCCTTGAATCACTCTGGTAACCAGAAGCCTCGCCTGCCAGGATACCGAGAACTCGACGACACGGGGATTGTATCATATCAATCAATGTTGTTCGCACACGAAGCAGCAGCTACTCTGTAGTTGAGCGCCGGTGAGACAACTCTTTGAGTCTAGCAGAGCAACCGACTGCGCGTGGCACTGGCTCAATCGCTCGATCTGACGGCCAGCGCGACGTAATAGATGAGGGGATGACGCATGTTGATCGACCCGGTGCATATCTGGAGAATGAGCGCAGCGCAGCGCTGATCATACAAGACGGCCGAAAGTCTGGCCGTTTCGAGGGGCACGTCCGGTCGCTTGGTTCATCGAGTAAATTAACAGCTCTCGCCCGTCTTGCGAGGCACACGAGAGGGCTGTAGATCACCGGGGATATCGACAAACTTTCGCCATCTCGCTAGATTCCGTTATCAAGCATCCGTTGTCTAGTCGCTCCCATTCCGGCTGTTCTGGGTCTAACTGTGCAACGAACGGTGATAGCATCTGCGCCAGGACGCCCAGTCTGTTCCTCTGCTTGCTCAGATCTTGACGGTCACCTAGCCCGGTCCTTGTTCCGGCAGATCGTCTAACGACCATCGGCGAAATGAAATGGGATCTGCCGGGCCAATGTCGAGAGAAGATGGTGCTCGACTGGGTATTTCCCCGGGGCGGGGCTCAGGGACGAGCTATGTATGGTCTGCACCCCCATGGGCTGCTCGATCCGGATGGCAGGCGCTGGCAGATACATCGACGGTTCCTGATTTATATAGGGCGTGGAGGGTCTGCTGCGCTCGATGGCGTCGCAATCGTACTACGTCGAGTATCCAGCGTCCCCCGACCGCGAGTTCGCGTGCCACCTCTGCGCGCTGTCGTTCGACCGGAACCACGATCTGAAGCGGCACATCGAGACGCACAGCGGCGAGCGGCCGTTCGTGTGCGAGCGGGGCTGCGGCAAGTCGTTCACGCGCAAGGACGCGCTGAAACGTCACCAGGCGCGTGGGCGCGCGCGCGCTGCTGCTGCTGCTGCTGCATAGATACATACTGACATCAGATCGCTTCTCGCACAGACGACATTCCCGTTCTGTCCACCGGACCCGAGTGCGAAACCGAAGCCGAAACCGAGGCCGGTCTCGTCAGCAGCGTCGTACCAGCACCAGCACCAGCACCAGCACCAGAGCTACTATGGCTCGGCAGGACCGAGCTCTCCCCAGGCGGCGGCAGCGGTGGCGGGATACCCGGCGAGCCCGACCTCGCCGGCGCCCTACGCAGCACCCTACGGGTACGGGCCTCCAGCGAGCTCGCACTGGCCCTCGTCAGACCCACAGCAGCAGCAGTACGGCGGAATGAGCTACCCGGGATCATCGTACATCGCACCACCACCACCGATGCACGGCGGAGAGTATCCGTCGTCGCCGACACGGGCGTTCCCGTGCGACGAGTGCGCGCTGTCGTTCGACCGCAACCACGATCTGAAGCGACACAAGATGACGCATGCGGGCGAGCGCCCGTTCGAGTGCCACGGATGCGGCAAGACGTTCTCGCGGAAGGACGCGCTGAAGCGACATCAGGTGGGCTGCGCGTCATTTCTGCGGGGTGTGCGCGAGACTGAGCAAGCGCCCAGACGACCAAGGAATGCGGGATGCAGTGATCGAACGAACATTTTCTTCCTTTTAGTGTCACAGTAAATTTAATACATCCATCACATTCATTTTGTATTCAAAGGCAATATGGCGAGTCAACATAGTCGTCAGTCGTATCGTACCATGCTATCTATCGACACCAAGCCTCCATATTAATGAGAAACTATTACGGTAGCGATGCGCGAGGCATCGCAAAGAAGATGGGCAGAATAAGGATGAGGTTGAAGCTGATGGTATGCTGGGTAAATAGGGTGCAGGAGGATAGCGCATCGTCAAGCGAAGGGTAGCAGTCGTATATCGGACGTCTGTTGTACAAGTCACGGGCAGGTCTAGAGTGTATTGTGGACGATCGTCGGCGGGATCTATGCCGGGGTCCGCGACGGGTTGCGCGCAAGCGTGGCACCCGTGCGCTGCGCCTGGATCGAGCTGAAGCGCTGGAGCTCCTCGGGCTTGATCGACAGCTTCTGGCCAAAGCCAACCTTGCGGGCAGCACGCTTGATGAAGCTGACACGGTTGGAGTACAAGCTCTCGTGGAGAGACGCCGCACGGGACTGGGTCCTCGTCATCGGAACACCGTCGGTGGAGGCGGCAACAACAGCAGCAGCAGCCTCGCGGCGCTCCCGCAGGTGCTTGATGACGGTCGCCTTCATCGCGAACTTGATCCAGTCCAGAGGCACGAACCAGAGGATGTCCTGCAAACATCGTTCAGCAAAAAAGACCAACGCGCACACAGGCAGACACGCGACTCACCCAGATCCACACGATACCGATCCAACCACCGCTGACACCCTGGATCTGAGTGAAGCCCCAGTTGGCGTACACCGCAATGATACTCGAGATCAGCTGGGCAATGCAGAACGCGCAGAACAGAGCCGTCGACGGACGCTCCATGAAGAAGAAGCTGTGCGACCGAGTGACGAAGATGAGCGCCTGCGAGATGATGGCCACCTGCAGGTAGACAACCATGTGCAGCTGACGGTCGTTGTGCTGCACAGGGAAAGTCTCAAGGCTGACACCGAACTTGTCCTGGAAGAAGGTCGTCTCGAGGATGATGATCACAAACGCAACACTGGAAAGGTATCCGTCAGAACACAGCGGACCGCCACAGACGCGGGACAACAACTCACGTGGACATGGTCAGGTACAATCCGTAAGCCACAGCGTACGAGAAAATCTCGGTCAAGTCCCAAGAGTCCGGAGTGTTGCTCGGCAGCACACGGTCAACAGACAGGGTCATGATCGTTCCGTCGTTGAGAAGCGCGATGATCAGAATCATGAACGGCGGGAAGTCGAACTTGTACGCAAAGGCCAGAATGGCGAAGCAGACCACGATACGGATCGTCACAGCGCAGGCATAGATCGAGTAGTTGCGCATACGCTGGAAGATGACACGGGAGCCGCGGATGGCGTGCACGATGGTGGAAAGACCGGGCTCGGTAAGCACAATGTCGGCAGCACCACGAGCAGCGTCAGTGGCACCCTCGACAGCGATACCAACGTTGGCACGGGAAAGAGCGGGAGCGTCGTTGGCACCGTCACCGGTCATGGCGCAAAGGTGGCCGAGACCCTGGAGACGCTTCACAATCTCGTACTTGTGCTCGGGGAAGACACTGCCAACGTCGTCAACATCGCCAACAGGAATACGCGACCCTTGCAAACGCACCCAGCGAAACCGTCCGCATCCATGATCATCTCATCCAGAGTCGCGTGTTTGCCACCGGGCGTGGGTCCGTCCTTGAGAACCTTGGCAGGGTACATGTGATCACCGAGACCGAGACGACGTCCAGTTTCCTTAGCAATAGCGAGCTGCACACAAATAAGCCGATGATCGACAGCAGCCTAGGGGTTGCCGTACCTGATCACCAGTAACCATCTTGACCTTCACACCGAGAGCCATCGCATCGTCGATGGTCTGCTTGGTATCATCACGGGGAGGATCAAAGATGGCCAGAAGACCGATGAGTTCGAAACTGTTAAGATCGTTGAGCAAAAGCCAGCGCGAGCCGGACTCAAACTGCGCACCCGTTACCCTCAGCCTCGTGGTCGGTGCTCTCAAGCTCCTCGAAGGCGACAGCCAAAGAACGCAGTCCACGGGTAGCAAACTCCTCGACGTCTTTCTCGAGCTTGGCCTCGAGCTCCTCAGTCTTGTTGCGGGTGCAAAGCTCAATGATGGCGCCAGTCATGCCCTTGGTGACACGCTTCAGCTTGCCTAGCACACACGTCAACTGCGTTTCAACCGTAACGAGCCTTCAGAAACATACCAGTCGCTTCCTCACGGTAGGTGATCTCGGTACGCTTGTCAACGGGGTTGAACGGCTTGAAGTCCAAGAGCTTGATCCCAGCCCGAGCGCGCTCAGTACCGACAGAGGCAACAACACAGGTGTCGATGGCATCCTGGTTCTCAGTGCGAGACGCGTAGGCAGCCAGAAGGATAACGTCGTCGGCAGAGAAAGACCTGGAAGACGTCAGCCAGGGCTCAAGAAAAGCGGCAACCAGCTGACGAGTAAGTAACCAGGGTCTGGCGATCAATGGTGAGCTTGTTGGTGGTCAAAGTACCAGTCTTGTCAGAACACAGAATGGTGACGCCGGCAAGTTCCTGTGCAGGATGTCAGACCGTGTGATAAGACCTCGCGCGAGATGAACGGACCTCGATGGCAGTGATACGGGTGACGATGGCCTTGTAGCTGGCAAGCTGTTGCGCACCGACGGCCAGGGTGACAGACAACACGGTAGGCATGGCGATAGGGATACCACCAATGAGCAACACAAGGATGTTGTTGAGACCTAAACGTGACGCTTCGGTACGCTTGCCGGAAGGCAGCAGTAATGCACATACCACGACGGTAAGAGTAACGGAATCCAGCATAGAGAACCAGGATCTCCGCCAAGACGAAGATACCAATGACAACGAGACAGAACGATCCAATTTGGGCGAGAATCTTCTGCAAGTGACCAGTGGTGTCGTCGTCCTGTCCGACAAGGGAGGCAGCGCGACCGAAGAAAGTGTTGGCACCGGTGGAGATCACCACACCCTCGGCTTCACCGTTCTTGCAAGTGGAACCCCTGAAGGTACTGAGAACGACAGCGAACATCCCGTGCGAATTCCACTCACGAGAAACATTGATCTCCGAGCTTCTTGGACTGGGGCAGGGATTCACCAGTCAAGGCGGCCTGGTCGATGGACACGTTGATGGCCTCGGTGAGACGGCAGTCGGCGGGAACGATGTCACCAATCTTGAATGAAACCATGTCACCGGGGACGAGGTCGGCGGACTCGATTTCGGACCAAGAACCTCCACGCTTGCACTTGGCCTTGGGGGCGAGCGAATCCATGAGAGCCTTGACCGCGTTACCCGCACCACGCTCTTCGTAGAAACCGATGGACGAGTTGATGAGGAGTAGCAGGACGATACCGACGAAATCCTGCCAGTCGGGAGGCTGGCCTTGACCGTTGGACAGAGCGATGGCAACCAAAGCGGCGGCTTCCATCACCCAGGAGAGCGGGTTCCACATGAAAGAAAGGAACTGTGGTGGGAAAAAGACACCAGATGAGTACCCTGACGACCGCGTGAGCGAAGCACAAGACACACCTGCAGGAAAGGGTTCTGCTCCTCCGACTCGAGCTTGTTGGGACCGAAAAGCTCCAAACGGCGGGTAGCCTCGTCCTGGCTCAGACCATTCTCGTCGCACTGCAACAGCTTGAAGACGTCGTCAATGACGATCGTCTCCAGGTCGACCTTCTCCTTGTCGTAGAGATCCTCTGCCTTCAACTCGATGGTGCTCATGTCTACCAGGGCGTGCGTAGCCTTCACTTCGTCATGGCCGAACTCCTTGTACTCTCGCTTGGCAGGCGCGGATTCGGCTGGCGAAGGCTCGCCGCCGGGGACCTTTTCAGAGTCGGACATGGGAGAAGATGAGGGGGGAGGGGAGCTGAAGGATCAGTCACCACAAGGAATCCTGTTTGGTTTTATTCCCATCGGTCAGTATCGGCTGCCAAACACGAATCAACATCTCGGCAAAGCGTTGATGCGTCCGGAACGGCATCATTGCTTCCCACCGGATCGCTGCATTTTGATTCTGTGGAGCGGTTCACGGTTCTTGTTAGTTCCTGCTTGAAGAAGGGTATCCCGGCATCCCCGTTGCACCTCCATGTGACCTTTCATATAGCACCTTGAAAACCACCCACAGAACAACACATGCACTTTCACAGCAGTAGAGCTGAAAATCAAATGATCTCTGCCTCGTTTCTTCACCATCAATTTTCCCAAAATGGTGGGGGCCAGGTATGGATGGGTTAACATTTGTTGATGTTGGCTGAAAGGATGGTTTGTAGCCAGACAGAAACTCCAGGTGGAGGTGGGCCGGAGCCTTAGCTGACAACACAATATGGACATCATGTGACAATCAACAAGAAATAATGTTGAAAAGAGAAGTGAATTCAAAGACTGGAGAATATAACCAAGTAGCTACAGTATTTATACCCAAATCCAGTCTGAGTCATATCTACAACAAATGAGTCATAAGGCTATGTACCGCATGGAGCACTGGTCATGGGTTGTAGTAGAACCTTCCGGAGCATATGTTGTGCAGCCTTGAATCAATAAAGATGATCCCCTGGACCCCTAGCCCGGACTGTCAGATGCCGTGATCCGTGATAAGATTACCCGCGCCGGGATAAGATAAGATCGTCGGTGATAAGATGAAAAAGTGGCCGAACTATGACATTACCCCCTCTCTAGGGTCGATGTCCTCATTGACTGGGCCAATGGGTGTGAAGACATTTTTGTAAGGGTTGAAGAGTTGTTGTTGGGGATATGGAAGGTGCTTGTCTTTGGGTTTGTAGCAATGGATGAGATAGTCCCAATGTCCGGCTTCAAGCGTTGGCAGGAGGCAAATGTGTGTGTCTGGGTTGGATTGTTTCCTCTGCCAATCTCTCAGGACCTTCTTTGTGTGGGTAAGATGACATGATGGTTCCCATGTACTTTCACTATGTGGCCATCCCTTCCATTTGACCAAGTACTGCTTCCCTTGGCCAACATTCCGTTCCTTCACAATTTCTTTGACTTCCCACTCTTCTGCTCCTCCGATCATCTTGGCTATGGGCCTCTTCTATCAGCAATGGGGGGGGGGGGGGGTGGTTTGTGATAGGGTGTCAGCAGCAACTCATTGAACACTGGGTGTCTTCGGTCCGTGTCTGGCAAATCCAGCTTCCATGTGGCTGCTCCAATCTTCTCCAATAGCTTGTATGGTTCCAATCTCTTGTTGCTCATCTTCTTCAATGGTCTATCCGTCTCGATATTGTTCCCTTCTACGTACACCTTCATCCCGACCTTCAACTCCAGTGAAATGCTGAGGGCGCGCTCACAGGTGAATCTACTATGAAGTAAACCCAGATATAAACATGTTCACACTCCTTGTAAGGGCAACTCCTGCCAGCCCGAAGGAAGAGAGCACACAGCACACAACAACCTCACATGAGTCTGAGCACAGAGGGGGATCCTTAGAGACTATCAAATACAAGGGAGGTATACTACTCACTTGAGCACAGAGGGGGATCCTTAGAGAACGGTTCAAGGATCCATGTGCCCAGGTGTCACACTATATAGTCAGCTATGACAAGTGACTGATGATGATGGGATATCACTGCCATGGAACAATGGCAGATGACAAGCAGACAATGACAAACCCAGATAAGATAGTGAGTGGCTCAGAGGGGCCAGTGATGGCCAGCTCCTGAGGCACCAACAGTAGAAGGCCACACTGGAGGAGCCCAGTGGCCAGGCCAGTGCTGGGCCAGCCAGTGGAGACATCAGAGGCAAGGACCAATGCCCGACTGGGCAGAGGGGTGGTGCAGATGAGCGCAAAGGCATCTGGTATGAGCCTGTACGGCAGTAGACCACATCCACGGGAAGAAGGCCAAAGTAGAGGGGGAGGAGTGCGTATGGCAGTAGCACTCCCTGGTGCAAGGAATTGGGCTTGGCTAGACCTCTTGCGGGGATTTGAGGGAGATGGCCGGGGGAAGGAGGAAGAGGGTGGATGTCGGCATGAATGGAGATGAGGATTGGAGGAGGAGGAGGAGGCTGGGTGATCAACAGGTGAGCAGGCACGGATTGGCAGAGAGGGCGCAGTGGGTCACGTGCATGGTCACGTGCTCAAGGAGCGCGGCCTCCCCTGACATAATGCATGATCCAACCACTGATGTTCTCGGTGTTGTGGGTGTTACAAGCCACAATGGGTTGCGGAAGTTCTTGGATATCCAGTTTCTCTGCCCGTGCATAGTTGGTATCAATGCAACAGGTACTGCAACCACTATTGAGCAGCGCCTTGACTCCGCACATCTTTCCTGAGTCCAGGCCCGTGATCTGGATGTATATGTCCATTGCATGCCTCTTCCTTTTGGCCTGGTAGCTGCCCAATTCCTGCACCAATCTGCTGGGCTGGGGACCCTTCTGCTTCTTGGCCACCGATTTCCTCTGGATGGTATCTGGCACCCTTGTGCGTTTGGGTGTTTCTGGAAGCTTGATTTTGGCAGATTCCTTGGGCGCTTCCTCCTTTTCCAAGGATCAAGCCTCCAGAGCAATGCTCCCCTTTTCAGTCTTTGTTGATGTGGTTTCTTCTCCACAAGCCATAAATACGTAGGAGTCTAAAAATAATTTATCTGCAGCCGCTGTCTTCTGATCCTTTTTATCTTGTAAATATTTTCTATTTAGAGCTATTTTTTCCTTGCATTCTTTTTCCATCTTGGCAACAAGAAAATTGTGAATATTAGTACATAGTGAGTTGGGGAGCATGTATGTATGGTGAGGAATAGCATTCATATCTCTAATTGAAACAAGTACAGAAAAATGTCCATAGTCTGGACGCTCCACCTCCTTGGCTAGAGGAGTAGAGCGCTTCAAAAACCCTTCTCACGCAGCTTCTCAGTGATCTCCTTGAGGAACTCGTTGTTCTTGTTCCCGTTCTCGATCTCTTCAAGCATCATGGCCCAATTGAAGAATGTGCACTTCCTTGGTTCTGGACAATTTTGCGCGATGTGCCCGGGCTGCTGACAGTTGTAGCAGATGATATTGTGGCCGCAGGCATGGGTGCAATCAATTTCCATTGGAACTGGTTTGTTAGCAGCGGGTCAGGCCAGAGTGGGTGCAGGCGTTGTTGGGGCAGCCTGAGGGTGGAATTAGGGAGGTGGTTGTGGCGTGGAGTGCCCATAAGATGCTTTGCGCAGCTGGTCGTGCAGAGCGTTTGCCTTGATGTTGATGCACCAGGCTTTAAAGGCACCATATGCCTTGGGCAGGGGGATACCAGTGTTGTAGAGGCGGCTGGCAATCTTGCTACAGAGCCCGCGCTCAAGGAATTTGATGAGGATGTTGTCTTGATCCCCCTTCTCGTATTCACCTTTGTTGTGGGTGGTGGTGATCATATTGTATCCTGCATCTGCCACCAACATTTCAAAGTTGGAGATATAATCCGCAAAGGATCGCTTGTTCTGGCGCGGGGCCATGAGTCAAGCAGCAGCAACTTGCTCCATGTTGGAGTCCCCAAAGGCCCTCTGAAGCTCCTTCAGAAAAGTTGTTGAGGTGATCCCTGCCTTCATTCCCTTCATGCCATCAAAGTTGTGCTGTTTCCAGTTCATCACCCATCTTGAGGCGGCACGACTTGTGCCAGCCTTGTTGCAGAGGTAGGAGAGGATGAAGAGGATTTTTGTCTCATCCAGCAAGAATTCTGACTGATAGGCACTGATGTAGGTGGTGCACAAGTCCACGAAACCCAGATACTTGGACTTGTCCCCATCAAAATAGTGGGGGTTGGTGGCAAGGGTAATGTGGTGATGTCCTGACATGGTATGAACAGGTGTGGTAGGTGGGGGTGAAGGTGGTTATTCAGAGGGTAATTTGTTGAGGTCAGGAATCCCGTCTTCAGGCGGCGGGAGGGCAAGGTAGGGATTAGAGGGCCTGGGTTGGTTTTGATGCGCCAGATTGGGCAACAATGGTATGATGGGGGGAGGAGACGGACTCCCAGACAACAAAGGGAATCGGTACGAAATGGTGGATTTGTGTGCTGTACAAGCACTTGAGGAGAGGTTCTTTTGCTAGCAAAAAGATCCCGGGCCTAGCTCTTCACATGCTTGGTGATCCCAAGGTACATTTTCCCAAAGGTCTCTGCAGCAATCCTTGTAGCTACCGTAAGGCTTGGGTCAGGCTCAACGTTACCTGTGGCCTGGCGCTGTTTGCTCGAGATGAACCTTTCACTGTGATTGCAGGGAACAACTAGATGATTTGGTAAAAGGGTGAGTTGGTTGATAAGGGTTAAGAGGATATAGTGGGCATAGCGGTGAGGGATGCAGAGGTAAGAGGTATGAGGTAGGAGGGTATGAGGGGAGTCTTTGAATTATGTGACCATCAACAAGAAATAATGTCGAAAAGAGAAGTGAATTCAAAGACTGGAGAATACAACCAAGTAGCTACAGTATTTATACCCAAATCCAGTCTGAGTCATATCTACAACAAATGAGTCATAAGGCTATGTACCGCATGGAGCACTGGTCATGGGTTGTAGTAGAACCTTCCGGAGCATATGTTGTGCAGCCTTGAATCAATAAAGATGATCTCCTGGACCCCTAGCCCGGACCGTCGGATGTCATGATCCGTGATAAGATAACCCACACCAGGATAAGATAAGATCATTGGTGATAAGATGAAAAAGTGGCCGAACTATGACACAAACTTGCTATCTCTAAACAGAAGATCAAGATTGTTCTGTTGGCCAGTGGCCATCTCAACGTTGGAGATCTCCTTGATACAACTGTGTTTGGCAGAAGGACCACCATCCAGAGTGTGATTCGAGCCGGAAGCAACCAGAGATGGAGAACGCATGATTGCATCCTCTTGGAGCATTCCTTTCTTATTGACAATCTTGTCAAGAGTCCAGAAGCGTTCTGTGGTCACCATCATGTCCATCTTCTTGGCAAGCTTGAAGACCTTGCAAGTAGGCTTCTGGAACTTGGTGTCAATGATCCCATTGTTATTAACAGGAGACTTTTCTTGAACCGCACAGATTTTGGGTCCGTTGCAAGAGATGTGCGTGACATACGAGATTGTTGGTGCAGGGATAGAAGGAGTGAGCAAGGCAATCAAACCAATAGTAAGGGAGCCAGTGATCTTGGAGACACCATGGACATGACCATGATCGGCCTTGCCCTTGTTGTCCTTGTTCTTCCCACTGTGCTTGCCTTGACAGTTCTTCTTCTTCCCATCAGCCTTACCACCCTTATTGGGTGCAGAGCCGGAGCTCTGTTGCTGATTGGTGAACAAAAGGGTCATTGTGCTTGCACTTGGTATTGAACTTGGCCACATGATTCTGGCTTTGAGACTGCTTCTGAGCAAAATGCTTCAAGAGAGAGTCGCGAACCACCAAGACCTTGATCTCGTCCTTGTTGTGAGTCTGCAGAACAGTCTCCGTGACAGAGGGAATCTGGGCTATATTGAGAATGATCATTGCCCTGAGGAACTCAGGAATGATTAAAGACTTGTTCTCCAGGCGAGTGAATGCCGTAGTGATCACCAGCAGCTGGGGATCTGGGTGCAGCCCCACGTTGTACTTGGCATTCAATGCGGATTGGAAGTACGCATACAGGTCGGCGCACTGAGCACCACCATATTGGGTCTTCAGATGCTCCCAGATCTTGGCAGCTGACACTATATTGGTGGAGGGAATGTTAGCAATGACACCTTCAGTCAGGTGCAACTTAATGCTGCCTTTAGCTCTGAGATCATCATGCTTTCATTGCTTGATCTCTGATGCATTGGTAACAATGCCATCCAGCTTGATTTGGGTTGGCACAGCTTCGGTTAGCACATATGAGATCCTCTGATGTTCCAGATAGGACTCCATAGTTCCGGACCAGACAAGCCAGTGCTTCCCATCAAAGGTGGAGACAGCATTGAAGATGTTGTTGGAGTGGGACAACATATCAATCTGTGTGAGTGATCAGAATCAATCTAATCTGATAGATGAAATACAAGATCAAGATGATCAGATCCTCATAGATCATACTGTACTATTATGACCGTAGCTTCAGCCAGGATGACCGATGACAGCTTAGCTTCATTGGAGCACAGCTTCACGGACTGGAATGACCGATGACAGTGGTCAAATAGCTTGATCATGGTGTTGTTGCCAGTTCCCAGCGCCCGTTGTTACCAGGCACCACCTCGCCACACAATTGCAACAAATAGTGATGAGATTCGCAATATAATCATAAGAAAGTGATGTCATTAGTAATGTGTCTCTGTATCCATGCTGTATTTGACAAGATTCCGGTCCTTTACACAAAATTAGCTTTCTTTGGGATGATATTCTTATCTTGCTCAATCCCAAAACCCGTGAACAACTGTAGAGCTATTTTTTGATGTAATAGACTCAAAAATCCCACTCAAAATGCCAAATTTTGATCTAAAAAAAAACCAAATGTCATCAGCTTCAAGGCCCTCAATAACCGATGACAACAGGCAATTAGCTTTGCTTCATGACTACCAATGACTGATGACATGAAGCTATGGTCGTAATAGTACAGTAATCTCCTTCAGAGATTGATGCATCTGGATCAAGTGATGTAATTGAAATCCAGCATAGTTTCACCAGTGCTATGCAGCAGCTGAAGTGAATACAGATAGGCTAAAGACGCTGCTCATTGTTGCAGCCAGTAACAGCACATACAATGAATGTTGCGGCCACTCAGGCGCAGACATAGCTCTTGGGGCCCATAACCTGTTGAGCACTGGGGAGAGCATCTAGCAGCTCACCTGTGTGAGTGAGAGCTTAGTGTGGGCACTATGCGGGAGTAGTCAAGAGACTTGTATTAAAGGGTAATAGAGCCCTCCTTATATATGATGCAGGGGCTGTTTGGGTCTATTTGGTATGAGTTGACATGACTCTAGATGACACGTGATGGAGTCATAGATGTGTATCACAACATTGCCTTGCTTGTCAAGGCTTCTCCACCCTCATAATTTGTTTGATCCGGTTGCACGTGGTTTGATCTGATCTTCCGTATCATTCCGCATGTAATTGTGCAGTTGCTTGTTTGAACCTCTTTTGTCTTTCATAATCAGTCGTCGCATATGCATGTAAACATGTTCACAAGCTCTTGTAACGTCCTGCATCTACGCTGAATCACATTAGAACAAAGCACATGCAAGACAAGGAGTGGGGTTCGACGCAGTACTGTTGTCAAGTACACCTTCTGTTCTAATCTGTGGCTCCAATCCCTTACACACTCAGCACGCTTTGCCCCTGCATTGACGTCTGCGAATTATTGTAATTGTGTCTTTTGTATCTGTATTGTGACATGTGACTGCTATTGAGTTTTATTAAAAAATGCAAGAGCAAGCAAGGCATCTGCTGGCGAAGGCGGCGCTCTAGTCCATCTGGCACATGACATTTGGTCAACAGTATAGCTGTCCTTGATTGTCCAAACATTGATCAAACACTGCTGAGCACTGTGTGATTACATCATTCTTTAACACCATTTGCGAACCTACAGGAAGTCATCTTGGGGTAGGTTGAGAATTATCTGACACTTTTTTATGCTTACAGCATTCAAGCCAATGGTTTCATAATGAATTGGGGACACAACTGCTGAAAATAGTTTGGCAAATTAATTGGATGGCGGCACCTGACTTTTGTGTGTTACCTGTCTGCATTTTAAAATTTACATCCTCGATGGCCATAAACTGCTTGGTCTTGGAATCTGTATTGAGTGCATATGACACATTGACAGATGCGAGCGGCACGGTGATTGATGACAAGTGCCCCGATCAAAAGCAACCCCCGGGATCAGGGTGTGTGGCACCACTCTTAGTGTGCTGAATGCAGAGGCTGTCTTGTGGAAATTAACCGACAGTGGTCTTCTACGGGCAGACTGCGGCCGATTGTTGTCCTTGCCGACTCTTCGTGACAAAAGAATTCGAGAACATCAAACATAAAGCGCATATTCTCCTCGGATTCTCTTCGTCGTGTCGCTTGGCAGCACGTCGCATACGAGATAGAAGCTTGGAAGGTTCGGAACGCGCGCTTTGCGCACAGGGGAGAATGGGGACTTTGGATCCGCTGACCGCACGCAAGCCCGCAGGCGCCGTCGAGGGACGACCGTTCAATACTTCAATACACTCTCTGGCACTGATCGGAGCGGCCTCTAGATCGGATTTGTCGGGCCTTGCTCGTTCTGCCGAGAGCATGACATCATCCAGGGAGGCCGGTCCGCTCGCACGATATCCTGATCCTTCGTGCAGTGCGCAAGCATATGCTCTGACCGGGAGATTATCGGCCAGCCCAAGCGAAACACCCGCCCGGAAATACCGCCGCTTATTGCACTGGGAGGGTAGTCGACGGCGAGTGTTACGCGATCGTTGAAGAGAGCGGACGTCGGGTGTCGAGCGCTTCTCGGGGGAGGTCAAACAACGGAAAATGTTTACAGTGGACTTTGGCTGTTGCTGTTTCCACCCTCGGCGTTCCATGCGGGTTTCGAATCTCGTTTCCCTCATATCTCCCCAACATTTGTTGGAACTGTCAAAGCAATCAGTTGCTATTTCGGTCATCGGCAACCGGACGAGGTGACTTCGGTGTGACAGTGACGCTCCTCCAATGGCCATTCGAGCGCGGAGTAACTTCCAGCCACAAGGCGCGCTAACTGGCATCTCGAGCACAAGTCGGGGCAAACGAGACGAAGCACAAGGAAGACATGGAATCAGCTCCGGTATGACCCGTCCAGGCCCCCACAGTTGATAAAGTTATGGCCTGCAGCTCGGGGATCTTTCGAACTGCTTCGAACAGAAAGGGAACCCGACAAATCGCGCTGACGGGTGATATGCGATCGGACGGACCAGCCGAGCACATGGACGAACCGGAGAGTTGCCGCTCATTTGCGATTTCACTGCGCAATTCACATCTTCTGCGAAGGAACGTCTGGGTTATAGCAACAGCAGTTGATGCATCACCACATCCGTTGTGTGATGGGCGCTGAAGCGAGTAGGCCGGATAACGCCCGGACGCTTCGGCATGACCGCTTTGGTAGTGTGCAATGGGGCGGGCGCGGGACGGAATATGTTTGCATAGAAATGACAGCATGGAAAGTCGTAAGGCGATCATTCGAGCCCTGCATGTCCACAAGAATAGCCGTTCCGGACGCATCAACGCTTTGCCGAGATGTTGATTCGTGTTTGGCAGCCGATACTGACCGATGGGAATAAAACCAAACAGGATTCCTTGTGGTGACTGATCCTTCAGCTCCCCTCCCCCCTCATCTTCTCCCATGTCCGACTCTGAAAAGGTCCCCGGCGGCGAGCCTTCGCCAGCCGAATCCGCGCCTGCCAAGCGAGAGTACAAGGAGTTCGGCCATGACGAAGTGAAGGCTACGCACGCCCTGGTAGACATGAGCACCATCGAGTTGAAGGCAGAGGATCTCTACGACAAGGAGAAGGTCGACCTGGAGACGATCGTCATTGACGACGTCTTCAAGCTGTTGCAGTGCGACGAGAATGGTCTGAGCCAGGACGAGGCTACCCGCCGTTTGGAGCTTTTCGGTCCCAACAAGCTCGAGTCGGAGGAGCAGAACCCTTTCCTGCAGGTGTGTCTTGTGCTTCGCTCACGCGGTCGTCAGGGTACTCATCTGGTGTCTTTTTCCCACCACAGTTCCTTTCTTTCATGTGGAACCCGCTCTCCTGGGTGATGGAAGCCGCCGCTTTGGTTGCCATCGCTCTGTCCAACGGTCAAGGCCAGCCTCCCGACTGGCAGGATTTCGTCGGTATCGTCCTGCTACTCCTCATCAACTCGTCCATCGGTTTCTACGAAGAGCGTGGTGCGGGTAACGCGGTCAAGGCTCTCATGGATTCGCTCGCCCCCAAGGCCAAGTGCAAGCGTGGAGGTTCTTGGTCCGAAATCGAGTCCGCCGACCTCGTCCCCGGTGACATGGTTTCATTCAAGATTGGTGACATCGTTCCCGCCGACTGCCGTCTCACCGAGGCCATCAACGTGTCCATCGACCAGGCCGCCTTGACTGGTGAATCCCTGCCCCAGTCCAAGAAGCTCGGAGATCAATGTTTCTCGTGAGTGGAATTCGCACGGGATGTTCGCTGTCGTTCTCAGTACCTTCAGGGGTTCCACTTGCAAGAACGGTGAAGCCGAGGGTGTGGTGATCTCCACCGGTGCCAACACTTTCTTCGGTCGCGCTGCCTCCCTTGTCGGACAGGACGACGACACCACTGGTCACTTGCAGAAGATTCTCGCCCAAATTGGATCGTTCTGTCTCGTTGTCATTGGTATCTTCGTCTTGGCGGAGATCCTGGTTCTCTATGCTGGATTCCGTTACTCTTACCGTCGTGGTATGTGCATTACTGCTGCCTTCCGGCAAGCGTACCGAAGCGTCACGTTTAGGTCTCAACAACATCCTTGTGTTGCTCATTGGTGGTATCCCTATCGCCATGCCTACCGTGTTGTCTGTCACCCTGGCCGTCGGTGCGCAACAGCTTGCCAGCTACAAGGCCATCGTCACCCGTATCACTGCCATCGAGGTCCGTTCATCTCGCGCGAGGTCTTATCACACGGTCTGACATCCTGCACAGGAACTTGCCGGCGTCACCATTCTGTGTTCTGACAAGACTGGTACTTTGACCACCAACAAGCTCACCATTGATCGCCAGACCCTGGTTACTTACTCGTCAGCTGGTTGCCGCTTTTCTTGAGCCCTGGCTGACGTCTTCCAGGTCTTTCTCTGCCGACGACGTTATCCTTCTGGCTGCCTACGCGTCTCGCACTGAGAACCAGGATGCCATCGACACCTGTGTTGTTGCCTCTGTCGGTACTGAGCGCGCTCGGGCTGGGATCAAGCTCTTGGACTTCAAGCCGTTCAACCCCGTTGACAAGCGTACCGAGATCACCTACCGTGAGGAAGCGACTGGTATGTTTCTGAAGGCTCGTTACGGTTGAAACGCAGTTGACGTGTGTGCTAGGCAAGCTGAAGCGTGTCACCAAGGGCATGACTGGCGCCATCATTGAGCTTTGCACCCGCAACAAGACTGAGGAGCTCGAGGCCAAGCTCGAGAAAGACGTCGAGGAGTTTGCTACCCGTGGACTGCGTTCTTTGGCTGTCGCCTTCGAGGAGCTTGAGAGCACCGACCACGAGGCTGAGGGTAACGGGTGCGCAGTTTGAGTCCGGCTCGCGCTGGCTTTTGCTCAACGATCTTAACAGTTTCGAACTCATCGGTCTTCTGGCCATCTTTGATCCTCCCCGTGATGATACCAAGCAGACCATCGACGATGCGATGGCTCTCGGTGTGAAGGTCAAGATGGTTACTGGTGATCAGGTACGGCAACCCCTAGGCTGCTGTCGATCATCGGCTTATTTGTGTGCAGCTCGCTATTGCTAAGGAAACTGGACGTCGTCTCGGTCTCGGTGATCACATGTACCCTGCCAAGGTTCTCAAGGACGGACCCACGCCCGGTGGCAAACACGCGACTCTGGATGAGATGATCATGGATGCGGACGGTTTCGCTGGGTGCGTTTGCAAGGGTCGCGTATTCCTGTTGGCGATGTTGACGACGTTGGCAGTGTCTTCCCCGAGCACAAGTACGAGATTGTGAAGCGTCTCCAGGGTCTCGGCCACCTTTGCGCCATGACCGGTGACGGTGCCAACGACGCTCCCGCTCTTTCCCGTGCCAACGTTGGTATCGCTGTCGAGGGTGCCACTGACGCTGCTCGTGGTGCTGCCGACATTGTGCTTACCGAGCCCGGTCTTTCCACCATCGTGCACGCCATCCGCGGCTCCCGTGTCATCTTCCAGCGTATGCGCAACTACTCGATCTATGCCTGCGCTGTGACGATCCGTATCGTGGTCTGCTTCGCCATTCTGGCCTTTGCGTACAAGTTCGACTTCCCGCCGTTCATGATTCTGATCATCGCGCTTCTCAACGACGGAACGATCATGACCCTGTCTGTTGACCGTGTGCTGCCGAGCAACACTCCGGACTCTTGGGACTTGACCGAGATTTTCTCGTACGCTGTGGCTTACGGATTGTACCTGACCATGTCCACGTGAGTTGTTGTCCCGCGTCTGTGGCGGTCCGCTGTGTTCTGACGGATACCTTTCCAGTGTTGCGTTTGTGATCATCATCCTCGAGACGACCTTCTTCCAGGACAAGTTCGGTGTCAGCCTTGAGACTTTCCCTGTGCAGCACAACGACCGTCAGCTGCACATGGTTGTCTACCTGCAGGTGGCCATCATCTCGCAGGCGCTCATCTTCGTCACTCGGTCGCACAGCTTCTTCTTCATGGAGCGTCCGTCGACGGCTCTGTTCTGCGCGTTCTGCATTGCCCAGCTGATCTCGAGTATCATTGCGGTGTACGCCAACTGGGGCTTCACTCAGATCCAGGGTGTCAGCGGTGGTTGGATCGGTATCGTGTGGATCTGGGTGAGTCGCGTGTCTGCCTGTGTGCGCGTTGGTCTTTTTTGCTGAACGATGTTTGCAGGACATCCTCTGGTTCGTGCCTCTGGACTGGATCAAGTTCGCGATGAAGGCGACCGTCATCAAGCACCTGCGGGAGCGCCGCGAGGCTGCTGCTGCTGTTGTTGCCGCCTCCACCGACGGTGTTCCGATGACGAGGACCC
Source organism: Mycena citricolor (assembly GCA_963692855.1). Taxonomy (NCBI): domain Eukaryota; kingdom Fungi; phylum Basidiomycota; class Agaricomycetes; order Agaricales; family Mycenaceae; genus Mycena; species Mycena citricolor. Next base: position 1,357,007 of record CAVNYO010000403.1, read on the forward strand.
AGTCCCGTGCGGCGTCTCTCCACGAGAGCTTGTACTCCAACCGTGTCAGCTTCATCAAGCGTGCTGCCCGCAAGGTTGGCTTTGGCCAGAAGCTGTCGATCAAGCCCGAGGAGCTCCAGCGCTTCAGCTCGATCCAGGCGCAGCGCACGGGTGCCACGCTTGCGCGCAACCCGTCGCGGACCCCGGCATAGATCCCGCCGACGATCGTCCACAATACACTCTAGACCTGCCCGTGACTTGTACAACAGACGTCCGATATACGACTGCTACCCTTCGCTTGACGATGCGCTATCCTCCTGCACCCTATTTACCCAGCATACCATCAGCTTCAACCTCATCCTTATTCTGCCCATCTTCTTTGCGATGCCTCGCGCATCGCTACCGTAATAGTTTCTCATTAATATGGAGGCTTGGTGTCGATAGATAGCATGGTACGATACGACTGACGACTATGTTGACTCGCCATATTGCCTTTGAATACAAAATGAATGTGATGGATGTATTAAATTTACTGTGACACTAAAAGGAAGAAAATGTTCGTTCGATCACTGCATCCCGCATTCCTTGGTCGTCTGGGCGCTTGCTCAGTCTCGCGCACACCCCGCAGAAATGACGCGCAGCCCACCTGATGTCGCTTCAGCGCGTCCTTCCGCGAGAACGTCTTGCCGCATCCGTGGCACTCGAACGGGCGCTCGCCCGCATGCGTCATCTTGTGTCGCTTCAGATCGTGGTTGCGGTCGAACGACAGCGCGCACTCGTCGCACGGGAACGCCCGTGTCGGCGACGACGGATACTCTCCGCCGTGCATCGGTGGTGGTGGTGCGATGTACGATGATCCCGGGTAGCTCATTCCGCCGTACTGCTGCTGCTGTGGGTCTGACGAGGGCCAGTGCGAGCTCGCTGGAGGCCCGTACCCGTAGGGTGCTGCGTAGGGCGCCGGCGAGGTCGGGCTCGCCGGGTATCCCGCCACCGCTGCCGCCGCCTGGGGAGAGCTCGGTCCTGCCGAGCCATAGTAGCTCTGGTGCTGGTGCTGGTGCTGGTGCTGGTACGACGCTGCTGACGAGACCGGCCTCGGTTTCGGCTTCGGTTTCGCACTCGGGTCCGGTGGACAGAACGGGAATGTCGTCTGTGCGAGAAGCGATCTGATGTCAGTATGTATCTATGCAGCAGCAGCAGCAGCAGCGCGCGCGCGCCCACGCGCCTGGTGACGTTTCAGCGCGTCCTTGCGCGTGAACGACTTGCCGCAGCCCCGCTCGCACACGAACGGCCGCTCGCCGCTGTGCGTCTCGATGTGCCGCTTCAGATCGTGGTTCCGGTCGAACGACAGCGCGCAGAGGTGGCACGCGAACTCGCGGTCGGGGGACGCTGGATACTCGACGTAGTACGATTGCGACGCCATCGAGCGCAGCAGACCCTCCACGCCCTATATAAATCAGGAACCGTCGATGTATCTGCCAGCGCCTGCCATCCGGATCGAGCAGCCCATGGGGGTGCAGACCATACATAGCTCGTCCCTGAGCCCCGCCCCGGGGAAATACCCAGTCGAGCACCATCTTCTCTCGACATTGGCCCGGCAGATCCCATTTCATTTCGCCGATGGTCGTTAGACGATCTGCCGGAACAAGGACCGGGCCAGGTGACCGTCAAGATCTGAGCAAGCAGAGGAACAGACTGGGCGTCCTGGCGCAGATGCTATCACCGTTCGTTGCACAGTCAGACCCAGAACAGCCGGAATGGGAGCGACTAGACAACGGATGCTGATTGCAGAACGAGCCAGCGTGCCAGAGATGTCGATTCGCCCGGTGACTCCCACCAGCTGGCGTGCCTTGTAGTAGCACAAGGACGTCCGGTAACCCGTCTGATCAGCGCTGCGCTGCGCTTCCCAGATGCACGACACACTTGATGAAAGAAATCACACTGCGTCGTCATCTCCCCATCTCTTTCATCGCGCTCGACGTCAGATCGAAGGACAGAACGTACGTCGCGCGCGCGGTTGGTTGCTCTTCCAGATTCGGAGGATTGTCCTCTCGGTGCTATACGCGCATCGCTGCTTCGCGTGCAAACAACATTGATTGATGTGATACAATCCCCGTGTCGTCGAGTTCTCGGTATCCTGGCAGGCGAGGCTTCTGGTTACCAGCACGATTCAAGGTGTGACCACGGCTTCTGTTTCTCATCTGCTGCTCCTCCCGCGTCCCGATCGTAGAGCAATTACGGGCGTTACGCACTAGGTCGTAGATCAACAGGGCGATGCGGTCATCACTCCCGCGTAAAGTGTGTTAGAGGTTCGGACCAGGCTCCAAGAGCGAGATGGGACACATAGGTGCAGATACACATGGTAAGCATCACTGCGCGATCTCGACGTCTTGGTTGCTGTACAGAACGTCAGAACGCAACGCATCGTCCCTAGTGCGGGGAATGCCACGAATCGTGTTCGTGCTTATGACAACCGGCGTCGGAAGCTGTCGGCCGGTGTTCATCATGGTAGCCCCAAGACTGAATGAATGCGCAGATTTCCAGCTAGTTTGTGTCGGTGGAGAGTTACCTAGTTCAGTCTAGTAAAGTTCAGGGCAGCTTGAGATGCTGTCACGTGCTATTCGATCTGTGATAAGATAACCTACACTTGTTCTCGACGATCATGGCTGGATCGAGATTCGCTCATGTGCGGAACTTTGAGCTTCCTGATCCTCTGCTCCCTGGGACCTACATGGTCCTCAGACTCGACGGGCACTCTTTTCATCGGTATGGGAGTGCTCAGGACACCATTTCTACTCTCATCAGAGCCACGCCAGTTTCTCAGATGAACATGGTTTCACAAAGCCGAACGACCTACGAGCGCTCGAGCTCATGGATCATGCCGCTCGCGATCTCATGGATCAGCACGCCGACACAGTTCTCGCATTCGGTGAATCGGATGAGATGAGGTGCGCAGAAATACGCAATTGACATCCTAATCCTGACACTCCAGTGTTAGCTTCTTGCTCAGAAAGTCGGCTTCGCTGTACAATCGGAGACAAGCCAAGATACTCTCGACGCTCACCTCGTTCTTCACCTCATCCTACGTCTTCCATTGGACGACATACTTCCCGGACACACCGCTGAAGTACCCCCCGTCGTTCGATGGCAGAATCGTTCTGTATCCTAGCGAAGCCCAGATCAGGGACTACTTTTCGTGGCGGCAAACAGACAGTGAGTATCTTACGGTCGAGGCTACGGGGTGCGACGCACTCAGTGACCGGTCCGCAGCGCACATCAATAATCTGTACAATACTGCCTTCTGGGCGCTTGTCCAACAGGGCGGAGAGACTACAACCCAGGCCCACGCTACGCTGAAAGTCAGCCAGTCTCGTTCGCTGTATCGGGGATCGCGTCGTTGACGGTCTTTCGCAGGGGACGCTGTCGAAACAAAAGCACGAAATCTTGTTTTCTCGATTTCAGATCAACTACAACGCCCTCGATGCTCGATTCCGCAAGGGCAGTGTCCTTGTACGAGAAGAGGTTGGTGATCCACCACTGCTCTGGTCAGATCGGAGCCCAATCCTGATTCCCTGCCAGATCCCCAGTGCTGAGGCGGATACCTTGGGTAGAGTGAAGCCGGGAAAATCGAAGACTCGGACTAGGATTGTTACCTTGCATTGCGATATCATCCAGGACCAGTTTTGGAATGAAAGGCCACAGCTCCTCGGATGCTGAGTTGCGAGATTCCCAGATAGACTGTTCGGAAAGGAATCGGCCCTGCCCAGCCTCGCTATCCAGTTGCAAATCTTGGGAGGTGTTGATGATGAATGGTTTGGGATATAAGGCTACACAAGATTAAAAGAGCTACAAGTGAGGGAAGTCGATAGAGAGATAGTAGTGGTATGAGAAACATTGTATCCCAAGAAAGGGCTCAATAGCCATAAGCTAAAGACGGACTGTCCCAGATTGAGCCATAGTGTCCACCAAACATCGCTTGCGGCTGCTGGGACTGAGCCGACACTTCAATAGCCCCAGGATGTTCGAAGGCAAAACTCGCGTTCGAGGCGAACTGAATGCCGGTGAACTCGAACTCGACCTCCTCCGAATCACATGCCGTCTCGTGGATGTACTCGCTGAAATCGTACTCAGGGACAGCGTACGTCTCGTACGAGGATGGGGCGGGAAGGAGGGATGGCGATGGCGATGGTGATGCCATGCACGGCTGCATGTAGGGCGTCTTCCATGGCTCGAGGGAAGACCGCAGCTGCGTGTGGTGCTCATCAACGTGTATCAAGCTGACGAGCTGATCGCTCTCGATCCCAAAGTCGCATGGGCGGTCGTCGTAGGAAGCTGGTCGGAAAGAGCTCAGGGGCACCTGTTTTCAGAAAGTGCATCAGACCGGAGACCTGGTAGTAGCGCAGGAAGGAGCTCACATCGGTGGAGGCCCACGAACAAGCTGCATCCAGCAGATGACTGGAAGAGAGGGAGCCAGACACAGAATCTCCCTGCGCACCCGTCCCGAGTGAAGCGGTAGGAGAGGTACGATAGTGAGCCGACTCGTCGTCTGATGTAGGAGACGACGACGCCGGAGACGATCGCAAAGACGCCTGCCGAGCGGCCTGAGCGAGATTTTTCTTCATCCGCCGCGACAGACCAGCTGAGGTGCCCGGCGTGTAGCGGTAGTGCGGATACATCCGCGCGTGATCTTCCTTCTCCCTCTGCGCCTGCTCGGTGTACGGCCGGCGCTCCTCAACAGACATGCCGCGCCACACGTCTGCTGCGGAGCAGCTCATGCGGGTTTGAGCGAGCGACTTGGGCTGGAGCGAAGCCGCCTTCTGCTTGTGCACGAACTCGGAGCGGAAGCAGAAGAAGGCGTTGCGAGGACGAGGAATGTGCTGGGGCGGAGAGGAGTTGGGGGACTGGATGTGTTCTTCTGCTGTCGACGAATGAGTCCGATGTAGAAGCCGTCCAGTCATATCGAACGCACCGGTACAGTCTGTCGGATCGGAGTGTTGCAGTCTACGCGACTTGCGGTCGGGGTAAGCGATAGTACTGCGGACGACAGGCATGGGGACGCGTAGAGAAGCGAGATAGTTTTGAGCTGGAGTGCTTGCTGGAGTGAGAGACTCGACTGTATTCTGTGTGCATATTGGCCATCCCGAAGATCCTTTTGAATCGCGGCTGAGAAGGGTAACGCATCCATTTCTGGAGCCGTGGGACACTTAACCCTCGTTAATAGCACGTCGTGGCCTTTACTCTCTGATCTCTCACATCGATCATGATGTCTATACCTTATAAGGCAACTGCTGATCATAATGACATAGGTCCCTGCGCAGATTGTAGGTCTGATCCCTTTGTGCTATGGTCGATAAAGGGAACAATCAAAGCGCTCATACCTCGTTGAATATCTTCGCCAAGTTGACAAGCTGTACATGGAATCCCTGATAGGATCGGGCGCGCTTTGGCTCCCTGTATTATCTTATCGTTGCGTAAGTCAGCAGGGAGCAAGGCCCTTCAGTGGTTACTTTCATCCAGTGCATGTTTTAATGGCCAATATATAGTTCAGGAGATGCTTGAAGACTGCGCGGCATGCACAACATCGAACACTCAATTTTGCGCCTAATAGTGCTTCAATCAGGCCGTGTAAAACTGAGAGGACGGGCCGTGGAATACAATCTGCCTTGATAGATACATCCCTCCACAAACCTTGGCCAACTCTCATCCTTCGTGACGGACAGATTGTGCATCCACAACTGACAAGTTCAGGCTTGAGCACGTGAATTGAGCACGTGAAGGCAGGGTTGACTCGCCACCTGACACATTTCAGGTGTCATTCCATCGCGGTAATCAATATCAAACTTTGAATCAACTCCATCATTGCCTCACGATAATCCCTTACTGAGTGTGGGCACACCACAGATTCTCACAAGAACACTCCAAAGCTATGATGAATGATTGGCTACTGCTTGCTCTGCTCTGCGATGGACGCGAACGCCTGGGATCCCTCGAGCACCCCCGTGGTCTCTGATTTCGACTATTTCCGATGGCAGTTGTGGACTCCTCCCGTCAGTACTCAGCAGCCACCTTCCCTATCCTCAGCAGCAGAGCTAACATCCCAACGCTAGCCTTCGGACCAAAGCTCTCCCGGGCCCGTCGTTCAAGAGCAAAACTACGCGCAAATGACGGTATCCTCGACATTTGGGCCAGAAGCCGAGTTCTTGTCTCAGACACCAGACGGTGACTGCGCATCGGCTCCGGACATCGTCTTGCGAACATCTGACGGAGTCAATTTCTATGTCCACTCGGACAAGATCGACGTGGAGAGCCACCGCCTGTCCGGCCACATAACGAGCATCCATCACAGAGATGGGCCCAGCGTCGTCGACGTCCCCGAGACTTCCACGGTCCTGAACGTCATCCTGCATGCTCTTTATGGGATCTCCTGCGCGCAATACTCTCCGTCCGTGGACGTACTTGTTGAAGCTGTGGACTCGATGCTGAGCTATGGGATGGATCCGCAGTCGTTTGTATGTTTGTTCTCTGCGACGTCTTCAGGTATGGACTGACGCGACCCAAGATTCTCCCCTCCACTACGCTGTACTCCATGCTCCTCTCTCAAGCGCCGCTGTCTCCATTGCGCGTGTACACTCTGGCCGCACGATATGACATCATGGAGCTTGCTGTTCCCACCTCTTCACATCTGCTCAGCTTCCAGCTCTCGGCGCTGACAGATGCCGACGTGGAGGAGATGGGGCCCGTGTATCTCAAACGCCTCATGTTCATGCATAACGGAAGAATCGATGCCCTGCGGCGTGCTCTGATGCCACCGCCGTATCCCCACCCGCCCACGTCCGAATGCAGCTTTGCGAACCAGAAGAGTCTGACCAGGGCATGGACGATGGCGGCGGCATATCTGGCATGGGACATACGACCAGGTCAGTGGGCGGCTGCGTGTTTCTCGGTCGTGGCGGGAACAAAACTAATTATACCACGGGCAGATATGTCCACACATACCATCGAAGCATCGCTCCGCCCGCTCTCGAATCTTCTCCCGTGTAACTTGTGCAAACGGGCCCTGAATGATCGGATAAAGAGCGTTGTTATCCAGTGGTCGCTTGTCAAGGTGTGTTCCCCTGCAGTCTCGTTGAGCAGTGTCGCCGATGCGCGCTCCAGCCCACAATCTGAACCAAAATGAAGGAATGACGCGCGCAAATCCGGCGCATAATTCCGCTATAGAATAAATGTATACATCTGGGTAACACCTGTGCCCACTCTGTACTGATATGTTTGGACTGTGTAGTAGGTACCGGTATTATAGGTAGCTTTCGGGGAAACCTGAAACCGAAAGCCGGTTAGCTTCAGGGATGCCCAATGTGACTTGACGATAGTTCTTGAAGCTTGATCGCTCTCGACTTCTCGACTCGAACTTTGTAACCTCCATTGTGCCCTTCAGAGTGGATGACTCCGCCGCGGTTCGTAGCCGAATTTCGTAGCCGATTTCAACTCGCGTTGATCGTCGGTATCGATCGATTCGTGCAGTTCGCGGTGTCCCGTTAACTTTATGTGAGAGATCTGGTAGACTCATGGTAGGCCATGATCATCGCCTGTATCACGCCCAGTGTCTTCCCGTGGATCATGAATCTAGAAACCTCCCACCACCCACCTGGATCAACCATTTCTCTTGAGCCAACCCACAGCATATGTCCTCCACGTCAGCTGCAACACGCAAATGCATCGAAAGCTATAGCTACAGAACAGCTGGGAGCCTCCCGACCCTCCCACTCCACTGCAATAGAAGGATTCTCGTCCTATCTTCAGACGTCCTCGTGACCAAATGCACACCGTCCCTGTGAGCCCAGCCACTCCGGCACTGGATCATCGATTCCCCGCTGCCGTAGACGTCCGAGGCGCCTGGCTCTGGGCCCCGCCTGTGACTCAACGACTCGGAAGGTGTTTCGCCGGTGTTCCTCAGGGCAGACTCGGAGGGAAGCTGAAACGAAGCTCCATCACCGTGACAAATGTGGGTCTTCCCCTGTCAACCTTATTTCTTCTTTGCAGATCTACTTACCACACGTTGACTCGGAGGACGAACTGAGAACGTGGTCATCGAGGTCTGGCGGGATCATGGGTGCATATACGGGCTGTTCAGGACGCGAGCGTCGACCATGTCCATTCAAGTCAACAGGCTGCAGACTTGTGCACAGCGTGGTAGAACACCCCGGAGTGCTGAGGCACAAGAGCGTCTGCCAGCGTCACCACCGGCCCCGATTCCTTGCCAGGCAAGGCATGGTGTCGATCGGTGTCCCAGCGTGAGGGATGCCTCGCGCGGAGATAGCTGGAGCGACTGGGCTGAACGCTTCCAACGAGGATGACTGCCGATCGAATGAGAGCTGGAAGAGGATGGTGCCTTCGAACGTCAGTGATAGAGACGGAGAGGCTGGATAGTTCACTGCAAGAATATGCAGTCGACAATCGTCAATGATCATCGCATAGACCACGATGTTCGTCGGTTCGAGTGTCTTCTCGCCTGAAATTTTAACCGTGGATGCCTGATCTAGGGACCCTTGGCGGTTCTACTGAACAGCTGCTTCCGACAGCGGATCGTTCGGATTCCGGGACCAGCTGCGTGTGGGATTCAACTCCTGCGGCACACAGAACAAGATAAGTACGGAGATGTGACAGGGCTGTCCAAACTCACGGCCCTTGTCTGACAACAAGACCACTTGTCAAACGACACACTGTGACGGGTACCTGCCGTTGAAACAAGCAGAGATCGGCACGCCGACGGGAAAGACGGGCCTTTGTCAAGCGAGGAGGTGGAGGGCATTGAGAAGGGAGACAGCATGAGAATGCAGATACATCATAGTGAGAACAGGGGGATCATCAGTAGTAGTACAGTGTGATACAATGCGACAGCAACGAGTCCAGTCAAGTTTCGACGCCAGACTCCATCCAACAATTAGGCGCTGTGAAAGGTTTCATTCAGAAGGAAAAGATGGCAGAAAGACGAGCACGGCTCACCTCCCAGCGCCTTCCGGCCGACGAACTTATCGGCCCTCTCCCAAAGATCGGGAGCAGTCCCCAGCGCACCGTTGTACCATTGGTTCCAGTAGCACTGGTACAGACCCACAGCAAACCTGTCGTAGTCGGGCCGATGGGCCGGGGCATCCTCCGCAAATGCTCGGGCCTCAACTCGCAGCCGCGCCGGCCACAACATGAGGAGAACCTCGAGACCCACGCATTCGCCGAGCAAGGCATCGAGGAACGCCCACGTGCTGCGGTAGTGCACACTGAGGTGCGTCAGCGCAGGCAGCGTGCCGAGCTGCTGCGCCATCCGTCTCTCCATCGCGGGGGACTCAACGTGGTCGAACACGTCCAGGTGCGTGATCCGGCCGAACACCGCGTAGCGAGAGAGCTCGACCTGCGACAGGGCGCCGAACAGATCCTCGAACGAGATGGCCAGGCGGCGCAGGTGCGGCAGGGTGTCGAGGATCGGAAGCAGTGCGGGCGAGGTGTAGGGCAGCGTGGCGCCAAAGTTCTCCACGCCCGTGCACTGCCGCAGGAAGTCGTGTGCGTCGTGCTGCTTCCAGCAGCGCGCGGAGTCGAAGAGGACGTGGCGGACGGCAGAGTGGAAGAAGGACGCGGGGCGCTTCTGGTTGTGGAAGGACAGCAGGAGGGCATGGGAGGAGCGGTTGTTGGCGATGCGGAGAGCGCGGTAGGGTATGGGCTCGAGCCTGCGCGTACGATAAGCAAGGGTCGCCGTGACAGCGAGCGGGGAGCCTACCATTTCAACACTCGACGCGCGACGCATAACAGGTTTGGCAGCTCTTGTGGGTGGAGGAAAGCTGTCGTCTCGAAGATGTAGTATTCGAGCTCGGGAGGGAGGACCATGATTCAGGCGGAGGGTGAATTGAGGCTGACGTCCTGGAGAGCACCCGTTTTTGTTGGTGGATCTTCCTTCGAAGCAAGGATTGTCCGAGGGTCGGGCAACTGCTGGAATGGCCGGGTCTTGGCCAGGACTTCATTAGGGCTTGTTCGGGAAGCTGGAACTCACATGTCCCTGCCACGGACTTTCACACGGGTGAAGCGGACTCGATGTCGGACACCGGTGGATCATCTCATCAATCCCAGGCTATCAAACGCGATCAGCTGACTGGCTGGCTCTGACGGCAGCAGTAATGTCCTGTCAGCGGGTCTAGTAATTCTACGGTTGAGGCACACGGATAGGCAGCTATGAGAGCGGGACAAGGTTCACGGATATCGGATTCAACTATCCTCCGAACTGTCGGATAATTTCTTCAAATTTCACGCGCCACAGTTCAAGTATAGGCACTCTAACCCACGTTATAAATCGAGCAGACTGTCGGTGCCGGGATCTTGGGTAGTCCTTGCTTGAATTTGAGACGTGCGAGCACTCATTTGTATCCGGGGGAGACATTCCTAGCGTTTTTATCTGGCTGTGACCACCGTGGCTGAGCACAACGGCCAAGATTTAATCCACATCGGGAAGGTGCTTGGTCCGACTCCCTTGTGAGCCGGCGCACTGCAAGGAATTCGATGGGATAGTGTTTGATTGGATGATCCGTGTCCTGCCCTTCGCCTCGACCTTGCCGACGGAGAATCCAGAGACGCGTAGATGAACGATTTCGGTTGATCAACATGCGTCTCCCATGAGCTAGCTAGTATTCCTGTCAGTGTACTGATCCTGCTTCTTGGACTCACTGAATGTGCCGCGGGGTGCCGCTGTGGCACTCCTGCGGCACTCCAATTGATTCGGGTAGATCCGGGCCACCGATCCCAAGACCCGTTGACCACTAGGGCGCTGTCAGCGCTGCCAATGAGGTCTCGATGAGCGTGGGAGCCATCCCCAGCATCAGCCCGGCAACACTCGCCAGTCGACAATGCTAATGGACCCGGACATTGTCGAAGATAGCAGAGCCCTGCGGCACTCCGCGATAACTCCGTACGGTGTCTGCGGCACTTAATGCGGCTCCAGTCCTGTGAGCTGGAGCGCAATATTCAGTGTGTCCTGCCAGAATCCTGCCGGATCCATTCCTGCACTCAAGGGACACGGGGATGGATAGTTCGTCATAGATCCGTTTGGCATGTCGAACGCCAAAATACATAGATAAGCGAACTGTGTCCTGCAAATAACTGCCGCGCGCCTACATGACAGGTAGCAGCAGCGCGTAACGAGTCCTGTGGCTGCAGCGGCAATCCATGACAGGTCCATATCACTTTCAATAAGGGCTTTTATCTGGGGCAGCGAGGTGCGGGGGGAACTGCAGAGTCCGGGCACATTCGTCGAACAAGGCCGCACCGACTATGCTCTTGGCCACGTCCACGTAGCTAGGCGAGAAGAGACGGGGTCTCCTGAAATTCACGTCTCTGGCCATCGCGCGCACGAACCACGCCTCAAGCTTCGGGTCGGAGAACGGCTGCGGCAGCCAGAGCGCGTCGCGCGTCCCCGCCGCCCGCTCGATTCTGACGCCGCTGAGCGTGACGCAGTGAACCAGATTGTGGCCGACGTCGCCCCAGCGGCGGGCGAGTGCGAGCTCCTCGCTGAGGGTCGTCTCCGCAATCCAGCGAGGAATACGATAGACGGTGGTGACCTCGATCCCCTCCAGGCGAGGGAGAGCGCGGAGGACTTCGGGGATGCAGTCGAGGAAGATGGAGAACTGTCCGATCAGATCAGTCGAGGAGGAATCTGACAGTGCGCGGATGCACTGACAGCTGGACCGAGGGCAACTAGGGACACTTTCACGTCGTGAAGAACGAGGTAGACAAGGTCTGGCAAGAACCGAATAAGCGTCAACGGGACCCGCACGTCCCAACCCATCATGTCGTTGGTGACATCGCGAACAGTCGCTTTCGAAAGAGCGAGTCGGGACACTGCCTCAGTCGCAACTGGCTCGTCGCTTCCGTCCGTCCCACGGAAATCCTCTCTGAAGGAAAAGTCGGCCTCATTCCACACAATCGCAACCTTCGTCGTTTGGGAACCAGGCACGATCTTTGCAGCGAGACTGAGCGGTCCGTGCAGCGAACGAAGCTGGGGAAGCGGCACCGAGCCGGGAAATCCCGCTTCAGTAGATGCATCACTCTCCCCATGCATCGAACCCAATGAGGAAGTCGCATCTTCCGGGGGATCAACCCTCAAACTGGTGAGAGAGGGTGTGAGCTTTAGGAGATGAAAGAGCTTGTTCGCCTCGAACGGCACACGCAATTTGCTCAGCCGCACGAATGTTATGTTGGCTGCAGAGAGCGTCTGCACGAGATAGGGTAGTGCGATGATGGCGAGTTCCCGAAGGGTCTTGCGAGCAGCAACAAGAAGAGTGGTGATCAGTTCACATAGTTCGTTGGAATGGAACGGCCAGCCCTTGGAAGTACTGGTGGAAATCCCAGGTGGATGAGTATTTCACCACGTCAGAGAGCGGTTGGCACACACATGGAGAAACTCCGTATCGAGGAATGCAGCTTCCGCCGGCTGACCGTGTCGCAGAACTTGAAGAGAGATTCCATTCCGACGAGATCTACAGTTCTCACTATCTCATGGCGGAGCAACTCCGACAAGCTGCGTCGGGTGAGGCACAGCGCCGAGATCTCCTGCACAGTGCAACACCGTGCAATCATCAGGAGCAGCTCGGGCGGTAGCGTGGAGAGTAAGTCGGAGGTCATGGGGGCGTGCGTATGGGTGTCAAGTGCGCGTCCTGAACGTCCACAGCCGACTTTGTATCATCGGACTCGGCAAACAAGACTGTCCATTGTTCTCAAAACACCACCAAGCGCAGGGGCAGGATGTGGGTTTTGATCGAAATTCGGCATTGCTGGTGCAGCATTCTTGGATTTAAGAGAGTGCACCTCGCATATGCGGGCAAAGACTTGTGACGTCTACGTATACGCGCGCCGTCCTCTGCCAGTGAGAGATACTGATCCAAAGAGAGATGCTACCTGTGGGGTTAAGATCATTGATGTGACAGTGAGAGCCAGGCTTTCGGGAAATTCTCAAAGGTCCCTGCACCTCTTATATTCCGAGCCTCGTGACTGGGCTCGCAAGTTTTTCATGTCTGAGCTACGATGCACACCCTGCGACTCGAGGAGCAGCGAGCTTGATACATTTATATGATGGATCACGCTGCTTGTCTGTGCCGATAAGATTCCCACTAGGAAGCGCCGACTGCGTCGGCAGATGCCTTGCTCCCCAAAAGAACAAACCAAAAGTTGTACGGACGTTAGAGGCAGTAGACAAAAACACATCAGGCACCATAAACTGCGTGCTTCTTCTTAGTCAGACTTTGCTCCTCCTCATCTTCGCAGTCATGCAGTGCCAGCTTCCCATGCTTCAAGGGGCTCGGCGCAGTAGATTGGTTAGCTATTATGCGCATTTTGACAATGTCGGCAGATACCAAATCTTCCTTCTTTGATTGGAAGGTGATGTGAGATAGGTTCATTGTCAGCATCACAGTCGCACCCTGCAGTTTAGACATGTAGTCCTCTGGTGCCATGAGTCTGCCTTCTTAGTCGTCTCAGTCATACACTGGTACACCATGCACAATGTGCGTTCCCTCCTTGAGCATTGCACGAATGGTGTTCCGAGCTTCAGGTTGATGTGCGGGCCAAATTTCAAGATCGTGCACTGTTTAACCCCATTAAAAACAACACCGAGTTATAGCACAGTTCTCTCAGCCTTCCACCATTTGATCACCGGGCTTTATCTGTGGTTAAAGTATTATGTATACTGAGACTGGTCATCAACAATGACTTAGCATGAGTGCGGCGAGATACGAATGACATCATATAGCGACGGAAGAAGACGGAATGACAAACGGAGAGAGCCGGCATCTTTTTGATCGCGAATTATGGTGGTGGAGATGCCTTGACAAGCAAGGCAACGACAAGGCCTGGAGTCGACCATCACCGTTCCTCACTTTACAGCCATCATGATCCTCGCGCAATGACAAGCTATTTCTCACGGGATTCAGGGAAAATCTCAATGTCCAAGCGCACGCTTGGACCTTTCTTTATCCGGACCGTGCTGCCGTCGTCTTCTGCCATTATCGCAGACTTGACAAGAGCCATCCTGTGTTTGATTCTGAACGAGGGCTCCACGGTCCAGGCACGATACGGGACTGGAAGCGGTCTTCTACTCTGCGCAATCTAGTGGTGCGAGTAGGCCGGCTGGGACATATCTGCGCGCGTCCATGTGCATTGGTGCGAGGCCAGACACCGGCTGCCGTCTCTCACGCGCGAATAGATTTCCAGACACGAACACGTTCTGGGTCAAGAGGTTGTCTGCCAGTGTTCGCAATGCAGTCGGCGGACAAGGATAGTCTTGGCCATCATCTGCGTCTAGACAACAATTCTTCGCCTCATTCATCTCGCTATCTAGGCGCTGGCGCTCTAACTTCGCCGTCGGGGCCGTCCGATTCGTGTCGATTGGATTCCCCTTGCAGAGCACTTTGTATTGATCTCACGAGCAACCCGCTCATGGCATTCTAGATAGGCTGCCGTTCACGAAAACTCGGCTGCTCCTGCCGTCGTCGCTGGGATCAATAAGTTCTGGATTTGATTCGTATCGAGAAGACCCCCGCCTTTTGCGTGGTTCTCCATCGACTCTGGTTGCAGGTTTGTTCCATCATCCTTCTTCACTGGTTGCTGCTATACTGACACTCTTCTTCGCAGTCGCGCCGTTCAGCCTACCATCGATTTCTTGGCTCTCCTTCGGTTGCTCTATCTCTCAAGGATGTTTGATCTCCCATCGTCTTGTCTTGCGGAAGGTGCGGCGGTCCGCCGTTCATCGGTGGCCCGCATGAAGTCTGGACCATCGCTCTGACGTCGCAACGCCACCCTCCGTTCGTCTTGCCCATCGTCCATAAGTCCGATCGAAGAGGACATGAGCCAATACATCGCTCCGGCAACTCTTCTCTTTGCGCGGTACAGGACGCCTTGATATTCCGACACCGCCAGGCTTGGACATCCGCGGAGATTTTCGTCATCAAGAACTTTAAGGAGAGCGAGTCGCGCAGGAAGCTGCACCCAGAAAGAATCCGAAGCACAAGAAGCTCCATGACAAACGCATCTCAGTAGAAGAGAGCCACTATCATATCGCTAGGTCGATCCACGAAGGACATCACACAATACGGCTCTCGCTCCTTTCTTTGCCCTGACAAGTGTCTTACTCATCTTTTTCAGGAACCGCGACCGGTACATTTTGTCTCCGAATACTTGACAATCTAATCCGGTGGATCTTCCGTCCACTTGGTGGGTCTATCCCAGACATGAGGTCATTGTTGCCCCGAAGTCCTGTGCCGTGTCTCGGTCAGCGCGGATCACCAGGCACACCAAGGCGACTGGGGCTCCTCGTGTGGCGAAGATTCTCTTGGATGTGATCGACTTTTCTTCACCTGCAATATGTCTTCTTTGCCAGGTTCCGCGGACGTTCCAATGAACAACACCGGCCCGACCGGGAGACGTCTGAATGAGATGGCTTGCAGTCACTTCAGGTCGCAGTTCGTCTGTGCCCTCATCGTCCTTCTAATTGCTGGGAGTGACGGCCAGCCGGGTCCCCTTGGCGAGGTGCCGTCCTTGGGCGTCCATCTCGGGTTTGTCACGATCGATGCCACCATCTACATTCAAATCTCAATCTCTGAAGATTCAACGCAAGACCGCTTACCTTCTTCAAGCTTCAGGTCCGATTTGGTGTTTTCCAGACCTCTGCTCTCGGGATCGTTTCGCATGGAATATCCCCACGATCCATCCTCGCTCCTCTCCAGCCCTCCCACACCATCTTGTCGGTTTCTTTCCCCTTTGTGTGGTCTGGGCAAGATGCTTTCCGAGTCTCGTCAGCTTCTCGCCCGTGTTGTCTCCAGCCCCGTGATTTCCACTAACAGAAAGGCACCTGCTTCCTCCAAGCATGCACCACTCAATATGTCGTCCAGAACGACATTGCCTCGACTCAAAAATGTCCATTCAACCGACTACATTCAGATTGCTTGTACGCAAAAGGTTGCACAAGTCTATTACTCACGCAGACTGTCTAAAGGAGATCCTGGCGGAGCGGGTTCACTGGCCTGGATAGTCAGTTGATAGAACGCTGTCAACCAGGACAGGCAATTCACAAGGCAATTTATTCAACAAGGCAATTTATTCAATGTCCATATTCGGAAACCACATCACGCTGATGAAGTGTATGACTGTTCGATTTGCAGAGGAGAAGAGCAAAGTGAAACTGAATCAGGGTGAAGCAAACCATGCCTCACAAAGGTCGTGGTGATGCAAAAGCATTTGTGTGGGATTTATATGAAAAGCAGATACTGCAGGCTAACTAGTTCCGGGTCACCATCCTTCGCACACAGCGTCGGATTTGGCCGCGCTCGTGATGAACAGCGAGTTACGCCGACTCCGCCTAGCCGCTGTCGGGACAGCAGGTGCCGGTCCTTTGGAAAGGAACGGCACATCGACGTGTTCGACGACGAGCGGCACGTCCCGGACGAGGATCGAAGGATCGACCGGAGTCGGCCTCTAACACGACGACCTCCTACGGCGGGCAAAACGGGAAAGCATGTTTCGGAAGCGAGGAGATTTGGGTGGAGAGGGTGATTGTTTCACTGGATAGGAGGGCGTGGTGTCAGAATCAAGAAAAGGAGATTGACGAAGGCTGAACTCACAATCCTCCTCGGTCAGGATGACTTCCCTGCAGAAGCAGACGTTGGTGACAACGCTGCTCGGTGACGCAGGGGACTCGGCGTGCAAGGAATCAGCCGAGTGATCTAAGAGTGCGGCAGGAGGATTGTGGACTGAAGGGCAGTCAGCGCAAGCAGGGGAAGACTCGTGCATACTACTCACGTTGATCCTCCGTCAGCACTACTTCGCGCTCGAAGAAGGCCCTGGTTGCAACTGCGCTCGCTGTCGGCATCTCGACCTCGGATGACGCCTCAGATGAGGACGTGGACGAGGAGACACGCGAGTCCACAGATGAGATGGAAGCCTTCCGGATGGCGGAAGCCTTCTTCGAGGGGGTAGTGGAAATGTGCCTCGGCAACAAGAAGAGCGGGAAGGTCCTCGGGAGGGCCATCTCGGTCGCAGGCATGGATGCAAGTGCAGAGAACATTGTGGTTGGAGTGTGAGATTGGTATGGGCTTGACCATGGTTCAGGCCCGAAATTTATGTCGATGAGCAAGTCTCAGACACTGGGTGATGCGCGAGCCCCTAACCTTGCATGCGCGTCGATCTTCGTCTGCCCCCATGGGATGACGTCGTTGTTCAAGACCCCCACAACGTCATGTTCTAGTCCGACGAGGTGCAAGCTGAGCGCAAGTATATGCCGAAGACTAGTCTCACGTATCGCATGACAGTACGAAGGTAAGATGGCCAGAGGTTCGAGAGAGCGTCTATCTCATGCCAGGTGAGGACGGCGACAGGCTGTGAGGGCTGTTCTCCAACCCCCCTTCGTCAACCCCACCCCGGACACGTCACGTGACCAACCGCAAGGGACATGGGTTCGAGTCACGGCGGAAATTTCTTATGTCAACTATATTCTTTACTCAAAGCAATGATAAAAACAAATCGATTTTATTTTGAATTTCAATTGGTGTTCTCGCCCATCTGAGCACATTTTGAAGTGTCTGTTTCACTGCTGTTGTATTTTCTCTTCCTTTGCTTGTGCTCAGCCCTCCTTTGATTTGTCAAATTTTGTGACCGACAACAAGCACATATTTGGTATTGATGATCTGGAGGGAGAAATTTTTTGCATGTACAGGACGCGAGTCGGAGGTGGCAAAGGAGTCCAGTCCGTACTTGGCTCGGTTTCCAAAATCCAAGCAGAATCATATGAATGCACCGCGCGAGTCCCGAGCAAAAGTACCTGGAAAGTAGACGCAAGAGCGCTTCGAACCAATGACCACACAAGCGCACATGTAACCGTTCACGGCCTTTACCATTAGTCAATGATGCTTTAATGGAAACGTTCATATTATTCATTCTATTATTAATAGTGCTTGAGGGTCACGTCTTCGGACCCATTCTAATGATATTTCGAGTCAGAATAGATACTGCAGTCATTAATAATACAAAAAGACGCAGAAAAACTATTCACTTGTACAATACTATGTATGTACTCGAGATGAACTCTGTCAGGTGTTGCCGAAGGCAGGGCACGTGACGTGTCCGGGGTGGGGTTGACGTGGGTGGACTCTGTTCTCCCACGAGTGGGCCGCAAAAAGCCGATTTCGTTCATGAAGCTTGCGGATGCGCCCTTTGCTCGTTGCATGGAGAAAAGTCGGTGCTCAGTGGCGATATCCAATTGCGAAAAACGAAGCTGCTTGTTGACAGTAGCTCGTCTATCATTCGCAGCAGGGTGCAGAGAGGAGCGGGGATGCAGTTGAGCGATTTGGATCCCTTCACGCGGTCACGTGCCGTCACATCAATCAGCACACATCGGCCCAACTCTCACGTTGCAGGCATTTACACCTGAGCACTTTGAGTTTGGAATGTCAGATACCGTACGGGCACCAACGCAGACCAAGGTCACAGGAGCTGCGGGACAAACACTGCAAATTGTTGTTCGAATGCTCTCGCGGTGTACACAATTCTGCGACAGGTGTCAAGGGATTAATGGTGTTCTTCATGAACTAGATGCTGAGAACAACTCAGTATCAAGGTCACACGATCCAGGCCTCCACCTCAATGTACGGTCCGTAACGGAAAGCGGTCCAAAGCAATACGAAATGATCAGCCTCAGCAGGGGACCGGAACCGCAGATTCAGGTACGCTTCCTCCGCTGTATCGATCTCAACCGACAAAGGACGGACGAGTACGCTCCTGCCAAGTCCGCCAAGCATCATCTGCACCTGGCGCTGCGGGTCGGAGTCTAGATCAACCGGTCCAAAGTGCACGATGACATCTGGCTCCGAGGATGCAGAGTGCAATTCGCGCGCCTTCCCCTTCCCCTTCCGACCGAAGTAGATGTCGCCCGAATGTTTGAACCCCCGTTTCAGAGCTTCGACAATATCAGCTACTGCCGGTCGAGCCGCCGCATCGACATAGAAACACGACTCGACCAGATCCCACAGCGGCTCCGGCATCTCCACTCCTGACTTGTCGAGTGGCTTGTCAGGATATGGCGAGGTTTGCGAGGATTTAGTATCCGACAAGGCCAGGATCAGCGCGCCATCCGAGAAGTGGGCGAAAGGGACCTGCCCCTCCGTCCAGATCTGTGTCGCCAGTCAGCCATTCAACCCGACCCGAGACAGGAATCATTCTCACCTCACAGAACAAACAAGCAAGAGCCCAGACATCCGACGCTGTGGTCCGCTTGAACGACGCGTCTTCGCGGTAGACCGAGGGGTGGATCAGTTCCGGCGCCATCCAGCGCAGTGTTCCTCCGCGAGTAGATAACACCGTCGACTCGCTCTCGATGAATCCCGCCAGCCCAAAATCGGTCACCATCGCCCTCCCTTTGTCGACGAGCACGTTCCGCTGCGATGCAGTTCAGTCTGGGGCGTGCGAGCAGTTTTGGTCGCAGGCTTACAGCGCAGAGATCTCCGTGGATGACATTGGATGAATGCAGATATGCCAGGCCATCCGCGATGTCTGTAAGCTGGGAAATTCGTCAGCTCAATCACACGACGCGGAAGGTCACTTGCCAACGAGATCGCGTAGCCCGAAACAGGCGAGTTCTCCGCCATGTACTTGAGCACGCTTCCCTCGGGCATCCAGACAGAGACCATCGCAGGCCGGTTGGGGAACGTGGTCCCATCGACTCCGAGGAAAGGAACGATGTTGGGGTGGCGCAGGTAATGCCAGACCAGTGCCTCCTTGGCGAACTTCTTCAGCATGGCCCGGCGCTCGTCGTCCGACTGCGCCTCCGTGATTTTGAGCACTTTGAGCGCGACCTGCACCGGCGCACCCGCCGCATCGAGGCATTCGCCCTGGTACACGAACGCGAACCCGCCAGCTGTGATGGGATGGTCTTGGAGCAGGGTCATCCCGTGGACTGCGAGTTCCTCTGGGAGGATCCCCACGAAATCGGAGAGGATGCGAACCAGTCGCTGGGCACGACGATGGAAGACAATAGTCTCCTTAGTGTCTGCGCTGCCGTGGCCGGCGCTGGCGACCTGTTGACAGTGTTACAACAGCCTAGCCAGACAGTGTGAACGCTGCCCACCGAATGGACAAGGTTGAGCACGGCATATGCATCTGTCTCAGAGACGTCAGCTTTGAGCTTGAGCTTGTAGTCCGTGATGCCAAAGATCGCAGCCAAAGCAGGACGGAGACAAGCATTGTCCTCGCGGATAGATTCTTCGATGTTCCGGTCCGTGACAGACGGAAAGGTCGCCAGAAGCTGCACTCGTTTCGTGAGGAATGATCATCGACGTCGAGATGATCATAGCAACCTTTGTCAACAGCTTGCGCCCCCGGTACACTCGCGATAAAGCGTCATAGTTGTCCCCGAGAGAGTTGTCCCTGTTGACCAAGGTGATCTTGGATTGGGCGCTCGCACAGAATTCACCCAAATCTTCCCATATCCTGAGAACCGCGCAGTCAGAAGACGGGTCTTGTTTCCGTCATGTTTCGAGACGCACTGCTGAGTGAGCACATCATCCGCTCTCGGTGTGAATATCTCCTCTAACAGAACATTGAACAGGCCCTATTGTTGTATCAGCAATCAGGCAACGGGGACACAATCGTGAGCAACCTCAAGATACAACGGAGACACCGGTGGGTTTCCAGAGTACCGGACTTTGCCTGCATGAGAGACCGAAAGAAAGTACGCCATCGGAACGTAGACGTGCTCGGAAATCTCCTGGAACATCCCAGGAGTACCGAGAACGACGAAATCGAGCATGCGGTCTCGGTTCGCAAAGATGACCCGGATGTTTTCGCAAAGTTCTGCACCCTGATCGACGTCGTTCATACCATGAATGACTACAACAGCATGTTGTGCGCAGTCTCCGCTGTTTTCCCGTTGCCGTTTCTTCTTCCAAATCTCTTGCAATTGGTCCACAATCGATTGGTGGCCATCCTGCCTGGCAAGTCAGTGTGTTGACCCCTCGTCATCGCACACAAAGAAAGACCGACGAAATCGTACTCGAGCTCGTCGACAAACTCGGGACCAGTGCATTCGCTCAGCCGATGCTCCAGCGCAGCCGACACACCCATGGTCTTGCTCGCATCGATGCAGAGGACGGTGTGCACGGTTTCAATCTGATTCAGGATGTCCTGCAGCGCGGTCGCACAGAAACCGACGTCGTTGCTGGTGGGAACCGTAACCCACAATGCGCGCCCTGCCTCCGGCAGCATGTTCAGGGTGCACCAGTGCCTCACCGAATCCTCAAACCCGTCAGGCAGACTCCATTGCACACCAGGGAGGGCCGCCAGGGGCCGTTCGAGATCGCTTGGAAGGCGAATCGGCCTAGCGCGCATGCTGTGCACGAGTCGGGCGAAAAGGTGAGGTTTGCTGACCTGGTATATCGGCCAGGTGTCGTGCTCGAGGTTCTGATCGAGTAAACGCATGACTGAAAACTCTCGTGAAGTACCGTAGTCTGAGATCAAGAATGGGTCGCACCGGATACACGACGAAAGTACTTGATCCGCAGAGGCGTGAAAACGATCGCAAGCAAACAGGCGACGTTGTTGAAAACTAGGAATCTCTGGTACCACGAATCAGCGCGCGAAAATGGTGTGGGGCATAGAAAATGGTTCCGACCTGCACCCAAACTCTCGAGCGCGCATTGGCATCGACCCAGATGCTGATGCCAAGTACTGGCGTCCGGAATCGCAGCCAGAGTAGTATGGTTTCAACTACTCCGACACACTTTCTCGGGTGTTAGTCAAGATCAAGCTGAAAGAGACCATGGAGACGCACAAGGATCATATAGTTTGAGAGCTGGGCAACCACCTCCGAAGCCTCAGAGTAGGACCAGGGTGATAGAATCAATGTGAGCGTTCGGATTACGAAAATCATGGCTACAATAATGCTTTTCAGAGTGACTCTTAGAGAAAACAACGGTCCAAGCCTTACAAAGAAAGAGAATGGACACAATGCCGGCCCCATGATCGACCATCGACGTGACGAATGCATAAAGTCCCAAGACGGCAAGCAAGACTGCCAAAACGAATTGGCTGGCGTAGTAGAGACGACCCCACTTCCCGACCTGTGCACTGTTGGGGTCGAATTGCAGCATAGGTGTGTTGCTGCTCCGGTTAACCTTGGATGCGATCGTGTATGCATAGCCTTGCTGTCTGATACGCCCGCGGGCGCTTAACATATGCCCTGATTAAGGATAATGCGGCGAATCAACTCCAGCGCCAGCGCGATGCATGCGGTCTGGTGTGCTCACTGGGCTGGGTTTCCGCTCGTGAGTCCCGGCCAGATCACCCACGAGAAGTAACATGGCCAAGCGAGGGCGCGGAGGAATTCTGCATGACTTTCGGAGTGTGATCACTCCGTCACGGCGTGTCCCAAACGTCGGTCACACGACATCTCATTTTCCCACGCTCGTCAGGGCGCCCGCTTTGTCTCGACATCGCCTCGACTCGGAGGTGCTCATCCCAACTGGACTTCGTTCAGATTGCTCGCAAGCAAGTCGTAAGGCGCTGGGAAAGTCTAGCTTACTTACTGAGACTACGGAGAGCATAATCCTGGCGACGCAGGTCCGCTAGCCTAGTTAGACCGTTGAGAGGGCCAAGTCAGATAATTCACGAGGCTATCAACTTGGCCTTGATGTCGAGATCGGCGGAACGGGGGTTGCAGCAGACACTGATGCAGGGTATAACTGGTAAACTCAGGGAAAGAGAGTGGCGAGGAGAAACTGATTTAGGCGTAAAAGAGAATGTCTCATCATGTCGTACAACGAAATCTCACAGGCGTCGTGGAGATGGAATGATTTTTTTTTGGGATTTATGTGAAACAAAGTGGTGCGCTAGGTAATTCCGAGTCACCACCCTTTGCACACAGCGTCGGATTTGGCCGTGCTCCTGACGAGCAGCGAGCTACGCCGACTCCGTCTGACCGCTGCCGGGACAGCAGGTGTCGGTCCTTTGACAAGGAGCAACACACCGACGCGCTCGACGACGAGCGGCACGTCCCGGACGAGGATCGAAGGATCGAACGGAGTCGGCCTCTAACACGACGACCTCCTACGGCGGGCAAAACGGGAAAGCATGTTTCGGAAGCGAGGAGATTTGGGTGGAGAGGGTGATTGTTTCACTGGATAGGAGGAGGATGTGGTATCAGAATCAACAAGAGGAGATTGACAATGGCTGAGACTCACAATCCTCCTCGGTCAGGATGACTTCCCTGCAAAAGCAGGCGCCGATGGCAGCACTCTGCGACGCAGGTGACTTGATGTGCAAGGCAGCAGTCAAGTCATCTGTGAGTGCGGTAGGAGGATTGCGGACTGGAGGGCAATCAGCACAAGTAGAGGAAGGCTTGCGCACAGGACTCACGTTGATCCTCCGTCAGCACTGCTTCGCGCTCGAAGAAGGTCCTGGTTGCAACTGCGCTCGCTGTCGGCATCTCGACCTCGGATGACGCCTCAGATGAGGACGTGGACGAGGAGACATGCGAGTCCACAGATGAGATGGAAGCCTTCCGGATGGCGGAAGCCTTCTTCGAGGGGGTAGTGGAAATGTGCCTCGGCAACAAGAAGAGCGGGAAGGTCCTCGGGAGGGCCATCTCGGTCGCAGGCATGGATGCAAGTGCAGAGAACATTGTGGTTGGAGTGTGAGATTGGTATGGGCTTGACCATGGTTCAGGCTCGAAATTTATGTCGATGAGCAAGTCTCAGACACTGGGTGATGCGCGAGCCCCTAACCTTGCATCCGCGTCGATCTTCGTCTGCTCCCATGGGATGACGTCGTTGTTTTAGGCAAACGGAACGTGACATTCTCGTCCGACGATGTTTCAGCTGAATGCAAGTGCACAGGGCGGGATTCACACGAATGTGGGGAAGGCCCAGTCGGTGATTCTATCTGCGGAAGAGTTGGATGTGTGAGAGCGATGTTTGGGACCCATATACTGTCAGCTGCAAAGGGCGCGTTCCAATCCTCAAGTGGATCATGTGTCTTGACATCTTGTTGTGTGCGCGCGCCTGGGCGGAAAGATTGCAACGACATTCGAAAAGACTGCGGCATACATTGAAGACAGAGTCGGTAGAGCGGGGGGTCTGGAGGAAGGTTAGATCAACACCCACTCGATGCACGAAGAGTACAACTCTCACTAATACCTGGTGCACATCCGAATAAGAAGCTTGTCCGATTGACGATGAGCCCGGAACGAATGTAGGGGAAGTGCCCCAATGGAAACAGTCTCGTCGTCCAGACGCGCGTGAGTACTGTCTTCCAAGGATGACCCAGGTCGGTCTGCGCGTCATCTGCTCGAAGGCTTGCGGACACGGAGAACGCGGCCGGAATCGGACGTGTGCATGCATGTATAACAAGCGCACGAAGGCGGGCATGAGGGCATAGCATCTTCGCTGTCGATGAGCCATGGGTCTCGAAGGATGTCTTGTTCAGAGGGAGGGCTGGCGAGAGGCCGAGGACTGTACCATGCGTTGGCTGCGGAATGAAAGCTCATTTATGAGGCTCTCTTCGCACATGTCCTTTGTGCTCTGCAAGAAAAAAGAAGTCGTCGCTGACTCGAGTAGCGACACCCAGCTGCTGTGTCCAGCAGGACTGCCTGATGAGAGAGCGTGCGCGTGTCTTCATGAAGTTGCTAACGAGCGGTCGAACGAGACTGGAAAGCGGAATGGCTCTGGGCCACTCAGTCTTGGCGGCAACCGCTGTCGGGTCGGATCCCTTGACGCGGTCACGTGTCATTCAATGACTTTCTGGTTGTCTATCTCCTGCACCCTGACACGCTAATGAAAGCGTGGAAGAAAATTGGTAGAGAGCAATAACTCAGGGAACGGCAGGCAGGGCTGGAACATCGACGCGACGAAGGTCCCAAGGACTGCGACGCACCACAACTTATTGGTCAATTGCTGTCGTGGCGACGCGACTTCGATATGGCACGGAAAGAGTTACACCCGATTGATACATTGTCTCTGGTCGAGAAATCCTGAGAACGGGAAATGGATGCCAGATAGTCTCAAGGATATCACGATCCTGGCCTCCACCTCGATGTTTAGTCCGTAACGTAAAGAAGGCCATAGCAAAATGGGTTGATGATCCTCAACGTTAACGCATGACCGGAGCCGAGAATCAAGGTACGAAGCCTCTCCGCTCCTGCTGCTCGATAGGCCTGCTTGTTTAGGGCGATCCAAACAACAGGGACATCTAGGGTGAGGATAAGTGCTCTGTCGCTTCGCACTCATACAAGTGTTTCTTCCCAAGAAATCTCAGTCAGAGCGTTTCTTCCAGAGAAATTGTCTGAACTCGTGTCAGTGCAAATATGTTATGAGATTATTCGCGCCCAGCTCGGCAACAGCTGGTACTGAAGCCACCTTAATTAATCGACCCCATGTCGTCCCTTCGTTCAGCAAGCTCCGTTGCGGAGTGTCAACCTAGTTGTGGACAGTTGCCCCCCTCGAAACTTTCGACTGTCCTGCCAAGTCGGCTGGAATGTTCCCGAAGATCGACCCTTTCCCAATGCGATCACTGCAATCAATGCACGTCACGATCCTGCGTCTTTGGCTCTTTCTCCACAATGCGCTGTCTCAATGGAGGGCCCAGCAAGATGTCATGAACGAATTCAATCTGGCAACTACGGCAACGTTATGGGCTGCTAAACGGAGTTTCAATCAATATGAACGCGGTATAAAAGCAGAGCACGAAAGCCCATCTATCCTCAGCTCCTTCCTCCACTCGTTCTCTACTCAACTCATATCAGGCTAGCCCTGTTCAGCACTTCAATACCCTTCTTCTTGCGATCTACATCGGCCAGCCGCTCAACGTATCCTCTTTCCACTTATCAACAACACTTGCCATGTTCTCCCGCGCTCTCATCGTTTTCGTCACTCTCCTCCATGCCTGCACGTTGAACGTGTCGGCGCACGGAACGATCACCAAGATTCAAGGCGCTAACGGCGTGGCCGGCGCTGGATTCGGTCCGTCCATGGCTTTCGTCGGCCGGGGGAACATTGCTGATAGAACTTTGCAGGGATCATCGCCTCGACGCCCCGGGATGGCTCGCGGCCCAACCCTTTCGAGCAGGACACCAGTGTCATTCGGAACCAGGAAATCGACAGCGGCAGGACCGGTGCCTGCGGCCGCACCAAGGCTGGCGGTAACAACGACGTCACCGCTCAGCTGGCAGGTGTGTTCTCTCAAGCCGGGTCTGCGGTATCCTGTATGCTGAATCCCGTCGACCAGCTGCCTCTTCGGCCGGGCTTCCCTCAGCGGCAGCCGATGGATCGGTCACCATGACGTTGCACCAGGTACATCGGTTTTGAGCTCATGCAGCAGAGGACAATCTCTGAGCCGACATTTCTGCTTGCAGGTCAACGGAGACGGCGCTGGCCCGTACACTTGTGACGTCTCCGGTGACGGAGGAAACACCTTCCAGGCCGCGGTAGTGACCACCCAAGTCCCCGGTACCCGCAGCCGCTCCAAGGCCACCGCCACGGACTTCCCGCTCGTGGCCCAGATGCCAGCGTAAGTCGCTGCTTCGGTCCGCTCATCCATTCCACGATGCCGACCAACCATTCCAGGGGTATGGCCTGCACTGGAGGGCCTAACGGTGACGCCTGCATCATGCGGTGAGTCTTGTTCGAGTTGGCACTGGGACTTCCATACTCACTCATACATCGCAGATGCCGCAATTCGGCAGCGGCAGGTCCGTGCTAAGTTTCTGGCCCTTGGAAGCATCCTTGACTCAACTTTGTGTTCAGGTCCCTTCGGATCGTGTGTTGCTGTGACTGGTCCATCGAATGCCGCTGCTGCTGCTGCTCCCGCCGCCGCTGTTCCTGCTGCTGCTGCACCCGCCGCTGCTGTTCCTGCTGCTGCTGCACCCGCCGCTGCTGTTCCTGCTGCTGCTGCACCCGCCGCTGCTGTTCCTGCCGCCGCTGCACCCGCCGCTGCTGTTCCCGCCGCCGCCGTTCCTGCTGCTGCGGGGTGAGATCTCTCCTTCAGACCCGAGAACTGGGACTAACTCATGATCAGCGCGTCGACTCCCAAACGCTATGTCGACTCTCGCATCGTAGGAAAGCGCACTGGAGGATACTGGCTGGACGCGCAGTAGATTGCCACTCTTTTACCACGAATGTAGTCTTTCCCTTTTTCCCAATCTGAATTGTTGTTCAGTACGCCGCAAAGGGGTCAAACCAGAGAAAAGCATTGACGTTATAGAACAAGCAGCCAGAAAAACCACACATTCAGCGCTGTGCACAGCTTCGATGGGTTTTCGAAGGATGTGTCCCTTTCAGTGCGTCGATCGCAGTGTCACTCGGGTTGTATCTTCTTTGATTCGCTCTTGATGAAACCCGCAAGCCGAAAGTCGGTCACGAGAAACTCGCACTGGTATGCAAGTAAGAAGCCGCCAGCCGTGACGGAATGATTTTGGATCAAGAACGTCTCATGAATTGCCAGTCGCTCCGGGAGGCTTCCGACGAGGTCGGTAAGAATGCGGACTAGTCGACGTATGCACCGGTCAGAGCTGGAGTCTTCGCTGATGGCTTTGAGTGCATAGCCTGTCTCGATGACCTGTAAGATGTGTGCGAAAGCGAGGGCCCGTTGGGTGCGCTATGTCCAGAACCGGAGAGTGCATCTGCTCCAACTGCTTCATCCCTAAGCCCCTGCTTCCAGACGCGGATCTCCAAGGCAATTGCGAGAGCGTCTACAAATGTCATGCTATCTTGCATAATCTGCCCCCAGATCCGGCCAATTCGCTCGCTGACTCAAGGATCTGGCGTGAACAATCATAGGGATGGCCAGTCACCTCCCTAGCAATTAAATCAGGATGTCCAGATTCAGACGAGCTTTGCGGGCCCGACAAAGTTGCCACAACGCATCAAGTCGGCAGGCAAAGGGTTCTGGTGTGTGGCAAGAGGAACGACCTGCCCCGGGTCTGTGCACTTCTCGAGAATCCCGGGCCGGACTTTGTATCCGGTTGTGAGAATGCTATCCAGTATGAGCGAGCCGCTCAAGCACTCACCGCTTCAGAAGCAGATGTGTTCACCGCTGATTGAGACTCACTGTCCAACAGGGGACCGAACAAGTTCTGTCCATGCTTCAGGATTCAAGAGAGAATAAGACAGACAGCTTGACACGACCTTGAGATATAGAGGTTACGGGGCCTGCTTGGAATTTCTGACTATCCCATGTGGCCTGGTACAAAGAGAATGCCTTGGCCAGCGTGAGAACTTGACTTCGGTGAGTTTCAGGTTGCTGACGACATGCATTAAGCAAGGGGGTGGCGCACTGGGCTCGGAGAACTTACCTGAGCATCGTGCGATTCGTGAATCAGGGAGAAGTAATCTACGAGTAGAAGCACCTGAGAACAGCAGCAAGGTTGGTATCGCCTCCCCCTTTTCGTTTCGTTCACATCGACGGACAAACAGTATGCAGGGTGTTCAGAGAACCGAGAAGGGCGTGGACTTAGAAGGCCCAAGAGATGCAATCGGAAGACACCAGCTCAAAAAAGCACGCCGATTCTGGGTGGAAGGAGCCAGATATCCCCAGCGAAGCATAGGATCGTTGCATTAGAGAGACGGTTTCCGAGCCAGAATTGAATGATGAGAAAGATTAGCAAGGACATACGCTATAGGCTGTATAACCCCACAGAACATGCGGAGATGTCTGCGAGCCATAGAACCCACAATGGTTGCTTGCACCGATAGCCTGAGCGACCAAGAAGACAACATCAAAGACGATTGTTTGACACGAACTCTTCGCGATGCGTTCGAGCCATCCACGATTCCCTTGGTATTTCACGCAGGAGTAATATGTATCCCTGCTTGACAAGTTTTCATGCTGCACGTTAGAAGATGTTCATGGATTTTCGGAACAGCAAGCACGTCGTCATACGTATTCATGAAGAAGGGAAAGATGAATCAGTCCAATCAGAACTTCCATAGAGAGAGAGAGCATCGAAATTTGCTCGTGATCGTATTTGTTTCAGACGGTATCTCGGTCCGGAAAATCTTCGAGGGGAAGAGATGGGGGAGTTATCGAGAGGGTTTATCGTGATGGATGGTCGTTGCGTGTCGTGGGATCAGATTTGTCATCCATCACATATTGACCCATGTCGTCGTCGACCACTGCTTCCCAGGAGGAGCTCAAGGCCAACAAGGTACCGCTGCAATGGCGGGACGGGTGCTCTGCGTGCGTTTATGCTCCCAAGACGACTTTCTTCGACGCCTGACTTTCCGTTCTCATCTCACCATCGCTTTCACACCGCAAATGCACTCAACCCCTGCGTGAACGCACGAACCTTAGCCTCGTCATTCCCCTGAACATCTGCCGCAAGAAAACGCTTTATATGCCGTGGGAGTGCGATCATGAGAGGCACGCGTACGAAAAGTGCGTGCTCCGCGCCCTCGTCTGTGACGCTATAATTGACCCGACCGTCTCCGCTGGCCTTCCAGATGCCAATACGACGAGTGCGTCTTCTCCATCCTGGGGAGATCCCCGACTGACGTGGTGTTACAGCTACCTCCGGCGCATGAAGGCCGCAGCGAAGCTCAAGGCAGAGGCCGCAGAGTCCGCGTGATGATCCGTTTCGCACACCGTATCTACCTCGTCCTGTTCTTCCATGCCTCTGCCAATGCCAAAGAAGCGCCATATAGACGTTCTAGTTTGCTCTCCCCGGCTGCTTTCTTCGTGACAAGGAATGATTCTTCTCGGCGACGCATGTCTCTTTCCCCGCCTTCGCTATGCTCGGTCGTCGCGATGTTCAAATGCAAGCCACCTTACCAGGTCGCTTCTGGCGTCTTTTTCTCCCTCAGACTTCCGGCCCATCGCGACAGGGATGAACTTCAGTGTGCATGGAACTGTTCGGATGTGGCTCGATGGTTCGGCTCAAGCACTGTAGATGCTAAACTAAGGCGTGGTGGGCTTGCCATCTGGGAGACCGTCTGGCAAGTAGCTTGAGACCAATCACGATAGGTCTTGCATTTGACACTCTGAACGAGATGTTGGCACAGGCGGAAGAACACCTTTTCTCAGGTGGCTCTTCTGGCCTGGATCCAAAGCAAATGCAACCATGCCCCGGTAAACCGGTCATGCATCTTCCCGCTTTCTTTGATGTGTAAACTATTCTCGATTTCTGTACAATTCACATACTACACCAACTTGTTGCTGCTAGCTCTAAATTTGCCAATAACGGTCAATAAGCGGACCGTGACCTGTGACCGTGACAGCTATCGTTCTCGGCCACGCCGTTTTGGGCATTACGCGTTCTCCGCCTGCTACGAGATAATGCTGCAGATATGCAGGGCAGAGGACGGAAGCATTATCCAGGTACCTACTGTTCTCTATTTCCGTCGCTTACTGACACTGCTCCAGACCAATGCTGGGGTCCGGGACATTGAAAGGTGTGACGGCCTTAGGCACACCTGAGTACATTAGACTTATTGGCTTCCCCAGGATCGGCAGTGTCGAGCTTTTCATCCATCAGGAGACGGGAATTGATCAGGATGCTGTTATTGCGTATCTTCCGGACGGGAAGAGGCTGACGAATAGCAATCTTCGGGAGTTGAATGGGTCGCAGACCCAGGTCTGTTTAGCTTTCCTGCTCTGGGCGCAATCTTATCGTCCACAGTCTATCTTTGTCTTCAACAAGTACTATCTTGACTTGAATATGGACGAAGTGCTTCGTGAACTGTGTTACCAAGCCCCCATGGCACCTCCGATTGAAGGTGTGCGGGTCCGTATGCCTGCTAGTCGCCCGCTCACTCTTCCATTTCAGACGCCATCTCAGCTACGCCGCCGTTCAGGCCTTCGCAAGTCGCAGCGTCCTACCACCGAACGGCGACGACACACATGAATCATGTCACCCACATACTGGCCACGCTGCACTGCCAACACGATGCGTTGCGGGTCGCACTCACCAGTCTCGACATGCACGTTCTGGCCGTCACTGAAACATTCGAAGGCGTTTCCGCTAGTGCCCAGGTAGAGCTAAACAAGCAGACCGTACTGCTGGCCGGACTGGAGGCTGATCTAGATATCATCGGTCGTGTGCGAGTTCACACGGAATTTGTTTCCCTTGCTGTGAGGAAGGCGATTGAGGCGGGGGAGAAGCCGAGGACTTTGGGTGACTACGTGTCGGATAAGAGGATGAGGCAGGTCGGGAACACTTGCTTGAGAACACATGGTACGTCCTCTTCGATTCGGTGACTGTTCCCAGGTGACGTCCATGCAGAGGATCTCCAGGAAATGTTTCGCCAGACGAAACAGGCTGTATCGCATCTGCGGAAAGGCGCCGATGGTGTGCGTGTTCTAGTAATGGCTGTCAGGTATGTATGCCTCTCCGGATTGGGCCTCACGTGAACTCACATGAATCCACAGCCTTCTGGACGAATCCGAGTTATGTGCTCAGCGCTCTCAAGATCTCGTTGAAAAGATCTCCCGCGGCGCACTCGCACTAGAAGGTATGCAAATGAACCTTTCTCACTCCGTGTAATTAAGATTGTTCCAGGCCACGTTCCCGATCCGGATGGTGTTTTACAAGGTACTGCTTTCGCTTGTGCGAATACCTACGGGCTGCTCACTACGAGTAGAGCTCCGCCAACATGACTTTTCACTCCGCCAGGAACTGCAATACATGGCCAACATCAAGGTACGCAGCAACTCCTTCCGTGTCTTGTTTCTCAGCTCCAATTCACAGCGCAGAACTCGTACACTCAATACTGCATAGGTGCTCTGCGGACGATAAGCATGCTGAACAACGACATGGTGCAGATACCGCCCATGCTTGCCGCGCTACAGACAAGTTTCCGGGGGAGGAACAGCTTCTCGCATATCCAGCGATTGCACAGCATGCTGTATGCTTACGGCGCGACTGTGATTGAGATCGTAAGGAGGAAGGAGTTTGGTGACTAGACTTGCATGTTGATCACACATGGGCTGACCTGGGATGCAGCACGGTTCTTCTATCAGCGAGCACAGAGCATACTGGAGGTCATGGCCAAACTCTCTGCGACAGAGAAAAAACGGAGGCAGATGCATCGTGGCGAAGTGCATGGTCAATTGCCGTTCGAGACCAAGGGAATGAACGATCCGGTTCCCACGATCGACTTTTCACCTTCTGGTAGCTTGGATGCCACGTATTCTTTAGAGCGAGAAGACATTGACGGTCTGTCTGCTTTTCCAAGCGCCAGTCTCTCGGCACTCATATTTCCCATCCAGGTTTGTTTAATATCTTGGACGACATCGAGAATGCATGTTCGGACGATGCCGTTGCACTCGCTGCCGTACGTGAAAGCCGGGCCGGGCTACACAAGCTAGTGGTGAAGATGGACAGTTTGGAGGCCGGCTTCGATCGGATTGCGGAGCGATCATTGCTTTCAGCTTCGCGGCTGTCCTCATCGCGGCGTCGATGTGAGTTTCTTCCGGATGAATTCTATATCGTGTCCTGATCATTCATGCAGCAACCGAAGCGGATGAGCAAGCGTTTCAGGAAATGTCTCAACAGATTCGAGAAGCCCAAGAGTTCCGAATGCACCAGGAAGCGGTGCATCGAGAAGAACGGCTAGGTCTGCAGGGTCAGATCCATCAGCTCCACCAAGGACGAGAAAGTCTGGAACGTGAATTGACCGAGGAGAGGCTAGTTTCGGATAGTCTAAGGCATGAGTTGTCCACGGTATGTGTTCGTGTTGTGAGCAGCTGGAGCCCTGACAGACTTCGCAAGATTCGCGCCGATCTCGATGATGCCAAGGCTCTCGATGCGAGAAATTCGGAGAAAATGGCTGCTCTGCTGGCTGAACAGGCTGCCAACCTGCAAACACTCGAGGAAGCGCGATCTCGCGGGGAGGACCTCGAGGGGCAGATCCAAGCTGAGAGGGAGAAGGTTGAACAGGCTCTGAGCGAGGCGGGCCGAGAGAAAGACCGATTGCTGCGTGCGCAGGCCACAGAACACGACAGGATTATCCGCGACCATTTGGCTGAAGCGGATGGGGACCGGGCGGTCCTCGAGCGGCAATTCCATGAGCTCAAAGCTGTGCAGGAACGGACGCAACGAGAGCTCGACGCAGCGCGCGAAGAGATTAAGTTCAGTGAACGGGAAGCACGAGAAGCCAAACACGCTGAACGGATGCTGAGAGATGATCTGCGGGCCGGGCGGGCGTCGCAGTCGGACTACGAGCAGAGACTAGAGGACAGTGGCCGGCTGGTTGCTCAGATGCTCGACGTTGCTCTGGCCTTCCGAGACTCCCATCTCAAAGCACTGCACGCGACACACCTCATGGCGAGCCACCCTGGTCGGAGCAGTCTCGGCGAATCCATTAGCGTGTTTTCCACTCAGCCAATGCTGGACGAGCCGCCACCAATCGATCCGTCGGACCCATCGGCCGCTTTAGACGCGCTGCGGGCGTTTGATCACGACCATTTCGTGGAATCGGTCAGCAAAACGGGTGGGGTCATCCGCAAGTGGCAGAAACAATGCAAGGAGTATCGTGAACGGGCAAAGGGCAAGATCTCATTCCGGAACTTCGCGAAAGGTGATTTGGCGTTATTTTTGCCCACCAGGAACTCGGTTCTGAAGCCCTGGGCGGCGTTCAACGGTGCGTCCTCATGACCCCGTGAAGTTCCATAAGTTGACGGCTGGATCGCCAGTGTCATTTCCGCATTACTTCCTGCAGGCTACTGGGCATCTCTCAGATCAGCTCAAGACCAGGGAATGGATCGTGGCTAGGATCACATCGATAACGGAGCGAGTGGTCGATCATCATGTGCGTTTTTTTGTCTGCGGTGGTACGCATTCGCTGAATAGTCCTATCTAGGACCCAACCAGTAACCCTTATGGCTTGGGTGATGGGGTCAAGTACTACATGCTCGAGGTCGAAGACTGGACACAGCAGCAGCCTCAAAGGCGCAAAGGATCTTCCAGACGGGAATCTGCGGGACAGCCGACCTCGCTCTTGCTCTCCTCGGACGGATCGCCACCGGCTCGACTCACTGGGCTTCCGTCTGGACCGCCAGAAGCCCAAGTCGAGGACACGTTCACGCAGACGCACGTGTTTCCGCGGACGAGCTCGTCGCCCCCGGTGAGGCCGTCGTCGCTGTCGCGATTACTGGCACAGGCGCCCCCCTCGTCAACCTCGCCCCCTGATGCAGTGGAACCCGGAGATGGACCCAGTTCGCCACAGACCTCCCCGCCTCCACCTTCTTCGCCAAGTCTTCCGGGGAGCCATCCAAAGGCCACCATCCAGGCACAGAGCAGTGCTTCGCCGTTGCGACCCGCATCTCGACTATCGAACGCGTCTCGATTCTCTGTTGGCATCGTCGGATCCTCGGCCAAAGCTGCACCGACGACCGCACTGGCTGCGGAGGTCCTCTCGTCGTCCCCAGATGCTGCAGACACGAATGCGTTTACCACCCCGTCGCCTGTCGAGTCTGTGACGGACGGGATCGCAAATCTCGTGCGGGATCCTAGGCACAGAAAGATCTCGTATCAAGTGCCGCGGTCGTCTCCGCTGGCGCCGAGCACGTCTCATGAGATGACTGTCCGGTCGAGCAGCAGCAGCGCGTTCGCGAATCTCGCGAACAGCTGGGGCGTGGCATTCGGCCGCAAGAAGAAGATGGAGTCGGACGAAGACGCTGGGGAGCAACAGCCCATGAGTGCTGCTTCGGATCTGTTGAAGAGATTTTGAGGAGGTCTGAGGATGTAGACACGGGTCGGTCGGATGTACTGTGGATGTGAATGTAGCTCGTCGACACACGGATTCTGTCTACCGTCCCGCTGTTTTAGGATTCGGTTCTCACGTCAGGTCTCCGGTGTTGCTAAAACACGAGAATCCAGGTACGGTGCGGCGGCTTCCTTGTCAGATAGTGACAACCTGTGACAACCAGCTTCTCTGCTGGCAAGAACGCAGCTTCTCCCGAACATTTAGGTAGGTTCCGCAACGACAAAAGCTCTCCGCAAGATCTTGTACATAACGGTTTTAATTTTCGTGTGGCGGACTCAATTAACACCGGGGACCTACTCGGAGAAACACGAACTGACAACGGGCGAACTTCGGTGACTCTGGGACGTGGGCGATGGACCCATCTGATGGTGGTGGAGATTTGTTACATTTATTTCCCCGGGTTCGGCGATGCGGGGAAAAGAGTGGGGAACTGAACAAACAGAGTCTTCTTGTTCCCCAGTCATTTTGTCGGCGTTTCTCCTGATTTAGACCAGGAAGATCCGGACGGGGATTCGAAGCCTAGGCTGGACGGAGAGCAGGATGGCAACAGAATGGCATTGGCACGCGTCGGCTGACCTGCCCTGCGTGGGCATCACTTTTGCACCCTGAAGTAGCGCACTTAGCCGGCGGGGTACCTTTGGAAAAACCCAATGAGGAAACTGGCGCGATCCCAATCACGGTCCGTGGTAGCGCCTACATAAACTGCCACCACTAGTCATGGGAGTCCCAAGGTTCTCTCGGTTCCTTCCCTCAACATGGTTGGACCTGCTGCGACTTCATCCACTGGCGCCCACGCGTATGCTCATCTCATCGACCCCAGCAGGACGTGGCGCAGCAACCGCCGGCTCATCGTTCTCAATGCCTGGCTCGTCCTTCTGTGCGTTCTTTTCGCACTTAGTCGCGTCACGCTCTGATCGCGTATCGCTGCTATCTCAGCCTTATCACATCCTCGACCAACGGATACGATGGGAGCATGATGAACGGGCTCCAGACGCTGCCCCAGTGGAGAGACTACTTCAACAACCCGACCAAGGGAAAGCTCGGTTTGCTGAACGCCATCCAAGTGTGTCCTGTGCACGTTCCTTTGCTCCACTTCAGTCCTGATCAATGGACAGAACATCGGTTCTTTGGCTGCGTACCCGTTCGCCCCTTATTTGACTGACGGCATCGGACGTCGCCGGACGGTCTTCATTGGTGCGGTCATCATGTGTATCGCGACAGCGGTCCAGACTGCGTCGCAGTCGGTCGGCATGTTCATCGGAGCTCGGTCAGTTCCAAACAACAGCTTCAACTGGCATAATTGAGTACTCATCCCCCACGCAAGATTCATGATCGGCTTCGGAGTTACGATCGCGGTCAACTCGGCCCCGCTGCTGGTTTCTGAGCTGTCTTACCCGCCTTACCGCGCCCAGCTCACGTCGGTGTACAACTCGCTCTGGTACACCGGCGCGATCGTTGCGGCGTGGTCAACATTCGGAACGTTCAAGATGACACACAGCACCTGGTCGTGGCGAATCCCTTCCGTGCTCCAGGCTCTCCCGTCGGTCCTGCAGGTCGCGCTTGTGCTCTTTGCACCCGAGTCCCCACGTTGGCTGATGAGCAAGGGCCGCGAAGCGGAGGCTCTGGACACGCTCGCGTATTATCACGCTGACGGCAATCAGTGCGTCTGCTGCTTGATCGCGTGATCCCTTTCATCTCTGATATCTCCGCAGAGCAGACCCCCTGGTCAAGTACGAATTCGAAGAGATCAAGGCCGCACTGGAGTTCGATCGGACGGTCGCTGCGAACATCGGCTGGAAGTCGTTCTTCGCGAGCCCCGGCAACCGCAAGCGTGTCCGGATCATCGTCGCGATCGCCTTCTTCTCGCAATGGTCCGGCAACGGTCTCGTCTCGTACTACCTCACCAAGGTGCTTGACACAGTCGGCATCACCGACCCGACGATCCAGCTGCTCATCAACGGAGTGCTGCAAATCTGGAACTTGGGATGCGCATTGTCGGCTTCGTGGGCGGTGGAGCGGCTGGGTCGTCGGCTGATGTTCTTGACGAGTGTGCTCGGGATGCTGCTGTTCTTCACGCTGCAGACGATCTGCACGGCTCGCTTCCAGATCGCGCACACCAAGGGCGCCGGAAACGCGGTGATTGCGTTCATCTTCCTGTACTATGCCGCATACGAGTGCGTGTCTGGGCTCTTATCGTCGTGGAAGCTACTGACAGGGCCCCCCTCTCTCACAGCATCGCCTTCACGCCTCTCATTGTCACATACACGCTTGAGATTCTGCCCTCGCCCATCCGCGCCAAGGGCTACAACATCTTCAACTTCACGATTTCGCTCGCGCTGATCTTCAACCAATATGTCAACCCGATCGCCATGGACAGCATCGACTGGAAGTACTACATCGTGTACTGCGTGTGGTTGGTCGTCGAGGCCGTCTTCCTCTACTTCTGTGCGTGACGATACCCCGCGCCTACTCTATCGCAGCAGCTGACATGATCCCCGTGTAGACCTCATCGAGACCAAGAGCCGGACCCTCGAGGAGACCGCGGCGATCTTCGACGGCGCGGAGGACAAGATCATCGGGGCGGGCGAGCAGCACATCGACGACAAGATGGTGGACGAGAAGGTGTCGACCTCCTCCCAAGTCTGATTTGACGATAGGCCGAATCAACTCAATGTCATCTCATGATATCCCACTTTACGACTTCTGGGTTCCGTTCCTCTAATTGCACGGCGGCTACGTCTCTAGTTTTTGGGTTAGTTTGGTTGGCGCGCATATGTATTTTTACGACTAGGTACCACTCAAAAACGATATTTTTTGGCGTCAGAAATTTCCCTGGGAATGCCAAGGCGCGGGCGTGAGTGAATTTCCGGCCGTGCCGGATCCACTTGTGCCACCACTACTCTATGTGTGGGAAACTGCGCCACGCGCAGATGTCGTGGGACTGGCGTTTAGGACACGGAACGACATGTGGCCCCGAGATTTCTGCAGGATTCCTCCGCGCCCACACTTAGCCCGATGGCGCTGAATTGACTTACACACTGTGTGTATTGCGGGACTGACAAGACATCGATCTCCTTGGCCCACGCAGCATCGGATGCGGCTACAGTGGCTTGTTACGGAGCTGCGATGCGAGTCAGCCGGGAGCAGAGAATTGTGATGTCTTGTGCATACATTCTTGAGATTGAATCATCGAAGCTTGAAAGTGTGTGTTCCCAAACAGGTTCAATGTGCTCCGGCGCGTCCGGCCCGGAGAACCCAGTCCGTTACTGCAGATCAAATTGATCGTCACACTGGCTGAGGCGTCGTCACTCGTCACCCTGCTGTGTTGCAGCATCCTCCATGATGGCACATCTTTGGCGGCCAAGGCGCATCAGACAGCGAGGCTATGTATGCGATCGTGTCGACGGTTGACCAGAGCAATAACGGCTATGGTCCAATTCGACCCCGACAGTGTGCAAGTCGGGAAATGGGGTCCTCTATATTGCACCAGTCACCTCATTTCGGCAGTCTTGCTGCTGGTGTTCGCGCTCTACGCGCTCGTCACGTCGATCGCCGATCATGGGGCCGGCATGGTGTCTATCCTCTCGATTTGTAAGGCTTGCGCCGTGGTTTCTTCCAAGAGTCATTCTGACAAGCGGTAGTAATGATTATCGTATTCCGAACGCTGGCATTCATGATGTCCTCCTTGTCCTACTCTGATGTTTCGGAGATCGTTACCCAGCTCTCGAACTACATGAACCTGGTGCGTTTCTGTGGCCTTTTGGCTCGAGCTTGACTGAACTTGATTGAAACGTGACTGAGGGTATCGGAGTAGTTGAAATGGTGCAATTTCAAACTTCAGCCGACAATTCACCATTTGGAACCAACATCTGGGTCGATGCCAATGCGCACTCGAGAGTCTGGGTGCAGGTCCGAGTCATTTTCTACGCCGTCACTCTCCAGCATTGATTCCTGGTCGCAGAGATTCCTAGTTTTCAATAACGTCACCTGTTTGCTTGAGATCGTTTTCACACCGCTGCGGATCAAGTGCTTTCGTCGTGTATCCGGTGCGATACATTCTCGATCTCAGACTACGGTACTTGACGAGAGTTTTCAGTCATCCGTTTACTCGATCAGAACCTCGAGCACGACACCTGGCCGATGTACCCGGTCAGCAAACCTCACCTGTTCGCCCGACTTGTACGCAAGATGCGTCCTGGGCCGATTCGCCTTCCTAACGATCTCGAACGGCCTCTGACAGCCCTCCCGCATATGCGATGGAGTTCGCCTGACGGATTCGAGGATTCGGTGAGGCACTGGTGCACCCTGAACATTTTGCCGGAGGCAGGGCGCGCATTTTGGGTCACGGTTCCCAGCAACGACGACGTCGGTTTCTGTGCGACCGCGCTGCAGGGCATCCTGAATCAGATTGAAACCGTGCACACCGTCCTCTGCATCGACGCGAACAAGACCATGGGTGTGTCGGCTGCGTTGGAGCATCGGCTGAGCGAATGCACTGGCCCCGAATTCGTTGACGAGCTCGAGTACGATTTCGTCAGTCTTTCTTTTTGTGCGATGACGAGGGGTCAACACACTGACTTGCCAGGCAGGATGGCCACCAATCGATTGTGGACCGATTGCAAGAGATCTGGAAGAAGAAACGGCAACGGGAGGGCAGTGGGGACTGTGCACAACGTGCTGTTGTGGTCATTCATGGTATGAACAACGTCGATCAGGGTGCAGAACTTTGCGAAAACATCCGGGTCATCTTTGCGAACCGAGACCACATGCTCGATGTCATCGTTCTCGGCACTCCTGGGCTGTTCCAGGAGATATTCGATCACGTCCACGTTCCGATGGCGTACTTTCTTTCGGTCTCTCATGCAGGCAGAGTTCGGTACTCGGGAAATCCTCCTGTGTCTCCGTTGTATCTCGAGGTTGATCGTTACTGCATCGCCTTTACCTGTTTGCTGATACAACAATAGGGCCTGTTCAATGTTCTGTTAGAGGAGATATTCACACCGAGAGCGGATGATCTGCTCACTCAGCAGTGCGTCTCGAACCACGACGGGAACGAGATCCGTCTTCTGACTGATGCGCGGCTCCCAGGATATGGGAAGATCTGGGTTCATTCTGTGTGAGCCCCCAATCCATGATTCCCGTGGTCGACAGGGACAACTCTCTCGGGGACAACTACGACGCTTTATCGCGAGTGTACCGGGGGCGCAAGCTGTTGACAAAGGTTACTATGATCATTTCGACGTCGATGATCGTTCCTCACGAAACGAGAGCAGCTTCTGGCGACCTTCCCGTCTGTCACGGACCGGAACATCGGAGAATCTATCCGCGAGGACAATGCTTGTCTCAGTCCCGCTTTGGCTGCGATCTTTGGCATCACGGACTACAAGCTCAAGCTCAAAGCTGACGTCTCTGAGACAGATGCATATGCCGTGCTCAATCTTGTCCATTCGGTGGGCAGCGTTCACACTGTCTGGCTCAGCTGCTGTAACACTGTATACAGGTCGCCAGCGCTAGCCACGGGAGCGCAGACACCAAGGAGACTATTGTCTTCCATCGCTGTGCTCAGCGACTGGTCCGCATTCTGGCGGATTTCGTCGGGATCCTCCCAGAGGAACTCGCAGTCCACGGGATGACCCTGCTCCACGACCATCCCATCACAGCTGGCGGGTTTGCGTTCGTGTACCAGGGCGAATGCCTCGACGCGGCGGGTGCGCCGGTGCAGGTCGCGCTCAAGGTGCTCAAAATCACGGAAGCGCAGTCGGACGACGAGCGCCGGGCCATGCTGAAGAAGTTCGCCAAGGAGGCACTGGTCTGGCATTACCTGCGCCACCCCAACATCGTTCCTTTCCTCGGCGTCGATGGCACGACGTTCCCGAACCGGCCTGCGATGGTCTCTGTCTGGATGCCCGAGGGAAGCGTGCTCAAGTACATAGCGGAGAACTCGCCTGTCTCGGGCTACGCGATCTCGTTGGCAAGCGACCTTCCGTGTTGTGTGATTGAGCTGATGGATTGGGCAGCTTACAGACATTGCGGATGGCCTGGCATATCTGCATTCATCCAACGTTATCCACGGAGATCTCTGCGCTGTAAGCACGAGATCAATCTGCTCGCACGCTCGAGACTGAACTGCATCGCAGCGGAACGTGCTCGTCGACAAAGGGAGTGCGATGGTGACCGACTTTGGGCTGGCGGGATTCATCGAGAGCGAGTCGACGGTGTTATCCACTCGCGGAGGAACACTGCGCTGGATGGCGCCGGAACTGATCCACCCCTCGGTCTATCGCGAAGACGCGTCGTTCAAGCGGACCACAGCGTCGGATGTCTGGGCTCTTGGTTGCTTGTTCTGTGAGGTGAGAGTGATCCCTCTCTCGGGTCGGGTTGAATGGCTGACTGACGATGCAGATCTGGACGGAGGGACAGGTCCCCTTCGCCCACTTCTCGGATGGCGCGCTGATCCTGGCCTTGTCGGACTCCAAATCTGCGCAGACATCGCCATATCCTGACAAACCCCTCGACAAGTCAGAGGTAGAGATGCCAGAGCCACTCTGGGATCTGGTCGAGTTGTGTTTCTATGTCGATGCGGCGGCTCGACCGGCAGCAGCTGACATCCTCGAAGTCCTAAAACGGGGGTTCAAACACTCGGGCGAGATCCACTTGAGTCGGAAGGGGAAGGGCAAGGCGCGCGAATTGCACCCTGCATCCTCGGAGCCAGATGTCATCGTGCACTTTGGACCGGTTGATCTAGACTCCGACCCGCAGCGCCAGGTGCAGATGATGCTCGACGGACTTGGCAGGAGCGTACTCGTCCGTCCGTCGTCGGTTGACGTCGATAAAGCGGAGGAATCGTACTTGCATCTGCGGTTCCGGTCCCCCGCTGAGGCTGATCATTTCGTATTGCTTTGGACCGCTTTCCGTTACGGATCGTACATCGAGGTGGAGGCCTGTATTGCCTGTCCTTGAGACTGCGATTGTCGGCATTTCTTTGCTTGAGACTATCGATAGATGGGACTGATGTCGTATGGTACATTTGTGTTCACTGAGAGTCACGATTTGCGGTGGCTTGCGCTGCTACACTTCGATCTCGGCCCTCGCTGAAATTCTCGCGGCACTGCTCACAGCTCCGTTTTCCGCACTTGCGCCGACGTTTCAGGCTGAAAGTCCGTCGATTTACTTATCCGCAATGCATGGCGTTGATTCACCCGTGACCGCGTCAAGGGGACTTGGGCTCATTCAAGAGGTCGTCATCACTTCTACGGAAACAAACTTACTCTGTCAATAAGCAGCCCCGTCTCACGGGACTAGATCTCTCACCCCCCTCCTCCTACAGTCTTCGAGCAGACAAAGTTAAGAATCGGCTGAACTATTCTTGTGATCGGAGCAGGATCATCCGGGCGATTACCAGACACGGGCTCGCTGATGCATCTCTCAGTCCGATAACAGGCATTGCGACTTCCCAGACTTGGCGCTTGCGCTCAAGAAGTTTCAAAAGACGGACCGTCTGCGTCTGATTTTGAATGCGCATCTCACAGGACAACAGGAAACCGCTCAGAATCCAGAGAGGACCATCGCTGGCCTTGTGCTGTTTCGCCTTCGTGTACAGCCTGTCCCACGCACTGCGCTTGGCTTCCACCTCGGCGGAATAGAATGTCACGTTGTAGTGGTCTCAAACAGCGACGTCATCCCATGGGAGCAGATGAAGATCGACGCGGATGCAAGGACAGGGGATCGCGGATCACCCAGTGTCTGAGACATGCTCATCGATATAAATTTCGGGCCTGAGCCATGGTCAAGCCCATACCAACCCCACACTCTAACCACAATGTTCTCTGCACTCGCAACCATGCCCTCGACTGAGATGGCCCTCCCGAGGGCCTTCCCACTGTTCTTATTGCCGAAGCACATCTCCGCCACCCGCCCGAAGAAGGCTTCCGCTACCCGGAAGGCGTCCACCTCATCTGTGGACTCGGATGTCACATCGTCCTCGTCTTCATCTGAGGTCGAGACCCCGCCGTCGAGCCCAGTTGTGACCGGGACCTTCTGCGAGCGCGACGTAGTGCTAACGGAGGATGAACGTGAGTAGAGTGCACGAGTCTTCCTCTGCTTGCGCTGACTGCCCTCCAGTCCACAATCCTCCCGCCGCACTCACAAATGACTTGATTGCTGCCTCGCACATCGAGTCCCCTGCGTCACCGAGCAGCGCTGCCACCAGCGCCTGCTTCTGCAGGGAAGTCATCCTGACCGAGGAGGATTGTGAGTCTCAGCCATTGTCAATCTCCTCTTCTCGATTCTGACACCACGCCCCCCTATCCAGTGAAACAACCACCCTCTCCACCCAAATCCCCTCGCTTCCAGAACACCCTTTCGCGTTTCACCCGCCGCAGGAGGTTCTCGTTTGAGGCACCGACTCCGGTCGATCCTTCGACCCTCGTGCGGGATGTGCCGCTCGTCGTCGAGCACGTCGGCGCGCCGTTCTTTGTCAAGGGACCGGCACCCGTTGTCCCGGCAGCGGCTAGGCGGAGTCGGCGCAGCTCGCTGTTCACCACGAGCGCGGCCAAATCCGACGTTGTGTGCGAAGGATGGTGACCTGGAACTATTTAGCCTGCAGTACTCGCTTTTCATACAGTATAAACCCCCAAAAAATACTCTTGCATCCCCATGACGTTTGTGAGACATAGTTTCTTCACCCTGATTCAGCTTCTCTTTGCCATCCCTGGCATGTCCGATTCGAGAATTCATTTCAGTGCGGACACCATGTTCGGCTGGAATACTCGGATCCCATGTATGTTGGCCGAATCGCTGGCGAGCATCAGTTTCCTTCCTTGACTCAATTTGACAAGTCTGAAGACGCTGGGTATGCTTCCCAGGTCAGGCGCGTCTGTGTTTGAATTTGGATTGCTCCGGAACGATAAACGGTTGTCTGGGAACCATGTCGAAAGTGTTGCCCTCGTTTGCTCGTCTGAGAAGCATCGTCTTCTGCGGCTACAGCTGCCCTCAAATCCGTATCATCGACTTGGTTCTGTCCCAGGAGCTCCAACTGATCGTCGCATGGGGCGTGATCGCAGCTAAACTCACCTACTACTCCTTAATCACAAAAATCAACTTCCGGCGCTCTCTCGCCACGAGAGTTGCCACTGGGTCCTCGAAGACCCCGTAGAAATCGCCACTGAACAACAAGATGTTGACTTTGTGGTTCGAGCGAACGATGGTAAAAGTGATTCTTCCCTTGCGTGTCTCCCAGGCAAGATACGCTCGAAAGGCCTGGGGTATGGTCGGCGCAGATTGGTTGGAAGAATGTGTCAGGATCTGGAATCCCCTCAGTACCTCCAGCGAGGTTGATGTGTTAGACGGAAAGGTTGACAGGATCCATGTCTTAATGAAGAATTCAGGACCTCGTGTATAGTATTTGCTCGCCACGTGATCGCGTCGCAGTTTCACAAGGGCCAGACTCTCGAGAGTCTCACCCCGAACTCCGCTCTCCAGTCTACGGCCACTTGAGACTGGACGAGGACTTGACCTCTTTCCCCTGTGCACAGAGATTCCTTTGTATGCACTGCAAGACGATTGCCACTTCGGAATATCCGGCCAATCCATAGAAGAGGCCAAGTATACATTTCCGTGTGTCGATACGCGCGCTATGGGCGAGTAGAGTGCTCCACGTCCCTGGGCTCGAATCAAACACGTCTCGCTGGATCACATGGCCCGCCCAGTGTAGTTTCGAAAACGGCGGCAAGATGGACAGCCTCTTGTGCGCGTGCGCGACGCGACCACGAAACGGGCTGCCAACTCGTCTCTCAAAGATCGTGTTGCAGCTGCTTCTGTTGCCGGGGAATATGGGTCACTGTCCCGAGCAGGTTCTGCCTGGCCGCGGTACTGGGAGACAAAGACACCCGTCGCGATGATCCGACCTTCTTTCCTTCTTTATTCAGCGAGGAGATAACTCTCTTCTTTTGACGATAACGCGCCCTGCATCATCCGCCGCAGACTCGATGAGGGCTACACATGTCCCCAGCGCTGATTTCCTGCAGGCGTGGCTTTCGAGGCGTTCGAAATCCACCCAGAACTCCATCATCCCGAACATGACACATGG
Source organism: Mycena citricolor (assembly GCA_963692855.1). NCBI lineage: Eukaryota > Fungi > Basidiomycota > Agaricomycetes > Agaricales > Mycenaceae > Mycena > Mycena citricolor. The sequence goes on from CAVNYO010000403.1 coordinate 1,401,836, forward strand.
GCTGCAGTATATTTTTCTTCCCAATTTCGCCTCGAGTGACTACAGTCCGCGCGAGAGGAGGAGCGACCATTAAGCCGGTGGGAAAGTGCAATCTGGGCCGCTCATTCTCGCTGAGACTGGCCGAAAGCCTCCGGGTCCAAGCTATTCCTTGTAAGCGGCTGCCGCACCACCAGAGCGATATGAAGTGGAGACGTACATGGGTCATCTGAGCAACGCCATACGACAAGGCCTCGGTTCATCATTTCAGAAGCCCTCAATTGAGGTTGGACAGAGCAGAAGGCGAGAAACGAGGCCACGATGGTCCAGATAAGAGCGCACATGAATATTTCGACGGCAGAGTGCCAGTGGTCCTAGTTGATGGCTGCAGAGAGGTTCTCCGCGCGACGAGAAGCCGATCAGATTACTGAGTCATCGCAAGAGAGTACCCACAAGAGTCCTGCTTAGCTCCTGTACTGATTAGACGGCTAGCTTGACTCGAGTATGGACAGGGATGCCGGCGAGGGGCCGTAGGAATATTAGATTCCGTCTGCACTAGCTTGATCGACCAGCAACCTGTAGTTTGGCGTCAATAACGTTAGCGGGGCTCCGGTAGCGTGACTTCCCGTCTTCACCATACTCTTTGAAATGTCTCCGCCTGTTCATGCATCCACAAAATTGAGATACACTATCTCTTGAGTCGGGCCACCCACCCCATGACGAAGCTCGGGCTTTTCACAATCGTCGAAGACGGCCAAGGCAATTTGCTGGTAATGCAAGTCCAGTAACGAGCCATGCATAGTAATTCGGAAGAGGAGATACTTCCACGGGAAAGGGAGGCGAGCAGGGTACGTGTATGGGCCTAGCACAATAGTCGCAGAGAGCTGAATTGTCCCAGTGATCCTTGGCAGACAGGCCGGATAGTCTTCGGAATGCTTTGCTCATGAACTTTGCCCCAGCCGCGAGAAGTGGTAGGAACGCAGAACCTGTTCCTCTGATACACAGGTGCATCCGCGCTCCGGAATCATTTTCTGTGCACTCGACCGGACGATTGGCACGGCAGGACGAGTTCCGCGGTGCACGCGTAGCCAGCCGCAAATGACTTCTCCGTCGGGTCTTCTTGGTTTCCTCGACAAGCGTCGCGGAGACACTGCTCTGAGCAATCATCCGCTCAGTAAACATGAAGATGACCAAGGCGGATGCTCTCCTCGCTCGTGATGGCGCATGCTGCATCGAGGATCTTGGCGCTGGTGCAACTTTCGTCGTCATTCTTGCGGCCTGAAACTGGAGCACGTCGATTGCCGGATCAGGTCGGCGTATGGGCGCAACGCAGAATTTCCAGTCGATTGAGGCTACGCAAATTCTCCATTCCGTCATATGCGTCATTCCCTCAAGCTGCCGCACCGCCACGGGCAAAGATCGTACATGACATGGACGTCGCACGGCAAACGGTTGCGCAGAGTGCCGATTCTGAAGTCGTGTTGATTCGCGAAGCAAGGAACAATTACTTCGATATGGCAGCATACGACTAGGCGACTGGTGGTGGCAGTCACTTTCGAGCCGTCGGCGACGAGAGGTGCGTTCCGTGCGCCCATGATTCCCTGTATGGACGAGCCTGAGCATTTTCTTTCCCGCTCGCCAACAGGGGGAAGCATCGTGATCGATCCGGGGCTGGTGCGAGTGTGGGGTGCGGGGAAGTTTGTGGCGGTGAGACCAGGATCACCACCCGAGCGACTCCTGCGTAGCCGGCCCCAGCGTGAGCAATCCCCCGGCGAAGAAACCTTTAGGACGATAGATCAGGCCCATCGATGTGCTCAGTTGTCGGCATCATCGCGCGGTCAGGCTGATCTCTGTCAAGTGCGGATTGGCCTGCAACAATGAGCAACGGGCCGGGCGTCTCTTCCGATCCCAACAAGATCCATGTCGCTCTTGCAGGCCAGATTCATCAACTGCTTGGAGCGAGTTCTGGGAGGAGTAAGATCTCAGAGCAGCAGGGCGGCCTACAGTCGATTTTTAAGTTGATGGACGCCTATTCCGCACCCGGATCCGCCCTCTTGTTGAACGTGGGGCAAGCAAGCATCGTCAGCTGCTTGCTTGGATAGATTGTAAGAGGGCGCCCAACAGCAACGAGACGGCATGCAATTCATTCTGGAGTGGATGTGAGGGCAAACAGAAGAAACCAATTTCGAAGTCCGACAGGCCATATCCGACAATGCACCCCGGCGCAAGCCCTGTCCGCTCGTAACTTTCGTTCTGGGCGACTTTCAGTGCCCCGTCCTGCTCTCTCTCAAGCGTGGGGACGCGGCGCTTTCCTTCGGACATGCTCGTTCATGACGAGACTTTCTTTTTTCTAGCCCTCAGTGGATCTTTGTCTGTTTTCATCTTAGTGTGATCGCAGTATTCGACACCAGCAATCACGACTCGACACTCGCGAGCTTCCAGGGCTGTGATATTGGTGAGGATAACGTCTAGAAAGTGAGCGTCAGCTTCCACTCTTTCGCATTTCCCTCGCCATTCATGCATCCATCCCCCGGCCGTCGCCTGAGCTCCAGACTCTCCCACGGCTCACATCACTCACAGGACCAATAGCAGAGCCTCACTCTCATTCTACGGAAGACCTGTCGCGAGTAGACATATATCTTTGAATATCATCCAAATGGTCATATTCTACAATACGACTTGGTGCCTCGCACTGAGCATTGAACGATGGACAACGGGATGACACTCCTAGCGCAGTATCCAACGACTTTACATCCGCTGGTAGCAGTGCTGATCGTGCCGTATTTAGAGGCTTCATGCACCGTCTCGTCCGCGCGCCTGGAAGAGCGCCAATGACATCCTGTATATCGCCGATTCTATCCCATGCAGCCGCGGAAAGGGTGACGCATACACGCCCCAGAATTGAGCGCCGAACGATGTCAGCAATCGAAGTCGACGACTCAGGAGTAGATTGACCCAGGCCACACCACAGCGGGTGCAGTCAGGCTATCCTTGCTCCACAACCCGGCTGGACTCGGTGACTGGTCGACTTGTGGATGGGCTGATTCCAAGTACAGAAAACTGGTTCGAGAGATACAGGCAGTCTTTCAGCGAGACTCCTACGAACTTTTCGCTCACGTCGATGCACATAAGCGCTATGTACCGGCCGAGGAAGACAATGAGCGAGGATTGCACTAGACGGCGTGACTTGGGTCGATCTGAAAGTGCTGAATTTCAGCAGTTTGCCATCTACCTTTTGGAGAGCAAGTCATCTTCCCACCCTGGGATCGGAGAATCCAGGCCAAAGAAGGAGCATACACGTCCATTCAAGCGATTCAACTGGAACGGCGGACCTATCTGGCAAAGGGAGTCGGATGATGCACAGTATGACGATGAGGAACTCGGCCATAATGATAAGGTTCGCTCCAAAAGCAGTGTTGAGTTGACACTCACGATTTTGGACCGGTTCAGCACCCGACGAAACGATCCAACTCAGCTACAAAGGACCGCACGCTAAATTCACGGCCGAGACAGCCGTCACCGTGACACCAGGAGCGACTAGTGCCCCATGACTCTCCGCTGATCATAGCGTGCGGACGATCATTTCCAGTAAAAATCATCTACTGGGCAAAACAGCAGGACAGAAATTCGCGCATATATCCAGGTTGCGGTGTGCCGATCCACGTTCAAGTTATAAGCAGATCACACGCGAGAGTGGTCGACCTGCCGCAGCACGACTGATGAGAGTTCGGGGGATTTGGTAGGCGTAACCTGCTTCCTGAGTCCAAGCTATTTCGGTATACCAAGTGCGCCGTGAGCAGCTGAGTGGATATTTCTGAGCTGAGGAGATGTTTCTCAGCTGCCTGTCTAGTTTACACTGGGAGTTATCCCTGATTGCATCAGTGATTGTGTGTCAGGCTGTCACTTCGTGACGCTCATGGCTCTCCGAGTCGCCGCTACATAGCTGCTCATGATCATTCGTGCTCAAACCACACCTGCCCGCGCGTCACATGGAAAAACCATCGTTTCCATCTCTTCTTGAATTGATCCCTGTGTTCCTCTAGTCCTGAATGACACGTGATCGCGTTCCTGCCTTGCTCAGTCTGCATCACGTTACCGCGACTGGCCGGATCCGGTTTTGCGTTTATGGGCTTGAGCGTCGCTCTGAACACGGCGGCCACTCGAAATACTCGTCAATTCCTTGATAGCGGCCCGATACATCTGTGTCCACACAGCAACCATCGGAGCACGCACTTGGACGCGTTTCGTCAACTTGGAGTCAGACTCAGGTCATGGGTGGCCAAAGCCGAGAACCACCCAAACAGCTCTGCCGTATCGCTGAGATATACTACATCTTCCTGGAGCACCTGGCTCGGTCGAGCTTTGGAGCCGCATGCACACTGAGTAGGCTCATGTGTGTCCGCATTGCGACCGCGAAAGTGAAGCGGTGTCTCTCGAAGACCATGCCGCTGGGCCTCTGATCCCGCACGACTTTCACAAGTATGATGCTTCGAGATCACGACGCTCGCCGATGTAACTCGACCTTCCCTCGCGCGTGGACGGGAGCTTTCGTCCTCGGATAAATCTGCGAAACGGATCACCAGGGCTGGCGGTCTAGCCGGCACCTATCTGCCGCCCGCCCGTTTCCGGGGCGGTCAAAGAAGGCTGGAACTCGCCATCCCGAACCGGAGACATATGGTGTGGGGGGTGTTCTCCGGCACATGTGCCATGCCATCTCTTACGGCGTAGACCATCTCGGCGCCTTTCATCGACCATCTCGGCATCTTTCGTCGAATTCCGAACCGGGCCAAGCCTGCAGCCTCTTCCCATCCGGGAATGCTGTCCCCTCGCAGTTGTTCTTTTACCAATCTCCGTGGAAAAAGGGCTGGAACGCTACGATACGATTAACCTCGTGCAGCAAGGTGCCATCACGTATTTGGATTCTTAATCCTTTCTCCTCGAACTGTCCCGGCCGAGCTCGGGGTTCTGGTCGCCTCGTCGAATCATCTGAATGCCATGAATGCTCGGCTTGTCTGCACGATTTGTAGGCGGGAAATTTGGTACCACGCGCAGCTATCTTTGCCGCTCTTCTGGAAACTGAAGAACTATTCGTTTCCCGTGACTGCAGTTGTGTACCCTCCAGGACGCCAGCTCGGACTTGGAGTGCTCCGCGCCTTGACTCAGTTTCCTCGCGACATGCTGATGGATGCCGGCGACCCGATCTTTCTCTCCATCTCATTCTTGCGGCGACTGAAAATGATCATGACGATGCACCCAATCAGCCAGACCATGGCTCGGAGGCGTCTTGTATGCCTCTCTCTCATACGCAAGATCTGCTCCCGACGGGCTGTCTTCCGGTCCCAGGCATGCATCGCACGCTGGCCGCTCAGTATCTCACTTGCTCGCGATTTCACATAGGGCCTCCACCGCAAGCCTTGAGCCGAAAGCAACCTCCGCGTTTGAATAACAGTCTTCTACCGCATATACGCTATGCTACGTTCAAGCTGGAGGCTGTGCCTTTGCCAGCCCTTCATCGCGTAGAGCAGCCTCCATATGCGCAATTTGGGCGACGGTCCACGACGCTACCATCGGGCCGGGCTCGATCTTGGAGAACGAGGCGTTCTCCGGTTGTGGGAGCGGTATCATGGTATCCAGACCGTAAACGGCATTCGCATGGTTCACCACGAGAATGCACGCAAAGAAGACTGCTCCAAGACTGAGACCGCATAAGCCAAGAAATAGGATAACGTACGGGAGGCGATGATCAGCACGGGGAGGAAGACATACCCCACGAATGGGATGCAGGTAGCGGACCAGGCGAGAGCCGAGTATATTGTGCAGGACAGTGCGCCCGAGTCGGTCCCGTATTTATCCAAGCTGAGGATGACGTATACAGCTGTCACACCAGGCCATGAGATGACCTTATCCTTGCGCACACACTCACTCACTCACCGGGAAAGAACCACAGGACCATTACCAGCGCAATCGACAAAAAGTGCCTTTCCGCTCGTGACCAGGACGAGGAGGGGTCCGCTCTCACGGTGTAAGGCAGCCTAGAAGTCACGAGCTCGAGCAGACAAGAACCGCGGCGGACAGACGACTAACATTCGGGCGAGCCACACGAGTGTCGCGGCTGCGATCACAGCGCCCGCTGCCTCGGCGAAACCTAGACAGGCCGACCCGTGTGTGAGTGCATAAGCGAGCGAGGAGGTAGGCGTCTCACCACATTCCGCCAGCCCATACGACAGCACGCGCAAGAAGACGGAGAGCAGGTACACGAGGGCTAGCCACGCAGAGATCTCTACAGGGAGAATGAGTTGTGTTGTCTGCAACCTCAGGACGACTTGCGATATTGGGTTCGGACTCGGAAAGAGCGCAAGGCTGCCAGGTATATCATGAAGGGAGGGAGATCGAGAGGGTGTCGTGGGAGATTGTCTTGCTCGGCGCTCAAGCTTTGGTCGGAATAGTCGAGGCCGTGCGGGAGCGCCCGTCTATAAATAACACTGGTAATGAGCTTATCACACAATGATCATGCGCGAACGGCACAAGCAAGGTGAATCCAGTCCAGTCCCTACCACGACAGGACAGGTGGAGAGGGATGAATGTCCGTTTCCTCTTCGGCCGATGTCGATTGCGATCGTGTCGAGTCTTGCACGGCAGATTCTGATGCGCGGCGGCCTGCTTAAATTCTCCCAGTCTGCCCTCGGACATTGCGTCTCCAAATTCATCTCTTTGCGTTGCACTACCATCTATTGCTTTATGTTCCGTGTGACTCCTCGGAAGGACGTCAATCGACGACTTGATCATACCGCGCAGACGAGCGGAATGCAGGAAGACCCTGCAATCCCGCTGATAGTCTGACAGCCCCCACAATAAGCGCCCGTCCTGTACGAATGGCAATCTACACAACCGCCGCGTCTCCCCCGCTCCCGCCCTCGAACCTGCCCTCCGTATCAGCGATCTGCGCCATGGTCCACGACGCGATCATCGTCCCCGGCCGGTTTTTGAGGAGCGGCGCCTGCACGGGTCCGTCGGGGAGCAGCATGAGGTCGTCGATGCCGTAGATGGCGATCGCGTGGTGATACGTCAGATACGACGAGAATGCGACTGGTCGAAACGCTGATCAGACCATATCTCTGAGGTCTGTGGACAGGGCTGACGCACCGCAAAACAGGATCGGGAGCGGGAGGAAGCGGTAGACCGCCCAGGGCGTGCAGACGAGGATATCTAGCGGGTGGGCGATACACGACGGCACGGCCGAATCAGGCTCAGACTCGGATAAGACGAGCAGGACGGTCTTGAAGGCTGGAGGGGGTGTTGATTTATGGCAGGGTCAGAAACGCGGAATGCGAGGGCTCACCAGGGAAGAGCCAGAATCCCGTCAACATCCCGGCGAGCGAGAACTGCACGCCCACCCGGGAGAGGGACGACGAGGGGATCGACTCGACGGTGTGCGGGAGCCTGGCGCTGAGCGTGAGCACTGTATCGGAACATCCTCCACAAAAGAAAGAAAACCGACATTCGCCAGAGCATGACTACAGTCAGACAGGCAGTCGCAGCGGCCGCTCCTTCGAAGAGTTCTGGAGATCAGACGGGCGACGCGTCAATGGAGGATATATGCGGTACAGGGGACGCGACGTCACCGACTCCAGCCAGTCCGTACCACACTCCCCGGCAAAGAACGCAAACGAGATAGACAGCATCCAGATACAGGGCGATCTCTGCGACGGCAAAGACGAGTCAGCGGCAGCTTGCTCGTAGAATGAAGCCAGAACTTGCTGTATTGAGTGCGCACAGAGCGCAGAGTGAGTGCGAGTCGTGCCATCTTGAGCAGATAAGAGGAGAGCGCGCGTGTGTGCAGGATCAGGGGAGTTCCTCAGAATCCCCATGGCTAAGCGTCTGGAGCTTTTTCAAGCGGTTCTTTGCGGGACGACCACGGTTTTCAAGTCAGTATCAGTGTCACCCACATCGCATCAGGGATTCTATCTCAGGCTGCATCTTGGCCTTAGAGCAGATCTGATGGGGCATGTGACCACCACAAGGGAACTACTGATGGGCAGAGCTCGGGTACGTCGGCTAACGCTCGATCGTCGGCTAGTTTTTGGCACAGGCTTCGGCCGTGCACCGCCACGCTTGTCAACCGCCAATGCGTCTCGTTCGCCGGATCAGGCTCGGAAATGGGATTCGGAATGCAGCCAAGCCTTTCCGGGGGTATCCTCCCGGGATGCCAGAGTTTCTGGCCTGGCCTCCTCCACCTCGGCGCAGAGAACAGCCGGGCGCACTCGACAGATCCTTCACCCCCTGCTGGAGCTGTAGGCGGCTCAGAAATTGACATCCATGCAAGGCACGGTTGGGCTCGAGAGGGCGTCCAAGAACCCGTCCGGACGTCGTCGACATCTTCGGGATCCCCGCAGTTCGTACTAACAAAATATGACAGGTACATCATCACAACCGGGAAACGCTGATTGGCGGCGAAGACTTTCCGCCTGTGCCGTAATCTACCTGCAGCTATGTACTCTCATGGCAAGTACGAATTTCAAAAAGTGACGACACGTCTCCCAATTAGGCATTGATCGGCACCGCTACATTTGCAGCAAGGACCTGTGCAGATTTTTTGGGTTGAGTTGAACAGCACGGGCGTCCTGCTGGTCTCGTCTGCGAGCCTTCTCTGAATGCAAATCCCACGTGCATATCCAGAACTTCAAAAGCGCATGACTTCCGGAACAGATTCATTTTGTCTTGGCCCTCTCTCTCTCTCACCGGCCAGCTTCCCCATCGGACACATCCCCTCTCGTGTTCCCTTCCTCGCTGTCAGTCACCACCAGCTTTTAACTCCGCAGACAGCTCGCGTAGAACCACATGCCTGAGCCCCACTCTATGTGTGTTCGTCAGGGCGATTGGCATTTCTCCCTACCAACTAATATACATATTTACATGGCAGCGATCGCTTGATGGAGCGAGCGCCCCTGTCCTCAGTAAGCACAAAGCACTATTGGAAATATAGGAAACCGGCTCGCTGCAGGCGCTCGCTCGTGCGAGGTGGATTATTAACAGCCCAGATTCCACACTTGTCCAACTCAGGCGTGTGTCTCCCACACGTCTTTTTGAAACAAATGTACATAGGCGTCTGACGGACGCAGCTCGTATCCTCCAAGAAATCCCACCGCTGTTGGACCGTGGCTTCCCATCTCCTTTTGGGCCGGCCCCTTGTCTCCGGGGCGCGATCGCGCGTGGCGCACTGCGAGTGCCGCGGAGTGCGGCTCTCGTCCGCCGGATGCGCTTATCTTGCTTGCAGATTGCTTTGCATTGCACCGTGTGTCTTGCAAGCACATAATACAACTGATGTAAGATCTCGCAAGACCCCCGACCCCGACTTGGTCCCCGCAGCCTCGCTTCCCATTCCATTCGAAGCATCGGCGCGTCTTCTTTTGCTACCCAGACTTACTTGTGGTCTTTCCATCGACTCTGGATTGATGATGAGAAGCCCAAGAGTATCCTTTGTGGAGCCTGCCTTATGTCGCCTAGGCTGGGCCTGGGGGCGAAGCTGAGAAGAACGTAGATTCGACCAATGACGAGTTGCTCTGCGATTCATGGTACAGTATGGTCACTGTCCACCGGAGTCTGCTGTTCCCAGGCCGAAACTGGGCGCAGTGGCCAGAAAGTCTAGGGGCCAACTTGAATTCGAGCCCGAGGACCACATCAACTTGCGGTACAAACCAGAGCCGCAATGACCAATCTCCTCGGAGATGGGAAGTCGTACCCGAAGAGACGCGGCTATATTTCTGCTTTGATCCTTTTCGGAGTATCATGGACTGCAGGCCCATCTGGTATGTCCCAGGCCATCATCATCTTCAATCGGCTGGGGACTCTTGAACGACACCAAACGTGACCCGACACAGCTCTTCCCAGGAATCGGGCGGCCACTTCCCCTCCTGTCCCTCCTCCCCATCACAGTACCACACCCGGAGGACGCCCTGGGTCATCTGCCGCGGAAAGAACTGGGCCAGCATCTCCCGGCCTTCGTCGGCGAAGACCGCCGGGACGAGGATATCGAATCTCGCCAGCCGCTGGAACTGGGGCATGATCATCGTCGTCGAGAACACCGACAGATTGGTCGCAAAGTCGCAGGGACAGCTGAAGTCGGTGCGGTGCGGCCAGCGAGGGAAGGAGGTGATGATCGTTTGGCGTGGGCCAGCGGGGAGCGACGCAAGAGTCGTGCAGAGAGACATGGCGTCGTGTGATTCGAGTTTCAGCGTGCAGAGGTTTGTCAGAGGGCTGAGGTCGACTATATGCGTAGATGCCTGTCAGTAAGCGTGTTGGAGATGTATGCCAAAAGAGCACGAACGAGTGCCACCACTGGGCTGAAAGAGCCAATCCGCGGACAAGATTGGCGCGTGATCCTCGTACACCATTGCCAGCGTCATGTTCTGGATGTGCGCGCCGTCGTGGGCCAGAAAGTTGTTCAAGTTGTCCACCGGTCCCCACCCCGTGTGTTTGGCCTGAAACACCCACACATCGAGCGTCTCGAGGGAAGGCAACGAGCCTAACCATCCGAGAAATTCTTCCCCTTCCTTTGCGTACAGTCGATAGCGCAGCGTTCTCAGCTTGGCGAACGTCCCCGTTTCCAGCACGGGGAATGGCTTCATCCGGGTCAACGCGCTGGCTGCAGGCTCCTTGGACGACGAGTAGATCGACAGCGCGCGCAGCTCGGGTAGATCCACGGCGAGCTGCAGCAGATCCTCAGCGACTTGGTCCAGGGCATTGTACACCAGCTCGTTCAGCGCCGGGAACTTGAGCGCGATCCAGCCTATCTTGAACGGCTTCCGGAGCACGGCCGGTGTGTGATCCACAAACACGAGCTTGCGCACGGGTGCCTGATGCAGCGCATCCACGACATCGCGGAGCAGATTCGGCGTGAAATTGAAGTGCACCTGGATGTCGAGCAGCACCTCGTGCACCGCAGGGACGATCGTGCACAGCGGCGAGGCGCAGATGTCGATAAACTCCTGCACGTTGTCGACGAGCAGGCTCTGGCGCGGATGGGGCAGGTGGTGCAGCGCGATGCGGTGGAAGGCGTGGAAACGGGCGCTGGGGACCCATTTGCGCGCGACGAGGCTCGCGGAGAAGAGTGTCCGGTGATCGGCGTGCAGAAAGTCTAGGATGAGGTCAATGATTTCGGGCGGGGCGCTCGATGCCGGAGACGACATGGGGGAAGGAGGAACGTCGGTGACTGTGTGCTGACGAATCGGGCACTGCTTGCCGAGATGATTGTCGAAAGATCATCGGAATAGCATTGCACCCCGGAGCTTGCCGCGCTCCTAGCTTACTTGCTGAACTGTACTGGATGAGCCATGGTACAATCAGATGTAAGACTGCATATAAAAGAGGTTTCGCGCTTGTGAAAGGACGGGAGAAAACTTGGATTGGTGTTTCCTGGCACGTGGTGCTACACGTGATAGACGCGCACATGTGATCTTGACAAGCTTCAAATCTTATCCGTGAATACGTGGTTTCACCGATGTTCGAGTCGAATTGACCGCCGAGAACTCGGAGCTTTTTTGTGCCGGCAAGCTGAACTGGGCCAATGAGCTATGAGGGGTTGCACTTGTTCACGTGGCGTGAGCAAGAGCCAGTTGTCACCTGATGTGACGGCTTGCGACGACCACGAAGCTTGGTAACCGTGACGCAGACATAATGACCTTGCCCCTCAGACGTCATTTTGATAATCCTTCCTTTCTCCCCATCCTCCTGCACTGAGATCTTTACATACTCAATGATGACCATCTCCTCCAACGGAAACTACAAGCTGAAACACGCTGAAGAGCGATCCATTCCGCCAAGAAACGGGAATAACCGAGCAAGCGTAGTTTCAATACCACCGGAGACGATATCGCAACATACATAGATCTCTTGCACACGCGAAACTCCAGAAGGAATATATAAGGAAAAATTCAAGCACGATGCACAGAAATCTTTGGCATGACCGCTTCTTCGCTCTTGATTACCGGCTTTGGAGTCAGCTACCCGCCGCATCTGACTGCGACGGAGGACCTCGATAAGCTTGCGCACAAGTGGTATCCTTCGTCCCCAGCGTGCGTATGTTTTCTTCTTATATGCTTGGATTAGCTAAGGAGTTATCAATCGCAGGCTCGACAAAGTTCTTGCCATCAACCGTCGCACAGGGATTAAGGCCCGTTCAATCGTCTGCCCACTTGTCGATCTTCCCTGCCCATCTTCGGTTCGCGAATCATCCGAGATATTCAATCGCGAGGGCATCCCGTTGGCCAAATCCGCCGCCCAGGCCGCGCTCGCCGAAGCAGCCTTGTCCGCGGCCGATGTCACCCACCTCGTCGCCACGACCTGCACGAGTGCCTCTCATCCTGGCTTCGACTGCGTTCTATCCCAAGAATTGAACCTCCGGCCGACGATCGAGCGGGTCTTGCTGGGCGGTGTTGGGTGCGCAGGAGGTCTGGCAGCGCTCAGGCTCGCGGCTAGTCTCTGCCAGGCGGCGGCTTGGAGAGGCGAGCCCGCGCACGTCTTGGTCGTTGCGTGTGAGATCACTACGACCATGGGCAGAGACGAGCTGAGGCGCATCGCCGCCGAACAGCAGGTGCGCATCGGGATCACGTTGTTTGGAGATGGTGCTGCTGCTCTGGTTCTCTCGCTGGATCGTCCGTCTGCGAACGGCATATACGAGCTCGTCAACTGGACGCATATGATGGTGGCTGATACGCTGGGTGACTTGCGGTTCGATCCCGAGGGTACTGGTGTGTGGCCCTCGTGTGCAAGTGACTCCTCGATTCCTAACGAGTTGCAGGTTTCACGCCGACATTGTCCCATCGCGTCCCCGCTCTCACTAGCAAATGTGTGCCCCAGATATTCAGCACTCTACTCTCATCGAGCGCCGCTGCCGCAGACGCCTCCGCGACACTTGCCACTCCACGGTCTGATTTTCGACCGCGTGAATTCGACTGGGCGGTCCATCCGGGCGGAGCAGCCATTCTCACTGCGGTTCAGGAAACGATGGGCGTTGGGAGGGAGCACTTGAAGGCGAGCTGGGAGATCTACGAACAGCACGGGAATATGAGCTCAGTCACAGTTTTGTGCGTGCTCGATGCCTTGAGACGTCATCCAGGCCGGGAGGAGGTCGTCAGTATAGCATTCGGACCAGGTGTTGCAGCGGAGGGCGCTCTTCTGCGACGTATCACCAAATCATGCTGATCCTCGCACAAGTATGTGTGATCGATTGCATCGACGAGGAGATGGATATAGACCGTATCATCTTACATGATCATGATATGTTTGAGATGATCATGATATGTTTGAGATACTCGCCCGCTATTCTACGCACGTCAAACTTTGGCTTCCAAGCTGTACTTCATCGTGTATCTCGAGCAAGTGGAGGACAAGGATCATACGCGAAACATCAAAGGCTGATATTAATTTGGACTTGGGACCCATGTAAGAACACCAACATTACAAAGATAAGCCGTCCTTCGACGATATTCCGACCGGTCTGAAACCCCCCCCCCCATGTCGACAGCCCCCAGTCGTGGTAGACCGCGAACAGAAAATAAAACGACTCGATCCGCATCTAGCTCAGCCTCGATAACGTCCAATATTACGGGATAACCGTAGACACATCCACATAGATCCACTGCGAAATACCTTTTGAAACGATAGACGAAATTAGACAGACAGTACGAGCTCCCAGTCCGACGCTGGAGGATTGTTCAGTGTGTGTAATGTCAGGCAGATCTCGCGTGAGCGGGTGAGCTGGAATGCAGAAAGCGGCAGGGATAACCGGAACGCTCTCTCTGTCGTGAACCCGCCAGCTGGGAGGACACAAAATGAGCTCCCCGCATCGGCACCTGGGCCCGGCTGATCTGTTGATCGTCATGACCGGTTTCAGTCGCCGTAAGGATGAAAGCAACATAGATCGGTTGCCAGGCATCCATCTGCACCTCGGCCAAGCAGAGCGTCTTCGAGGTGATTGTCGTGAGCAAACTGAGTCGAGGCTTAGAGCACTTCGAGCCCGAGCTGCCGTACCGGGAGTGTAAGGAACCGCAGTGACGGGAATACCTTTAGACCTATCCGCAGACACGAAACATGCTAAACCGCTCGTCCTTCAGTAACCAGGTGAGCAGCGCAGGCAGCTGGGCGAGGTGTTGGAGAATCCCCGCCGACGAATGATGCATATATGCCCGTGCATGCGCAGCATTGAGAAGATTGGTCGACTCGGGAGGTGTCAGATTCGAGGTCGTGGATCTAGGTGTGGAATCGCGTCACGAGATTGACTGTGTCGAGACAATCCAGCTCGTTCTTCACGGAGATCGGGAGAAGAGACCCGAGGGCATCATCGAATGCAGAAAGTCGCAGGTTCGACGCACGAAGTTTGGCTGTACATGCAAGGAGATCGAAGAGGTTGGAAGGATCTACTCCTTCAGAGAGGGCACGCGACTCGTAAGTTTGTGGTTCTTGCGGTCTTCCAGCGCCTCAGTAAACGCGCATGTAGGGAACGACATGACAAGCTCTCGTCGAGTTTGAGACGGATGATCCGGGGCGCGTGAAGGCAAACCTCGTCCTGATGCTCCCTTGTACCAGATGAGGTCGCCCGGATCTCATCGTCTAGCTTGTGGTAAGCGCGCGTCGCAGCCTCCAAGACTTCAAAAACATCGTTCGATAACAGACGACGGTGCAGTGTCGTGATTTTTGCAGAGAAATTAGAGAGACGAAGTTCGAAGCCGTTTGTGCTGTCGCGACGTGCGCACAATCCCTTTCAACGCACGCGCGTTTTCGCAGTTCCGCAATGAAAATGGCTCTAGGAAGGCGTGCAGTGGCTCGACGAAACGTTTCGATGGGTGGACCAGTGCTTCGGGGCTGTGGCCTTCCATGAGTCTTCCGAGTCAGGATCACGAATTCGAGTGCGTACCAAGATAAATGGTGCGCGGAAACGGATACCTCGGCCGCTTTCACTCCTGGGTTTCACTATCTGGCTTCGCCCGTCCAAGATAGATCGAGGTTCCGGCCTTGTTCTCCGCGCCCAGTAGATGATTTCGATCGGATATATATGCATGCGGATGCTATGCTCAACGAAAGACCTGTTGGGATTGCAGGCCGAAATGCGACAGAGCAGGGTCACTGGCTCGTTCCAGCGCGACAGCTCACCCGGCCGTTGATTTCGAGCGTGGTCCGTTGACGCTGAGTTAAGAAGATCCGTCGCGCGATGAGGCGTATTAAGACAAAGATCTGCTCGAGAATGTCAGTGCGTGCCAATTCGAGGCCGCTTTCGTGCTGATAAGGCTGACATGACGTGATGCTGGAGCGTGGATCAGCTCTTTTAATGTGCTATCCCAGCAGAAGGAAAGAACTTCTCTCCGCCGAGACCACCCAGTGCTCTCTCTCATCGTCTTTCCCCGTCTGTTTACAGGCCGGCTTTACGAAACTTGATGTGATAGCTGTGTCGATTGCTTGTCCTATGACTCCTACATGCACGAGACGCCTGCCATGACCAGCCGTCCCCTGGTTGTCGCTGTATGCTGAGCCGACTTCTGCTTCTTGCTGTTTTCGGGCGCACTGCAGTGGAAGCACTGGGTCAGCTGACATTCCACCAGAACAATGCTACGGCGTTCATTCCGGCCGAGTCTGCGCATGTTGGAACGCAGGTTTGAGCGAAGATAAGGACTGGTTATGGACATCCCGACCAGCGGCTCGTCCATCTGGGTCGACTTTGGAGTGTGCTGATTGCACCCGCTTCGGTGAGGAAGGACTCGGATTGCCCGACTGTTCGTGGTCTGAGAGTCCGTTACCTCCACGGGTGATGCCATCTGACACTCGCTTGCTGAGTGTAGATGGGTCGTCATTGTCTGAGTCGAACAATGTGGAATGAACCATAGGAGGTCGTCGAATGCGACAGTAGAGTCGCCGGCCTGTTGTCTGACGTTCAATGGTTCAGCGTGAAGAACTCGGTCCAGCGGAGCCTCAATGGCAGAACATGTCCATTTGGATGGAATTCGAATACATGTGTGTGTACGTTGCAATAGTTCGTCCGTAGAATGGAGGTGGGGCAATAGTCCCGTGAATGATGTGTGCTGTAAGAGGATCTAGAACTGGGACGGCCCATACATGAACGCATGGATGACGGGATAATTGCGATATGTTAGAAGCCTATGCTCACTTCATGGAAGTTATGAACACTGAAATTGCGGCTCCGGGAACTCGAAGAGTGGCGATGGGCGAAGTCTAAGGATGTGCCTGCGACGGTGACAGATTCACTTGGAGTGTTGTGAAGAGAAGGGCGGGAGAGCCTGTCCGAGGAAAGATTCCGCGAGCCCAGGCTTGAGAGTGAGAGCGAAGGTGAGGTACACGAAGTCGGCCGAGGTGCGAGAACAACGTTTAATTCTTGACACCAACCCCGGATGGCGCCTGTCGGACTTCGAAATCGCTTTCTTCTGTTTGCTGCTGCATCGACCCTCAGAATAGGCTGTGTGCCGACTGCTCGCCTCCAGGCGCATACATCCTCTTGCAATCCTCTAAAGCAACCAATCGGTATAGCCCGCTTGGGCCTGATATATCACAAATAGGAGAGATCATGGTTCGGAAGAGCACTCCTCCGATTGTGAAATCAACACCGTGTGTGCCGTCCCGCTGCTCTGAGATCCTGCACCTTTTAACATTTGCTCCGAACAGTTGACGAAATTGGTCTTCAGAGAGCGAGCGATATGAATCGATGTCGGGATCGGAAGATGCGCCAGGGCCAAAGCTCATTGCCGCAGGCCAATCCGCACTTGGAGGGCTCAGCCTGAGCACCCGATGATGCTGACAACGGAGCTACTGAGCGCATCGATAGGTGGGATCCATTTCCTCGAGGTCGCATCGTCCCAGAGGTCGCATCGTCCCGGAGTTATCATCGCCCAACGGTCTCTTCGCCCCAGAGGTTCCTTACGCTTGCAGTTGGCTGCCCAGGGATCGCTCGGACTGCGGTCCTGGTCAGCCGCCGCAAATCTGCCCCAACCCCACACACGACCAAAACAGGATGGATCACGATCCTTCGCTCTGTTGGTCTATGAAGAAACTCCTTAGCATCGTGCACGCACACAAGATTGTGGCGTTACAGCACGTACCTCTTGCCGCTGACAACACGGGAAACCATCCTCACTACCAGTCGTCCAATCGTGTCCTGAAGTAAAGGAGTCCTTGTGCCTGCATTTGCTTGTCAACGCAACCTCGCAATCAGCACACTTGCCGCTCAACCTTTCACCGTTGGTCCTCACACGACGGACATTTCATGTGCAGTCGTTGCCCATTGCAGTCCGACGGGTCAAGAAGCTTGCTTGTGCGGGGGAATGGGGAATCTGCGCAACATCCCAATTGACTGGAGATGTCATGTCAGCCCCATCCGACCGAGGAACCGATGCTCTCGGATTCAGGCCGGAAGAGTGGCGATAACAGTCGGACCAGCACGAAGCTCCCCGATGCAGCTCGCGCCATCTTGAACGAGGAGACGGTCCATTTCCGGTCAAGTTCGCAAGTCTACTGAGCAGGCCATAGTCCAAAGCAGTGTCTCCGAGACCTTGGTTGAAGAATGAAGATGACCTTCACAAGGAAGTCGTCAGCGACTGGCGACGCGTCCAACGCGAAACTCGTCCGTGCGTGCCTATGGTCCAGTCGAATGCACAGGATTCACTTCGGGAGCCAGGATGTGCTTGTAGATTCATCCCGTTTTGCGCGACCAGGGAATACTTGAGCAAACGCCTCGAAGACTGTTCAGCCTGTCGGCCAATGATCAACGGGACACTTAGAGCTTCTGGAACTATTGTGCTAGGCCCATACACGCACCCTGCTCTCCTCTCCTTTCCGTGGAAGCTTCTGTCCTCTTCCGAATTACCGTGTGGATGACGCGCATTGGATTTGGATGACTAGCAGAGATTTCTTGATCCTCTCCGCTCGTGGAATGTGGAATGTCTGGGCTATGTCTTCGAGCAGAGGTCTGCAGTCAGAGATGGCTTATTCCACTTGTGTGGATGTATGGATAGGGCATGCACATTTCAGAGAGTAGAGTGAAGTCAGAAAGTCAAGATTCTGGTGCTCGCTAACGTTATTGACGCCAAATTCCAGGTTGCTGGCTGATCAAGCTGACACGGGAAGGAGCTATCATTGCATATGGGCTCGCCGGCATTCCAGTCCTCACTCAGCTTCAGCCAGCAGCGCACTCGGTGCAAGAGCCAGGCAAGACGGTGGTAGGCACCCTCTTGCGATGACCCAGGAATCAAATCGACTTCTCGTCACGCCGAGACCCTCTCTACAGCCACGAAGCAGGACCACTGGCACTCCGCCGTGGAAACATCGTATGTGTAGTCTTATCTGAGCAATCGTGGCCTCATTTCTCGTCCTTTGTCTTTGTTCAGCGCTCAGCCCTGAATTGGAGCCTTCTAGAATGATGAATCGAGGCCTTGTCGTGCGGAGCTTGTTCAGATGACCCACGTACGTCTCCGTCGAACATCCTCGGGGGCGGCAGCCGCTCACAAGGAATAGGTTGGACCCGCAGACTCTTGGCCAAGGGCAGCAAGGATGACTGCACTGAGCTGCACTATCCCATGCGCTCAGAGGCCTCTCTTTCTCTCGTGCATGCTACCATTTTCCATGGCATCCTCGAAAACTATTTTCTTGTGCTGCCAGGCTGTCCAGGTGGTTCTGTATCGCTCAAAATAATGTTGTCCCTTCCCACGCAATCTTGACCGAGCAATGGCAAATAAGGAGCTCGCACGCGCGACTGCCCGCGAGCGTGCGTACCAGACTATCAATGTCTGGGCCCGGCCGACCCTCGTGCACCATTAGAACCTTTCGTCTACATGCCCTGGGCGGCCAATCGGTATCTGTCATTCCTGATCTTGGTCTCTCACTCGGCGAGCTCCGTTCACGAGCGTCATGGAGTCATCGACAGATCTCGAGACCTCATCAGTCGACCGGGAGCTAACTACAGTGCCCCAACTCCTTTTGTATTCCATCAAGATGGTCAAATTCTTGGATAGCGTCACATCTGGTCTGCCGATCTACCCTTGGGAATATCGTCAACCTCTTGAAGCACCATGATCTTCGGGGTCGTCGGCAAGACAGGGATGAACGTGGCAGCTTCCTTGAGCAAACATGTACAGCCTTCAAAATCATGGTTCTCTCTACGATTTCTCATTCACAACAACGTCGACCCTATTTCATCGTTCAAACCTTGATATTATCCTCCGATGCCTAGCTCCGTGCGGCTACAGCGGCTCTAGCACGGCCCCTGCACTGGATGGACAGCTACAATCAATCGACACGGCGTGTCACAAATGTCACACCGTGTTATCGCGCCAATTCGTACACATCACACTTCATAGATTGCGGCTGCCCCATTCCCCCAATCGCTACCGAGTCATCCCGTCCACATTTCCACCATCATCCAACTCTACGGATTGGTCACCTCGTCTGGTTGTCAGAACTGGCGGACTTTTCTCCTCGGACCACTACCAAACGATATCCTTAAAAGTACTGTAGCAATGTCACTTTGAACAGGACGTTCTGCTTTTTTTCAGAGGCTCTCTGTGATCAACTACAAATGTGGAGGCGTGTTTTCTGCTTACATTGATCAAGGGTAAGCAGGTGCTAGCCCATCAGGGGTCCGTTCATGGACTATTTCCACTTGTAATGATTGTCTACGAGGTGAAAATACACGGGGAGCTGTGCTTGCGAATGAAGACATCGTCTCCAAAGCTACCTACTTGTAAAACTACAACATAAAAACACAGAGTCTCTAAATGTGCCTACATGCACCTTCATGCTCGAGAAAAGCGGTGCTTTGTCCACAATTATAAAGATCCAAGCATCGAGAGCCTATATTTGCAGGAGATAACGAAGCCGGATAGATTTCACCCAGCTTGAAGGCGCGCTGCGCGACGAAATGGCCACATATGACAGAAGACACCGCCGCAGAGAGAACACCGTGCAACTATATATCATTCAATCGCATCCACGACCCATCGATCGAGCTGGTCATACGATACAGTGTGTAAAAAGGCAGCCGACGTGTGACGCGCGGTTTCCATGATTGAGCAGTCCCGACCCCTTGGTGCCTTCTCCACAATCCAGTAGCGATAAGACGATACAGGGAAACTTGATGAGAGCGAAAGTTCCTGTTGTCTGATCAAGATACAGATGGAAATGCAAAACGAAGCTGATCATCAGGGCGTCGGTCCTGGGCGAAAAATGAGCTGCGCAGACGTAGCTGCATGGCCGTGCACCCGACAATCCGCAAAGTGAAGGTCGTCACGCCGTTGATCGCTGCATTATCGGCCTGGCTGTGGTGAGATTCAGGTGCGTTGAGCGCAAGCTGAAGTTTGATGGACGCGCTCCGCTCTCTGCCATGCCCAAGCACAGAGACGACAGTAAAGACTGGCATGTCACAACACGAGTTGCAGCAAGGACTGGAACCGGCAGATGGACCTTTTGATAGCCCCTTTCCGTAGAACGACGCCCCCGGGATGGAAGAGTTGACGGTGTGCTTGTGGCCGCGTCCCGGTGAACGGCCTATATCTCGCAGGACACGGGCAGGGGGATATTGGGCCGTCTGATGTATCTCCTCCCCAGCTGGCTTCATCGGGATCTAAGACGGGCTTATGAACATCGACATGAGCACGTAGTCCGCTAGGATCTCACCAGACCACTGCCTGTGTCTCATCTTCATCTCGCACTGGGCTTCTGGGCTGGGTCGGAGAGTCGGCTGATCTGAGCAAGATTGACGAGCCCTGTTGCAAGTCGGCCAATCTTCCAGCGCGAGGGACTCGGCCCGACAAAGACTACGGCGTAGAATGCGGCTGCTGAGATGATATCTGACTATATGCGTGTGCGTCGCAATAGGCCATTCATGGTACTGTTACAGGATGTAGAACCTGGGCGAATGAAGGATGAGTGTATGCAGGGCAAGAGAGACGGGAGAGATTGAAAGCCGAGGCTCACCTCCTAGGTAGTACCGTATCATCTTCACTGAATCTCAGTCCCGGGAGTTCAGCGAGTGGCGAACCGCGGAGTCTCGAGATGAGGCCCCACTGGCAATGATCACCTTGATGCATGGGGAGTCAAAGCCCATTACAACGGGAGAGACCATCTGAACAAGAGTCCTGGGAGAAAGTCCTGACAGCGAGAGCGAATGGTGGGATACTAATGTTTACATCTTTCGCACCCGTCCCGGGTAAGGCCTGTCGGACTTCGAAATCAGTTCCTTCTGTTTGCTGCTGCATCAACCCGAGAACAGACTGTATGCGTCTCCTCGCCTCCAGGTGCTTGTGTCCTCTTGGAATTCTCCCAAAAAAACCAAACGACAGAGCTCGCTTGCAACGTGGAGTATTTCCAATAAGAGGATATGGACCTAGATGAGGCGCTCTCTGGTTTTGAAAATCCACTATAGGCCCTCCTGTAGGCACGCTTCCATCCTTTATAGTAGTTTCAGCTGAGTTTCTTTCAAGCGTCCAGAGCCACCTACTATAGACGCTGCTTCGATAACTGAGGTCCTCAAATACTTGCTCCCAGCAATTGTCGAAACTGGCCTACAGGACGACATGGATCATTCGGGTCGACGCCGGAATCTGAAGAGGTCCCGAGCACAAACCTCGCTGCTTGCCAATCAGCACTCGGCTTCGACCCAGCCTTAGTGCATGACGATGCCGACGCATGGGATGCAGAACGCATTGTTGGGCCAGATACATTGTCCTCGAGGTCTCATCGCCACAGGGGCTTCTAGCGCTGGCAGTGGGCCCACCGAGGATCGCTCGGACTGCGATCCTGCCCTCGTCTCAGCAAATTTATCGGAATGATCTGGTTTACGATCGTGCGCTGTGCTCGCCTACAAGGCAGACAACTGCTGAGTATCGTACATGCATAGAAGATCGTGGCGGCACGGAACGCACCTTTTGTCTTCGATGGGCCCGGAATAGCGCACCCTTCCAGTTGTCCAGTTTCGTCGCCATAGTGGATTCTTGCACTCGCAATCGGCCCAGCAAGGATCGATCGGACTGTGATCCTGGTCCCACTCACCACAAATGAAGCGGAGTGGGATGGTTCGCGGTCGTGCGCTGTGCTAGCCTACGATACAGGCAAATGCTGAGTGCACTGCATGGAAAGAAGACGGCGGCAGCGCGGAGCACACCCTTTGTCCCCGACGGTCCTGGGGTAACTCGCGCTTCCAGTCGTCGAGTCGCATTCCTCCAATAACAAAGCGGTTTTCCTCCCTCCACCAGTACACACGACCTCTCAATCCGCATACTGATCAATCTCTCGCTCTTCGCCTCCTACGACGGGCTTGCCGCGTGTGATCGTCGTTCGTTGCAGTCTGTCGGCTCCAAGGGCTTGCACATACGGAAACCGGGGATCGCGCCTAGTTTCCAAACGAGCAGAGATCCTGTGTAATGCCCATTTGATGCGCCGTCCAATGCGCTCCGGATTGAGGCCGGAAGAGTGGCGATAACAGTCCGACAAGTACCAATATCCCAGATGCAGCTCGCGCCATCTTCCACGAATAGAGAGACCATTCCGGTCGTTCTGCATGTCCGCTGAGCGGGACATCGCCCAAAGAAACGTCCCCAAGAACCTGGTCCAGCAAATCAAGGTGGTTGTGCGGGGGCCCGTTTGGAGCTGGCGATGCGTTCGCAATCAGGGCGGCCTCACAGAGACTTGACGTGTGGCTGTCGACGCAGTGTCCGCGAAGCTCGACCTTGTATACCGATGGGCTAGCGGTCGAATGTGCAACAGCTGTTTCTGTTACCCAAATGTGTCTATGCTGAGAGCAGGTCCCGCGCTCCTAACGTTCTTCGCGACTCGGGAATCCTCGAGCGAAACATCCCGAAGTCTATCCAGCCTGTCCACCAGAAATCAGCGGCACACTGGGGCCTTCTGTAGACCCATGCACGTACCCCACTAGCCTCTATCCGCGGAAGTGGAACCTTCTCCCCTCTTCCGAATTACTGAGTATGACGCGTATTGGACTGGAATGGCCAGCGGAATTTCCTCGTCCTCCTCGCTCCTACAATCATTGAGCCGTGTTCCGGAGGCTGCTGGTTGGACTCAAGAGGTAGCGTATTTCACTTTTGTGGATGCATGAACACGGTGAACACATTTCCAAGAGTAGAGTGAAGGCGGCAAGTCAAGATCTAGGTGCTCCCTAACGTTATTGACGCCAAATTCCAGGTTACTGGCCGATCACGCTGGCAAGGGAGGGATCTATCATTTTGCATGGGCCCGTCGGCATTGCAGTCCCCACTCCAGTCAAGCTAGCCGCCCACCAGATACAACAGCCAAAGGCGACTGGCAGGCACTCCCTCCCGTGATGACTCAGAAACCTGATGGCCTTCTCATCGCACGGAGAACCTCTCTAGAGCCACGGAGTAGGACCGCTGGCACTCTGTCACCGAAATATCGTCTGTGTACTCTTATCTGAGCAATCGTGGCCTCATTTCTCGTCCTCCGTCTGTGTGTAACCCTCAATTGAAGCCTTCTGGAATGATGAATCGAGGCCTGGTCGCGTGAAGCTTCCTCAGATGTTTAATGTGAGTCTCCGTTCCACATCTCTGGTGCGGGAGTCACTCAAGAGGAACAGTCTGGACACGCAGGCTCTTGACCAGACTCGGCGAGCAATGCTATCCCGAGCCCCCCCCCTTTCCTATTTGCCTACAGCCCCCACCTCGCGGGGTGTCATCATTCCTGGCATCCTCTCACATTGATTTCACGAGCCGCGGGCTGTCCAGGAGGCTCAGCATCGCCCAGAATAGTGCTGTTCATCCGCGTCCGATCTTCACTGAGCGGTGGCAAATAATGAGTTCGCACGCGAAAGGGCCCCCGGGAGGTCTCGCTCGTCCGACGTCAATCAGCCATGCCCCTCCTGCAATGTGCACCCATTAGACACTGGATCCCAAGTCCCTATGCCCTAGGCCCATCGGTTCCTTCTACCCCTGATCTCGGTCCCTAGTGCAGTGGGTCCGTTCATGAGCATGAGCTTCCCACTCGTCGACTTATCTCGAGACTACATCAGCAATGCCAGGAGCCAGCCGCATTGCGTTCACTACCCTTGGCACCCGTCAAGCTGCTCAATTTGTGAGATAGTGTCCTAGCTGGCCTACCAATTTGTCGCCCCGGATTTTTCAGGTTCTTGAAGCACAATGATGGTGGCGGCCTGCGATACGGCCGAGAGTGCGCCAGCTTCCTTGAGCACACAGCCTACGAAATTATCGTTCCCCGTATGTTTTCTCATTACCACATGTTCACCCCAAGTTCATCGGTTTAACTTTGATATCATACTTCGATACGTTTACCAGTGTGGTTTACACAGCAATTCTAGCTCGGTCACTGTAGTGGGTAGAATACTATAATCAGATGACGTAACCCATCTGTCACGCAAGTCACAACCACTGTCGTTGCGATGCCGATCAGGACACATAGCGCTGCAGACATTGCGGCTGCTTCACCTGCGGCTGCCTCGTTCCTTCGATTCCGGCGCTCTGGCCGATAACCCGAATTTACTGATCGACTTTACGGATCTCCCCCGGACCTCTCTCACATGACATCCTTGAAATCGATCCAGAAATCTCATTATTGAAGAGAGACTACGTAATCTCTCCTTTCCATATAAGGCAGGCTCAAGATACGGTAACTCCTATGCCTTGGCCCCCCGTCTTCACAATGCTGCAGCTTGAGACCGTTCCAGCAGTACTCGAGTAGATCGAAAGAGCACTTTTTGTCGAATGAACATACTATACATACTATGACAGTGCGAAACGAAGTCGAAAGGTAGATAACTGTCTGCCATAGACAAGTAGAGAGAAGCTTGGGAGAGGCTGGCATAGCACGACGCGCACTAGAGCGATAACCGGTGGGTGGACCTGACAATGCCCCGTTCTCTGGGGCAGCAGGATCGTGTTTGGTGCTGGGCCGTTACAAACAACGGGGAACATCGCCCTCAGGTGTTGTCGCGAATCGGCCGAATGATGTTACCGCCATGCAAGACTTGTCAATGTGGTTATGACGGCGTCCAGAGATGACAGCTTGTTCCGATGACGGTGTGTATTTCTTAGGACGCAGGAGCGGCGAACCCAGGCGGTTTGGTGAATCTTCTGCCGCGCTGCATTCATCGGAGTCTACACGGTGCTCGTGATCATGAATATCGAGGTTAACGCGCGGTCCGTCAGAATCCTACTGGAGCATTGTCTATGTCTCTCGTCTTCATCTCGAACAAGTTTCATGGGCTTATCGACTGGAGAGTGGATTGATCTGAGCGCGATGAGTGAGCGCCGCGGCATTGTACATCTGTCTTTCCTTCTTGTTCAGCGCGCGACACGAGCGAGGAACGTGCTGATCTCGAACTCTCCACTTTCGAAGGCGATAACCTGCATCCGAGCGCCAGCCAGGATCGAAAGCAGTTTCAATGCACTTCCCAAGGCCGGCGGGACAGTCCACTCCTGTTGGTGATATCTCAGTCGTTTATGTTGTGTGGCAGGACATCGCTGGGGAGGCCGTGCTGGTGCATGTCGGGCGATTGTACGGTGCGAAGGACTTGGTCCTGCAATGACCGGCGTAGAACATGACCATTTGGATGGTTTTCGAATACGTGTGTGTACGTCGTAAAAAAGGTGTTCATAGTACTGTAGCAACGACCAGAACCTAGGTGACCGAGGGATGAATGCATGGACAGCAGGAGCGACACGAGACGTTGGAAGCTGAAGCTCACCTCCCGCCGAATTGCGCCCTATGAGGAGCACCTGCGAAGTGGAAGTCTGCCACAACGAGAGAGCCTGTCAAACGAGGAGTCCTGGGAGCCAAAGTTTGGGAGCGACCGCGAATGGTGGTGCACTAGAGGAATACCGTTTACACCTGTGCACGAACCCCGGTCGGACTTCTAAATCAATTTCCTCTGTTTGCTACTGCATCAACACTAGAATGATTTGGACACCGTCGCCCGGCCTTAGGCGTCGTACCTTCACGCAATTTGTCAAGAGACCAGTCGACACACCTCGCTTGCGGCATGGCATGATATATCGAAAATCGGAGGATCAAGATGTGGATGGGGCGTCCTCCGACCTTAAAAACATATTAAGCTCTGAGGTAGGCTCGCTTCCTTTCTCTGTTGTAGTATGAGCTGAGTCTCTTTCAAGTCTTCAAAGCCACCTACTATAGACGCTGCTCTGGGATCTGTTAATTTCGAATTATTGCTCCGAGCAATTCACGACAATGGCTCGCAAGAACGACATGGAACGACATGGATCGTTGGGAGCAACGCCTGGATCTGGAGAAGTCCAGGGCACAGTGCCCCCTCTGCTGGTCAATCAGCGCTCAGATTCGACTCGACCTTAGTGCAAGATGATGCTGACGCATGGGCTGCAGAGCGCATTGTTGGGCCAGATACACTGTCCTCGAGATTTCATTGCCACATGGCTTCCTCTCGTCGGCATTCGGCCCAGCGAGGATCGCTCGGACTGCGATCCTGCTCTCATCTCAACAAATGTATCGGAATGATCAGGCCCCCGATCGGGCGCTGTGCTGGCCGACAAGACAGACAACTGCTGAGCATCGTACATGCATAGACGATTGCGACGGCACGGAACGCACCTTTTGACCTCGATGACCCCGAAATAACGCGCCCTTCCTGTTGTCCAGTCTCGTCGCCATAGTGGATCCTTGCGCTCGCCATCGGCCCAGCAAGGATCGATCGGACTGCGATCCTGGTCCCAGTCACCACAAATGAAGCGGAGTGGAATGGATCACGATTATGTGCTGTGCTGGCCTACAGGACGAGCAAATGCTGAGTATCGTGCATGCGTAGAAGATTCTGGCGGCGCAGAACACACCCTTTGTCCTTGACGGTCCCGGGATAACCGGCGCTTCCAGTCGTCGAGTTGCAGTCCTCCAATAACGAAGAACGTTTTCCTCCCTCCGCCAGTACACACGACCTCTCAATCTCTCGCTTTTTGGCTCCTGCGACGGGCATGCCGCATAGAATCATTGTTCGTGACGGTCTGGCGGCTGCAAGGGCTTGGGCATATGGAAGCCTGGGGATTGCGTGTGAGCCCCGAGCGACCAGAGATACTGTGTAATGCCCATCTGAGGTGCAGTCCAACGTGCTCTGGATTCAAGCTGGGAGATGGCGATAACAGTCGGAGTCGGACAAGGACGAAGATCCCAGATGGAGTTCAAGCCATCGTCAACGAAGAGAGGGACCATTCCGGTCATCCTCCATGTCCGCCGAGCGGGGCATCGGCCAAAGGAACCTGTCCAGGGCCCTGTCCAGCAAATCCAGGCGGCCGCGCGGGGGAGTCGTTTGCAGCTAACGACTCGTCCGCCATGGGACTCATCCTCACATGCCGAGGCTCCAGTCACATGCGCAAAAGCCGCTTCCCGAGCCCGGATGTCCTGCGAGGAGTGTCCTGACGAGTCGACGATGTGCGATGGGAAGAATAGATCCTGCGTTTCTAACATTTTCTGTGACTCAGGAATGCCTGAGGGTCGCATCCCGAAGTCTGTCCAGCCTGTCCGCCAACGATCACCGGCACGTTTGGAGCTTCTGTGGACCCATACACGTACCCCGCTAGCCCCCCCTCCCCGCGGAAGCATCTCGTCTCTTCCGAATTACCGAGCACAGCTCGTATTGGCTGGAATGGCCGACAAAATTCTCTTGGTCCTTTTCGCTTCTACCAGGACCTAGCTGTGTTCTGGAGGACACTGGCTGGATTTTGGAAGTAGCGCCTGTGATTTTCGTTAATGCTTGAACAGGGCGAAAACATTTCCGAGAGTCGAGTGAAGGCGGCAAGTCAAGATCTCAGTGCTCGCTAACGTTATTGACGCCAAATTCCAGGTTGCTGGCCGATCATGCTGACGCGGGAGGGATCTATCATTTTACATCGGCTTGTCGCTATTCCACCTTCGACGCAAGGCAAACCAGTAGCGCCCTCTGTGCAACAGACTGGCATGACCGTGGCAGGCGCTTTCTCGCGATGTCTCACAAACATGATGGGTTGCTCATCGCGCGGAGAACCTCTCTACGGCCACGAAGTGGGACCACTGACACTCCGGGGTGGAGATATTCGTATGTGTGCTCTTATCTGACCCATCGTGGCCTCATTCCCCCTCCTTTGTCTATGTTCAGACCTCGATTAGAACCTTCTGGAATGATGAATCGGGGTCCTGTTGTGTGGAGTTTATTCAGATGATCTACGTAAGTCTCCTCTCTACATCTCTCGTGTGCAGCCGCTCACAAGGAATAGCTTGGAAACACATGTTCTTTGCCAGCCCGGGCGCTAACGACTTTCTCAGGATGCGCTTCCATGTCTATTGGGACATCTCCATCTCTGGAGTGGGTCGTCATTTCCCTTCGCATCCATGTCGGTTTCTCGCGCTGCGGGCTGTCCAGGAGATTCCATGTCACTCAGAATAGTGATGTTCTTTCACGCCCGATCTTCACCGTGGACTGCTAAATAAGGAGCTCGCACACGCAATGGCCCGCGACGGTCTGTTCAATGGATGGGTCCGGCTGACCCAGCGGTGCCCCCATGCATCGTATGCGCACCCATCAGACATTCTCATCTAGATGCCCGGGGCGGCCAATCGGTTTCTGCGTTCCAGATCTTGCTCTCTGACTTGCGGGCTCCATTCACGAGCGTCAGAGTGGTCGAAGAATCCGTAGACCTCATCAGTCAAACCTGGAGCCGACTGCAGTGCGTCGGCTCCTCTTGCCTCCCCTCAAAATGCTCACTGCGAGATAGTGTTGCATATGGAAAGGAGATTATCCGCTGGGAAACTTCTCGACCTTTCCAAGCCCAATGTTTGTGAGGGTCGGCAGGAGGCGTATGATTGTCGCAGTTTCCTTGGGCAAACAGCCTCCAAAATCATCGTTCTCTCTGTGATTCCCACAACGTCGCCTGAGACTTATCGTTTCGATTTTTATATCGTACTTCGATCCTCATGAATGTATAGTTACCATGGCTCTGGTTTGGTCGCTGTAGTGGGTGAATTGTCATATTCAATTCCACACATCTCACACGGTGTCGTCGCGCCACTTAGTGTACTTCACACTCTATAAAATACGGGTTCCGCATCCATGATACCGATTCATCCGGCATCGTCAACAATCATTCGACATGACGGATTGGCCTCTTCGTTGTAAGAGCATGCTACTTGTCAGCTGCGCACCACTTTCACATAATATCCTCAGATATCGTGCATAAACAATAAGCAATGGTTTTGAAGAGACCGTTATCTGGTTCACACCGGGATCACAGTGGGTCAATTGCTATCTTGGGGTTTGTGTGTCGTGTGCTTTCGCGAAACCGCCGAAACGCGAAGGCGGTTCTCCCTCATATGGATCAAGAGTAAATAGGTACAAAGCCATCAGAGATCAATCCGGCTCTATTTGGAAATTCGTCCAGGGCTGTGCACTCGTTTGCGAATGTGGGCTTCTCGTACTTACCTGCTCGCGGATGATTGGGTTTTTAGGGAAAACAGTCAAAACTTTAGCCGATTGACAAAAGAGGTTTGTTACAGGTCGCGTGACTCGGTCGTAGATCATCCCTATAGACAAGGTCGCATTTGTTGTATAGAATTACACTTGGTTAGACGTTGAGATCCATAGAATGGATGAGATCAAGAGACCTCTGAAGAACTTGCTAGGTGAATAATCGGTAGTACGGGAAAATCGGCGTACTCGCTGGAAGAATAATTCAAAAGTTTGGATCTCTCCACAATCTAGTACCGAAAAGACATTCTAGCAGATCTTGGCAAGATCAAGAATATCCCTCTTGTTTGATGAAGACACAGACGGAAGTGCGAAAGGAAGCTGATCATCAGGGGTAGCTCTGGGCAGTAACGAATGAGCTGCGCAGTGCGCACACATACCTGCATAGCCACGGGCGCGTCGATCTGCAGAGTCAAGGCCGTCACGTTGATGATTGTCCGCGTTGCCAGCCCGGCTTCGATGAGATCCCGCACGTCGAGCTCAAGGGAGGGGGCTTGGTAGACGTGCTCCGCGCTCTGTCACGGACAAGTGGTGAGAAGCTCAGCGAAGACCAGCATGACACGACAGGAGCTACAGCAAGGACCGGCGACTGGCGAGTGGACCTTCCAAGAGCCTACTCTCGATGCCACCGGGATCGTACAGTATATGATAGTGAACGCAGACGAGAAAGAGGAATGCCGCCCTCAGGGTGTTGCCGCGAATCGGTGGAATGCCACTCCCAGGATGGAAGACTTGACCGTGCGCTCGTGACAGCGTCCAGAAAAGATGTCTCACTCGGGGTGGAGGCGGATACTTCGCGAGACACAGGAGCGGGGATCTTGGGCGTTCTGGTGGATCTTTTGCCTGCCTGCTTTCATCGGAGTCTATACCATGCTCACGAAATCGACGTGAGCGCCCAGTCCGTCGGAATCTCACCAGAATACTGCCTCCGTGCCTCATCTACATCTCGAACGGATCTTCTGGAATTGGTCGGGGGTAGGCTGATCTGAACGAGATTGGTGGGCCCTTGTGGATGTCGGTCAATCGTCCGGCGCGAGGGACTCGGCCCTGGAAAAACTCCGACATATAACATGACTGCTGAGATGATACCCGGAACATGTGTGTACGTTGCAACCGGTCATTCGTGGTGCTGATGCAGGATGCAGAACCTGGGCGACCGACGGATGAGTGTATGCACGGCAAGAGAGATGCGAGATTGAAAGCAGAGGCTCACTTTCTGTGTTATCCGTACTGAATCACAGCCCCGGGAATCCAGCGAGGGGCGAGGAGCGAGGGAAACTGGCGAGATGAGTCCGCGACGGCAACAGATTCATTTCGGCCGCCTGTGAAGAAAACGCCCATCACAACGAGAGAGCCTGTCCAACGAAGAGTCTGCGAGCCACGGACGGCTTGGAAGCAAGAGCGGATGGTAGGGTACCAAGCGGACAACGTTTACACCTTTGCACCAACCCCGGTCGGACTTCGAAATCAATTTCTGTTTGCTACTGCATCGACACCAGAATGATTTGCATACCGCGCTCAGCCTCAGGCGTCGCACCCTCATGCAATTCTCTCAAGCGACCAGTTGGCATAGCTTGCTTGCAGCCTGAAGTGTCGAAAATCAGAGGATCGGGATCCGGATGGGCGTCCTCCGACTTTGAAAAACCACCGCAGGCTCTGAGGTAGGCTTCCATCCTCTGTTTTAGTATGAGCTGAATCTCTTCCGAGTCTTCAGAACCGCCTACTATAGGCGCTGCTCCGGGGTCCGATGTTTTTCAATCATTGCTTCAGGCAATTGACGACAATGGCCCCAACAACGAGATGGATCGTCGGGATCAAGGCCTGGATCAAAAGAGGTGCCGGACACTACGTCCCCTGCTACTTGCCAATCAGCACTCGGTCGGTTTTCGCTCAGCCTGATTGCACTTTGAGGTTGACACCTAGCCTGCAGAGCGCATTCTTCGACCAGATACATTATCTTCGACGTTTCATCGCCACAGGGGTTCCTTGCGCTTGCCTTTGGCCTAGTAAGGATCGCTCGGGCAGCGATCCTGGTTTCACTCCTACAAGACCTTGGAATGGGACGAATCACGATCATACGCTGTGGTGATCTACGAGAGAAAACGACTGAGCGTCGTGCATCCATAGAAGATTGTGGCAACATGGAACGCACCTTTTGTCCCCCCCCATGGCACCGGAATGCGCCCTTCCAGGCGTCCGGTTGTGTCCTCCGATAACGAAGAACGATCCCTGCATTCACCAGTTAACGCAGCCTCTCAAATAGCACACCGCTCAACTCCACGCATTTCACCCCTGCAATGAGCATCCTATATGTGATCGTTGTCCGTGGCGCTAGCGGCTCCCAGTGCTTGCGCATGCGGCGGACCGGGGACCACGCGTCGGTTCCAATCGACCACAAATCCTGCGTAATGCGCATTTGACGCACAAATCAACGCGGTCCGGATCCAAGCCGGAAGAGTGGCGATAACAGTCGGAGAAGTATAAAGATCCCCGAAGCAGCTTTGTTCTATCGTAGACGGGCAGGGGAATCATCTCGACCATTCCGGGTATCTCTTGAACAGGGCATGGCGCAAAGGAACGTCCTCGAGACCATCGCCCAGGAAATCAAGGCGGTCGCGAGGGGGCTCTTTGCGGCTGGCGAGGCGTTGGCAATGACAGTCGTCCTTGCATATCGATGGGCCGCTCGAGTGCGCCAAAGCCGCTTCTGAGTCCTGGACGTGCTTGTATATGAGAAGAACATACCATTCTCCGCGACCCGGAAATTCTTGAGCAGAAGATTCGGAAGTCTGTCCGGTCTGTCCACCAATGATCACAGGTACATTCGGAGATTCTTGGCACCCATGCATGAACCCCACCGGCCGCCCCTCTCCCCCAAAGCTTCTTCCCTCGTCCGAATTGCTGAACGTGGCGCGCGTTGGGCTCGAAGGGTCAGCCATTCTTCCTCTCCGCTTCTGAAACGACTAACAGGTGCTTTGCAGGCCGCCGGTTGAACTCAGGAGGTCGGGTATCTCACTTTTGTGAATGCATGACCAGGGCGAATACATTTCTGAGAGTCGAGTGGAGGCGGTAAGTCAAGATCTCTGTGCTCGCTAATGTTATTGACGCCGAATTCCAGGTTGCTGGCCAATCATGCTGACACAGGAGGGATCTATCATTTTACATGAGCCCGCCGGCATTTCAGCATCAGCTCGAGTCAAGCCGGCAGCGCCCTCTGTGCAACAGCCAAGCATGACCGTGGCAGGCACTCTCTCGCGATGATTCGGAGACCTGATGGACTGCTCATCGCGCGGAGAACCTCTCTTTGGCCACGAAGTGGGACCACTGGCACTCCACCATCGCAATATCCGTGTGTGTACTCTTATCTGAGCAATCGTCTCCTCATTCTCCTTCCTTTGTCCATGTCCAGCCCTCAATCGAAATCTTCGGCAACGATGAATCGGGTCTTGTCGCGTGGGGCTTATTCTGATGACCTATGTGAGTCTCCACACTTCTCATGTGTCAGCCGCTCACGAGGAACTTGGACACGCAAGCTCATTGCCTGTCCCAGCGCTCATGACTTCTCAGGTTGCGTTTTCCCATGTACTTACTGCTGGGAAGCCTTCCCTTCTGTGCGGGCCGCGATTAATACCCTTGGCACTCTCGTTGTTTTCTTATGCCATTGGCTGTCAGATTCTACATTGCTCAAAATAGTACGGTTCCTTCGTGCCCGATCTTCACCGAGCGACGGCAAATAAGGAGCTTGCACGCGCAAAGGCCCGCCAAAGTCCATTCCAGTTAATCAATGCCTGAGTCCAGGTAAACCATTCGAACCCTCATGCATCGTGCACTCAGTCGATACTTTTGTCTACACGCCTCGGCGGCCTTTTGGTTTCTGCCGTTCTCCATCTTGCTTTCTGGCGCGTCAGCATTTTCTACCAGCATCCGAATTGTGGAGTGATCTCGAATCTGCCCTCGTGAAAACGAGAGCGCATTGCAGTGCGTCAACGACTGCCCCCAACCAACCTTTCAAGTTTTTCGAATTGCGAGATGGTGCCACATTCGGCCTGCCGATCCCTCGCTGGGATGTCTTCGACCTTTTCTAGCATAATGATCATGGGGGCCAACAAGACGTATACGAGTGTGGCACCTTCCTTGCGCAATTCGCTGTTCTCTGTGTGTTATTTATCTTCCGCAACCCCGTCCCAAATTCATCGTTCCACTCGATATCATAATTTTTCTTCATAAACGTGCCGTTAAAATGGCTCCAGCCTGGTCACCCCAGTGGGTGAATTGTTATTACAAGTGAATTCCGCGCAAGAGCGCTGGATGCTCGCTTCAAAGCCTACATAGTCACATTTTCACACTAAACTCAAATTTATTAGGGATATCTACGTGCAAAAACAATTTTACGGTACTCCTGATTCGTACTGATCACAATATCCCACGTGACCGATTGGTGCCAACGCGGCAGCTTGGAGTTCCAGCCAGGACCAGCGGCAGACAGAGTGCTGAGCGCAAAACCTCTCAAAGTCTAGGATTGTATGTATACGACGCCCGGAATCTTACCATGCAACTCCCAGAGAAAACAGACTAGAATTCGCTGAGCACAGGCTAGTGCTCGGTGCACAGTCTGACTGGGCTCAATTCTTTAATTTTTTTGGATGAGACTTGAGGTTCTTTAGGATGCATAGTATTGAAACTTGTTTGCAAAGTCTCAGAGAGAAATATGGAAAACTGAATGAGTTTGAGAGCGTTCAGCTCGTCCCATCAGCTACGTGCGAGGAATTTGTACTTGTTCAGTGCTGAGCGGATGCCCTAAAGCCGATGATTGCTCGCTTCGCTCGCAATAATGAATTAGCAAGGCCAGTCACACATGTCACACCTTATGTCACTTGACAGATTGTGGTTGCCTTATCGCCTAATTATTTACTGGTTCATTCGGCATTACTGCCAAGCATTCAAGTGTATGATTTTTTCTATCAGCCTGGGTGCGAAAGCTTTTGGACTGGCCAAATCCGATCATTTCCTCCAAAAGTGATCCAGAATCGGCACTCTCGATTAAACCAATGACTGGTTTGTACTGAGCTTATCTCCGCTTTCCCTGGCAGAATGATATCATTTTTTTAAAAAAAAACAGAAGTAATCGTAGTACCAGACGATGTACATCTTATTGCGCGCTTTGGGTGGAATCCAATCCAGTCCTTCGAGTTGTGCTTTGTGCTGAACTTGTCCTTACTAGTTTTTGAAATTCCGCCCCACGATTTTTCACGTGATGCCCGGTGGGCGGTGATCTACTGATGGGCCTTGGCTTAAATGTATTTTAATCGTTTATTACTGTAAACACGACCAACAAGACAATGAGCGGGGACCATGCAACCGCGATTTGGTACTCTTGCTCCTCACCTCCCTGCTCCCAATGCCGACGGGCCTCTCCACGCGCCATTTACTGCCGCCTTCGCTGCCTATTCCCGATGTCAAACTTCGTGTTCCGTGGCCTTCCTGCCACCCCGCGGATAAGCTCTGCAACCGGATCTGCCTCAACTGAAGGCTAAACAAGGATCGTATGCGTTCGATATTGCGTCGGGTGAGTTCACACTCTCGTGGAACTCTGAAGCTGAGCTACGGGAGTGGATAATAAAGGAGCAGAGGGATAAGTCTATGATGTGCCTGTCGACAACGATCTTGCCACTGACAACGATCAGCCTGCCCGACCTGTCCTTTTGCCACCCGCCCAGCCAATTCCCCAGGTCTCAAACACTGCTCCAGCACCCGTACCTTATCAGCACTCTCCCGAGTCGGTGGCGGCTTTGTTAGATGTGATTGCATGCTGTAATGCAGTTTATGGACCACCTTAGGGCACTTCTTATTATCAGGGTACCGGCTCCTTGCCGTCTGCGGCCAGTTCTTACTATAAATCCCAATAAAACTCAATTTTCCTCTCGATATGGAATATGGAATATATAATGTACAAGATCAAAGAATTTGCGGTGTTCGCGGTGTTGGCATCACATCCGGTCGGAGCTTTCCTAAAACGGTCCATCCAAAAAAGGAAACCGTGGGGCGGAATTTTGCCAACTGTCCTTACTTGGTATGACACGTGATCGTCCACAACAGGCATTGGGGCCACGCGCAAGTCACGAGACCCATAACCCACTTTTCTAGACCTACTTAAGACCATCCCCATTTGCTACAATGGTCACGTGAAATGACATATCGGGTCAATTCAGAGTGACAAAGGAATAAGCCTCAGAATTGATGAATGGCCCATATATTGAGTGTGTAGGTTACTGAGCGATAGCAGGAGAAAGCACCATACATACCGGTAGAGCGGCTCAATCGCTTTGTATGTTCACGATGCAGCAACATGAGACATCCCATTGGAACTCGATTGTTGAAGAAGTCTCTCTCGTAGAAAGACGACACAGAAGTCGGTGAAAAGGAAGCTGAGGATCAGGCAGTCGGTGCCATATTGTGAGTTCGATACGAACACTTGTGTACATAGCAAAGTCCGCGAAGTCCCTGAGAGTCAATGCCGTCACGGTTGTTGATTGCTGCATTTCCACAATAAACCGAGCTCCGGACGTGTTGAGCGTAATCCCAAGACGTTGGTAGAAGCACTTGGGATGCTGAAGCGAAGACCGACGACGACGCTACCAACGGTTCGCTCGGGCCATAGTTCATACTTAACGGAAGACAGGAGTGGGGATCTACGCGGTCTGGCACATCCTCGTGCCACGTTGCATTCATCGGAGTCTACACCGTTCGCATGAGCATTGTCATGAGCACGTAGTCGATTGGCGTCTCACCAGTATGCCGCCTTTGTCTCATCTCTATCTCGAACGGATTTTCTGAGCGCAGTCGACTCGAGAGTGACGGAATAGCGAGCACATCCCTCATGGTCTTCTGTCCCACTTGTTCAGCTCGTGACGGGAGTCATGAGTGTGCTGATCTTCGGCCCTCTACTGTCGCGGTGACAACCTTCATCTGACCTCATTTCAAGACCACCAGTAGTACGACAGTTCCTGTCTCTATCATCTCAATTGCTGATGACGTTTGACATTCGCTTCTCGGCTGTTCACTCGTCAGTCTTGACCCGGTCGGATGATAGACAATGAACGGTACACAGCCGTCACATACTTCAATGGACGCGCCTTCACTGTGTTTATGCCTGATCAGCGCGAGGCACTTGGTACAAGAGAGATTGCAGCGCAGAAATCATCGAGATTTGCATGATATCGGAATTCATGAGTTCACGTCGTGATAGGACGTTCGCGCAATGGAAGCAGGGCCCTGGTCCTGCGAATGGTCTGCACTGTCGCAGGATGTAGAGCCTGAGTGACGAGTGTGAATGTATGCACGGGAAGAGATATACGAGAGATGAGAAGGTGACGCTCACACCTGGACTTTATCCGCACTAAAATCGCTGCTCCAGGAACTCAGCGAGGGGTGAAAGGCGATGTATCGAGGTGGACTGTTCGACTGGGCCTTTTGAAGAGATGATCTGCCGCCACGAGAGAGGTTGTCGAAGGGCAAGTCCTGCGAGCCAAGACCTGAGAGCGAGAGCAAAGGCAGAGTACGCGAAGTCGGCTGAGTTACGGAGAACAAGGTTTACACCTTGCACTTTGCACAAACCCCGGATAAAGCCTGTCGGAGTCGGACTTCGAAATCGGTGCCTTCTGTTTGCTGCTGCGTCCAACCCTGGAATGGACTGTATGTTGTCTCTCAGCCTCCAGGTACTTGCGCCCTCTCACAATCCTTTCAAGAAACCAGTCGACATCCTTGGCTGGTG
This sequence comes from Mycena citricolor, assembly GCA_963692855.1. NCBI lineage: Eukaryota > Fungi > Basidiomycota > Agaricomycetes > Agaricales > Mycenaceae > Mycena > Mycena citricolor. The sequence continues at coordinate 1,439,083 of CAVNYO010000403.1, forward strand.
GTCCGAAAGATCCCAAATGAGGGGATCATGGTTCGGATGCGGCGTCGTTCAAGCCAAAAATCGACTGTAGGCCATCCCGCTACTCTGAGATCTCACATCTTCCATCATTCGTCCTAAACAGTTCTCGCAACTGGCATCCAAGAGCGATGTGAATGGGTCCCAGGATCGTACGAGGCGCAGGGGCAACCCTCATTGCCGCCTGCCAATCCACACTTGACTATGGCCCAGTCGGAGCGCCCGATGATGTCGACGACTAAGGGCATCGATGGGGCTGATCCATCCTCCTAGATGTTTCTAGCCCTGGGGGTTTCATACGCTGGCTGGGGTCGGCTACCCAAGGGTCGCTCGGGCGGTGATCTCGGTCTCACCGCCACAAATTACCCCGGATCCCACACACGCAACAGCGCCCGATGGATTACGATGGTTCATTCTGCTGGTCTACGGGAGGGCAAGCTGATTAGTATCATGCAAGCACAGAACTTGTGTCCGTACGGAACGCACCTCTCGTGCCCGAGGGCACTGAAGTCACTCGCGCTACCAGCTGTCCAATCGCATTCCGAAATGACGGAGTTTCTGTTCCTGGGATTCGCTCGTCAACGCAACCTAGGAGTCAGGACAACGTCCAACCTGGTGCTCCTGGCCTCGTGCGACGGGTATGCCATATGTAATACTCGCCCGTGGTCGTTCGGCGGCTCAAGGGTTGACAGAATGGGGATCGTGCGGAACGCTTAATCGACTAGAGATCCTGCGTAATGTCCAGCTGACAGGGCGAACCGATGCGCTCCGGATACAGGCCGGAAGAGTGGCGATATCAGTCGGACATGTACCAAGATCCCAGATGCAGCTCGCGTCATCGTGAACGAGGAGAGGATCCACTACAGCGATTGACATGTCCCCTGAGCGGGACATAGCCCGAAGCGATTTATCCAAGACCATTGCCGAGGAAATCGAGACTGCCCAAACGAGAAGTCGTCTGCAGCTGGCTACGCGTCCACCGCGAAACTCGTCACGGCGTCCCAATGGTCCAGCCGAGGGCACAGAGGCCGGTTCCAGAGCGTATGTGCACGCGTGTACCAGAGCAACAGGGTTTGTGTCTTCACGATGCTCCGCGGCTGGGGCGGCCCTGAGCAGAACATCCCGAAGTCTATCCAGCCTGTCCGCGGAGGATCACCTGCACCATTCTCAAGCTTCTGCAACTCTTGTGCTAGACCATACACGTACCCACTAGCTTCTCCTTCCCGTGGAAGCGTCTCCCTCTCCCGAGTTTTTGTGTACGACTCGTGTTGAACTTGCACGGTCAGCAAAAGTTTCCTGACACTGATCACTTGTGAAATCTCGGAACGGTCCCCTGGAGGGGGACGGCTAGATCCTGAGGTCGCGTATTTTGCTTTTGTGAACTCATGGACAGAGCGGCCACTTTTCCGAGAGTATAGTGAGGGCGGCGAGTCGAGATTCTGGTGCTTGCTAACGTCATTGACGCCAAGTTCCAGGTTGCTGGCCGATCATGCTGATACGCAAGGGATCTATCATTTTACATGGGCTCACCGGCATTTCAGTATCGATTCACTCAAGCCAGCACCGCCGTCGATGCAAGGACCAGGCAGGACCGTGGCAGGCACTCTCTCGCGATAACTCGGAAACATGATGGCTTTGTCTTCGCGCGGAGAACCTCTCTACAGCCACAAAGTAGCTTTCTACTGCCACGGAGTGGGACCACTGGCACTCCGCCGTCCGAGTATCGTATGTGTACTCTTCTTATCTGAGTAATCGTCGCCTCATTCCTTCTCCTTTGTCTGTGCAGCCCTCATTCGGAGCCTTCTGGAATGATGAATCGGGGTCTTGTCGTGTGGCGTTTGTCCGGATGATCCATGTGAGTCTCCCGTTCCACACTGCTGGTGCGTCAGCCGCTCACGAAGAATAGACTGAACCTGCCCTCTCTTCGCCAGTGTCAACGAGAACGGCTCCGTAAGGTTGCAACTTCCCATCCGCTAAGAAACCTCTTTCCCTTTCGCGCGGGCTGCAAAAACATCTTCGAAAACCGGCTTCTCGTACTCCTCGCTATCCAGGAGATTCGGCCTCGCTCAAAACGTTGCTCTTTGTGCACGCCTGAAGTTCACCGAGCGATGGTAGATAAAGAGCTCGCACGCGAATCGGCCCGCGAGAGAGTCTGTCTAGTTAATCAGTCAATGCCTGGGTCCGGGTAACCCGTCCGTCCCCTCATGCATCGTGCACCTATTTGACACCTTCGTTTACATGCCACGGGCGGCCTATCGGTTCCTGCCGTTCCTGATCTTGCCTCCTGGCTTAGCTCACGAGCGTCAGAATCGTCGACTGATTTGGAGAACTCATCAGCAAAGCCTGGACCCAACTGCAGTGCGTCAATTCCCCTTCTATCCCGTCAAGATACTCAAACTCTGAGACAGCGTCACATCTAGCTTGCCGATCCGGCCCCTGAAATATCACAGACCTCTTGAAGCATAATGAACGACCCCGTCCGGCGGATATCCGTGGGGGGTCGTGGGGGGTCGTAGGGAATGCTAGGAAGGTCAGCGCTTAGGTGCAGTGTCTATTCGTGGACCCTCAGTGGTCGTATGCAGAGAGAGAAGTAAATGGGGAGCCATAGATTCACAATTTGAAACATGGCGGTCTACGAACCTAACTTACGCACTGTATCTTGTTACCAACTCAGGTGTGGTACCGAAGACATGTATTGCACAATATATGGGACGTGACAAATGATCTTCACAGACGACGTTCAGCGCGCGGAGGTGCCTTCTCTCATGAGAGATCGCTTTGCCGCGTGGCAAGCCTCTACGCTCGACAACTCTTCCAGCTCTGTTCCCCCATCCGTCAAACACGCTTCTCGCGCCTGGCTGTGATCATGAACAATTAGGCTTCAAGAATAATGGGCAAGGCATCGGACTTACAGATGGAGTAATTCGGAGGCCTTGGCGCTCTCTGCACAATCCAGCAGAATGAGAACGCTACGGCAAGCTTGAAAAGATCGAGAGATCCCTCTTGTCTGATCAGGCCACAGATGGAAGTGCGAAATGAAGCTGAGCATCAGGGGCGTCGTCAGTCCTGGGTAGTAAATGAGATGCGCACACATACCTGCACAGCCACGTGCGCGACGATCCGCAGAGGCAAGGCCGTAACGTTGTTGATTGCTGCACTGCCAGCCCGGCTGGGATGAAATCCGGGCATGTCGAGGGCAAGCGAAGCAGCTTAGTAGACGTGCTTCGCTATTGGCTGCAGACAAGTAAAGAGAAGCTCGGTGAAGCTGGCATGGTACGATAAGTATTGCAACGAAGACCGGGGACCGGCGGATGCAGAGGACGACGGGGCCAGGAACGGCAACCTTGGGTGCGCTGGTGCATCTTCTGCCTAGCTGTCTTCATTGGAACCTACACGGTGCTCATGAACATCGACAGGAGGACGCACTCCGTTGAGATCTCACCAGACCATTGCCTGTATTTCATCTCTATCTCGAACGTGTCTTCTGGGCTTGGTCGACTTGGGAGTTGGTCGATATGAGCCCGATTCTTTAGCACATTGGTCGTGCTGTCTGTTCCACTTGTCGAGCTTGTGACAAGAGCCCTGAGCGTGCAAGACCCCGGCCATCCACTGTCGGAAGTGACGACCTGCTTCTGGCCTCACGAACAGATCGAAAGCGACTTGAGTGCACTCGTCGGAGCCTGGAGGCCAACTTGCTCCGGTTTTTGACATCGCAATCGGCTGGTTTCGTTTGGCATTCGTTTTTTGTCTGTGCATTCGTCAGTCTTGTTGCAGTCAAATGATTTAGAATGAAAGGTACATAATCGTCACATAGACTGGAGGGGACATCGTCCTGGTGTATGCCGTTCAATTGTTCGGTGCGAGGAGCGGTCCTACAAACAGTCCTGGGTGAAACACGACCATTCGGAGGATATTCGGATACATGTGTGTAGGTCACATTAAAACATGCTGTAGTCAGACTCAGGGCGACTGAGTGATGATTGTATGCATGGCAAGAGAGATGCGAGACATAGAAAGTCGAGGCTCACCTCCGAGGCGGTATCCATGCTGAATCGCAGCTCTGGAAGTTCAGCGAAGGAGCAGTCGCGAGCTTTCGAGGCCGGCGGGAGCAAGTCATAGATCTACTACTTGGTTGGGCCCGCTGAAGAGAGAGCCCGTCACCACGAAAGAGCCTGCCCAAGGAGAAGTCCCGTGAGTCCAGGTATGAGACCGAGAGCGAAATGTCGGGTACCAAGTCACGAAAAGCCTTTACACCTTGGGACCAGTCCCGGATACGGCCTGTCGGACTTCGAAATCGGTGTTCTCTGTTTGCTGCTGCGTCAAACCCCAAAATGGACTGTATGCCGACTCTCTGCCTCCGGGCGCTTGTGCCTTCTTGCAATCCTTCCGAGCGAGCAAGCAGTATATCTTGCTTGTGGCCTAACGTATCACGATGAGGGGGGATCAGAGTTCGGAAGAGGGGTGGTCTGACTGAAGAATCGACTGCAGGCTGCCTCGCTGCTCAGGGATCCCACACCTTCCGACATCCACGATTCCACCGCAGGCGGTCGAAGGAAATAGCCTCAATGCCAGGATTGGACGAGGCGGTGGGTACAACGCTCATCGTCGCAAGCCAATCCGCACTGGGTCGTGCCTCAGCTCGAGTGTGATGATGTCGACAACTTAGCTGCTGGGCGCGTCGATGGACCAGATCCTTCTTCTAGAGGTCGCAGTTTCCGGGGAGCCGCATCGTTCTCGAAGTTTTAACGGCCTGGGAGTCGCCTGCGCTGGCAGTTGGCCCAGCAGGGAACGATCTCGCTGTGATCTTGCTGTCACCGCCGCAAATCTGCTCGATCCTCGCACCTGTACTACAACAGGATGGATGGTGTTCTTTCCCTCTGTCGGTATACGGAAGAGGAAACCGTTGGCTGTCATGCACGCACAGAAGATTGTGGCGTCACGGAACGCGCCTCTTGTCCCTGACGGCACGGAAGTCACTCCCGCTATCAGTCGCCCAGTCCCATCCGGAAATGAACATCTTGTTCCTGCGTCTGCTATTCAATGCGACCTCGTAATCGGCCCACGCTCGACCTTTTGCTCCTCGCCCGATACGACGAAATCGTCACGTGCTTTTTTGCCCAAAGCAGTCCAGCGGCTTCAGGGCCTCACGCGTATGGCGGGTTGGTGGACTTGCGTAGCTCGGATCGACCGGACGGTCTGCGTAGTGCCCGTCCGACTGGGGGAAGCGACTCGGTCGGATGCAGGCCGGAAGAGTGGCGATAACAGTTAGACCAGCACGAAGATCTTTGTTACAGCCAGCGCCATCGTGAGCAAGGAGCGGATTCACCCTGGCCAGGTTTTCATCCCTCCTGAGCATGCTTTAGTCCAAATTGCCGTCCCCGAGACCCTCGCCGAGGAAATCAAGATTCGTATAGAGAAGTCGTTCGCTGCTGGCGAGGCGTACGACGCGAAACCTATCCTTGGGTGCCGATTGTTCAGTCAATGTAAAGAAGCCACTTCCGGTGCCTGAGTGCATCTGTGTGCCAGAGACGGGGATTCTGTGTCCTGCCGTTTTCCATGGGCTGGGTACCTCCGGTCAAAATCTTGAAGACTGGCTAGTCTGTTCGCAGAAGCCCATCAGCACAATTGGACCTCGACAACTATCGTGTCAAGCACGTAGACGCACCTGACTCCCCTCTCATCCCCATGACAGCGTCTTCCCTCCTCCTAATCGTTGTCCATGGCTCGTATTCGACTTTCATGGCCAGGATCATCTTGTCGGTCCGCTTCATCTGTGCAGCGACCGAGTCGGGTTGTGCCGGCGGCTTGGTGCATTCAAAGGTAGCGTATCTTATGTGGATGCATGAGCGGGCGAAGATATCTTCAAGAGTGGAGGAGCAAGTCAGGATCCCGGTGCCCGCTAACGTTATTGACGCCAAATTCCAGGTTGCTGGCCGATCAAGCAAACACGGGAGGTATTCGATATTTTGCATGGGGACGCCAGCATTCCAGTCCCAACTCAACTCCAGCCAACAACGCACTCGATGCAACGGCCGAGCGGGGCTGTTGTGCGCACTCTCTCGCGCTGACTCAGGAACCTGATTAACTTTTTTGTCGCGTGGAGAATCTCTCCCAGCCACGAAGCGGGACCACTGGCACTCTGCCATCGAAATATTCGTATAAGTGCTCTTATCTGAGCCATCGTGCCCCCATTTTTCTTTCTTTCTCTGTGTGCAGACCTCAATTCAAGACGTCTAGAACGATGAATCGGGGGTACTATCGTGTGGCGTTTGTTCAGATGACCTATGTGAGTCTCCGTTCCACATTGCTGGTACAGCAGCCGCTCACGAGGATTAGCTTGGACCCGTAGGCTCCTATCCAGTGGGAGCGAGAATGTCGTTCCTAAGCTGCACTTTCCCATCCGCTAAGAAATTTCTCCCTCTCGAGCGAGCCGTCATTACCTCAGGGAAACCCCGGAAATCACTTTCCTGCGCTGCCGGCCGTCCAGGAGATTCTGCGTCGCTCAAGCATGATGCTTTTCGTTCACGCCTGATCACCACTCGGTGATGTCGAACGACGTTCCAGCACGCGATGACGAATAACGAACCAGCATGCGAAACGGCTCACGGCGGTCCGCACCAGTCAATCAACGCCTCATGGGTCCGCGAGCATCAGAACGGGTGGTGATTTTGCTTTGCGCAGCTTCTCATCCCAATCACGATCATGCGCTTTGTACGTGCGCTTTGTACTCGTACTCGATGTATCGAATGGTAGTACGTCCAGAATGCAATGAGAACGTCCAATCGTCCGGTTGGTCCCACTTTGAACGCTTCAATGAGCTGCATACTCGATGCCATCTGTTTCCTGTACATGTATATAAGCACAGTAAGATATTATGCGCAGCGCGCGCGCCCTACAAGCGGAGCTGTTGAGTGACAAAAAAAAATTGAGAATTGAGAGTTGGATTGTGTCTGAGATCCCAAAGCCGTGAATATCCTGTCCGGTTTTCCAACTCCATAGCCTGGCTTTGGAGATCACAATCCATGAGAAAATGATCAGCAAGTCCAGGCTGTGATGAATGTGAATTCCCAGACTGGAAATTTTGAGCAGTGGAGGTGATGCACAACAGATCCAAAAGTGCAGAGACCCACCTAGCCTTTATATGATCCTAGAGAAACTTCTTAAGACCCCAAACACTGTACCCGGAACACTCAAAGTGACGGGAAGGTTCATTTGTAGTGTTTCCGACACATAGGTGTCACACCTTGACCAAATATGGAACTGCTGCATGACATGGTGTGTATGTGGTGTTTTTAGCTACCTGTAGAGCCCTCGGACCTGTCCAATTCAACAATCAGAAGCACTGGCATTTGTTCTTGTAAGGGCCCAGGTCTCACTGACATGGGCAGCCGTCTCATCCTCATTGTCAGAGACCATGTCAATCATTCTTCGATGATCTCCATGCTGTCACTGCCCTTTTTGGTCCTATGCTTGTAAAGCTCATTCACCGCTCTCCACTCATCATTTGCGTTGGAAGTAATAGGTCCACTCCGTTTCGTCAGCATTCGTCGGCGTGCATACGGACAGCCCTTGAGTCGATGCACATAGTTGACCTTGCACGCGCGCACTACGCTCACCATCCTTGCCATGCAGCGCTAGATGATTCGTTCGCATCGACGCGCGCGGCAGTGCGCTCCGGACCCCTCCCTGGAACGACCTTCCAGCGTTATCGAGGCGTTCAATTGTCCTTCGATCCCCTCCACCTCCCCTCTTGCATCCCACGACTCGTTCATGCCTCGCGAGAGGAGCTTCAGCTACTCCGCCGGGCGCTCTCCGACACCCGAACTGGCCCTCACAAGCCAGCACGACGACGAAAACCACGCCCTCATCACGGTCCCACCTTTTTCAAAATCTCGTTCTGCCCCTGCGCGTTCCAGCCTGCCCATCTTCCAACGTTCACAACGCACTGCACGTCATGCGATCCAAGCCGCTACCGCCCACGAGGAGGGAGAATCCGTTCTGTACCCGGACATACGCTCCAGTGCTTTCAGCGCGTGCGCGTACGATCATCCTCGTCAATCGCGGAATGGGCCATCTACACCTGGGTGTGGGTGCCGAGCCAGGCTTCAATCCGCGTCAAAGGGACTCCGACGTTGAGTTCGCGCGGATTTGCGAGGACTGGGAGATCAAGATTGTCGACTACTCGCTTGTACGCGCGGGACGTTTTACAAGATGTCGAATGCTAAGCTTTTTGAGGGCTCATCCGCTAACAGCATAGAACTTCAGCAATGGTCAAGATCCGTTGGATTAACGTTGGAGGAGTGTGTTGGGATGTAATGAAAGCTCTTGCTATCAGACACAGTGAGTGACACGTCGTATCGTCTGGCGCAGACTCATCAAACTTCAGATCTGTACACTCTCGCAATCGAAGACATCCTCCACTCGCGACCGAGCGCACGATCCAAAGCCAATTAACTCACTCGGCATCTCTATCCCTTCGCAGTCTGTGCCGTAAACTGGTCGATGGAAGTTCTGCAAAAGCTTCAATCTCGCCTACATCGAAGCCCCGGCGACCTCGCATTCCTTTGTCGCAGGGAGCTTCGCCGGCACTGGCCGCGGCAATCGTCATCGGTGGAGAGAAGCGCGTGGAAGATGCTGGGCTCAAAGTCCTCGAAGGAGCTGACCGTGTTCTTGTGATATGATTCTCATGTTCATCTTCCTGCTCCTAGACGGTGCGCTCATTCGATTCGATATTTACACGTTCCTGAGGCTGAAAGCAGGATGTCTTCACCATCCACACCAGTTCTTCTCTCGTTGTAACTGAGCCGATCACCGGCCGTTCATGCCATTCGAGAACGAGCTCGCGAACATCGGCTGATGCGTCTTTTATGGTTCAAAGTCCGTTGTGCTTGGTGGCCGACAAAGTGTCCCGGGCCGTGAATGCATAGCAAGACAAGATCAGGTACTAGGGGACGAAACATCGTGGTGCAGTCGTCCATTGGCATTATGTGTAATCGTCACATCCTGTACGTCAGCCTGGTCCTCCACCGATGGACGCTTGCGCCCGTCGAAACGATCGTCGATGAGCTGCGGATATATGAGATGGAGACAGGGCGTAGCGCTGATTAGCGAGGAAGATCCAAGCGAGAGGATCATTAGTTTTATGAGTTGTGCCAGTCAGATTCACTTGGCAGGTAGACTTGGTTCTAGTTACTGGTGTCTCCGCTCATCAGTTTGTAGGCTCATGTCTACGATCATGTTGCATACTTGCTCAGCCATTTCGATATTCTTGCCAGTGTAGGCGAAACCCGGTCGGGTATGCATTCAATGTACGTTATACTCCTGCCCTCTTCAGATTGCTCACCCACTCATAGATGACCCCATGTCGAATGAACGACGCCATGTTCTTGCGTTCTCCTGCTGGTTTAGCCCGCTTGTCCACCTCAGGCGCCGACCAATGGTCGTGACCGTGACAGTCCTGCCTATAACCCTGCACATCGGGTACTTTGGAACAAACTTTGTGGACGTGTGGAGCATAAGACACAGTCACTGTGACAAGATGTAAATTAGGCTGCCGTGACGTCTTGTTGGGCGATTGATCATTCTCAGATTCTGGGTTGTTGCTATCCCGATCTTGGCCATCGTACTCCCCCCTTGTCGTGTCTGCGACATCCGGCACCTGATATGCATAGCCCCCACGCATCTAGATGTGTCGGAGATCATCAAGGTTCCGTTTCATCCGTCCTTCTTTCGGCGTCGCTCACCGTCAACATATAGAAATTAACTCGCCTGGCAGCCAGTGGCTACACTTTGTGATCGGAGTGCCATTCCCTCATATCTGATGGTGCGCAAGCCGTAATCCACGACGCGTGTCTAAATGTGTGCCTGTCACCGGGACAGTTATCTTCGATGCCGAACGAACTTTTCGCACCACTGCGATCGCCATCCGCAAATGTGCAGGGGACCCCGGACACCACCTCCGTCAGTCTGCACGCAACCACATTGCAACGCATTATCGATGATCTAACGCGAGTTATAAGTCGGCCGAGAGCGAGGATGTGTTGACCAGACATGTGGAATGGCTGAGTCGTCATCCTCTTCTGCTTCATCTTCGTCTCTCTCCGCCATTCAAACATCCGCATCGGCTGCCATCAACAGACCGGTGCACTGTGAGCATGGCCGCTTTGCAGGGCGCATCATCAGGGCCGAGTTGACTGAGATCCAGAGGCCCGAGTTCGGGCGGAGGTGGGCCGAGCGTGCTTCTGGAGGGTATTCGCGGCCGCTGACGGTGACAGGTTCGGGGCAGTAGATAGACGTGCACTGGACGACCCCCCAGGTCAGCGACTCGGCCGCCTTTGATAATCCATCTCAGCATGCCAACAGTGGTTCAACTCCGGTTTTTCGAGGTGTTCCGTCCGAGACCAGGCTACGAGTGGTCGGAGGAGGTCCGCAGCTACGAGTAGGTCTGATCAAGCGTAGGCCATGCCGTATTGAGTCTCACATCATCACAGAAGCATCCCGCTCTCTGGGCTCCTTTGTATGGCCGAGCTCTTCGAAGCACGAGGTGGACCCAGCACCTCGGAACCGCTCGTTCCACGGCAGACCGGGACACTCGAGTTGACGTCGCCGCGCATCGCGCAGCCGTCACGCGTTTACGATGTGTCAGACGATGCAGCTATCACCGAGGACAGTAACAGGACGTCCTTTCTCTTCGGCACGAAATTTGTCGAGCCATATCTGATTTCGACGTCTGATTCCGGCCGGAAGTATCTCGCATTTACGTTCGCAGTGCGTGATCATTGCGATGAGACTGCTGCTGCTCACTTTTCTCAGGATCTGGGTGTCAAGTTGGAGGGCCTCTTTCGTCTGCGGTAGGTCTCCAGATTATATGCCGCCAGACTCGTTCATTTCGCTCCCAGCTATCGCTTCTTCGATCTTTTTCCCGGACCGCCGGGCGTCGGAAAGAGCAGCGTCTTAGCTGAATGTTACGGGGGCACGTTCACAATGTACTCGACAAAGGAAGCTCCGGCGCTGAAAGAGTCGACACCGCTGACCAAAGTGAGTTACCGGCTCCAATTCATGTTGTTTTTAGACTGATGATTACACTTATTCAGACGCTCAGCAACCACGGTGTGCCTGTGAACATCCGCAAGAAGCCACGGCCCCCGCGAAGGAAGACATCACCGACTGGAACCTCGCCAACAGATAGCCAGCCGGCGTAGATTATGTTTGATTTGCCTCACCATCGCACAGTATATGAGTCCCCTGGTGTCATCGCCAGGGCATTTCTCAGTACTTAGTATTATCACCAGAACTTTGCGTACAAATTAATCTTCATTCATCCTCAGCGGCTATGGCGAGAGCGTGTCAAGCCTATCAGTTCCAGAGTTCTTGTAGACTCGGCGAGAACCTTTTACCGCCGTTACCGAAGTCTCGCGTCAGATACCGCCAGATGCGGTAAGCTGCAGCGGTAAAGATGACACAGAACCGCTGACCAAAGCCGAGTACCGCCGGCCCCTCAGCGCCCCACATCCGGGGTAACTAACGGCACTGGGGGTACTTGTGGGTCCTCTCAGCTGCCAGCGCAGTGGCGGCCCAGGTAATCTGGATGTTCTACCGCACAGTACTTTTTGTCCATCGGGCAAGGGCTCAGTGCGCTTCGGATCACCTTCCGTCTACTGGCCTCAACGCTCAGTGTTCATGCCGTTAACACTGATCGCATCCATGCAGAAGACGCTTCGTGGGAGGGTACGAGCCACGGATCTTAGTAAGGCGATGTCCGCTGTCAGTGACTCGTATCTTATCTTCTTTACTAACAGCTATGTACATATGTACTCGGTACTAGTGAGATAGCTGGAAGCCGATGCCGCAAATTATTAGTTTCTTCCATTCACCAGGTTCTTGCCCATTATGTCTATATTATGCCGTGGTCACGTGCATCAACAATCTAACACCTTGAGCGTTCTAAATTTAAGGCGGTTTAAGCGGTAAGCGGAGCACCAGCGAGCTGATATAATGTCTCCCTGTCGCCCGATTCATCCACTAGTGCTCTGAACTTCCCGTGTGGATTTTGAAGGAGCACAGCTGGAGCGTCAAATTCAACAATGCAACCGGAATCGAGAACCATCTGCAACAAAGTGAGACGGACGTTGCGTCAAGAGATAAGTGAGACACAGACAATTTTATCATAGTCCATGACTGTTTGCAGCCTATGCGCCACGACAAGCAGACTAACATCGGCCGAAAGCTCTTCGCGTAGAGTGTGTTGGATAATCGCATCAGTCTTGTAGTCTAGAACACAGCGTTAGATCGGAAAACGCTAAACGGTTCAACTCACCGATTGAAGAGGTGGCCTCGTCGAGAATCAACAGCTTGCTGTCACGCAGCATCGCCCGAGCCAACGCCAAAATCTGCCGTTGTCCGACACTGAGGTTAGCGCCGCCCGCCGCGATGTCGGTGTCCAGCGTTATCTTGTGCTCTTCGGAGTCCTGCAAAGCAGCCAGGCCCGCCGCACGCAGAGCCTGGTTCATTTCCAGGTCTCCGAATTGGTTGAAAGGGTCGAGGTTCGAGCGGAGCGAACCGGTGAGAAGCTCCGGCTGCGAAAAGTCAGAACGGTCCGTTCAAAAATGCCGTGAGAGCCCAGCCCCACGCACCACTTGCGGGATGATTGCAATGCTCGATCGGACCGCTTCGAGGTTCAGAGTAGAGGTGTCGATTCCGTCGTAGCTGATCGTCCCGGTGGTCGGAATGCATCGCAACAACGAGAGTGTGAGAGAGCTCTATGTGAGAGCTCATCATTAGCAAGACTGAACTTGCACCGATTTGAACCGAACCCACCTTTCCAGAGCCAGTTCGGCCGACGATACCGACCCTCTCGCCGGGCTTGACTTCGAACGAGACATCCTTCAGAACAAGCGGTCCATCGACGTCATACTTGGCTGACAAGTTCTCGACCCGCAACGCTCCACTCGCCGGCCAGTAGGCCGGCGCTCGGCCAGCTTCCGTGGGTGGCTTCTCGTGTTCGATATCGAGATATGCCTTGATTCGTTCGAGCGAGTTGGCTTCGACTTCGAGGGTGTTGAAAACCTGGATCTGAGGGGACTTGACTGAGTCACTGCAACGTAACCCGAGGGAACGGACGAACAAAACCCAATAGGATGCTCGTGGATCTGACCGCAAGCCCGATGAGCAGACCCGCTTCGCTGGCCTCGCTCCTCTTGACATAGATTAGATAAGTCGTCACCGTTGCAGCAAACACTGCGCCGAGGAGATCGATCCGGAACGAGACCCATCTGATGTGCTGGCGTCAGCTGGGTTTTCGGAGATGTCATCTGCGCGAACCGATTGAGGTTGAAAAAGTTCCTGTTGGCGCGCGAATAGCGATCAATCCGAGTGAGAGATTCGGAAATGAACTTGGCTTGGGCAGAGTAGGCGCGTATCGAGACTAACAGTCGAGATCAGCGGTCTGCTTTCTCTTGACATATGCGTAGACCCACTCAAGCCGGCCATTGCCGCGGATAAGCTACGGATTGTGAGTAACCCAGATAAGGACCAGACGGGACGCACTTCGCCAAAACTGGGGCCCGAGCATTCGACAGTATGCGCTTGACCGGCAATTGACTGTGGATGTACATTTGTGCGACCCACGTTCCGGCTCCAGCGACCAAGATCCCGGGCAGGAGGAAGACCGGGCTGTACAGCACGATCGTAACAAATTGGGTCTAAGGAGCCTAAGGTCTGTGTAGTAAAACCAATAATCATCACGTACCAGAATAGCCATCCCAATTATCGAAGCGGGGGGAGTGAGTGTTGCGATCTTATCGTCCACAGACGACATATCACCCGTCACCCGAGCGATTATGCGAGAAGTAGGGGTAGTATCAAGCCATCTCGATAATTGTTCAACCAAGGAACGGCCAAGAATGATAGGCGAGCAATACCTCAATGGGGCTGCAAGTATAGAGCCCATCAGGCGTTCGTGGATTGCCCGCGACGCTCGTAGCTGCCCGTTCACAATGTAGAGCGTTGCAAGAAAGAAAAGCAGGGTCGATATCGACACGATTGAAGCTGCCATACAAGTTCGGCTTCCGTGGAGCAAATAAAATAGCATCACGCACAGACATATACCAGATTCCTGTGGATTAATGAGTAATCAAACACCGGGGAGACAAGCATATTGCATGCCTGGCAACATCGACCTGTTTGGCTGGCTTGTGCTCGTACTCGGCAGCCCACCGGCCCATCATCCAGATCCGTCCGACGGCTAGCATCTGTTGCCAAAATGCAATAACGAGATAACCAGCGACGAAGAATGCGGGGTGGCACCAGCGAGGTGAGATCGCACTCAGATACATCTTCACTGGAGCAGAAAGTCAGAAATTACATGGAGAGCAGAGATGAGAAAAGACGTGCACGCCGACCAGCCGACATGTCCGGCGCTGACTTCCTCTGCGACGATGAGCTTGCCATCGGCGCTTTTGATAGCATCATCTGATCCATCCACGATTTCCTCTTTGGGGACAGGGGCGTCGGTGATTTCGGCCACCGTTAACGGAGTTAGGTTCCAATTTTCACCGATGGCACGTCCGTCGGCGCCAATGGAGACGATATAAGATGCCAGTGGTCGCACTAGAGGGAGATTGTGCGTCTGGCAGGCGGTATCAGTGCAATGAATTGACTAGCCATCCAACATTAGAAACGAACCACGAGGATGACAGTCCGATTCTCTGCGAGAGAGTTTCAGTATATCTGTCCAGGGTTGATTTCGATACGAACCGATCAGGCTCCCTCGCAAACACTTGTCGCAGATCCATTGTGCCGTATGAGCATCCAAGGCAGCAAGAATGTCATCCAGCAGGAGAATCTCGGCGTTCGAGTACTATTCGCCGTCTTGAGTGAGATTGCAAGTATAAATATGATTTTTTCACTATAGCTCTCGCCAGCGTCAGCCTGGCTTTTTGGCCCCCCGAAAGCGTGAGGCCTGCGCGGTGAATAGTCAAGCTGTGATCCGATCAGGGCATCCTCGACGAACCATTCTCTCCAACTTCAGTCGCATCCCCCGCTCGGAACATCTTCAAATCTGACTCAAGGGCGCACGCATACAAAACCTTCCTGTATCGCTCCTCGTCGATCTCGCTCGAGTTGAACAGGATGTTCGCGCGGATTGTGTCGTTGAGCACCCATGATTCCTGTGCAGCGTAGGCCACACCGCCGGCTCGGGGGAGGCTGGAACAGGCTGAGGCTGACGAGGGAAGCTGGTGCATCTCCCCGAGGAGAGCCATCAGGAGTGACGTTTTGCCTGCGCGAAATTAGGTCGCGCCTTTTCGTAGCAGTTAGAGAAAACGCACCGGAGCCCGTGGGGCCCACAACGGCGTTGATTTTCCCTCTCTTGAATAAAATCTCGTCTTCAATGCGGAGGATGAATTGTCTTTCGTGCCGAGCAAGATCCGAGGTAGCTGTCTCGGACCAAGCATAAGCGACATTCCGAAAACCGATCTCGTCCCCTTCAAGCTCGTCTACGTCGCCGTCGTCCAAGAGATCCGTCTGAATAATTGGTGACCAGATGAAGAATCAGAAAGAGAGCACAGACCTCATGCAAGAATGTGTCGATTCGGTCCAAAGACACTTTAGCTTGTACTGCGCTCTCTGCGTAGTAAGTCACTTGAGAGAGTGCAAAACTAATCGACCACAGGAACGATCAGTAGGGCCCTATCATGAAAGGAAAGCAGGCACCCAATGAGATCAAATAGATTGATGCTAGCAAAGACTTTCGACGCATTGAGAGGTTGTTTCATGATCAGAGTCTGCAACCATCAGCTCATCAGTGCTGCTGACCAGCTGCTGCAAGATCATATTACGCTAAGGTAAGGACAGTGAGACGAGTCGAAAGAAGCCACCTGCAATTTACTTACTATGTTCCGAAAGAAAGCACCATCGTGATCATCTATGACTGCTTGAAACCCCGTGAGAGAGACGGCGAGAAGCTGAACTAACCGGAATGGTCGCACTGGCAAGACATTGATATAGATATCCAGCTAACGAACCGCGACGCGAACTCACTTTGCCAACTGACTTCCAACCGCAAGGATGCGCAGCCTCTTCACCCAGCCCAGTTCGGCCTCTCTCTGAACGACGGATATTGAGAGGAGAATGGATGATACATCCAGCTAGACATACACACCTGAGCATTGATCCGCTGCGATATCCTCGACTCCCAGCCGAAGAGCTTGATCATCCGCAGTGCCTTAACCGCTGGACGGACAGTCTCGGCCCCACAATTCAGCTCAAGAGAAGATGAGCGCACCTTCAGTCACGCTCTGCACTCTCTCATCCATCTTGGCCATCCGCTGTTTCTGCGTCCCGCTGACGAGCTTCATGACTGCAATCACAACTTGGGTCAGTAGGCTGCAGCGGCTGCCGGTGCGCTGGAGACGCACGGTAGCCGGGAACCGGGCCGAGAGCCACCAAGGCGCCCACGCCGACGAACACAGCCCAACCCAGAAGGGAGTATAGAAAGATGGTCGACAGGATGATCTGCAGCGGAATGTAGATGATGAGATACGGAAAGTCAACGTTGTTCTCTGAAGTCTCGTCGATAAACTGAACACACAGTATCGAGAACGGGGACATACCAATCTCTCGCATGTCGGTTGTCATCAGGTTGTTGATCTTGCCGGTCAGATTCTGCGTCTGCGGCTTGAAGCTAGGAGAATCGCCGCTGGTCGTTGGCGGGCCATCCTCGTCTGCAACAGTCTCGCTCGAGTCCGAAGACGGAATGGCTGTTTCAGTGACGACGGGTGTAGCATCTTCCACGACGGAAGGACTAGTTTCTGCCTTGACTCGAATGCGCAGGCTGCGCGACATGTGAACGGCAGACTCGAGCGGCATGCAGAGTCTTCACCTGTGCTTGAAAATGATATGGGTAAGCAGCGCTTCGGCCCGGACGACAACGAGTCCCTATGTGCGATACCATCAGTCAGTGAACCGGTTCCATGAGCGATCCCCACATTTAGATAAAGGAATAGGGCTGCGAAGATAGTTGCTGTGCGGCAATGAGTTATTGAGGCCCTCAAAGCCACAGAACAAACGGCTTACAGGCGATTGGGCTGAGAAACATGACCACAATCCAGACCCAGGGTCGGATGACATGACCTGGCTGGTCTCGGGTCTCGAGATAGGAGAGAAGTCGATTCAGAGCCCAGGGCCTGAGCAAGTAAGCCAGCGGTAGTATGCAATGAAAGCGGAGCGTTCGACGCACTGGACCATGTTAACACCCACCCTCAACACGAGCAGCACTGCAACAAAGATGTACTGCCGCCAGAACACACGCAGAAGCCTGAAGAACAGATGCCTCCTACTTTGCGCACCGACCATGACAAACTACTGCCGATGAGTCCGTATCGGGCAAATGCTGACGGCAGAACATACCGGAAGACTCTTCTCAGTCACGAATTCTGCCCGATCGGCTTCACACAGCGGATCCAGATCCGCCTCCTCGAAGCTCTGGTCTCGATTGGCCCGGAAAACGATGCGGTCAAGGAATGACCACGAGAGGAACACGGCCAACGATGCAGTTTCCTCTGGATTGACGTTCTCTGTAGGGTTCTACGAGCGCGGTCAGCATCGTCCAATTGCAAGGGCGCTGGGTGGATGATTCTGACCTCCGATTCGGGGTGAAGAGGGAAGTACTCGCGTGGGGTGAATGCAGGAATCAAAGTGGCAGTGATAAAGAGGAGCGCTAGACGGATCCATAGAATCTGACCGTCAGTTCTATCCAATGGAGGTTCGGTGAACGTTCCCAGCGGAACGACGTCCCAGTAGAAGTAGACGACGAAAGCCGGGAAAAGGACGAGAGAAATGTGCCGCTGCAGCCGACCCGCCCAAGTACCTCTTCCCAAACTTGAAGCAACGGCGAGAATGGCGGCGTAGAGCTGTAAACAGATAGGCTCAACACACAAATCACCAATGAGCCAACTCACGTATGGCACGGTTTGTATCCCCACGCGCGAGATCTCCAGCGTGCCCTCCGATTTTGAGGGCAAGAAGGAAAGCGTGAGGAGCGCGATGCATCCTGCAAGGCGTGCGACGCGACACTGCGTGATTACAGGATTGAGTCGCCGTTGGTCCCGTTTTTCGATAGATCCAACGTCCTCTGCTCCGCATCCAGCGAGTCCTCCGCGTTTCCTGGCGATCTTCCAAAGGTACTCGAGCAGCAGAATGAGAACTGAGAATGTGGTGCAAACAACCGGGACCAGAAACGCGATCTTCGAAAGCGATTGTGTCTCCCAAGACAAACGAATCGGATGGCCCGATGGAAAGGACATCCTGGCCCTGGCGCGTCCCGTGGAGATGAGTCTTGTAAGCGCTCCCGATTGATATATATACGATTCGCGTAAACATCGACTTTGATTAGCCGGTTAGACTTACTAGGTCATCGATCCCCGTCATTCCTTGCGCACGTCGTCGCTCGCTCGTATTTGAAGCTTGTTCCAATCATTAGGTGTCGTTTCCTTTACCTTTCGCCCACATTTCGCTGGCTTTGGTAAACCTCGTTAGTCACCGAATGATGGCCAATTGATCGCGGATAGATCGCTATCAGAGTCCCGGGGCTGGTCAGTCGTTGAGAGCCTAGAGGGAGACGGCTTATATTCTGGTAACAGATCTCCCGCGGTCACTTGAAGTTAATGGCACGAGCTACCATCTCTCTAAGTCTCACCCGGTTCCTTGACTAACTCGACCACTCGCACGCCGATCCTATGGGACGGTACCATTCGAACAGTATCTAGCTACAAATCCACTGGGGGACTGCTCGAAGAATTTGATCACCTCTCAGGAGGTCTGGGAAGCGCTGACAACAGAATCGGCGACCGATTCCACCTTCCCAACCGCGCCGGTGACTGCAGTACCCAGCAAATTGAACAAAGTCTTAACCACCCCCAACGAGCCATCGGCATCTCCCCCCGCTTGTTTTGCCTCGCTCGCAGGATGCTTCGCGACTTTCAGATCCGCGGCTGCTTTGTTCGACTGTCGATCCTCGTCGCTGACAACCAGACTCAAAAGCTTCCCCAGCCCTTGTTTAGCGGCAGTGCTGGCCTTGTCACCGATGTCGGAAACTTCGTGTATGACTGGGTCAAGGAGGTCGGCCGCATCCAGTCCAAGATTTCTATCGATTCCAGACACTACCTGTTCGCTCTGGATGCGAGTGTGTTGTCCTTGAGGAGCTCGAGATGCGACGATTCCAAGGTTCAGCAGATCGCCATCAGAGTGCTGCTAGCAAAGGATATTAGATGGCTCGAGCATTGAAGGGCGCGTCAGACTCACTGCTTGCATGGGAATGACGGTCGATAGGGCGGATCCACTGAACAGGAGGGTGCCAAAGCCAATAGCAGCAAGATGCATGATGAGAAGACGAGCCTGACGAATGTGCGAGTGCTCTTGGCGCAATGCTCATCGACCCCTCGGTCCCTCTTATGCAGCTTTGGCATCCGGAAGAGGAAGAGGAACTCCCAATACGCTGCGGTGCCCAGTCGGCTCGCTTGCGAGAACGAGCGGTTTCAGACTCGCGGCGATCACGAGCTGAGGTGTACAGACTCCGTGGAGTATCTAATAGGAAGCCCGCTGACCAAGGAGAGACTGAGAGGGAGGAGCACCTGGCCTACTCAGCAGCAGATCTGCCTTTTATCAGCCGAGAACTCCAATTTCAGACGACAAGGGAGACTAACGGAGTGAGGACCAAGTATCGGTAATGTTGAGCTGTCGCCTTCTACCGTCCTCTGCTGATTTGTCATGTTTTGGACCTCGATCGTCCTTGGGTCCTCCGGGTGTTTCTGTTCTAGGTCGCGCCGCGCATTCTGGGGCTTTTCCACTGCGTATGTCGTTCCAGTCGGTGCTTCTCAGCTCGCTTTCCTCGCGTTTGCTGTGGCATTCTGTTGGGCAGCAGACAATGTTATCGCGAAGAAGATGCCGGGTGGTCAGATCGTGGGAAAAGTGGCACAAGACGAGGACGAACCACGTGAACAACATGTCTTCTGGTGTTTCCCATCCAGCTCACACGACACAAGAGAACGCGCGGAGGTCACAAGACCCGAACACATGGTGATCATCTTACGAGATGGTGGTGGGAAGGATTGGATTCTTACCATACACACACACCTTTTGGCTCGCACTCGATGCCGTACTCGTTTCCTACTCCCCCGGGTCTTGACTCTTGACTCATCAGTCCCTCAGACTGAATCTCGACTTTCGTTCAACGCCAATACATTCTTACAGACTGTCTGCACGATTCGATGTTACATTCACGGATGTCTAATTGCACAGGAATGCTCGATCAGTACGTTCCACCCGAGAGCTAGGAGGATGGAGCATGAGCGCGGCCCCAAACACATGGATGGAACACACCTTCGCTTTGTCGAGCGCCAGAGAGTGTCCTTTGCCACTGGATGTGATGTCGAGCCCGGAGAAGTCCCACGTTCCGCTGCAAGCACCGCAGTCAATGACAAGGCCGTAGGCGCTGCTGGTGGTCGAGACGGTGGTCGTTCCTCCGGTGAACTGTACGCCAGAGATGGGCCCGCCTGTGCCAGGGGTGCCGTTGTTGTCCGGGTAGCTCTGGGTGATCAGGACGCCGTATCCGGTGATCCCAGAGATCTTGTTGCTGCGGGCGGTTCAGTCGGACGGAGCCACGGTCGAGACAATGGGACACTCACGCCTCGTAGATGACACCAGAAACCTTGGCACCCGTTGCAGCGGCCTGGACTTTGATGCGGAGACCGTACATGCTGTTCGTGACCGTGTTGCGCGCAGCCTTGAAGTTGGTGACGGATTTCCCAGTCGCAATCGAGCCGATGGAGATGCCGTGGCCGCCGGAGCAGACCGTGTCTTCGATGAGAACGTTGTCACCCGAGTTGAGCGCGAGGCAGTCGTCCTGGTTCTTGACCGTGCAGGAAGAGATTGTCACATCGCTGGCGCTGACGTCAAAGGCGTCGGTGTTGTGGCCGCCCTTCGTGTCTCCGAGAGCTGCACCGAGACGTCAGACGGGATCCACACGTTCGAACGAGTGAGACTTGCAGTTGTCAACAGTCACTTTCTGAATCACAGCAGATCCGCCGGAAGTCCCAACGGAGACAGCTTGGGCAGGGGAATTGAGGACCGTGAACTGCGTGAAGGATCCGTAGCCCTTGAGTCTGCTATGCGTCAGAACACAGTACATGATATCCATAAGTACCACCCACTTGATGAAAGGGTGGGGTTTGAAGGAGCCGCCATTGGTACCCTGGCCGTCCCAGTAAGATGCGCCTTGTCCCTGTGCAAACCTCAGTCAAGTCCAAATAGATTCTTGTGCGACCGACATCAATTTTGTGGTTACCGCCGTTGAAGACGATGCCAGGAGTATTCAAGATGAAGAGCGGACCAGCGGCTAGGAAGAATAAGGCCAAGTCCAGCTTTTCGTCGGCATTCAAGCGTACTAGAGGTCTTAGCGAAAACGAGATCGCCAGTCATGGTCACGGTCGCGCCCTTTGCAGCCTGATACGTCCGTGGTTCAGTCGAGAGTTCCAGTAGCGGGGGAAAGCACAAACGGCAATAGTAAGAGTGTTGCCAGCCGGCACGGTGAAGCCCTGGATGACCACACTAGTGCAGCTGCCCAGACTCGATGCGCTGGAGACGCTGTTGACGGTACAGGTCGCCCGCTTTGCGGTCTCCGTGCGGGACACGGTGACGTTGCTGGGCAGAGCAAGAGCAGTTGCTACCAAAGCCGCCAGTTGCAGGAAAGAAGTGAGAGAAGGCATTGTATCGGTGAGAGCACTGGAAAGCCTTAGCAGTTCGTTGTCTATTTTATACTTGAGTAGGATGTCATTCCTTGAGGAATTGACCTCAAGTCGACATGTGCTGCGTGGATACCGCCTGATTCAGGATATGTGAGTACCGACTCAGCGCCGAAGTATTGACGGGATTGATTCGCCAAATCCATCCCCATCGAGTCCGCGACGAAAGGCAGAAGACACATGCAGTTCGCCAAGTTTGCGCCAAGACAGACGATAATCTCCCGTGCCCGACCGTGCCCAACTGCCTGATCAGTAGGTAGTATCACTGACGTCGTTTCGGCCCGTCCAGCCTCTAAAGCGAGAACGATACAAGAGAGAGACGGGGAACAGAGCCGGTGAAGAGGGTGTTTGTTGAAGCCGCCCAATTGACAACCTAAGTCCCGCCCCCTACTCGGGCTGGATCGATCTATAAACCTAGATTTTTTCCATGAGAAAGCTGCTATGGCACTGCGGTCCCGATGAGTCGGATTGCTTATCATTCGCGAAGCGCCTCCCAAGCATCGGGAAGAGCCGGTCATCAAACACACGCCAAAAAAGCTTCTGAGGGTACGGTCATTCTGCGATGGTCGTGGAAATCGATACTATTTTTAGAGCGTATCGGCGACGGATGAACCCCGGTCAGGTTCCGATATTAGGCAAAGACAGAATGAGCAAGTGGTCACGAACACACAGAAGGTCGCCCGCCGGGCCGCTATAAAGGTCCGCGAGCTGTCACTGGACGCACAGTTTCCGGCCCTACAACCACACTCGGCGGCCCGCACTGGCAGACTTGAATGACTGCACAACACATGTGCTGAGGATGTCGTCCCTGAACATTGAAGGGTCGCTCATATCCCAACAAACTCCGTGCAAAAGGGCATCGAAATGAATCATGTGGTCAAAGGGCTTGATAATGCCTAAATTTTTAGTCTGAAGGGATGCGCACAGGATGTGATTCAATTGCAGCACTGCTGCTGTTTCCCTAGCCCAGGTGGCTCAGTGTCCTGTCTATTATTTCGTGGATACTGATATCTCGAATGGTCAGTCTAAGTATGTGTTAATGAGACTGGTAGAGAGCAAGTAAGACCAATATATTAAGTATACAGAACAGGAATATAACCACAACATACCTCACCCCAGGGAGCTCCAATTCATTACATAAAAGTGCTTCCAGGCCCCCTCCGGAGGCCATCACTGGAGGCGCCTTCCTATTTGGTACCTAGCAGGCCATTTGTCCACTGCATGCAGGGTGCACTGGACATGGCTTTTGGTTGTTTTGATGTACTCTGGCAGTTATTATTTAGGCCTAGACAGTGTCTTAGCTCACAAAACCCTGTATATATTGCTTCTGGTTGATGCATCATCACTGCATAAAATCCTTGGTTTGTGCACCAGAGCACTCCACCTGTGTACAGAGAGGTAAGCTCGTGTATTTGAACAATTTAAGACACAAGTAGCTCGTGTACAGGCACCATAATGTAATTTAGCAGAAAAAGCAGTCTGCAGCCTCCATGGCCTCCAAGAACAGTGAAAATAGATGGAAATGAGGCCAGACCATCTCAGATAATGCTGAAACATCTCTACAGACTCTCAGAGTTGGTTTGGCAGACACTTGAGCTTGAAAAACACATACTGGAGCACCTAACATGACATACCTCCACTGCCTCCAGGGTGCAAGACAAAGAGCAGTATTTTGATTCAGCTGCGCATGGATTTATTTTGCCTGCTCTCCAACCCCAACATTTTTGGATGCTCAATCCGGCCTTCAGTTCTGTGTGAGACACTCTCTGTGGGGCTGCAGATAAATGTTAGCAGGAAGCACAGCTGGCCTCCAAAGCCTCCCAGTTTTACAACTGTAGGCCTTTGTTGTCAGGGGAGACGTGTCAGCAGGATGAGGTCATTGGTATTGATCCGGCGGTGTTCCGGCGGTGATCCGAGGGTTATCAGTCAGCGGTGTCATGCTCCTTACGTCATCTACTTGTATATAGATAGTTGCTGGGGATCTCTGATCCCCAGTCTTGTTATCGACTTGGCCCCTGGGCTCCACTCCCCTTACATTTGTTTGAATCTATTGCTTTCTAGTGTGTCTAAAACTTGAAAGGAAGCCTTAAAAATGCAAGGCTTCACTCCAATTTTATGCTGGCAACAGTGAATGAAAAGTAGCAGAGGTGGCCTCCATTGCCTCCAGGCCTCTAGCACCTCTCAATCGCACTTCAGTTTCACAATTTGATAAAGTACTGCTCTCTTAATCAAGGGTAGTTGAATCTCTGTTCCCCAGTCTGGTTATTGATGTTACAGAGCAAGTACATTAGAGGATGGCAGACCTTGGAAGTGCTGGAGGCACATGCAGGATCAAATCAATATCATCAATATCATCAATGCTATCAATGCCATCAATATCATCATGGATCATTGGTAGATTGATCAGCCAATCATATGATGAATAACCACCTAACATTGAGTATATTTATCCTTGAAAGGCACAGACTACATGTATGCTCATACTGAAACTGGATTACTGGTCCCAGGACATATCTTAACAACATATTACACTCTTGTCTCAAGGACATATGTTTTAAATTCGGAGTTTGCAAATGAGCTGAAAAACGTCTGGCATGCCTAGGGCCATATGGCTTCTTGGGGTGCCCACGTTGGACTCACTCGCCAAGACATACCAGTTGGCCAATCCAGCACGTCGTATTCCAAAAGTATGATGCAGTGGGTTGACCCACATCAAAAGTACCATATGGACAATGGGGCGGGGTCCTGATCAGTCAGGACCTGTCCGATCATTCAACTTTTTCATTACCATAAAAAGCAACCGATCTTAGATAGCGTAGCTACTATGCAGTTGTACAGGACTTTACTAAGCATCATTGTAGACAGTATAAGTAGCGCATCGTTTCTTTGTATTGGGGAGCTTCCCCCGGATTGTGAATCATACCCATATCAGATTGTTTTGTGCAATTTGCATGCCACGTGATTCCGCCCTAAGAAGTTCTGTTACCCCTGCCCGGTCGCGACGAGTTGCTCCCTGAGCACTTGTAGCTACTGTGATTTGAGTTTGAGTTGAGATATCAGAAAGCCGGATTCGCTGCTTCTGATTTTGTTGCGGCACTTAGTGTTGTCGCCTTTGAGCTTTGTTGAGATTGTTTCCACACCTCTAGCTTGGCAGTGCATTGACTAGTTGTGCTCGGGTAGTTTTGGTCAGTTGACAGTGCATCAGGGAAAAGGATCTGATGTGTATCCGGGTATCAAACACATGGTAGTTGTATCGTCAGCGCGTGATTCGTAGTGTGTCGTAACCTGATGTAGCCTCTGTAGCCGCCAGTCCTTGCTATAGGTGCTATGTGAATTGAGGGAGGCCAGAATCATCAAATTTCGCTTTCACAGCTTGTTTTTAGATGGAATCCAATATATATGTCTATCTTACAGCCCTAAGGAATACGAAATCGATGTGTCTAAGATAGCAATTCAGATAGAAGGAAGTACACTCATCGAGGGGATCGTCCATGGACAGAACTGAATCTACAGAAGTGATAGCAAAGTTTGGTATAAGGTGGCAACTACGAGCGATCCAAGTGACAGGTATGATAGAGGCATGGCGGACATGGGAGCGGCTGGCGGGGGTGATAACAAACATGCCCATATCTGTGTCAAACTTCCGGAGTGGCTTGAACCATTCGACGTAAGCTAACGGCTTTGGCAGAAGCCATATTCAACCGGTAGGCTGAATATGGCACGGACCCGTGCCGGTGTCAAGTCTGTGTAAGGTCAGAATGGTGTTCCCAACTCGACGTGCGTACATACCTGTCAGAACTTGACCTGCATGATCACCGGCAGGTTTCTTTTGATGTGCCAGGACGGTATCAAAGTGCAGGGGAATTGCCTTCTTGGTACCGATGGCGGGTTTTGGCGGTGTTGCACGCACAGGATCTTGAGTAACCTCATCAGTGACATGTTCGACAGGCAGGATGTGTATCATGACACGTTTGTAGACGGCAAATAGGGCTTCGATATCGTCGAAGTCGCGGGGGAGGATGTTGTTCTTCTCTAGAAACTCCTGGAGGTACCATTTGAAATCCGTTGTTCCGTACTCGTGCTCGAGCATGTCAATAGTTACGTTGCGTCGAGGGGCGGTCTTAGCAACAGCATAGTGAGTGGTCCGAGCTTGAAAGACAGGCAGGTCCTCGCCATCCTCGAGTTCATCCTGCTCTGCCACGTCACCATCTTCTTCATCCTCATCCGGGTCCTGATCATCACCTGTTCCGAAGTCCTCGGCTTCGTATCCCGGCACCACCCATTGGAGGTACGCAGTGAACCGGTCAAGTGCCTCACGCCGTGATAGCCAACGAGTCATCTGTTGAATGTAACCATTCTTGTTTGATGAGTTGTACCCCATCTTTGCGTAATTGATGTGCAACCGCTCCGAGAGCTCGGTATTGAATCCGTCAGCTGTCCCCTTTGAGCGGATCTGGTCAACGTAGTGCTTCATGGCATGAATCTTGGGGATATTGAAGTGTTCTCGGATACCCTTTGCGATGAAGACATCCTTGTGCGCATGGAAGAGAAGCCAAGCCTCCTCGAGTGCCTGGAGCGATGACGTAGTGTGCTTCTCAAAGTGAGCATAGTGGATGAAGTCAAGGACGCCGCGCACGGCGCAGATAACATTGGCATCAACAGCGCCGTGAATCACCCCAAGAAAGATCTTCTCCATGTGTTTGTACTCGTTGCCAGTCCACTGGGAGACCAGGGAGATGCCGGATTTGAAATGACGTAAACTTGGATGACTCAGCATTGCCCGAAAACGTGAGTCGACCTCCTGCTCGTTCTGCTTCTTGGTGTTGCCCAGGTCAACAGAAGCAGTTGCCCAGCTTACGGTATGATCCTTGAAAACACCCTTGTGTAGCTGGTGGAGGATATCAGGTGTGAAACATTGGAAGATGTCGCAATGGGGTAGATTGTGCCAGAACGGTTCTGTAAGACGGAGCCCGAGTGTCTCGAACTCGGCAGGCTCTTGTCCGTCCGCTTGTTTCCTCATCAGCTTGACAGTCTTGTCAGGATCCCGTAGTGTGGACGCGATTGGATCACCGCGTTCATCAGCATCAACGTCACATTGCGGACAGCGTGTCTCTTTGCAGCACGCAATGAGACACTGCTCCGGATAGTCTGCAATGTATGCAGCCAAAATGGGATACACAAGGCGCCATTCGCCATCTGCACAGAGCATCTCGACACCATTCTTCCCAGCTTCGACCAATGGCTCAAGGAGCATGCGCATACAGTTATGGAAGAACTGTTGGCCGGCAGCACCGCGAAGCTTCTGCGAGAAGCAGTGCATCTTTGTCACAGGGATGTATCCGATCAGAACCGTAGCCTGTGCAGATGGTTTTCGACGAAGGGCTTTCGGGATGTTGCCGATGGTGAGGTAGACTGGCCATGCTTGCTTATCCCCACTAAATCGAGACAACTGTGTCTTATCGGAAGCTAGGATGACAGGACTAATTGTAACGCCCTCGGGTAGCAGCTCCTGTGAGTTGTGTAAGCAGAGAATACAAGAGTCCATCAGTTGTCACGCACCTGCATTTTCCACCACCAATCGCCTGTCCACATCTCATTGATCTCACGCTCCTTTCCCTGTGCATCTCGGTACACCTTTGTAGGCTCGTAACGCAGGTGCTCCCGAAACCCCGGATTCTGCATAAGCTCCCTGATGCAGTCAAGCGGATTCCGACGCCAAAACTCGACCTCCTCTTTCATCTTGTTCTTCTTCTTGTCCTCCAAGTCACCCTCGATCTCCACCACCTCACAGATCCACTCTGGGCCCATAGGTAGCAAGTCCACCTTCTGATATAGCTTGCGAGCGTTGTGGAATGAGGGCTTTGCACCAACCTTTATCTGCGCACATTAGCAAGCTCCCGAATTGAAAATGACACATCCCACACCTTCTGTAAGTTGAGAAGCTCGTCTAAACGCCGTCTACTGACACCCGACGTCACCATCCACTTTGCCAACTCCCAATCCTCTTTGCTGTCGAACGGTGCCCACGGCGGAAGTTTCTTCGTCTGCTGCTTGCGTCGCAAGTTCTCGAACACAGTCTCCGCAGGTGACCATTGCTCAATCACGCATCCTGCTGGCAGCGGGAAATAATCGTAGTACGGCCCCGGCAAGTCCCCCTCGTCCTCGATCTCCTCGACTCTCGGAACTCGCAGGAGTGGTGCTGGCGGATTGTCAGCTGGAGGCTGGATGTCTGTGAACTGCGACATGGGAGGTGATTCATCGCGTAGAAGTGAATCTTCACGCTGCAAGGTGATCTCCGCACGCGTCTTCAAGAGCTGGGCATGGCAGGCCACACTCTGGGAGGTATGGGACTTGAGCCCACGGTTGCTGCCAAACTTCCGGCGGCAAAACTGGCATTGAAACACTTTCTTAGGCGATGATTTGGCCATGAGCAGAGCAGAACGTCTGAGCCGTGCGTACTAATATCACCAAACAAACTCCTTTTTCCTTCTTCCAGTGTGACCGACGTCGGGCCACAATGGTTGGCAGCCGCAGAGCTCAAAACACCATGCAGTCCGAGCCAGAGGACGATGAACCAGCCCTCAATACGGCACAGAGGGGCAAGAAAAAGTCGAAGTCCACTCTGATTACATCTTCTGCACCAGCGCAGCCTCGTCCCAAATGGACCAAGCAACCCACCGCCGCTCATTTACAGCAAGGTGCTTGTTTCTTTTTTCACATTACACATCCCTGACTGATGATTTCTCTAGCACAAATCGACAGCGCTGCGCAGGCGAAGCTCGTGGAAGACTTGCAGCGCAAGCTTGCCAAGGAGAAGCGCAAAAACGAGCGTATCGAGGGCAAGAGAACTTCCCTCTGCACATCTCATCATATACTAATCGCTTTCCAAGCTGAACTGAACGATCTGGACAACTCTCGTTTGCGAGCCGAGTCGGAAGAGCGAGATGAGCCCCAGGTCCAAATGTCATCATTTTCAGGCTCTGTAAGTCTCCCATGCCATGGAGAGACGTCTCTGACCATGTCTAGTTCCGCTCTAAAGGTATTGTGGGTGGGACCAAGTTGGTACCGGTCCCAGCGAAACATCTGTATCGGGCCGGCGAGAAGCCAGTCAGATGTGCGTGCCCTTCTTTGCACCCGCTTGACACTGACTTTTGGTATCAGACTCTCAAGCTCCTGCTGGTGAGGATTACAACAAGGAAGACGAAGATGATGAGCAAGACGAAGACGAAGACGAAGCACAGCAGGTTGGAAAGCACAGTGACGGTGGGCTGCAAGACGAGGACGAGGATCCATTCAACAATCACGACTCCCATTCCTCAGTGTCTCCCCCATCATGTGCGTCCCTTTTGCTTCCTCGATTCTCTCTCATTGACTGTCCTAGTTGTCATACACAGTGCCCAATCACTGACTCCAACACCACACACACCCACCAATTCGTCGTCAGCCATCCACACACCCAGCACAGCTGTGCCGCCATCTACACAAGTCCAGAAGCGCAAGAGCACCGGGAGCGTTTCCACATCTTCTGGGAGCCAGAAGCGCCGCAAGTTGGGCCCACCGGGAACAGCGGAGAAAGTTCCGGCCCTCAAGAAGGTTCAGTACGTCAATGGACACTCGCCGGCACGGGCTCGCACCAACGCTAGCGACTTTGTTCATGCTGTCGAGCTCAAGGTCAATGAGGCTCGCCACATCTTTGCTATCAAGGTCTACACTATCAACGGCTTTCCGACACCGGCGCAGGAGGACGAATGGGTGGACGAGTGCTGGTTCAAGGTCAATGAGAGGTCCGTGGAGAAGTATGAGCTCATTGACCGCGTGTCCAAAATGGTATGCGGCATCATGTCGTGCAGTGTCCGGTATTGACTCGGACTGACAGATATCCCAGTACACCACCAATGCTCGCACCGTCATGATTACCGCCATCCGTCCTCTCATTCCTGGTGCATTCAATCTCCGCTCCGGTCTTGATGCTGCTACCACCACTGCGAACGAGGAGACCGCTAAGCGATTGATTAGGAAGGCATCCTTTCACTACAAGGTGTGTCGTTGTCATGACTCCGGTTGCATTGCTGATCATATTTCAGGATACGGTCGCGGAAACGGGGTTCATTCAGGGCCCGATCATCCACGATGCGCTGAAGGCGGTCTGCTTCCCGCAAAAGAAGTGCCAGGGCGTTGAGTTTGCCTCTGAGTTCTCGCCCATCCGCGTCGAAACACTTGCTCTGCTCTTCACTATAGTGAGTGGTTATTCTATGATGACTGGGGCTACTACTTACTTTGTGTCCAGATCGAGTTCTTGCTTCGCGAGTGGGAGGACGGCACTTTCACGAAAGCCACCTTCGATGAGACCGAGGGTGCTAGATGGTACAAGACACACCTCGGCAACATCACGGACTGGAATGCGTTGCTTCCAGCGTCGTCCGAGAGGTTCCGCCAAGCCCTGCATGACACACTGCGGTGAGTAACTCCGCGTCCACATTGCTTCACTTCCTGATCTGTTGTTTAGACAAGGTGTTGGGGCCGCGCGTATCCAGTCTGCTGGATCTCTTGACGACGCTGCACGTGCTCGTGCACTTGCAGAGCTAGAGGCGATGAACGTCAATGAGCCGATCGTCATTGCTACGGATGCTAGTCGGGCCGCTGCTCAAATTGCCTCGGGATGGTAGCAGTACTGAATAGTTACCTGTTTTTTTTGAATTGAATGCGTCCATATTCTCACAAAATACCGTGCTATAATAAGTTTTGAGGCTTCACAAAGAGCTACGTGTGGGTTATAGAACATCTGCAGGCGTACACATCACACCACATCAGGATACATGACAGGTGGTGATTGATACATGATGCTACAGGTGGTTACAAGCGCCTTAGTGGCGGATACAGCGGCTACAAAACCTGGACTTTCCAATAGGAATACGAGTGATACATGGCCTTTATATCCCAACGTAGCGAGGGTCTTTTTTGCTGATGTGCGTCGACTTGAGAACTTTGGTTCCACACTTCTTGCTTGGCAGTGCATCGACAGGTTGTGCTCGGGTTTTGGACATTGGATATTGGCTGTTAGTTGGCAGTGCATTGACACGGCATTTTGGTTTTACTAGTTGGCAGTGCATCAACTCAGTACTTTGGTTGTGTCAGTTGGCAGTGCGTTGACTTGACATTTTGGTTCTACTAGTTGGCAGTGTGTCGACTCAGTATATTGGTTGTATTGGTTGGCAGTGCGTCGACTTGATATTTGGGCTTTGCGTCGCCATCTGAACGCTGTTGCTACAAGGGATCTTAATACTTTGTATTAAGCGCTGACTTGTGATATTGTTGGTTGTGGTTGGATTAGTGTTGGTTTTGGTTGTATAGAAGATATTGGTTGAGACACCACTGTTTGCTATATATAAATTCTTGTTGTCGACTTTGTCTTCTGCGACTATTGAATCTGCGTCTATTGAGAGTTGTGATACTGGTGTTCTGTTCACCCCAAAGCCCTTGCATCTTTCACACACTGAGAAGCTGATTACAAGGAGTGTAAACATGTTTATATTTGGGTTTACTTCATAGTAGATTCACCTGTGAGCACACGCTCAGCATTTCACCAGTGCAGAAGTTTGCAGAAGAAGCAGAGAAGGAGAAGGAGCAAATGACTGAAGGGAAAATTCCGGATCAATACCGGGAGTTTGTCAAGGTCTTTGCAAAGGAATTGTTTGACTTGCTGCCAGACCGACAGGCATGGGATCATGTGATCAAACTCAAACCTGGTTCCAAAGCAGTGGACTGCAAGGTGTACCCACTATCACAAAATGAGCAGGTCAAACTGGACGAATTCTTGCAAGAGAACCTAGCCAGCAGATGGATCAGGCCATCAAAGTCACTGATGGCATCCACGTTCTTCTTTGTCAAGAAAAAAGATGGCTCATTGAGACCCGTTCAAGACTACCTGAAGTTGAATGAGATGACGATCTGAAACTGATACCCACTACCACTGATCTCCGAGCTGGTCCACAAGCTGTGCAGTGCTAAATACTTCACAAAGCTGGACATCCGATGGGGATACAACAACTTCTGCATCAAAGAAGGCGACAAATGGAAGGCTGCTTTTCGGACAAACCGCGGCCTCTATGAACCATTGGTCATGTTCTTTGGCCTCACAAATTCCCCAGCAACCTTCCAGAGCATGATGAACAACATACTGTGGGAACTGATCAACAAGGGACACGTGGTAGTCTATCTGGATGATATATTGATCTTTACAGAGAACCTGGAGGAACACTGGCGGATCACAAAACAAGTACTTGAACTGCTCCAAAAGCACAAGTTGTACCTGAAGCCCAAAAAATGCGAGTTTGAATGCACGGAAATCGAATATCTAGATGTAATTATTGGACACAATTCGATGCGGATGGACCCAGTCAAGATCAAGGGCGTGATGGAATGGCCCGAACCAAAGAGTGTCAAACAGGTCCAAGCATTCCTGGGGCTCACCAATTTCTATCGACGCTTTGTCCGAGGATATGCAGAGGTTGCCAAGCCATTGACACGGCTGACAGGGAAGGCAGGATAGTCATGGGGTACGGATGAGCATGCGGCATTTGATGGATTGAAGAAGTGAATCGCGGAGGATGCAGTCCTGGCATTGCCAAATGACACTGGCCAATATTGTCTGGAAGCCAATGCTTTGGAAGGGGCAACAGGATCCGTTTTGAGCAAAAAACAAGATGGCATTTGGTGCCCAATCACGTTCATTTCACATGCATTGACTGAAACCGAGCGAAATTACGAGATCTACGACAAGGAAATGCTTGCAATCATGCTATCATTGGACAAGTGGAGGCAGCTACTACTGGGAGCCACGGAAACATTTGAGATCTTCACTGATCATCAAAATCTTGAGTATTTCTGGAAGCCACAAAAGCTCAACCGACGGCAAGCACGATGGATCACCGAGTTGGCAGAATTCGATTTCATCTTACAACACTGGCCTGGCGCACTCAACCGCAAGGCAGATCTCTTATCACGACAAGCAGATCACAATCAGGGCAAGAACAACAACAAGGACATCACGCTACTGAAGCCCGAGTTCTTCTGATCACAAGAAGTCACATTCGAAGGGCAAGATCAGCAGCTGATCAATGAGATCAAAGCCATTTGATCGATTGATGGAAGTGTCAAGGCGGCCCTAGAGAGGTCACTCGTTGGATGGAAAAAAAAGATAGACTCATCACATATCATGGAAAGCTCTATGTACCGAGGGACAAGGAGCTGCGAGACAAAATCATTGGGCTACACCACAACACGCCTTTGGTCAGACACGCTGGGATCAACCGAACGCAGGAGATGGTGGAAAGGAATTACTGGTGGCCTAGGATGGGGAACCAAATTCGGAAATATATCCAGACATGTGAGGCATGCCAACAGACCAAGACCAGGAGAGCAAGGACGGGGACTCTGCATCCGCATGCGATTCCAAACGCGCTGTGGAAAATCATCTCCATGGATCAAATCTGACCCTTACCGGTCAGTAATGGGCATGATGCAATTCATGTGTGGTGTGACACCTTCACCAAAATGATCCATGTCGAACCAATTAGTACTGACATCAGCAGCAAAGGAGTAGCACGGTTAACCAGTGTTGGATTTAAGTAGAATTCCTGGGATGCAGCTTGGCTGTCCCAGAATGCTCCAGATCATTAGATAATTGTATTTAGTCATATACTGGTCAATAGTAGAATATTCTAGATTACTTACATTACTAGTATATAACTAGGCTGGTATGTAGTCTAAAGGGCATCAGTTTGCCCTAAAGCAATCCAAGTTCAATTCTCATTGCTATTGCAAACCTACACTACAATTATCTAATCAACCCTTTGACCCATTTTTCTCAACAACCAGAGACCAAGTTTTCTGCTATCACGGGATCCCTCGCAAGATCATCACCGACAGGGACTCACAATACATCAAGGGCTTCATGAGGGAGACAAATTGGATGTTGGGCATGGAAATGAATCTGGGGACTGCATATCACCCAATCACGGATGGGCAAATGGAGCGCATGAATCAGGAGATCGAGCACTATCTCCGCATCTATGTCAATTACCATCAAACAGACTGGTTGGAGTGGCTGGGAATGGCGGAGTTTGCATATAACAACAAAATGAACACGTCAACCAAAATATCACCATTCTATGCAAATCACAGATATCACCCATGGAAGGGAGTGGAACAGTGGATGGAATCGAGGAACAAGTCGGTGGAGGAGTTTGTAAAAAGAATCAAAGAAATACAAGACAAAGCAAAAGCAGCACTAGAAAAAGCAAAAGACAAAATGAAAAAATACTACAATAAACAAAGAAAAGAAGTTCCGGAGTTGAAGGTTGGGATGAAGGTGTATATAGAAGGGGACAATATTGAGACGGATAGGCCATCAAAGAAGATGAGCGACAAGCGACTGGGACCATACGAGATACTGGAGAAGGTCGGAGCAGCCGCATGGAAACTGGATTTGCTGGATACGGACTGGAGACACCTGGTGTTCAATGAGTCACTACTGACGCCCTATCACGAACCACCCCCCCCATCACCAAGAGAAGAGACCCGTAGCCAAGATGATCAGAGGAGCAGAGGAGTGGGAAGTCGAAGAGATTGTGAAGGAATGAAAAGTCGGCCGAGGGAAGCAGTACTTGGTCAAATGGAAGGGATGGCCACATAGTAAAAATACCTGGGAGCCATCACGTCATCTTACCCACGCAAAGAAGGTCCTGAGAGATTGGCAGAGGAAACAATCCAACCCAGACACACGCATTCGCCTTCTGCCAACACTCAAAGCTGGACACTGGGACTATCTCATTCACCACTACAAACCCAGAGATGAACACCTTCCATATCCCCAACGACAACTCTTTGACCCTTACGAAAACGTCTTCACACCCATTGGCTCAGTCGATGAGGACATCAACCCTAGAGAGGGGGTAATGTCATAATTCAGCCCTTTTTCATCTTATCATTGATGATCTTATCTTATCTTGGCATGGATTATCTTATTGCGGATCATGGCATCTGACGGTCCGGGCTAGGGGTCTGGGGATTATCTTTATTGATCCAAGGCTGTGCGACATATGCTCTGGAAGGTTCTACTACAACCCATGACCAGTGCTCCATGTGGTACATAGCGTTATGACTCGTTAGTTGTAGATATGACTCAGACTGGATTTGGGTATAAATACTGTAGCTACTTGGTTGTATTCTCCAGTCTTCAAATTCACTTCTCTTTTCAACATTATGTCTTGTTGATTGTCACACAAAGTTCAGACCACAAATCAGGCACTCAATTCCATATTTGAAACACCCTATTACATGAACCAAAAGCAATATGTAATGACTTTTGTGAGCTAAGACATTGCATGGGCCTCAATAACAACTACCAGAGCACATCCAAACAACCAAAAGCCCTGGCCAGTGCACCGTGCATGCAGTCCACAAATTGCTTGCTAGGCAGGTGCCTCCACTGATCACCTCTAATCAGTGCTTCCAGGCGGTGGTTTGATGGCCTCCAGGGGGGCCTGGAAGCCCATTTACGTAATGAATTAGAGCTCCCCGGGAGGGCAGTGGTGCATGGTCAATCAAATCTCTTTGGAAACATCTGTGCTCCCATTACAGTAATCAGATTTGGACAGAACATTCATTCATTTTGTGATTATTCGTTTACTTTACAAAAATTAGTCTTCAGCGGATGAGCCAGTCCTCGGAATGAGCCGCTTCCTGAGCTTATTCTCATGGAGCAGAGAAACCCTCCGATCATGGATTACACACTAAACAGGGATGGACCGAGGAACCATTTCGTGACCTCTTGTTGCCTGCATGAATTTCAGCATGAAATTACGCATCCCAGATGCAAATTCATTCCCGGCAGCGTCCGCACAACATTTCACAATTGCCAGCAGCCTCACACACGTGCTCCACATGATGTCATCAGAGTGCCGCTCTTCGCCAGAAGCGCCAATAAGGCTCCTCTTGTATTGAACCCAATTCGGCTCCGTGACGGGTGGACGGACCCCAGCAGGTACTTAAAGCCGACGACGAGCCACCACCTGCCTTCCTCCGCTCGCTATTACCCCCGAATCACTCGCCCGATGCAACTTCCCTTGGTTACATACCTTTCAGCCCTCTGGCTTCTACCTATCGCTGTGTCTGCCACGCCGAGGATGGGCACCACCCAGATTGTGCTTGACGATGTCGTGGCGCTACCTGGGGACGACTCCTCTACTATGAAGACGATGCCAGAGACGACTGGTCTGCGCACGACCGCCGCCTGGGGATGGGAGGACTGCGGTACGCGTTCGCATCTCTCGCGTCTCAAATGCTCATCGCCGCCTCCTTCCGTGCCTATCTTTTCACCGAATCACGCATGCTGTCTATGAACGCAGGGTCGCCTTCGGATGGCATCATCGTCAAATCCCTGACCGTCTCGCCTGATCCCCCAGTCCCCGGTCAAGATCTCGTCGTGAAGGCTACAGGTGTTGCGAACTACGATATCGAGGTGTGCCTCCACGGCAGTTTTGATACGACGGGTACTGATTCCATAACCCCAGGACGGCGCGTGGGCGGATGTGGTCGTAAAACTCGGTCTAGTCAAGCTGCTGCATCGAAGGTTCGACGTATGCGAGGAAGCGTGCGTCTTATCCATTACTTGGCCGGTAGCTCGCTGAAATCGTGGTTCTCTTGCGTTTGCATTCCTGCAGTCGCAACGCAAACGCGTCCATCCAGTGTCCCATCAAAGAAGGGACCCATGAGGTGACACAGGTCGTTGCACTGCCGAAGGAGATTCCACGCGGTGCGGCAGCTTGCTTGTATTCGTCTGCAGGCCGTCTTACCCGTCTTTGCAGCTAAATTCACTGTCGACGTCAACGGGTATACTGCAGACGATGATGATCTGCTCTGTGTCAAGCTGAAGGTCGATTTCCTGCCCAACAGACGTTGGTTTGGACTGCTTTGAATCGTTGCACACGTAGTTTGTTAAAACCCGTCCGATGTATGCACTTCAATGCAATCAGAGTTCCTTGTCCAAGTCGAACGTACATCTTGCTCATAGGATTTACTGGGCACCGATCATCATGATTGATTGACGTCTGAGATCCGGGGATATTTTTATCTTTTACCTCTCCTATGCAAATTCGTTCATTCCTGAATCTCAACTCGCATCAACGTCCCGTTGTCTCACAAGTCAAATCCACGGGAGACCCGCAGCGGGAGAAGATCATGAGCACGGCGGGAGACCTGAACAGATGAATGAACTACAATCATGATCAGGCCAGGGCGTGTGGACTGAATGTCGGGCTACTGACGCCGTAACCGTTTCACGCCATAGCCGACGTTACTTCATCTCCTGTTTCTTCCCTCCTCCCTCCTCTTCCCTCCCATCCCCTCATTCTACTCCAGAATGTTCCCCTCCGTTGTCGCTATCTCCCTCGCGGCCCTGCTATCCACAGCACAGGCGCTCCCGGACGGCGTGATTGCCACTGGCACACAGGGAACGACCAACCCACCAGTGCCCACGATGCCCACCACGATTAACCAGAACTCTATGGCCCGTTTGCTGAGCGTGAACTCCATTGACGACTTCTGCATCTTCGCTCCTCCGAATCCCAACTCGGTCATCGGTAACACCGAGGTATGTTTTCGAAGCCGGCTGCATATGGTCGCTGATCCCGCAACGCAGACGGAAGAAGTCGCCTGGTGCACGCAGCCGCGCAACAACGCGCGTGTGATCCCCGACGGCGTCATAACAGGTCTCTCCTTCCTCAAGAACGACTTTTACGTGCAGATTTACGGGACGGGCGACTTCACGAAGCTGAACATTCAGCCGGGTGACTACGGTGGCGAGCTCGATCCGCATGGCGCCAGCGGTGCGGGCAACCCCGTCGGTGGCAACGTCAGTGTCCCCATCAACGGCGTCGAGCAGCCCATCGCGGAGTGGATGATGTACATCGACTTCAATCAATTCTGTCTGCGCGCATGCACGAATGCGAACTCGACGTACAGCTCGCAGTACATGTGCTGGCATGAGTTGGATGAGATGGGTTGTGAGTATGTCATGCCGGGAACATACCACCCGCCTGGTACCTTGTGCGTTTCGTCTCTGCCTCTGCTCACCTATTCTCATCCAACTCCTTTTTAGCGAAACCTGCGATGTGGACGTTGCGAACCCCCCCGGCTGGTACCCGACATCCTGGTCTAATGGCGTTCCTGTTTCCTTCTCCACATTTGCGCAGTACTTCGAGGGTGCTTACACTGGTGGTGATGGTCTCCCGACGTCCTACACGGTCGGCACGACTGTAACTCCGACAGCGCCGTTCTTCACACCCTCTTCTTCGAACTGTGTATCGCAGGCCACCGTTGGAAACGGACTTGCCGCCGACCTCGTCACTGCCGGTGCATCTGGCACGGCTCCCCCACCCGGCTTCTCGTCCCAGGCTAACGCCCCGCCGACGAGCGTTCCCATCTCTAGCTCCAGCTTAAGCTCTAGCGCCAGCGCCAGCGCACTGGCAGCTGTGACGCCTGCTGTCAGCACCAGCACCAGCGTCTCCACTGTCCTGAAAACCACATCGAAGAGCACCGCGAGTGTTGCCAGCCCGACCGTCGGCGGGAATGCCGGTGCTGCTGCTGGAGGTGCTGTCCCCGTTGTATCTTCGCCAGCCGCTCCTTCTGTCAGCGGAACCAGCAACGCCCGCCGTGCCGCTGGGGACAACCAGCTCATCGGTGCTGCGATCGTTAGCTTTGTTGCCTTGGTAGGATCGGTCCTGCTTCTCCATTGATTTTTAGGTGAACTGCTATCCTCTGGTACTTACTGATCTGACTCGCATGGACTTTGATAAACTTGCCTGTCTTGCCGCTCTTTACTTCACATTCTTTACTTGCTTACTCACTGATTTGGTTAATCGTCACAATTGAAAGGTGTTTGTTTGGGGAATCTTCACTCGGCCGCCTCGTCTTAATTGTCTTTATTGAGTGGGTGAAGACTTCGATAGCAGTGATCATGGGTGAATGTCGTCGTGTGCTGCGAAGCTTCCGGGCCCGGGAATCATACGGGAAACATCATTCAGCGGCGGCGGCCTGAGTAGACACAGCGCTGGACGCGCAGATCATTCGGGCCACGGGTACATCATGCGGACATTCCGTGTGCTTTCCCCCGCACAGAAAAGACCAGAAAACGTCAAGTTAAGGTCATCAGGCATTACAGAGCGTCGATGCTTGTCTCCCAGTCCGATAGGTCGTCCCCTCGTAAGAGCTGCCTTCTGGCTCAAAAGGGTCGTATAGAAGACGAAGATTTTCATCGTCGATCAGCTCGTTGTTTACGACAGCCATGGGGAGTGCTGAACGTGGCTTGGAGACGAGTGCAAAGACTATCAGTCCCATCAGCAATTTGACAGATGGCAGCTGCCGTAGCAGGCCCCCGGCTACTACACTAAAGGTCAGTCCGTCCCGGCACCTTGATTTGCACTAAAAATTTGGGCTCTTGCCACCTTGATTTGCACTATTCCGGACCGAGGTCACCAAATTAGGCAATTTTTGATGTACCGCTATTTTACATGTCTAAGCGTTTCTGAGCGTCCCTGGCGCCTTGCTGGCGCCGAGAGCACAACTTAGACCTCTTTACAGCATGCACGGAAACTTTCAAAGACTTTTTGGACGTCTTGGACGCTCTCGCGTTGGTCTTGGCCGTTGTAGCCTTGGATTGGGGTACTATACATAGATGTAGCGTAGATTGACAACAAAATCACAGATGCTGCTTTATTGCGGAAAGCCAGGAGAATTGGCTAAAATCTGGGCTTTGGAGACATATAATCTCAAAAAGATTCGCCGGCAAAGTCGGCGATTTGCACTATATACGCCTGGGGTCGGGGCCTCCGGCCCCGATTTGCACTGTATCTCCGCCTGAGATTTGCCCATTTTCGGGCCTTGATTTGCACTATTCCGGACTGATTTTATAGGGAGTAGCCGGGGGCCTGCCGTAGCCACGCAGCCGAATATTCTTCTGTATCTGCGAAACAACAAGCCATCAATCTAGAAGTAAACCGGACTCGAGGCTCATGATCACCGCGTCAACCCAGCCGTAACTTCGCTCTCCCCTCCCCATCCTCCGCTCGGCATCCATCTGTCTCGTTCCCGTCGATGCCCAGCAACATTGAGCGACCGTATAGCAGAGCTGAGACCACGCCCTTCCGTGCAGGTGCTGGGATCAGGACCAGGGTTGACTCGGGCAGTTCATTCAGGGAGCCCATCTATAGGGAGAGCGCTATCGCTCCCAGTTATGTCCCGAACACTTACGTCCCGAACTACTCTCGTGTCTCGAGCTTCAGGTGCGTCAACCTCCGTCTAGACAAGTGACAGATTCTGACACCTAGTGGCACCTCAGGTCCCCAGAGATGGAGGTGCTGCTCTACTCACCAGAAGTTTCGTCAATGGAAATCGCCGCCTGGCCGGGGAGGACACGCGTCGTGCCTGCGTACGCGGAGCAGGACATCGTCACGGGCAAGGTCCTCTTGAATCGCAGCTGTCGAGCGGGACGGCTCACACTCACGGTATGTTTCGGGCCCGTATGCGCGTCGTCATTGCCCTGCGCTGATCATTCCTGTGTTCGCCCAGCTCTCTGGTACCTTCACTTCCATCCCGGGGTAAAGAACGTGGACAAGCTGGTGTCGAATTCCGCTCCGGCCCAGAAGAAACGGCTCTTTTTCTCTACTTCCAAAGTCATCGACGTCATCTCAGAGTCGCGTGGAAGTACTCTTCTCCGACAGAGTCGAGCGGTGGAAGCGGAGACGCGCACATTCCCATTTGCATTCGACCTGGGAAAATGCCAGAAGCCGGGACACCTTTTACCCGCATCGTTCTGCTCGTCGCTGGCTGCGTCCATGGTGACCGAGGTGTCGTACGAGCTTTGTGTATATTGGGAGCCGTCCAAAGCGACGTTACCCATCGCTCAGTACGTCTATTTCTGTTTGCAATGCCATCCGCTGATCGCTTCATGACTCTAGGTTGAGCATTCCATTCCTTCTACAGCGAGAACCAGAATTTCAATCAGAAAATGCTCCGCCACCGAATTCTTGGATCGAAATCCCTCTCAAATCTCACCGACCCGTTCCGGTCAAGTGCGCGGTGAGTACGGAAGACCATCATCTTCGTTTTCCAGGCGACTTCTCGATCTGATGTATCTGTTTCATGGACAGGTTACCCTGCCAACCTCCTTGAACTTTTCCCGGTCGTCGAACATACCCTTCTTTGTGGTATTTACGACCTCTCCACGTTCATCTCATCTCGCACGTGAGATCGCTACGGATGCGACCGTGTCGGTGACGCTTACGAGCGAGTTCTTCTGCGCCGACGACCCTGGGCTGGCAGGACCTTCGATGGCCCCGACGCACGCCCGCGACTCCAGCTCGGGCACAGAGCCGGGGACCTTCCAGAGCGAGTCCAGCAGCATGATGTCCGGCGCCGACTCGCGCTCGTCGCGCTTCATCAAGCGAATCCGATCCTCCGCATCGTTGTTCTCGTCGTCCAACTCGTCGTACTCGACCGCAGAGTCGCAGACAAGCACCATGATGAGCACGAAAACTAAGACACGGTCGAGGATGGGCTCGGCGAAAGGACCTGTCAGGGTTTCGAAACCTCTTCCTCCGATACCCGACGGGCCGGACACGCAACCGACGACGATGTACAATGCGATCTCCATTGGATTCCCGAAGAGGCCGAGGCATCGGCTGAGTGAGGGAAAAGCCCACCCATCACTGGATGCGCAGCGGTCGTTGCCAGATGGGCTTTTCAAGGATAAAATCCCCCTCGCTGCGGATATGTTGCCGAGCTTCAACTGGGGCGGCGTGTCGCTCAAGGTTAGTTTCCTCTCTCGATTCCTCCATCCCTGCGTCCTGCTGACTTACTTGATTAGTATTTCTTCGAGGTATCAGTTTTGGTTGGCCAAGATGAGCTGCAGGCCAAAATTCTGTTGCGCATCACATAATGCCCGTTGACTGAGCATGATATGTATAATTTATTTATTTTCGTCTCGCCATGCCTATTTAATCATGTAGTAATCCGTTGTCTATCAAGTACACCCGGCTTGTTTGGGCCAGGAGGACTGGCTACATAGTAAACACTTTCGTTGCTGAAATCAAAACTTGGATAAGGGATGGATGGGCAACGGATCAGGACCTTGGATTTATTCTTCGCGTGGACAAACAACACGGCATCCGCAGATCGTGGTCTATCGTGGCTTTCAATGAGACCGAAAGTGAACGTCTGGTGGCTCAGATGCGGCCAAACATCATCTGATCTAAAAACGATGAGCACACTGTCTATCATACAACCGGAGCAGACCGGACATTCTTCGACGAAGGCATGGGGAGTGCTCAGCGAGCT
Source organism: Mycena citricolor (assembly GCA_963692855.1). Lineage (NCBI taxonomy): Eukaryota > Fungi > Basidiomycota > Agaricomycetes > Agaricales > Mycenaceae > Mycena > Mycena citricolor. The sequence continues at coordinate 1,481,289 of CAVNYO010000403.1, forward strand.
GCCCCCCTCGACGGATTACCGTGTCGAATCTCCGTTGCTTGTTGTGTGTGCTGATTCCAAGTGAGGAGATCAGTGGTGATCGTTCGGCATCGCCCGAGATTTGCTCGTTCGGCCAAGAGATGGACAGTCGAGGAAAGCAATGCGGGGAAGTTGACACTAAGGCAAGTCTTTACAATTATAGATATCTTGGCCGGATTTGGAATGGGTATACTTAGTCTGACTAGGTACAGTCCGTTATGCATTAAAATATCATAATCCACATTTCCATGTGCTTTTGTTGTTGGACGACTCTGTTGATCATGACTTTGAAATCCAAACTGAGAATTTTCTGACAGCAGAGGACAAGACCGAAAAGACTCATTTCCGTGATTTTTTTTTTACTTTCTTGCGGCTGCAGAAAATCTCATTCGCAAAATGGGATTGCGCATCGTCAAATATTCACCAACTTGATCTCTGCTGCGGGTGCCAGTCGCTATTGAATCTGTGCGTGCACCGGTCGAGAAGGCCGCAAAAGGGAGGCACATAATCATCAGCCTAAAGATGCAGTTATTTCACCCAACCGAATATTAATATCAGAAAAATGCTGATGATATGTTACTTCACTGTGCTTCGTTCAGGCAACATCTGGGCAGTTTCAGACCTGATAACTTTTGTTCCGACTGACTGGAGAGTCGCTCAGAACGAGATACTTTCTACACATTTGACGCTGAACGCGGGGGAGTGGAAACCGCCGTCGTTTGAAATTACCGAGAGTGCTGGGCTTCTTCTGATTATACTATAATAGAGTTCTCGGCGGAAACTCCCATCTTTGTTATCGCGGATGTATCATGTGCGCTGTGCGATCGGCGTCGGGCCGCATCGCCACGTGAGTTTTCAATCTCGGTCCCTCGGACGCTTTAATCCTTTTATTGCTTCCTCTGGGACGCGGTTCTTCGCACGGGTCCGAAGCGGCGCTCTGAGCAGACCGGGCGAGTTCACCGACTGCGGTAGTTTCAGGCTCGGCACACGGCGGATTATTTGTCTCGTGTCGCTGCATTTTAGAGCGGTAGTCCAGACTCTGTTGTGAGTTACCCGACTGATGGCCGATTTTCAGGTGATCGTACCTCGAGGTACCACAGCGACGAGCTCGGCGGTGTCCGGTTACGCGAAGTTGCTCGCGTCCTTTTGAGGTTTTGGCGTTTTGGAAATCGCATGCGCTTCGCCCTTCCTCTTCTTCCACCCACGCCACCATGTCGTCGAATTTGAAGCCTGTCATCTTCCGAATCGTGTAATGCTCTTCCCTCGACAGGTCATTCGCGGTCGCTGATTGGGCTCGGGATCACAGTTCATTCAGTCTGGCCGGAGGCGACATCTTGCAGACGATCCCGCAAACACTGGCGCTTTACCACAAGCAATGGGTCAACCGGTCGCTCAGTATTGCTTGTGTTGCATACGCCACGGCGCGCTACATGACGCTCATTTCGCTCATCACAAACGGGATCGGTGCGAAACTCAGACTGTCAATGGCGACAGCGCGTGAACAAGCTCTGCAGGCTTCTTCAGTACCGACTTCACTCTCCAGACATGCAAGCCGTTCTACATGGTGCCCAATATCACAGCTAGTTCGTGGACGAGCTCTTTTGACGGGAGAAAAGATTTTTACTTGGCTCGCAGTGATTGCAGGGATGGCCGTGCAGATCTTGGTGTTTTTAAGGTGCGTGACCTGGCCTTCTCTTGTGTGCTCCGCTGTATCATCTTCAGAACATACGCCATCTCCGGACGGTCTCCGCTGATCCTCTACGGCCTGGGCGGGCTTCTCTTACTTGGTTTCCCAGTGCGTGTCTGCAATTGTCCTGCGAGCGCTGATTGACTGATGCTGTCATAGGTGCAAATGTTCGGAATAGTCTATCATCGGGTGGTAGGCCCTCGCTGTCTTCTCGTGCTTCCTCGCGCTCACCAGATCGTCTCTCCCTAGCCTGAAGTCACAGGGGTGAGTCTGCCATCTATACGTTCTCCGCCGCTGCTGATCTCGACTTCAAGGGCGAGTGCGTCCGCATGCTTTTAGGAAATCTCGCATTCGGACGCTAACCGTATCTTCAGATGTAAAGGCAAGGTGTTTAATGAGGTGCGCCCCTTGCTCAGCCTGTTGATGATGTCGTAAACTCACTGTCTTCTCCAGACCGACTGGAATATCGTGTTCGTGCACAAAACTCTTCATTATCGTTTTTCTGATCCCCTGCTCTCTACAGATATTACAGCGCGCACATGGTTTACGATGTAATTGCATGTGCAGTCGGAACTTACTACCTGATCGCTTCTTCGCGGATCAGTGGAAGCTTGTGAGTAGCAGTCCCAGGCTTTTTTCGAGCTCTAATTCTCGGCAGCAACATGTCTGCCTTCATCCGTCGCGTGCTAAGGAACGGTCTTCTATACACCATTGCCGTTTTCGTTGCCAACCTGTAAGTTCCCGAATTATTTCCGACCCAGCACTCATCGGCACCCAGATGGGTCGTTCTAGAACTGAGCGCGGTTCTGAGGACCGGTGTTGGTGCGACCCTGCCTCTGGCTGTCGTTCTCATCGGTGCGTCTCTCGCCAGTACAATTTTCCAGATCCCTTGCTAATTTCATCATCGTGTATCAGCCGCGCAGCACCTGATCCTCAGCACCCAACGTGGAACACGAGACATGACCAGCTCCCACGAGTACTCCGGCCCCAGCACCCGCCGCGGTGCCGCCTTGAATGCTCGCGCTCGACGTATGCCAGGCGAGCGCACGCTGGGCGAGGTCGAGATGCAGGCGACCAAAATATACGTGGTCTCCGAGACATACGACGACCGAGAGCCCGCTCCGGCCGATCGCAAGCGCGGACTGCACGAGACGGACTCCTCTGCGTCCGACCGCAGCGAGCGGGCCGGCATTAAAATGATGGCTCAGTAGACCCACTGCACACACGCTCGTTTCGTTCTCAGCTAGATAGATTGGTTATCGTTTTGCTCTAGTACTACCGGTGTGTACTATTTGTGTTTTTATTTACTGTATGGACCCCTTGTAATTGATGAGATGTCTTCGCAGAAGGTGCTGGACAAGCCTTCTGCGTCAAGTAGGGCATTCTGCATAAGTTTTCGGTGAATTGGATGCGAAAGGGCCCCTTAAAGTGACGACCATGGGGACAGAAAAGGCATGGACCATCAATGCAGTTTAAATTGGAGATCGTGATATCCTTGACAATTTCAAATTGAATCGGTCTGCGACGACTAGGAGTCTGAGGGCTACCAATGGCTATCCAGTTCTAGACTCGAATTCAGTCCCTATGGTGACAGGTCAAGATGATGATTGTGTGTTTCCCTTTTGGCTAGACAACTGGCTGAATATCTATTGCCAGTGTAATCGATCGACAGATGATCGATTGATTTCTCATCAATGCATCTTTTGTCTTCCCCAGCCCTTGTACTGTTCAGCAGGCAAGGAGAGTATACACAGCGGCGTGATTACTCTCGGAAAGACTGGGATAAGCACATTTCAGGTCCTTTCACATATTCCCTTTGCTTGTTCCATCCATCGAAAGTTTCTGAATACTTTCAAAGATGGCGGATCTTGGGGGGCCGAGTACATCCGTCTTACCCTCTTACTCCACGGCGGACCAAATCAATGAGCATGCCACCTCTGGGGCCGGAGACTTGGAATCATGGATTGCTATAGAACCCCTCGCACGAAGCTCTGGTGCGTCTCTTTCGTCACGATCGTTCGTGTTCTTCCGGCACCGTCTGATTTCCTTCTAGAGCCTCTTTCAATCCCAGTTACGGTGGACCTGGCATCACCTCACAACGGCATCGCTCCACCACCTACGTTTCGACAGTCCCAGTTCGACGTCGTTCTCCGCCGGCAAAGGATGCGTCTTACCCCCACGGGTGCACCGAGACTCAAAACTACCACGTCGCGCTTTCTTAACCTTTCGAGCGACTTCGAATTCGCTGGCTGGGGCTCGTTCTCGCGTGTCAAGCTGTCAGCGGACGACCATGCACAGGGGGAAGATCGCTTAGCGCGCACGAGGAGCGCGAAGGTTCTGGGCCGATGGACGGGCACGGCGCTACCGGGCAATGCAGTACTCGGGAGCGTGTTCTACGCGTTGCCCGCTGTGGTCGCGGTCTGTGGTGTCTAGTGTGTGCATCATCGGCTCCTTGTGGGTCATGGCTGACCAGTCCTCAGTGCACCGATATCCCTGTTCGCGGCAACACTGACGCCGTTCATCTGGCGACCAATCATGGAGGAGCTGGGCTCTGCGCTGCCGATCTGCGGCGCCCCATATGCCTACCTGTAGGTTTCGACCTCCCTTGCGTGAAAATCTTACTGATGTACTCGCCGGCAGCTTGAACGTGACGCGCAAGTCCATTGCTCTGTTGGGCGCGGCTCTGATGCTTCTCGACTTCGCGTCAACATCCGTCGTATCCGCAAGTACGGCTGCTTCTTACGTTGCGGGTGAAGTCGCGCTGCCGTTTCCCGATTTCGTCGGGGCAGCTGTCGTGTTGCTGGTGTTCGCAGTCGTCAGCTTCACCGGTCTGAAGGAGAGCGCGCGGATCTCCTTCGTCGTGCTTGCTTTCCATATGTCCACGATGGCGGTCTTGTCGGTCTGCGCAGTGGTGTGTTGGGGACGACAGGGAAACGAGCAACTGCGGACGAATTGGGTGCACGGGCAGGCGAAAGATGGCTGGACAGTGGCGAGACAACTGTTCAATGGGTTCTGTTTGGGCATGCTGGGTCTCACAGGAATCGAATGTACGAATTTCTCCTTGCTCTTCCGATGTGGAGCTTATTGCTCAACAGGCGCACCGTCCTACATCGGACGGATGCGGCCGGCCGCGTATCCAGCTGTGCTGCGCAACCTCCATCTCCCAGCGGTGGTCCTGAATTCTGCTATGATTCTCCTCGTTTTCGCGGTCGTTCCAATGAACACTGTGCTCAGTGGTGCAAACGTGCTCAGTGTGCTGGCAGAGAAGGTGCTCCGGCGCATCCCCTTCTTACCCATCGTCAAATGACTGACAACTCCATAGTCTGCTGGGGTCTGGCTGCGGAAGTGGATCGTCGTCGATGCAATAGTCGTGCTTTGCGGTGGAGTCCTCACAGGCAAGTTCTTTCCGAGCTCTCGTGCGCGTGCGCCAACCTGTCTGCAGGCATTCTCAGTGCATGTGAATTGTTCGAACAGCTCTCGCACGGCAGAATCCTTCCTCGAATCTTCCAGAACGCTCTCCCATTCACCGGCGCACCATACGTTTCTATCGTAGTCTTCACGGCGGTGAATGCGGCCTTGTATGCCTCATCGGGCGCCAGCCTTGCCATTGTCTCCAAGATGTATGTGGCTGCATGGTGCTTGTACGCTACTGACTGCTGGCACAGGTTCTCCCTTGTCTGGCTCACCGTGATGGGGCTGTTCCCTCTAGCCTTGTTGCTCCTGAGATTTAGCCGTGGAAGATTGGAGTGTGAACGTAGTGCCAAGCTTTGGATGATCATGCTCGCCTTCGCTGTGACGCTTGTCGTTTTCGCAGGCAACATCGCGATTGATCCTTCGATAGCCGGGTATGTAACTCCGCTCTCTTTGATTCTTCACTGAGATGTCCGTCGAAGCTACTTTGCGGCCTATCTGGTTGGCGTGCTGCTTGCATTTGGAGGCGCGCAGAACCACGTATCGATCCTTCGGGCATTGTATTGGCTATACGACCAGTATCCATGGTTGCACATGTGGCCGAGGACCCAGGCCTGGGGGCCCTCCGTGGTGCGATGGATCCAAGCACTGAAGAAACAGCCCGTCTGCGTGTTGGTCAAAACGGACGAGATCAATCGGCTGCTGCATCTGTTGCTGTACGTGAGGGAAAACGAGCAGACTTCGTGCGTGAAGCTCGTGCATTTCTGTGACGAAGAGACCGGGGTTCCTTCGGAGCTGGAAGCTAATGCGAAGAGTGAGTGGTGTCGACTGCGCACATGGGAAATGACTGACTTACCGATACAGTTCTCGACGAAGCGTTCCCGGAAATCACCATTGATCTTGTGAGTTTCCCGCCTCGTCCGCATGTGGAAGCCTCATTTCCCTGCAGATTCTTGTTTCTGGCGCTTTCTCTCCATCGAACGTCGGCGCTCTAGCCCATCGCCTGCAGATTCCGACTGCGCTCATGTTCATCAGCTGCCCCGGGCCCAAGTTTCCGTATTCTGTAGCTGATTTTGGCACGCGTATCATTTCTCTGTAGTGATTCCATTCAGCGAGATCAGAAAAGTGTTCGAACAGAGCAATCCACCTTTTATCGAGTGCATATCACGAGGTTGCTGAACTGAGCCGTCCTCAGCGTTTCTCAGCGCATACACAACATGTCGACCTCTCGGCATCGAGTTTTCACGAAGCCACTGAGCCCAATTCGATTGCGGTAGCCCAATCCCTGATTGTTCATGATGCTCTCGTGGTGAAGTCGCACCGACTGGCGGTCAGGAACGCAGGCCGCAAACTTGCGGTGAGGAGCAGGTTGAGACTCAGAGCATCGCACCAATGCCCTCTCGGTTAGGAAGCAGACGCTTTAATTCTGATTTGTCGACGGGCAAGGACGGCGAGTGACACTGCAGCCCTTCGAGCGATGCAGGACAGGAAGAGATGTGACAACACTGTCATCTTCAGTGTCACATCAGACGCGGTCACATGATAGCTTTATTCCCAAATGAGTCTAGCTCGGGCTTACAGCGCTTGCGTGAGATGGATTTCTATTCCTTTGGGTTTGGTTCATCATGCTCCGTCATCCGGAACAATTACTCGCGTGTCTCGATTGTAGTGATTGATCCCTGATATGACATCGAGGTCTGACAGCGCACTCACCGCGAGAAACTGATTTGATTGGAATGAGATAGCCATGAGTGATGCACAAGAAAGAGGATGGCGAAAGGGAGAGGTGGAGGAGGAAGCAGGCGTCTGCTGACCAGTTTTCATCTCGAAGAGGTCGAAGCACCGGCCAGTCTGGTCCCCTAATTCTTACTGTGATGCTTCGTTGACCCACGGAACTCACACGGAACTATAAGGACAGTCGGGGGCCGTTGACTAGCGAGAAAAAAACAATTATTACATGATGCTGCTCGCGGCACTTGGGAAACCCGAGCTCTTGGTACCCGGACTGTGTCATACCGCTCCCGTGAGCAGGCTCGGTACCGCGGCGTTCAAGGCTCTTCCAGGAATGTGAGCGCGAGTTTTGTCCCTCTTCTCGCGCAATATCAGCGCCGGCGATGATATCGGTCAGGAAGCAACTGCTGGCCAGACTCAGGCACTAAATGCGGAGTTGAATTTATCCGGGGCCATCTCTCTCGGAGGTTGGTGTTACGTGTGCACAACAAACATTCAGCCCGCGGAGCTGTGAGTAGTTGGGAATATTATACGCTATCGATGTTTTCAGTAGACTCACTGCTCAACTGGAACGATCTCCCACCCACTGCAAGAATGACCTACAGCTGAGTACTTGAACAGGTCAAAAGCACAGTTTCGACGTCGGCGAACGGATTGTAGATCTGGGCCCTCGATTGAGTGGCAGAACAGAAGTCAGCGCGGGGATCTTTTTGTGACCTACACCGCCCGAAGGTAGCCGTTGAATAAAAATACTTGACTCAGCGATTCTTGTTAGGAGCTGAGTGATACTGCGGGAGACAAGAGCTGGAACGACAGATTTCGGAAGGAGATACATGACCGTTCCCGACAATCGGGTTCCCAGCCAGCGGAGGTTTGATAAGCGGCGGAGTCAACACCGATTCTGGCAAAGGAAGCTCGCTGAAGTTGCTCACTTGACACGGATTCGCAGAAGAAGCTCATCCGGTCCATGTGCAAGCCGAAACAACAAACCTGGTCGTGTCCGTGGTCGCTCCTCGGCGAGATCAGAGGCAGTGCAGCAGTAATGACCGCTCATGTTTTGTCAATGTTTTGTTCACTATCATTAGCGAGTACTCGATGCAGCGGAAAATTTTCCTACGCGATTGAGACTACCCGTTGGAGCTTGGACCGGTCATTCCGGAGTTGAACTGTCGAACTTGGACGACGGAGGACCAAAAGAAATCATGTAAACTAAATCACGATCGATCGGTCTGCTATCACGCGGTCCAGACCTGCGGCTTAAATTGCGTCAGCACCGGCCACGCAAAGGCACGGTCGGTGTCCCTGCCTGTGCGCTGTGAATCTGTCATGTTTTTCTTGGCACCGGCTATGCAAGGTCGACGGTAACATCCGAATTTAGTGTGGGAAGAATGAACATTCTATAGACGGCCAGAATGAGTCGCATCAGCGCAAAAGGGACGATGTGCATCTCTCTTCGCTCTAACTTGGTAAGGATGCATCGGCGATGTTTCAGAGTCTGGGAATGTCAGATGTCGTTCGCTACCCATGGTTGACGTTTCTCCCTTCGGCGACCTCTGCTGTTTTGGGCGCTGTTCGAATCTGTACGCCAAAGCTTTCAGTCATCCTCACTTCCGTGCAGCCCCATGCAGATGTTGATTTTCATTCTCGACTTCTTGCAGGAGACGGATTTTCACGGGTTGATGGCTGCTTTGTCGAAGCAGTATAAATGTAGGCCACAAACTCACTGGGGAGCCCAACACCGATCCTGGTGTTTCTTCCGCCGTAAATCCCTCTCAAGATGTTCACTTCTTGGACCCTTCTCTCCCTGGCTGCGTCAGTTCGTCTGACCGCTGGGTTAGCGATTGGGCCCGTTGGTTCATTCGTCGTCGCCAACAAGACCATTGCTCCTGACGGTGTCCCTCGCGCTGCCGTCCTTGCTGGGGGAACATTCCCTGGTCCCCTCGTCAGGGGACACATCGGGGACAACTTCCGGCTCACGGTCATCGATCAGCAAAAGGACATTCGGATGCTCGAACCGACCTCCATTGTGAGCGGAGCAGACGTTTGTCGCGACTCGCATTGTTGATTGTGATTGTTCGCGCAGCATTGGCATGGATTGTTCCAGAATGGGACCAACTACATGGACGGGCCGTCGTTCATCAATCAGTGTCCGATCTCGCCCGGGAACTCGTTCACATATGATTTCACTTCCCAACAATCTGGGTGAGCATTTTCTTTTTACCGAAGTTTCGGTTCCATTCTGACTGCGTTCGATTCAGAACATTCTGGTATCACTCACACCTCGCCACTCAGTACTGCGATGGTCTGCGTGGCGCGATGGTCATCTACGATCCCAAGGACGCATACCTCCATGCTTACGACGTCGACGACGAGTCGACAGTGATCACCTTGGGCGACTGGTACAACGTCTTTGCAGAGACTGTGGTCGGTGTCGCGTGAGTGCAAGGATTGGCTCGAATTCCTCCATAATATTCTGATGCCTCCATTGGACAGGACCCCGTCATCTATGCTCATCAACGGCCTTGGACGTACCGCTGCCACAGTCTCCAACACGACTCTGGCTGTGATCACCGTCAAAAAGGGCTTGCGCTACCGCTTCCGTTTGGTCAACCTTGCTTGCGACTCCAACTACGTCTTCCAGATCGACGGACACAAGAACCTGACCATCATCGAAGCGGACGGGATCCTCCATCAGCCGTTGAGCGTTGATTCCATTCAAATTTACGCAGGTAAGGGCGATTCAGCAATTCCGTGCCTGCGAGCAGTCACCAAATGTCTCAAGCGCAACGTTATTCGTTCATCTTGACTGCCAATCAGCCCATCGGCAACTACTGGATTCGTGCGAACCCGAACAACGGCCCCACTGGTTTCGCCGGGGGTATCAACTCCGCGATTCTTCGCTGTATGTCTGCATCTCACGAGGGATCTGCGTGTCCCGTTCTGAGCATCATATTTCCAGATATCGGAGCGAACAATTCTGAACCAACAACTTCGCAAGACACGTCGGTCAATGGATTGGTCAATGAGGTAAACCTGCACCCGCTCGTTGACCCCGGTGCTCCCGGTGGTGCGTTCATTGGCGGTGCCGACGTACAGCTCAATCTAGCTTTGGCGTTTGATTTGGTGAGTTGAATGAGCTTTGATGCACCCACTTCGTCCTGAATGTCTGATAGACAACCTTCAAATTTACGATCAACGGCGTGGCATTCGTCCCACCTACTGTTCCCGTCCTGCTCCAAATTCTGTCAGGCGCACAGAACGCCCAGTCGCTGCTGCCAAACGGCTCAGTCTATACGCTCCCGCACTTTGCGTCGGTTGAGGTCACCTTAGCAGGAGGTGTGGTTGGTGGCGGCGTCAGTTTCTAGTTCATCATCCTCGTGGACTGAAAGCTGACCGAGTGAACAGCATCCCTTCCACTTGCACGGACACGCCTTCGATGTCATCCGGTCCGCCGGCAGCACCACATACAACTACGTCAACCCGGCTCGACGAGACGTCGTGAACATCGGAGGGGCAGGCGACAATGTTACCATCCGTTTCTTCACTGACAACCGCGGACGTGAGTCGACATTTGTGACTCATTGAACCACTAATGAATGATTCCACCAGCATGGTTCCTCCACTGCCACATCGACTGGCATCTGGAGGCTGGCTTTGCTATTGTGTTTGCTGAGGATGTGCCTGACTGGAAGTCGGAGCTGATCCCCACTGCCGAGTGGAACCAGCTGTGCCCCATCTACAACGCGCTTCCAGCCTCGATCACGTCCCTCGCGGCCTAATTATTTGAAATATGTAAAATATGTTTAACATTATCTCTTCATACTTGAATGATATCAGTTGGTTCGGTTAATTTTCTGTTTTTGAATCGATGGTACTCTTGACGATGATCCCGAGGCTGACTTGAATTCCAACTATGCATGTTGGGTGTGACGGGCACGTGGCTGGTTGAACATCTATGCACGTGATTTCGGGAGTACATCTGCACTGAATGGATGGAAATTTTCTTGTATTTGTATTCACTCACAAAATAGTGCTTGTAATAAGGCTTTCATTGCGAAGGCACTCACACAATTTCCCCACAAACACAATATTCAGGTTTTTAGGTCCTGTGAGCATGACTGTCCATGAAGAATCAAGGGATGTGTGGAAACTGGAGGGTAACAAGGATAGGTGGTAACTGCTCCTGCCCCTGTGTCAGCAGGGCATGTTCAAATGACAAATGGGGCAATCTGGATGATGAATTGCAGTGTAGTTGATTGCAAGACTGAAATGTGACATTCTGCTTGGTTCCATCTAAACAACTGCAGAAAGCAGCAAGTTCCAGAGCCATAAAAGACAACCTGGGGTGGGAGTTTCCGAAACATTTGATTTAGTGTCCCATGGTTGATCGAATTATTGATTGTCAGATCTGGACCCATCTGGACCCATCTGGACTGGGATGAGAGGGCATGGCCCATTATGGGTGCAAGTAGATCATAACTAGCGCTTATTTTTCAACGAGTGTGCACTTGTAGTATACATGCAGTGGACTGTTTCTTGGATTGATTTCACTGTTTCAATTGAATCCAGAGCATTTTGGCAGAGAGCCTAGAGGCATATATTGTGAGGAGCATGTGCTGGCATTAGTGCTGTCCAAAATTATATACGGAAACAATATATCATCTGATATATTGTTTCATACTGATATGATACGGGCTCCAGGTGGTGCGCTGGATACAATATTCCTTGATATAATATGATATGATACTAATACATTATAATACGTGCCCACCATATCGTGATATATCACGATATCTTATTGTTTAATCTTATCTGATCCTGCAGATCTTTTGGGGAGATCTGGATTTGTCAGTCATCCGTGATCTGAAGAAGTGTGAGCGTGACCTAAAAAATTGACAGAACCTGTCAATCTGTTGACACAACTTCTCCCGCTTTTCCCGCAGCCATGGAAGCCTCGCTTGTCAAGCTCGCCGAAGCTATCTCTAGACTGCCAGATGGCCGCTTAGCTGGTGCGCGGACAGGGCCACTCGGACAACATCTCTGGGCCTCCCTCGACAACACCGGCACACCACAATATCCCGAGGATGAAGAGGGTCCATACAAAGCCTTCAATATTGGATGGGAACGCGCGTTTCGCATTCCTCCAGGCCGTGATCGCTCATCACTCTTCCCTCTTGTTTGCCGAGGGAAGTATGGGTTGATTTTGGCTCATAACTGGGCCAAGCATTACGCATCGTTGGTCCAAGACATGGATGTGAAGATGATCCAGCTTCGCGTAGATCAGCTTCTTGATTTGATTAGTGCTGCGTGAGTGTCATACGGATCCGGATTTAATGTGCTCACTCACTGTGATTTCTAGTTTGAAAGCGCACATATCAGACGTCTCAGAGAACCACAATCTGGGACACAGCAAAGACAGCGTCTTGCAGGAAGATGGAGATGCGACCGAAGCTGAGGTGCGAGTGCCCTCAGATTTGTGCTCTTGATCGAGTCTGATCAAATCAGCTTCCAACCGGTGAAAGCAAGAAGCGCAAGAAGAAGGATTCCGGGCAGGAGACTCAAAAGGTCATTAATTTAGACGCACACGAACCCGCAACCGCTTCCCAAACCACCAAAAAACAGCGTAAAAAGCACTGCACCAAGGTGTGTGGATACGGCTGATATTATTCGGGGATCCTTATGGTGGGTTCTAGTCCCCGGACGCGTCAAATGATGACACATCGAACGAGACGACACAGGCGCCAGCTAAAAAAGCACCAGCTAAAAAGAAGGCAGCTAAAAAGAAGACGGTTGTGGTGGACTCCGTGAGTGCCTCATTGATCATTGCTGGCAGACCATTGATGTCCTCGAAGTCATCCTCCAGCTCCGAGGACGAGGATGACAACAGTCCAGCTCGGACAAGCGACAAACTTACTTGGGCACTGTCCCAATATCTCACTAAGGAAGCCAAGTCGGTGCAGAAGGGCGAGAAACGAGTGTGGAAGGTTTTCTGTCGGTATTGCAAGTGCGTCTTTAATCTTAGTCTCTATTCTTTGAAACTCACAACACTTTAGCAAGTATCGCACAACACTGCGCACCAAGGGTGTCCAGAGCTTTGCTGATGAGACCCTTCCGCTCTCAACTCCCAGCAACTGGATCTCACATGCTCTGGAATGCACGCGACACCCGATTAATCAATCCTTCGAGACTTTTCAGTCAATCGCTCGCAACAGCGGCACTATGCCAGCTTCGGATGTCACCGCAAGCGACCAGACAAACAAGATCATGACCGCGTTTCTTCAGCCAGGCCGTGAGCAGCCTGAAAGCCAGTCAAAGGCCAAGGTCACGAAGCCTGGCTATCGCGAGCGTGTTGTTGTTGCTGCTGTCACTGACGACATGGTCTATTCTTTCACCGAGAAGCCCGGCATGCAGCGCTTACTTGAATACATACTTCCTGAGAATATTCCGGCCACAATCTCTCATCAAACTATCAGCCGTGATGTTGAATCGCTTCATAAAGCCTTGGCGAAAAAATTACATCTCATGCTGCAGGTATAGGTTCTATTTTTTTTTGCTTCGTTACAAGTTCTAATTTATTCCTCAGGAAAACGATTCACAAATCAGCATTGCTTCCGACATCGTGACAACATGGGGAATGGTCCATTCATTTTGCGGTATTGTTGTGTCCTTCATCGATAAGGACTGGGTCCGCCACGAATATGTACTGGATCTGATCCCACTCAATGGCGATCATTCGGGGAAGACCATCGGCCGACTAATCTACAAACGCCTTCACCGTGCCGGGATTGTGACCAAAATGAGTGAGTCGAGTCAGCCTGGAGTTGTATCCTCACTTCACGGCTACTTACAGTTGCTTCCGCGGCCGACAATGCGTCAAGCAACGGTCCCATGAACGAGGAAGTTGTTCGTCGTTGCTGCAAGGCCCTTCCGGATTTTACCATGTCCTTGGAGACCCGTAATTTCCAGATCGGATGTGGGGGTCACGTAACAAACCTTGTTGCTCAGTATGTGTTTCCATGTCCACTGATTTTATCATTGATATCCTGACAGAAAAATCGACTCCGTTCTTGGACTCTGTGTGGCCCCCGAGGTCGAAGATCTCTATGATGAGATCCGTTCCGAACCACTCTTCTACGACATTGAACAGGATCCAGTAGCTCTTGAGGAACAGCGAGTGATGGAGCAGGAGACTATGGCAGGGGTTGATCCGGATGAGTGCAATAGCGAGGATGAGCAGATCGAGTTAGAGGATGAGTCTACATCTGAGCTCGAAAGCGAAGAGGAATGGGAGGATGAGGAGAACGGGACTGTCCGTGGAGCATCAAAGAAAGCAAAAAACAAGCGCGTTTTCACGCCAGTTGATAAGGTTTTATTATTCACACACCTCTCACTGTACTGCATTGCTGACAGTCTTCTAGATTCATTCAGCAGCCGTTTACATTCTCCGTTCGGAAATTCGACGCAAAAAAGCCCGTAGATTCATCCGTCGAAAGGTACAACGGAAGTACCGACACCTTGTATTTGTTCGAAGCATGTGGGTTCGCTGGAACACCCGTTTGGCTGAGCTCCGGCGGGCTTACCTGCTTCGAGCGGTGAGTCCTTGCTTGCACAAGCTATCCTGATCTTATTTTTTAGGCGTTTGATTATTTCGTGGAGCGCATGGGTGATGGCTTCACTGGAAAGGCACTTGCGGCAGCCCAACGCAAAATCAAGAAGTGGAGAATGGACTCCACCGACTGGGAGTTTGTTGAACAACTAATCAAAGCTCTTGAGGTATGTTATAGTTGTGCGAGAGCTCTGAGCTGACTTATACTCAGATTCTCGAGCTCATCACCAAAGAGTTCTCTCTCAAAACGGTCCCAACCCTCCCGAAAGTTCTTCCGTTTTATAAGCTGATGGAGACCGATCTTGAGGCAAAGTCGAAGGAACTTCGTTCTATTCCCAACCTCTCCGCTGCTCTCCTCGCTGGCTCAAAAATGGCGACGAAATACATCAACAAAGCTCTCGAAGGTGATTACCCAATGTTGGCAACCCGTAAGTGGGATACTGTCTCTGTTTCCGCCTCTGATTGCTTGTCAGTTTTGCACCCTGCGTTACGTCTCCGCTTCTTCCAAAACAGCAATTGGGACCCCAGTGTTGCCAACAGAGCGAAAAAGATCCTCGTCGAAATTGTACAGAGGTATCTGGCAGAGATTCCAACCTCTGATACGGCTTTGGTTGCAGAGGCTGCTCCTACCCGCAGTGTCTTCGGTCTGGCAGCAACCATGGGCTCCAGGACTGGAGGTGTCGCTTCACTTGATGCCAGTGCAGAGATAGAGCTTTATTTCGGAGGCATCTCACCTGTCGCGGACATGTTTGATGATCCACTCGGATGGTGGAAGGTAATTGAGCTCATCATCAGTTGCCCTGGATGTCATCTCTGACCAGTTTTCAGGACCAGGCCGTTACACTCAAAGGTCTTGCGCCTGCTGCGCGTGATATCCTCGGCATTCCCGGAGTCAGTATCTCTGTTGAACGCCTCTTTTCGAGCCTCCGTCACACTCTGAAGGAGTCTCGGATGTCTATGACTCCCGAGAAGATTGCCATGAGTGTCAGTACAAAGGAATGGATCAAGTCTGGGCTGAATGAGGGTCTCCATTACACTGATTTTATTCGTATGCACAGTAAATAAACTGACAGTAAAGATATCGTGATATATCATAGATATAATCTGATACACCGCGATAAATACAATATGATACATTACAGATATAATATGTCCTGAGAACCCTTAAAACAATACAATAAAAATACGATATGGCAAATTTGTATCGTATCTGTATCTGGACAGCACTAGCTGGCATGATGGATTGGGATCAAAATAACGTCCAAATACCTCATATCTGAAAGCTCTCTCTGATCTGAATCGCGAAGTCAATGACGTGCTTGCAGCGACCGGGCACCAATAGTTGTCCACCTAAGGAACATCCGCCGCGGAGGGTACCCCCCCTCCTAGGGGGGTAAAATCGAAGGTTGACTTTCCAATATTTTGTTCCTGAGAGGGCTATGATGCTGCGATCCTGCTCAGAATTTGTTCAGATGCTATTCAGATATGCCCCATCTCGAATATGAAATCGATTCAGCTCTCTGAAGGAACTTTTTTTGTCATGTATAAAAGTGCCATGACCTGAACAGAGTTTCCTATGGTAGTACCAAGCTATCCTTGCTCATTGACCAAAATCGAAAATATTTTTGGTCCAAGCAACTTCTTTGAGCTTGAAACATTGGATAGTGTGCTTTACAGTTGTGGTCCTTGAATTTTAAGGCATGTATGAATGTGTAGAGCTTGAAATATGACCCATGCTCAATCCACTTTTTTTTTATTGTACAGATAGGCTCTTTCTAGGTCAGGTATCTACTAGCTTCTTACTTATCTCTAATATGTTTTGACTCCTTGGTGGGACAGATGAGCCTATCCAAACTGTGTATAAGCAACAATTATGGTGCAAAGAATATAAAATCCTACCTAGGACCTATAAATTTCCTAGTGTTGATAGCACTATGGGTGAGCAGGTAGCAAATGAGATGTCTTAGATCCATGCTGCAGAGACAGAGGACCCCCATTGAGGCCATATTGAGCAGCTGTATCTCTGAAAATATCTGCGGATGCATCTGCAACCATCTTATTAGCTGCTGCGGATGCTTGTGCGGATGGTTCAAATACCATTGATGCCCTGATCCGACCTAGAGAAGCAGGCTGCGGATGCATCTGCGCTGCATGCTTTCAAGCTGCTGACAATGCAGGAAGGGCCATTGTGCATGCACCGACCATGGCAGGCAACAGTGTACAGGTTGAACAGTCTGCATAACCTATGCTGAGCAGGACCTGCCCCAATGCCCTAATCTGATCCTGGAAAGCAGGTGGCAGATGCCTCTGCATTGCACGCTTTTTAGCTGCTGCACATGCAGGAGGAGCCTGGCTGTGTGTACTAATGATAGTAGGCAATATTGTATGAGTTGAACAGTGCAAAGAGCTCATGCTAAGCAGGGCCTGCCCCAATCTAGCCCAGAACAGCATGCAGCAGATGCATCCACACTGCACACTTTCAAGCTGCTGTGGACACAGGGGGTGCCTGGATGGATGCACTGACCATTGCAGGCAATGCTGTGCAGGTTGAGCAGTCCACAGACCCCGTGCTCAGCAGGACCTGCCCAAAACTGGCCCAGGACAGCATGCAGCAGAGGCATCCGCACTGCATGCTTTTAAGCTGCTGTGTACACAGGAGAGACCTATCTGTGTTCTAAGGAGCCTGGAAGCCTTTTAGAAGCTCGTTTTACATAAATAAGCTTTTGAGCAACCATTTCAGCAATCCAGAATCAATGCAGAGCATCTGCACAGCTGCAGCACTGAATTGATTCAATTGCCATTCATTGTTTGCTGCACACAGAGGAGCTTGGAGGAGCTGGGATCATCAGGGAGCACATACATCTGCTACAGAAGGCTTAAGTCTACAGTGGAGCAATGCATAGAGGCTAGAAATGAAATAATGAAAGAACAAAAAATGCGGAGGGCTCCTCGCTGGATCAGAGTCACATGATACAGCCTGCACACAACCAGTGTGATGGCATCACAATGATCACGGGGAGAGCTGGGTGCAGATGGATCCACAGCTTGTTTAGGGCAAGTTGCAGAGGGATCTGCAGCTGCTTATAGGGCAAGATGCGGATGGTTGGCACCCATTTGCGGAGCTTTGGTGCGGAGGATGGCCAAAAGTGCGGAGGGTACCCCCCCCTACTAGGGGGTCAAAATGGGTCGATTTTACCCCCCTAGGAGGGGGGGTACCCTCCGCGGCGGATGTTCCTTAGGTGTAGTTGTCTCAGTCGCGTCTAAAACACCCGAACTTGGCTCATTGGGTAGTAAGAACGAGATCGTAGAGTTGTTGCCAACCGACCAACTCAACACTGGCTTTGTCCGGTGAGCGCTCAATCAAACTGTATGGCGCGGCGCGGCGCATCTGGGCCGGCAGTTTTTTTAAATCGTTGATAGCCCATGTGCCAGCTGCAAACCAGAGACACAATCAGACACCGGCGGAGATTACCACCACCGGTGCTCTTTGAGCACCCGAAACCCTCGCCACAATTGATTGTTCAACTTTCAGCTGGGGGACTTCCCCTGCAAATGTCTGTTACCGATCAGCAGCTCCGGTACCGAGTCGCGGGCCGTGAGATAGCCGGCCCAATAGCAGTGAGATCCGCGCCACTTCTGATGCTGCGGTTCTCGGAACCACGGAGTTGCTGGAGAATTGCCGCGAGCGGTTTTAGCGTGCTGCGGCGGTATAGGATCTTCCTTGATGATCAGCCTCATGATCTTTCTCAGCCGTCTCTCGCGACACTGACACGCACAGTGATGTAAGTTTTGCAGGCGAGCGATTGGTCGACTTACGCACCCCGCGCGGGTATGCGTTGTTGTGACTCGTGGGCTCACACCGCAGCAGCCACTCTCTGCAACTTCATAAACTTTACCGTACAGTCTAAACTTGGAACATGCTCCGAAAGACGTGTTCGGACAACGATGATCGGGGTTTGCACCCATCGACTTGAGTGAGTCGCGGAACTGAAGACGCTGAGATGATGAGTGTATCAGAATTCCGTCTTCGAGAACATCCTCCGCAGCACCCATGAAACAAGAGTATCTGATCCTGCACCGGTCGCTGTTAAGCCGACAACGAGAATAGGCTCGTGGCGGATGATCTTATGAGCTCGTTCAGTAGAACCGACGTTCATTGCACCACAATCAGGAAGACGAGAAGCTCTCGAGTGTATTTTCGTTCGCTCCCTCGGCACCGACAATCGCGTCCCGTCTTTCCAGGCGGTAGAATGAAACCCGGAGGACAAGGAAGCTCGTGAAATTGCTCTTTGGACAGGGACTCACACAAGAAGCTGATCGAGTCCATGTGGAATTCATCAAGAGGCTTGGCGGTCCTCTTCGCCGCAGCTCCCCGGTCACTCAGATATCTGTCCCTCCGCGGCCCGACTCAGGTTTACGCCAAGTTTTGTGCAACGACACTGACTTTGCTCCGTTTTCGGAGGGGGATAATACATTTTTGGGGGCAGGATTAGGGTTCGGTGGGCCCAGATATATGTCTAGATACCCTCATAATCAGTTTTAATGAGCGATTCAGCGAAATTCTCGTCTTTGAGACCCGAGGGGCACTTCTGAATGGAAGCCGGCCTGGAAAGTTCGACATTATCAGATTCTCCAGCGTTCCGGAGGTATTCCACACAAGGATTGCTGGCCCGAAAGCGAATTTACTCTATTTTCGGAGGGCCTGAAAAAGCCCGAACCAGCTTTTCTCTATTCTGCGGAGTGGAGAATGACGTTTTTGGACCAAGTGTTACTCTATTCCGGAGGGACATATGCCTCTGTGACCGGGGACATTTCGCAGCTCGCTTCACACAACAGGTCAGAGATTAGACACGCAGCAATGTCGGTTTCAATTTCATGACTATCGTTGATTTACAAGGCTCAACTCAAGAAGAGTTCTGAAACCATCGACAACTCGGCACGAATTCTACACACTTTGATTTCACTCTCCTGGAAAACATAATTTCGGCTGAGATCGATTGTGAAAATCTACAAGCTGATGAATCCGATAGCTCGGCTAGATGACGTCTCTTGCTGCGGGGTTGGTGGCTGCCAAGTTCTCAGAACTGATTGGTGACGTTAATCATCAGAATCTTCATGCGCTCAAACCAATCCGTATGGCTCTGTGCCCTCCCCGTTCTCCATTTTCGACTCGGCCTCCAAGAGAAGATGGATGGGAACCTTGAGATCAGAAGGAGAGAAATAAATGTATCTAAATGGCCAGGTTGCGCGAGCAAGCCAGTTTCATTGCCCTTCGACGGTAACAATGTAGGTTTTATTCTTTTTCGAACTGATTCTGATCCGCTCAGTTTCAGACCGTCAATCGCACATGAGCCTTGCTTCGCAATTGAAATTGCCTCCTTCGAAATGTCCTGTTCGTTCTGCCCTTCCTCGAATCAGGATCACTTCCCTCTCAGTCATCATCACTGTTCAGGCAGCCGTGTGCAAGGTTGTCAAGACCGGTCCCGGGTTTGCAGCAAAGGACGGATTCCATCTCACGGTGTGATGATTGCACTGTCTAGAGACGGTATAAATGCTGCACTCAAACTGACTGGAGACAACCAACACCAGTCCCCTGTGTTACTTGGCTAAAAATCTCTCTTACTCTCATGTTCTCCTTCCAAAGGTTCGTTTTTCTTGCTGTGGCAGCGAGAATCTATGGAGGCCGGGAACTATATGCTGATAAACGGAGGACGTATCACTGATACGCGATAGTTTGCCGACATAGGATCAATTTCATGATGCGCTCCATGTCATGATGCGCCTATCTGGACGGCTGAAAACGTTATACTAATAACCGATGTCTGAATCGTGGATGGCCGCTCGGCAGATATTGATCAGATGATTGACGCAATGATCAAGACCCCAGGTAGCCGACTATCGCAATATCGCAACATCGTAATATTCGAAAAGCGCAACATTCGAGATAGGATCAGCGGCCGGGTCGCCGGCGCGAGCAGGCTCGTCGCAAGTCCGGACTCCCAGGCGACATTCCAGGGCAGCGGTTCGTACGTCGTGTTCGACTGGGGAAGGAGGTGCGCGGCCTCCCTGATACAGCGCCGTCGAGGGTCAATTCACACACCCATACTGTAGCTTGGGGGGATCCTGTCGCTGACGATCAACAACGCGACGGCCCAGTCGCAGTTCTCACTGTCGTTCACCGAGTCCGCGGAGTTCATCAGCCCGCTCAAGTTGGACGACTCGTGCCAGCCCGCACGGCTGCAGAACTGGGACAGAATCCAGACGTTCCACGTGCCGCGAGCCACGGGGCTGCTGACGCAGACCGTGGGACAGCAGCGCGGCGGGTTCCGCTTCCTGACGATTGTGAGTGCGAGCGCGGACCCGCTGACGATCTCGAACATCTCGCTGGCGATCACGTTCATGCCCCACTGGGATGATCTCAGGGCGTACCCGGGCTACTTCTTTGCACCTGACCCCGGGTTCCACGACATCGACTTCCTCACGAAGATCTGGTACGCCGGTGCGTCATCGCCTGTTTGCTGGCTGATGTGGCAGAGCGTGGCGTGGGTGGGGGCTGACCGCTAGCAGGCACTATAGGGTGCAGACCAACACAATCCCTCCCCACACGGCGCGACAGGAGCCGTGCCCAGCAGGAGGTTCGTGTCGGCGTGGATCTGAATTTTGGACTCAAACTGTGCGATCACATTTGTAGGTGGCTGGTCCAACGATGCCTTGGGAGGAGCTGCCACTGGGCCTATCCTCGTCGATGGTGCAAAACGCGACAGGTGAGGAATGGTCGGTCGCGATCTGTGTGTGCAATCCCTGCTGATGACATTGGTACTGTCAGGAACATCTGGCCAGGTAACCCCTCATGCTCATGGACGCGATCTAACCCTCGGACTCATGCGACGGATCAGGCGACTGCGGCATCTCCACACACACGGAGCTCGTCGCGCTGAGCGACATGGAGCCGACCAAGAACTCGTTGATGGTGATGTTCCGCACGCAAAACCTGACGACTGGCGCGCTGCAGTACTCCGGGCCGCCGCTGAACAACCAGGGAAGCGACACGTACATCTCGTGGTCGCTCATTGGGACGCACAACTACTTCCTGTACACGGGCGACCTCGATTTCATCAAGTCTGTCTGGGCGAACTACACCAAGGCGGTTGGCTTCCTTGAGGGCCAGGTGGACTTGACCGGCCTGATGAACGTCTCGTCTGCGCTCTCGAACGACTGGGGCAGGGCCAGCGGCGCCGGACACAACTCTGCGGCAAACGCGTTGCTTTATCGCGTGAGGATTGATTTCTGTCTCTCGCATCATGTATCCGCGCTCATCAAGCTCGTAGACGCTCGTCACCACGGCGGACCTGGCGACGCATCTCGGCAATGTCTCCCTCCCCGCCACATACCTCGCCAACGCGACCAAGATCAAAACTGCGTTCAACAGCCTGCTGTGGGACGCCGCGGCGGGCCGGTTCCGCAGCAACGACCTGCCGAGGAGCATCCACCCGCAGGACGGCAACGCGCTCGCGGTCCTGTACAACCTCACGACATCGGACGCACAGAACAAGGCCGTGAGCGCCGGGCTGATGAAGTTCTGGACGCCCATCAGGCCGTGGCTTCGAGGTGCGTGTTGCGCTGGTGGTTTGTGGTTTGCGTGTCACCTGCGCGACAGATCCAAGCGCATTTTGTGGCCGGCAAGGGCGAGCGGGCAATTGATCTGATCGAGCGCGAGTGGGGGTACATGCTGGAAACCAACTTGAGTGTCAAGTCGCCGCTGCTAGAGGGCTTCTCGGCCAACGGATCGCTCGGGTGCGTGTCGTATCAATCAGCTGCGGCAAGCTGTTGGTCCTGATCTGTACGCATGGTTCTCGGATGAGGAAGACTCCCGCGAAAATGATTAGTGAATTACAGTAATTACATGCTCACTACGCTATCTCGAATATTACACTATCTTGAATGTTGCGCTTTTCGAATATTACGATGTTGCGATATTGCGATAGTCGGCTACCTGGGGTCTTGATCATTGCGTCAATCATCTGATCAATATCTGCCGAGCGGCCATCCACGATTCAGACATCGGTCATTAGTATAACGTTTTCAGCCGTCCAGATAGAGCGCATCATGACATGGAGCGCATCATGAAATTGATCCTATGTCGGCAAACTATCGCGTATCAGTGATACGTCCTCCGTTTATCAGCATATAGTTCCCGGCCTCCATAAGAATCGCCTCCGCTGTTACGGTCGGGCCTATTGGCTCCTTCGTAGTGGCCAACAAAACCATCGCTCCCGACGGTATACCCCGCGCCGCTGTGCTCGCTGGAGGAACTTTCCCTGGCCCGCTCGTCACAGGAAACATTGGCGACAACTTCCAGCTCACGGTCGTCGATCAGCAGCAGGACAACCGCATGCTCGAGCCCACGTCAATTGTGAGCTTGACCGCTGGACTCATGTTCGTCTAATCGGCCCGCTTGCTGACCGTGTCTTGCTCAGCACTGGCATGGACTGTTTCAAAACGGAACCAACTACATGGACGGGCCGTCTTTCATCAATCAGTGTCCTATCTCGCCCGGGAACTCGTTCACATATGATTTCACTTCCCAACAATCTGGGTGAGCATTTTCTTGCGCGAGTTTGGGCTCTATTCTGACTGTGTTCGATTCAGAACGTTCTGGTATCACTCGCACCTTGCTACTCAATACTGCGATGGTCTGCGTGGCGCGATGGTCATCTACGATCCCAACGACGCATACCTTTCAGAGTACGACGTCGACGACGAGTCCACGGTCATCAACCTCGCCGACTGGTACAACGTTTTCGCTGAGACCGTGACGGGTGCTGCGTGAGTGGTAGCTGTTCCGAATGATGCGATGAGATCATGACAGTCCAACTGTGCAGAACGCCATCTTCCATGCTCATCAACGGTCTTGGACGCACTGCTGCTACACTATCGAACACGACCCTGGCTGTGATCAACGTCAAGCAAGGCTTGCGCTACCGCTTCCGTCTGGTGAACACCGCTTGCGACTCGAACTACGTATTCCAAATCGACGGCCACAAGAATCTCACCATCATCGAGGCAGACGGTATCCTCCACGAGCCATTGAGCGTCGACTCGATTCAGATCTATGCGGGTGGGTGGTCACTGAGCTCAAGCAAACGATGACTGACATGCCCTCAAGCCCAACGGTATTCGTTCATCATGACTGCTGACCAAGCTGTCAACAACTACTGGATTCGCGCGAACCCGAACAACGGTCCCACTGGTTTCATCGGGGGTATCAACTCTGCGATTCTCCGCTGTATGTCCGTGTCTTACAAGGGATGCGATGCCCATATTCTCCCTACTGAGCATCAAACTTCCAGACGAAGGCGCGAGCACGTCTGAGCCCACGACTTCGCAAGACACCTCGGTCAACGGGTTGATCAACGAGGTCAATTTGCATCCCTTAGTCAACCCTGGTGCTCCCGGTGGCGCATTCATTGGTGGCGCTGATGTCCAGTTGAATTTGGTTTTGGCACGTAATGCGGTACGCATTATGACGAAGATTCTAATCTTTCAGGTTCGATCGCTTACCATCCATTTCCCAGGCAACAGGGAAATTCACGATCAACGGCGTAGCATTCGTTCCGCCCACTGTCCCTGTCCTGCTCCAGATTTTGTCTGGCGCACAAAACGCACAGTCGCTGCTACCCACTGGCTCGGTCTACGCGCTCCCACACTTTGCGACGGTGGAAATCACCCTCGCAGGAGGCGCGCCTGGTGGTGGTGTCAGTTTGTTCCGCCGAGGCTCAGAGTCTTGAAGCTCACAGAATATACAGCATCCGTTCCATTTGCACGGACACGCTTTTGACGTCATCCGCGCTGCTGGAAGCACCACGTACAACTACGTCAACCCTGCCCGCCGTGATGTCGTGAACATCGGAGTCGCGGGTGACAATGTCACGATCCGGTTCTTCACGGACAACCGCGGACGTGAGTCTCACTCAATTGACCACGTGTTCGGACGGCTGATCATTGATTCAACCAGCGTGGTTCCTCCACTGCCACATCGACTGGCACTTGGAAGCCGGTTTCGCAGTCGTGATGGCCGAGGACGTTGCCGACTGGCAGTCGCAGCTGATCCCGACTTCGGAGTGGAACCAATTGTGTCCTATCTACAACGCGCTTCCGGCCTCGATCACCTCTCATGCTGCTTGAACACTTCTCATATGTTTATCTTGAAATTGGTCAAATGTCGTTGAATTTTTGTCATGATCTCCGGGGATATGCTTTTATTTAAATGTAATCGAATTAGCTGTGTTGAATCAATGCAATTCTCACCATTTATCCACAGGCAGTGGTGAGATTGGACTTTATTGGAGTTGGACAGTCCATCACGATACACCTCAAATTTTCTGTGATTGATCTGATGAATACATAATCCCTGTCCGACCAACTTCAAACTCTCTCGACTCCGTTTCATCAGTGGATATGAGAGCTATTCCGGCAGCCCTGAGATGCACCCAAACTTTTTTTGCAAGCTAGGCCTGGGCTCAAGCCCGAGGACAGCCTGGGTTACGACCCTGTTCTTGGGCTCGGGTATGGGCGGACTCTAAGGTCTACAAAGTTCCAGGTAAACCGGATAGCCCCCGATGATTTTGGCCCGACCTTGGTCCGCACAACACTACACGTGCGCGGTTATACGGTACCACTGTGATCAAGACTCTTCGGAGATCGTGAGTAGGATTGTTCTTCCTCTGATAATGCAAATGTTGGAGCGGGCAACGATGTTTGTCATTCCGCAAGTGCTGGCCTGATTTAGGCCGGATTTTCAATTAGCCTACACGTGGTTTCTCTGAGCTGGACAGAGAACATTCAAGCGCGGAGCCGCGGGTATTTCCTCAAAGTCAGCAGATTGTATGGCTTTCAGCATGAGACGGACAGTATTCAGGAGACCTTCGTTTTTCAACCCGGTAATCCCTCAGTATTCGACGAGGACAAATAGACACTTTCGATATAGGCGAGCGTATTCTAGATCTACCTTTTCGAGCCGGTGGGAGAACAAAACACGCTTTGTTCGCCTGTGTCTGCGAACGTTGAAGCTGCGGGCGGCAAATACCGCCCTCAGGTGCTCGTAAAATCGATGTCCATGACCCCGCAGCTCCTGCCGAACTGCGAGAATGGACTCCGTTGAATGACATGGCCAAGTTCAAAGAGTGGAGACAACGTTCTATCCACTCATTTGGAGCAGCGCTGGCCGACAATGTATAGTTGGGGTCCGAGAATCGTGTTCTGAGCGGGCACCCGAGTTGCAAGCGGCGGAATCGAACCCACTTCGGAAAAAGAAACCTCCCAGAAGTCGCTTAATTGACAGTTATTCACGAAAGAAGCCCAAACATGGCATGTGCTTCACCCAAACAATAATTTCTTCGGTCTTCATGCCCGCTGGACCTAAACAGGAACAAGTGGCAGTGCAGGGAGTGGTGATTGCCATCGTCTTCAGGATCCTGCCGGGCCACGATTCTGCCATGCACTTGCAACCTCGAGCCAGATGCGATCCCCAGTAATTCTCGATCAGATTGGGAATTCGTAACGTCAGAGCGCCCCACAAAGCCATGTCCTGTCAGCCGAGCGCTATCCTGCTACCACGTCTGGTTGACCCGCACGGCCCACATTGCGTCAGCGCCGGCGGCGCAAACGTAACGGGCGGCGTTCCTGCCTCTGGGCTGGAAATTTTACGATGTCGGCTCAGCGCCGAATAACAGCGGTCCATGATAGTTCTCGGATATCAGTGCGGAGGAAATGAAGGGCTGCGAACAGGCGGAATGGGGAACCAGGTCATGTCCATGACCACGAGACGGCGAGTGTTGTGTCATTTGCGAAGTTTCAAAGTCTGCCAGGAGCAGATGGACTGCTCTCCTAGGGCTGAAGTTACCCCCTTCGGCAGTCTCAGTTGTTCCTAGCGCTGCTCTGATATTTACGACAGCTCTCCTTCGTCATCATTTCCCATGAAGCGGAATCCAGGCGACATCCAGGTGGTGGTTTGATTTCCGACTTCCTACGGGGAAACGTATGTATAGATTTTGATGGCCTCACTGTCGAAACCGTATAAATGCGATCCATAGAGAGACTGGGGAAACTCGAACCAGTGTTTCGCTGCTTAGAAATACATCGTGCGATGTTCTCCTCCCGAGCGCTTCTTTCTCTGGTGGCGGTCGCTCGAATGGCCTCTGGTCTCACGATTGGACCTATTGGTCTACTGGTGGTGGCCAATGCGACCATCGCCCCGGACGGTATCCCTCGTGCCGCCGTGCTGGCCGGGGGGACGTTCCCCGGCCCACTCGTCACAGGCTTCGTCGGGGACAACTTCCTGCTCACAGTCATCGATCAGCAGCAGGATAACCGCATGCTCGAGCCGACGTCTATCGTGAGCTGGCCCGGCGATTTGCTCGACCCGGCGGTTTAATATCATTTTCCGCATAGCATTGGCACGGATTGTTCCAGAACGGGACCAACTACATGGACGGGCCCTCGTTCATCAATCAGTGTCCGATCTCTCCTGGAAACTCCTTCACCTATGACTTTACGTCCCAGCAGTCGGGGTGGGATACTTCAGATCCACATTTTTGTCGCATCTGATCTTTTCTGTTCCAGGACGTTTTGGTATCACTCCCACCTTGCTACACAGTACTGTGATGGCTTGCGTGGAGCAATGGTCATCTACGATCTCCTGGACCCTTACCGTGGCCTATACGATATCGACGACGAGACCACGGTCATCACTCTGGCTGACTGGTACAGCGCCTTTGCTGAGACCGTAGTCGGTGTGGGGTAAGTGCACCAGCATACTCCAATCACACAGTGGGTTCTGATGCCTCGAATGGTTAGTACCCCGTCTTCCGTGCTGATCAACGGGCTTGGACGTACCGCTGCCACAGTCTCAAACACGACTCTGGCTGTCATCAATGTCATACAGGGCTTACGTTACCGATTTCGTTTGGTCAATACAGCCTGTGACTCCAACTATGTGTTCCAAATCGACGGCCATAAGAATCTCACCATCATCGAGGCTGACGGGATCCTCCACCAGCCGTTGACCGTCGACTCCATCCAAATCTACGCAGGTCAGCTTCGCTTCAACCTTGTGCGCCGGCGAACAG
Source organism: Mycena citricolor (assembly GCA_963692855.1). Lineage (NCBI taxonomy): Eukaryota > Fungi > Basidiomycota > Agaricomycetes > Agaricales > Mycenaceae > Mycena > Mycena citricolor. The sequence continues at coordinate 1,508,869 of CAVNYO010000403.1, forward strand.
TCCCTGAACGTCTTCAGCTCAACGGTATTCGTTCATCCTGTCCGCCAACCAGCCCATCGGCAACTACTGGATTCGTGCGAACCCGAACACCGGTCCCACGGGTTTTGCCGGGGGAATCAACTCTGCGATCCTTCGCTGTGAGTTCGCATGTTTGGATTCTCCCGCTGCATTCTTATTAAACTTTCTTCCTAGACGTTGGAGCGAGCTTTTCAGAGCCCAGGACCTCGCAGGACAAGTCGGTCAACGGACTGGTTAACGAAGTCAATCTCCACCCCCTCGTGAACCCCGGTGCGCCTGGTCGCCCATTCATCGGTGGTGCGGATGTGCAGCTCAATCTGGCATTGGCATTCGATTTTGTGCGCTGCCTCGACGTATGATATGTCAGCTTGATTGCTGATGATCACACAGACGACGTTCAGATTCAAGATCAACGGCGCCTCCTTTGTTCCGCCGACGGTTCCAGTGCTGCTCCAGATTCTGTCTGGCGCACAGAGCGCCCAGCACTGCTCCCCAAGGGCTCGGTGTACACACTTCCGCACTTTGCGTCCGTGGAAATCACGCTTGCGGGGGGCGTGGTAGGCGGTGGCGTGAGTGGGCCTCTCTTCGCTTAACTGTGGAGACTCATGCCATGAACGATGATGTGAATCTCTAGCACCCGTTCCATTTGCACGGTCATGCCTTCGATGTGATCCGCTCGGCCGGAAGCAGCACGTACAACTACGTCAACCCCGCCCGCCGTGACGTCGTCAACATCGGAACCACAGGCGACAATGTGACGATCCGTTTCTTCACGGACAACCGCGGACGTGGGTCTCAATTTACACCTCATTCGAACTGATGACGAATTTAACACAGCGTGGTTTCTCCACTGCCACATCGACTGGCACCTGGAAGCTGGTTTTGCCGTCGTGATGGCCGAGGACGTGGCCGACTGGAAGTCGGAGCTGATCCCGCCGTCTGCATGGAACCAGCTGTGCCCTATCTATAACGCGCTTCCGGCCTCGATTACTTCTCACGCGGCCTGAACACCCGATACATGTCGCCTGACTTATTCGAGAATTAATTCATATTTTGCTTCTGCAATCCTTTTATTCGCTGCGAGATAAACGTCACTGTTCAATCTTGCTCCACATGCTATCGTTGAATTTGCAAAATTGAACATCGAGGCACGTGTCCCTGGGAAAGGCTTCATGATGGGAGTCACGTGTCCTCAGAATCATCCTTTAAAGACCCCATCCACTGCTGCCAGCCACGTATTGGCTCCTCCCATTACTGAACCCCATCCCAAACTTGAGATCGAAGGACATCACCATTAATGCCTTCCTGTCCAATTCTGCCTCGACAATAGCGAACGTCCGACTGCCTGGCGTTTTCCATAAGCCTGCCATGCGACCGATGAAGCGAAGCTCAGTGCTGGGGATATCATTTGAGGCCACTGCACGATGTTCCCCTTGAAACAACTCTTTTGACCAGCTCTATGTGGGGAGTGAGGGCCGAGGGAGGCCTGTCGTGTCTGACAACAAGAGTGCGGCTAGCTTCGATTTCAGATAGAGGTTCGTCGCGAAAAACGCATCCGTCATTCGACCGGCTGATTCCAGGAGTGCAGGCAATCAAGCCCTCGCTATTAGCTGTGAACCTCGACTCGACGTGTCAAGGACGTGTTGACGTCAGTTCACAGCATCAGGGGTCCAGTGCACTGCCTTCCCCGAGACACGATATAAACAGACTCATGTTCTTGGCAACGGGTTGGACATCTTCAATCTCTCACCAAAACGATGAACTCTGCCCAGATGCAAGACCGCGCCATGGGAGCCATCTTTGGTTCTGCATTGGGAGATGCTATCGGGATATACACCGGTGCGCGAGATCGGCACAGATCCTTCCCCTCGAACTGACCAGTATTGTAGAATTCATGACACCAGCCATGGCAGTCGCTGCATACGGCTCTGAACGGCCTGCTTTCACCCTCGTGGAGCCAGAAACACCACTGCATCAAGACAGCCATAGATGTATGCTCTACGTGTGCAGATGGAAAGGACAACAGTCTCTTATGTGTCACAGGTCGATTCGAAAGCGCAAGTCCGGGCAGATGGGCGAGGGCAAACGACTGATCAGCAGCACAGCGCGCGTGGACGGATGATACGGACCACGCGATACTCATCATCCTGTCGTATCTGCGCACTCGCGAGCTCGCTCCTGGGGACTTTGCGACAAGACTGCACTCGTGGTAAGTTGGATGCTTTCGCCATACGACGAAACGGAGCTCATTGAGTGGCAGGTGCAACCAAGGCCTGCGTGTGCTGAACCGGCTTCCCATGGGTCTCGGACGTGAGTTGCCGCTTCCTTCCTCCGTCCTTCCTCCAGCTAACTATCGAGCGCAGGCACCGTCGGAAGCGTCGTTCACGCGCCCTCTTTCCTCTCCGACCCAGTGGGCACAGCGCTCTCGCACTGGGAAAAGTCGGGCCGCAGCGTCGCCCCCAACGGATCGCTCATGCGCACCGCGCCGGTTGGCGTCATCTGCATTAACGCGTCCGAGCCGGAGACATTCGCCACAGCGATACGGATGGGCGAGGTCACCCATGCCGATCCTCGCTGCGCTGTCTCCGTCGCCATCGTTTGCGGACTCATCCGTGGCCTCTGCCGTGGCGAGATAACGGCACTGGAGCACATCGACCAGCTCATCGAGCGGGCGTGGACCCACGTCTCTGCGATCTTCGTCGATCCCCTGGACCGCACCGAGTTTGACCGATACGTGTACTACCCTTCGGATCCTACTTCCTCGCTGTCCGGCATGGTGCTGTGCGACCGGACGATGGGATACGTGTCCAAATGCCTCGGTTCCGCGCTGTGGTGTCTGCGGCGCGTGATGACGCGGCAGGACACATTCCGCTCGGCGATGACAACGCTCGTCATGCACGGCGGGGATGCGGACACCAATGGTGCCGTTGCGGGCGCGCTGATGGGCGCGCTGTGCGGCTACGCGTATTTGCCACTGGAATGGAGGGACGGCATGCGCCACGGCGAGTGGTACCGCGGGAAGATCGACGCGTTTTTCGTCGTGGCGGGGATAAAGGACGGCAGCTACGAGTCGTCGGCGGACAGAGACACGGAGATGGACGGCGGGCAGGGTGTGCTGAGTGAGGCGGAGATGAAGCAACGGGAGATGGAAATCATGGAGAGGATCTTGTTGGCCGATGCGGAGCGCAGACAGGCCGTCAACCGCAAGGTGCAACGCAGCAAGAAGTCGAGATGGATGTCTTGGTTGTCGAGCTGAACTCAGTCAAGCCTCTTGATGATAGGCATCCTCGCTATTCCGGGCTTGGAGTGTACAAGTCTAATTCCGGTCTGAATGGAGACAACTCTGCCGCTGCCGAGGAGGAGTGGATAGGGCCAGTTGTGACCTGAAACCATGTGGTGTGACTGATGGCTTCAAGCTCAGACTCGGAGGACCAACTTTCCAATCAACAGTCCTGTAACCTACGTTTCGCCAGCTAGTGCTGTGTAAAAATCAAATCAGAGGCTGTTGTCAACAACGGAGGGCAAAGCCCTCCGGGTTATATAACTTTAGCCTGTTAAAATACATTATTTAACATTACGTCACCGCGCGTAGCGCGAGATTTTTTTTTGATTGTAACATGTTAAATATGTGTGAAATACATGTTAAAAATGTCAGAGAAGACATGTGAAAAACTGCTATATAGTTCGCTACAGGATATTGAAGTCATCCACCTCCCAGTCATTGGGATGAACCGCTGCTGAAGGCCAAGCAAGGTTTCATACTGCTCGCTCGTAGCCATGTCTCGCAGAGAGAGAAAAGTACGTAGTGGCTGCGGCACGGCAACGGCCCGAATGGATCTCCAATGATGATGTCAATGAATAATTGCCGATTTCACTTTGGACTTTCCTGAGACTCTGAGAGCTACTTTGAAAAGATGACAGCACATTTCTCACATTCAGGGTTTCTAACATGGATTTAACATCCAAATTTCAGGCCTCCATGTTAAATGTGTTAAATACAATGTAAATAACATGTGAAAATCGAATCGTTATTTAACAATCTGAATCTTACACAGCACTATCGCCAGCGAAGCGATGAGTCATCCGAATGTGCTCTAAACCTCCTACCCATAATCGGGGTTCCCATCGTCCTCCACTGGGGCATCCATCCGAGGTTATCTCGATTGTCACAAACTCGATTGTGTTGCACCTGCGCTTAGTTTCCCCTCTCCTTTGGAGTCAAAATCGCTGATGAGACAGCGTATGGCGCCTAGGCACGGCGGCGTTCGTCGTACGACATGACTCGCCAGTAGGGGGGCATAAGGATGGGGAGAATGCGCGACTATACGTACATATTAGCGATTTCTTGACGCATATCGGACAGCGGGTTGGTTCCGAGCGAGATGAGATCTGGTCATGGATACGATCGGGACGCACGAAGGTCAACGAGAGTCGGACTAGGCTGGGTGTTTGGGTCACTGCCGTCCACTAGGCAGCAAGCTTGCGAGTATAAATATACACTCGCAGCGAGATAGGGAGAGGGGCTGTGCCGAGAAGTGGCTATGACTTTCTAGCATGACAGCATGGACAGCGCCATATTGCCCAATACCTCGCGCTCATCTCGCAAGAATGTTTATAAGCCTGATCGCTTCGCGCTCGCTTTCGTCCACTTTCCTCGAAGATGACTTTTGAGACGATCCCTCTCAACGACGGCAAGGAGGTCGGTTACTCTTTCTCTGGCCCCTGCGACGTCTGACAAGCATGTCCGCACGCCTAGATACCGGCCATCGCTTTCGGTGAGTGCTCGTGGGAGAAGCTGGGCGGGCTGGGATGACACGTGCGTCGTAGGCACGGGCAGCGTGTACAAGTTCACGGACGTGACGCGTCTCGTCGCGCAGGCCCTCGAGGCGGGCTTCTGGCATGTGGACACCGCTCAGTGTGCGTTACAATCCTCTCAAGCCCCAACAGCCCGCTGACGTGCCATTGGTTCAAATTAGACTACGGCACCGAAGGTACCGTCCACCTCAGCTGCATGCGGTCCGAGTCTGACGGGGGACACAGAGTTCGTCGGTGATGTTATCCGAGAGAGCGGCCTGGCACGGTCTGAGCTGTACATCACCACCAAGTACAGCTGGCTGGGGAACGTCGCGGACGCGCTTCCACAAAGTCTTCAGAACGTGTGTGGTCTTTTGCCGTTGGCTGTACGCGGACCGATTGCTGATGAGGTGTTCGTCATCATCACAGCTGGGCCTGAAGTTCGTCGACTTGTATCTGATCCATTCCCCGCGCCCCGGGTATGAGGAGGTATGGAAGACGGTGGAATCGTTCCAGAAGCAGGGATTCACCAAGTGCGTTCGCTAGTTCCCTCTGCTTCTGCTCGCGCTGCCCTCGTTGATATATCCATTGTGCTCCTCCAGGAGCATCGGCGTGAGCAACTTCCACCTGGAACAGCTCCAGAATCTGCTGCAAACCGCGACTGTCTGGCCCGCCGTGAACCAAATCGAGCTACATCCGTACACGTACGCCGACTACAAGGATACGATCGATTGGGCCCAGGAGCACGGGATCGTCATCGAAGCGTTCAGCAGTCTGAGGTATGGGTTCGGAACCTTCCACCGCTTCGACTTGCTCACCGCCTCCCGCTATAGCCCGATCACCAAGTACCCTGGGGGGCCCGTCGACGTGCCCGTTGCGGCGGCGGCTGCCCGGTTGGGAATCACGCCGACCCAGGTTCTGCTGTCGTGGGTGCGCGCCAAGGGTGCCGTCATCGTCACGACGACGTCCAAGAAGGAGCGACTGCGGGAGTACCTTGCCGTCGGAGACCTACGTGCGTTGCTGTCCACTTCCCCGCACTCTGTTCTCGCGCTCACCTCAGCCGGCAGCGCCTTTGTCCGATGAAGATGTCGCCGCGATCGACGCGGCGGGTGCGAAGGGTCCGCCGAGTAGCATGCGCCTGCGGCTGAAGCGGATGTCGCGGTCACGACATTTCCGGGTGCTCGTTGCAGTGCTGCAGGTCGCGTTGTTCGTATGGATGTCGCTTTATGTCGTACATCGGTTCTTCCTGTGAACCGAAGCGGGCGTGCTTTCTAGTTTGACGTGTTGACTGGTTCGGCGATCTGTGCGAACGATCGGAGCCATGCTTGTACAACCTCGTCTGACTGCACATTGGCTAGCTTTGAATCGCATTGACCGAATAGCTGGAGTTTTTAACACTTGATCAACAACTCCTAGGCCGCTGAAGCTTGTGTCCCTACGCAAATGCTCAACCAGTATTGCCCTCTAACCTACGTGTACTCTATTTTGGAAGGGACAAATCTTGAAATTTGCCACTGCAGAATGAATACTGAATCAGCTGAGATGTGTGAATCAAGACAACCCGGTAACTGAATCAGTGAGCTGAAGGCCAAGATTACTTTGGCTACAGTTGCGTGAGCGATCTACAGGTCCGGGTACCCTCATCTCTTCCATGTCGATGGCAGGAAAATGGTCGCTTCAGGACTAAACTTGCCTTGAATCTTGTGGTAAGAAGGCACGCCTCAATGATACCTTTGTTGCCAAAACAAACAACTGCCTTGCTCTCTGCAGAGGCAAGGCCTCTGACCAGCAGAAACCGGCATGCACATCCGTTTGAGCACTCAGTCTTATGTACGGAACCACGGTAGGAATTTAATGGCTTGAATTGAACGGCTTTGGCTACAGGGTGGTACGGAGAAAAAAAGGGACGAGCACAAGTAGAACGAGATGGGAGACTGTCTATCTATGCGACACCCTTGGAGGCTTGGCCAGCGGCCTTGGTGTCAAGTGCGATGTTGTTGCTCAGCTTCTTCCTGCGGTGGGGAGTCAACAAGGCAACCAGACAGTTCACGATCGGAGACACGTACTGCTCAGTGGCGAGGGAGGTCTGGATGGACGAGGTGCTGGAGCCCTTGGCCTGGGCCTGGGCGAGCTTGATCTTGAGACCCTGGACCTCAGCGGTGAGCTTGAGGACCTTGTTCTTGATCTTGCCGTTCTGGAGGGCAGTGGCTAGCAAGATACATCAGTACGACTAGGCACACGGCGCAGTAGGTATTTCGACTTACCAGCAGCGCCGGAGGCAGCAGCGATCTGGGGGTTGAACTTGCCGGTCTCCGCGGCCTCAGCAGCGAGACGCATGGTGTTCAGGTTGGCGAGAGCCGACGCGCTGACGGTGGTGAGGTCGGCGGGGAAGGGGGCGACGAAGATAGCGTCAGCCTGGGCCTGGGCAGTGCCGGCCTTGCCGTCGGAGATCTGGAACGACGAGTATCTGCGAAGAGATGAGCTGGGATAAACAGGCATCATGGCCCGAGGCGACGCACTGCTGGACAGCGAAGTCGAAAGTTCCGGCGGCGCTTCCACCGGTGGCAGCGAGGGTGGCACCAGTGGCGGCGGGGGCGGCAGCGGCGGCGGTGCCAGTGGCCTTGGCGGCCTTGGTCTTCGCAGCTTTGGTCTTCGCGGCCTTAGCAGCCTTGGTCGTGGCGGCAGGGGCAGCAGCGGCGGCGGCAGTTCCAGCGGCGGCAGCGCTTCCGCCGGTGACTCCCTGAGCGGCTTTGCCGGCGGCGGCGGTGTCGAGGGCAATGTTGTGGGTCAGCTTGGTCCTGTGCGTACAGTTAGCGCGTTCGAACGGCAAGGAATTTTGGGTGCGACGCACTGCTCGGCGGTGAGGGAGGACTGCAGGCTGGCAGTGCTCTTTCCGGCTGCCTGGGCCTGGGCCATCTTGATCTTGATGCCTTGGACCTCAGCGGTGAGCTTCAAGACCTTGTTCTTGATCTTGCCGACTTGGAGAGCGGCGGCTGCCCGTAGGTAAGCAACATGATACAGGAAAGGCTGGTATGAAAGCGGACGTACCAGTGGCACCGGAAGCAGCCGAGATGGCAGGGTCGAATTGCTGAGTCTCCGCGTTCTCCGCGGCGGTGTGCATCGCCTCGACGTTCGCAAGGGAGGTGGCGTCGACCGTGCTCAGATCGGCGGGGAACGGCGTGACGAAGATCGCGTCAGCCTGGGCTTTGGCGTTACCGCCAACGCCATCAGAGATCTGGAAGCTGTCGTAGCTAGAAGCAAAGTGGATCAGCGTCAGAATCTTTCTCATAACGAACAAGCCTACCTCTGGAGAGCAAACGAGAAACGCTTGCTCTTGAGCGGCGCAGCGCTCACAAGGGCGGGGACAAGGAGAGCGAGGAGAGCGAAACGAGCCATTGAGGACAACAAGTACGTGACAATCGAGGGTAGTGCTGGACTGAAATGCGGCAAGCCGAGGAAAGAATGAAAGAATGAAAGTTTTCGCCTTCAAGACGGGGAAACAGAAAAGAAGGTGTTGGGTGAGTAGGCCAAAGGGATCAAGCTGGGGAACTACGGTGTCCCCCGTTCGCTTTTATATCATATCGGTGCGCGGAAACACAACAAAAGCAAGCATCAGGATTCCCCCGTCTGCCGGGGGGCCTTGACGACACCGATTGTTCCTGTCACGCAAGATGCACCGGGGATTTACGCTGCCCCTGCTAGCGTGCGCGACCCACCGAAGGGACACCGACTTGATTATGTTGATGATACGCACTCCCTCCCGAGCGCGTCCAAGCAAAGCCAAGGAATCAGGTCTGGGGTAGGCTTGGGTCTTGGGAGTCTCGACAGCAGCCGGGCCGCAGGGGACCGCCACGCTGTTCCCATGCAGCAAAAAAAGAAGATAAAACCTCCGAAGCCCACATCATCTCCGAAGTGAAATCCAATCAAACTTCGTCGGGTCTGAATGTCCGCGCAGTCTCCGTGCCCTGCCGAGTCCTTGCGAGCGGTCTATCTCTCCCAACAGCTCTACGTAAATGGCAATTTTCCATAGGCTCTCCTCTTACCCGTCGATTTTTTGGAGAAAACTGAGCCAGGGGCCAGTGAATTTCGAAATGAAAAAGTCGTGACTCGGGAGCGGTCACGGCTATAAATAGCACGCTTCGATTCCTTGGCAATGTACCACGCGTTTGACGCGCTGCCGGTCCTCATCATCATCAATCACCCTCGGTTGCTTGACAGCCACGCACTGATCAATTGGGTGGTTGTTCCTGTTGTCGTTTCTGCCCATTTTGGCTATGAATGGTGTAGAGTGTTCGACAGGAGGGGGGTGGCCGCCGGCGACCAGGACGACGGCGGCCTGCCGCTCTTTGAGCGAGTGCGGTATATTCCGCGATGCCATTATCCATAGAAACCTCGGGGTAACCCTCCCTCGGTGCAGCTTTGGAAATCATTAACGATGTCGATCGGCGGAAGCATCAGATCTCGAGAGTGTTCGTGACCTCGCTCGTCTACTCGTGTAAGTATGGTAGAATTATTCCATTTCGCAGGCTGGCTGATTTCCTGCTGTCCGCCAGTGGGATTTTACATTTAGACAGTGGATGTATTTGCATCGGGAGCGAACATCGGAAATGCGGTCGCTTGGAGACGTTGAGTAGCGCGGCGATGAATGTATTGAGCTAATTTCTGTAATACGAGCGAGAACGGACTTGAGACTGCTACGAGTCGAGGTCAAATCAAGCACTTGATTCCATTGACGGAGATACACCATCGATCGAAGTAATCGGAGAAACGAAGTAGGTCAGGTGATGGATAGTGATGCTCTGCTGAGCAAGGTCACGCTCGGGTTAAAAATTGCCTAATACGATCACTTTTGCGGCCACACCACGTTTCTGGCCCAGTTGTCAATGTCGATCACCGTCAACGGCCATGGCCAACGGAAATTCATCTCGCAGGTAGACGACGACATGGCCGGTCTTGTGGCAAGTAGTCCGTCCGCCCAGCATCCCGAGACCCTCGGGTTGAGACGGACTTACGGTCGCGCAGGCCAGGGTGTGAAACTGATTCTCGCTTGCGAGCTCTCATAGTGGAAAAACTTCTTTAAAACAAGGCGCACCGATTGATCCCTCCCGGAGAGAACGATGCGAAAGCTCCCGCACAAGTCAGATGCGAAAGCAGTTCGCTTCGTGCGGCGAGCGTTCCACTTCGAACATCGACTGCCAGCGAATATTTTTGACGAACGGATGCGTGTCTATTCGCAGCTAGATATCCACCCATCAGTTGGCAGTGCTCCTTGATGTAAGTTTCCCCAGCAGCATGTCTTGCTCGTCGAGGCTATCCCCATCAAGCTTGTTGTCGATTCCGTACAACAAGGTCTGATCCGGACCGATGTACCGATGCGCTAGCCAGGCAAAGTGCATGAATGAACGTTTCTCGCACGTTTTCCTCTCCGAAAATGAAGACCAAGCAGTACATCAGCTGCCGGTTCCCTTCTTCGGCGCGCTGATGCGTTTTTGACCGAGCTTGGTGGCGAAGATTGGTCAGGTGTGGGTAGGCAGCGGGAGAGGAAGCAGGGTGCACTCCCCGGTCGGCGAGCAGCCCTGAGACTGAAGAGAAATGCAAAGCGATGTGAAGTATTCCGCGATCACCGTCCGAAAACAAGAGTGGGATCGATCCTCTGTATTACGTTCTAGCTTGTAGGTCAATACCGGCTGAGTGCACTTGTCATTCCCCTGCCAATCATCGTCGGTGCTATCATTAGGACGAATATTTGGAACAAAGGTTTGCGTCGTCGCAACGCTTTGCAGGGATTTATTTTGATCAAGAGATGCTCCCACATCCTATCCACAAGGGCATTTCCAGCCTTAGCCGCGCATGATGCCAGTCCTTGACAAAATAGGGGCAAGTTCGATTTAACCAACCTCTTGGGAAGAAATATTCTCAGAGGAACTGCATAGCAAGTTGAAAATATTCCTTGCTCACCAACCCTATTCCGATGCGGAGTCCATTGGAAGCAAGTGAATAAGGAATATCGTATCAGATTCTTGCACTCACCCTTCCGCCTGACTGCTGGTGCTGTTCCCATGCTCCCTAAGATTGGGAAAGATGTTGGCTAGTCGCCATTGAGGTAAGATAAGAAGCGCCAACCTGTTGGGAGCTTGAGTCTCTGTCCGCCCGGTTCACGAGCTGCTCTATGTGAGATCATCATCAATGACTTGTTATCAAATTGTCAAGTGGCGGGCATGTCCATTTGTGACCGCACTTCTAAGCAGCTGGTGTGGATGCTGACTGCTGGACTCAAACCAGAGAAACCTACGGAATTTACGATTCTCGATCGTATCCCGAGCTCGAATCAACGCAATGTAGTGAGTAGTCCGCAATAATTGTGTTTTGCACGAGCCGGGTGTCGAGCGACCTGTTACAATCTGCCAGAGATGTCAACTGGCAATGATCGATGTCGCACTTGCAATTGAATTCGGCGGGCAGATTTGAACCTAATTGGGTTGAGGAATTCGAATGCCTCCTGGGTTGTCAACGGTTTTGCCGCTTCTCCTCCGCTACCACCATGCCCGAAGAAACTCTGAGATGGGCGAATATTGCCAGGCTTCCTGCTCGTCTTCAGGCAAGCTCACCGTTGCCTCAATCGTGGGCTAAGGACTCAAATTTGATGATAGAACATTGCCAAGACTGCATTAAGCTGTAAGCCGGAAGAGTTGGAAGAAATCCTCGCCATACCGAAACTGCCACCCTGCGACCAGGCGGCCCTCCTTCCGTTGCTGTTTCGGCTGCTTGAACCACCGCAGACCATCGACCACGGAGACGATGCCATACCGCCGGCCGATTACATCCTGAAGACATACCCCGTGCTACAATCAATCGAACTTTTGCTCAGGGAATCGCTCATCCCAGAGATGTCTATAGTGAGCCTATGGCCCCGGATCTGGCAATGCTTGTGCATGCATCAGATGCTGGACGATCGGGATGTAGTATCGCTTGAAGGGACCGACGTTCGGAAGCTTGCACTCTCCGTTCTGCGTCAGCTGTGTGTATCCGACAGATGGCTCTCAGGCGCCTCCCCGCAACCGCCGGTGCCCTTTGGCATCGTGCACGTGACACCCGGACTGATTCGGCACCTGGTTCATCTGTGGCGCCGCGCTGTATTTGATCTGTCTTGGGCACTGCCGTATACTTCGGATCTCGGGCGGTTGCTGTGCTCTCTTCTGATCTTCAATCATGCAGCGCCGCACGTCCAAGGGGAGATCTTTGAGGCGTGCGGGGGAACGTGTGTGGACTATGCGATGTTCGTCATTCAACACATCCGCATAACGCGACGCGAGAAGGAGTGGCATGAGGCTACTATGCTGCCCTGGACCGTCCAGTCGCTGACGGCGCTATTGGAGATCACAGTAGCGTATTCGGACGTGCTGATCGACGTCCTCATGGACATGGGCCTTGCCGCTGGATTGGTCAAGCTCTCGCTGTGTCTCGACCGTATCGGGAGAATCGCCCTGCCTGTGACTAATGGAGCGGGCGTGATGCTGACTTTGCAGGGCCCGATTTTCACGCTGCTCACCCGGGCAAAGCCAAATCCTTCCTGGGTCCGACAGGCCTTGTGCTCCGGGCTGCTTCCCGCTATCGCCAAGACAAATCTCGGCATTCTCGCATCTCCGGGGACAACATCCATGAACGCAGACACGCTCTTCCCAAACCAGATGAAACTGCTCAGCGACGTGCTCCCCGGGCAGCTGACGTCGTATTCTGTTTTGGCGTATCTCGAACGTGCTCTTGTCTCACTTGAGGAGACACAGTTGAAGTTCCCGATCGGGCCGCTAGTCACACCGTGGTCTCGGATGCTGCCATTGTTGAAAGCCCGTTTTTCCATCAAGAAAGATTTCGACTCGCGCGGGCGGGTGGGGGTCATATTATGTGATGGGCCTCAGGTGCGATTGAAGCAATTAGATGAGAGAATATGAGCTGACCAGAATGAATAAATCAGTGCCCCCAAGATTCCTCGAAGAAACAATTCAAACGGTGCTCACAGTGCCGACAAGTGTTCTACTGCAACAAGCATTGCCAGACGAGAGACTGGAAGCAGGGCACACACCGGTCGCTTTGCGGCAAGCTTGGTCTGTGACGGTTGCGTATTGCTCTGATTCAAGACAGCTCTGAATAATTCCTCACAGGATCCAGCCCGCCTCCTGCATTTCTTATGTTTCTCACACAGACCGATGCAAAGCGCCTGCCGAGCCCCGATCCGCTTGCCACATTCACAATCATGGACTACGCGGCCGGAGCGGTCGATCTACGCATCTGCCCGTTTTCCGAGCTCCCGCTTTTGGCGCGCGAGCATGACTGGAAGCATTACAAGACTTGTGTGGAGCTTGCAGGTGGGACGAGAGAGCTGCGTGTTGTTGTGCTCCCAGAAAGGTCTTGGATGCTCTTGGCACCGAGCCGGAAGTGCTCTGTGTGACCCGATTGAGGTTTGAGCCTTGAGGCAACGACTTTGCTCATCTGTATTTTATGCTTTCTTGTTGTTTTTAAATGATCTGTAATAATTCTGGATAAGTATACCAGCAAAATTTGAATTCCTATCACACTGCGGGGGGACTTATTTTTTCTCCGTGGAAAACGCATGACAATCTAGAAGTCCGATTTTCACTGTTCTGTTTTCAGACGAAAAATATATATTGAAAATAAACGTCGATTTACAGCTCAATTTTTACCATGAATAGACATATATTCCTGCCGAAAACAGAACTGTAAATAGATCATCTTTTTTTAATCGAGTCTCACTGGGAATAGACGTCGATTTTCACTGAAAATAGAAATAAAAAAAAGATAATATTTTTTCACTGAAAACAGATTAAAACCACTAGGAGAATCTGTTGATTCCGGCAATTTGCATTCCTGACCTTGCAAAAGACTACTGAATGTTACTCACAAAATAGAACAGTGAAAATCGGATTTCTAGATTGTCACATGTTTTCCACGGAAAAAAATAAGTCCCCTGCAGTCTTAGCGGACTGCACACACTAGAGCATATTGGAATTTGTAAAAAGTAACCTTCTACATAAAATATATCAAATGTCGCTTAAATCTGGGCCACTTTCTATAGCAAAAGGAACTCCACATACAATCACATTACTTGTCACACCACCAACTCTCGCCAATTCCACCGTCTCCTGCCTCCCACACTCCCAGTTGTGCTGAAAAGAGCAACCTCTAGTGCAGAGGAGGTGCAAGACAACACGTGTGTGTGTCATGATTCGATCATTTTTCACAATCATTCCATTGATCACCTTATCTTATCATTGACATGGGACTATCTTATCACGGATCACGGCACCACACGGTCCGGGTTGAGGGTTCAAGAGGGTTATCTACACAAGAGGTCGCGCAGCGTGTGCTCCAGAAGTCTATACTACAACCCATGACCAAAGCTCCATACGGTACATAGTCAGATGACTCGTTTGATGTAGATAAGGCTCAGACTGGACTTAGTATAAATACAGTAGCTATTGTGTTGTATTCTCCAGTCTTGGAATTGACTTGTCTTTTCGATCATATTCTGTGTTGATTGTCACATAATTCCAAGACTCCCCTCATACCTCTTACCGCTGCATTCTTCACCGCTACGCCCGCTATATCCTCTTCATCCTTATCAACTCACTTATCTTTCTACTGAATCATCTAGTTGTTCTCTGTGATTGCAGAGAAGGGTTCATATCAAGCAAACTGCACCGGGCTACGGGTAACGTTGAGCCCAACCCAAGCCCTACGGTAGCTACAAGGAGTGCTGCGGAGACCTTCGGGAAAACGCACCTCGGGATCATCGGGCACGTGAAGAGCTAGGCCCGGGATTTTTTTGCTAGCAAAAGAACCCTCCCTCGAGTGCTTGTACAGCACATGAATCCACCATTTCATTCCGATTCCCATCGTCGTCTGGGAGTCCGTCTCCTCCTCCCATCCTACCATTGTTGCCCGATCTGGCGCATCAAAACCAACCCGGACCCTCCAACCCCTACCTTGCCCTCCCACCTCCTGAAGACGAGATCCCCGACCTTGGCGAGTTACCCTCCGAACAACCACCCTCGCCCCCACCTACCACACCTGCTCCTACCATGTCAGGACATCACCGCATCACCCTCGCCGCCAATCCCCCCTACTTCGATGGTGACCAGTCCAAGTACCTGGGCTTTGTGGACGCATGCACCACCTACATCGGTGCCTACCGGTCAGAGTTCTCGCTGGACGAGACAAAAATCCTCTTTGTCCTTTCCTACCTCCGTAATGAAACCGGCACAAGCTGCGCCGCCTCGAGATGGGCGATGAACTGGAAGCAGCACAATTTTGAGGGCTTCCAAGGACTGAAGGCGGGAGTCACCGCGACAAGCTTCTTGGAGGAGCTCCAGAGGGCCTTTGGGCATTCTAACGCAGGACAAGTTGCTGCCGCCCAACTCATGACCCTTCGCCAGGGCAGACGGTCCTTCGCGGATTATATCTCTGACTTTGAGATGCTGGCTGCAGACGCGGGGTACAATGTGGTCACCACCACCGACAGCAAGGGCGAGTACAAAAAGGGGGATCAGGACAATATCCTCATCGAGTTCCTGGAGCGCGGACTCAGCAGCGAAATTGCAAGCCGCCTCTACAACACCGGTGTTCCCCTGCCCAAGGCATATGGTGCCTTCAAGAACTGGTGTGTCAACATTGAGGCCAATGCTTTGCGTGATCAGCTGCGTAAGGCATCCTATGCGCACTCGACTCCGCGGCCTCCCCCCCAATTCCGCCCTCAGGCTGCGCCAGCGGCACCTACACCTGCTCCGACCCGACCAACGACCAATGAACCGGTTCCAATGGAGATTGATTGCACCCACACCCGCGGCCGTAATATCATCTGCTATAATTGTCAGCAACCCGGGCACATTGCGCGGAACTGTCCGGAGCCCAAGAAGAAGCGCACGTTCTTCAATCGGGCCACAATGCTAGAAGAGATCAAGAACGGGGACAAGGACAACGAGTTCCTCAAGGAGATCGCTGAGAAGCTGCGCGAGAAGGGTTTTTGAAACGCTCCACTCCTCTAGCCAAGGAGGTGGAGCGTCCGGACTATGGACGTTTTTCTATACTTGTTTCTATTAAAGATACGGACAATATCTCACCTACATACACGATCTCCGACTCACTACGCAGGAATATTCATGATTTTCTGATTGCTGATATGGAAAAAGAATGACAAATAACAATAGCTTCAAATAAAAAGTATATACAAGACAAAAAGGATCAAAAGACTGTGGACAAATCATTGGACTCTTACGTATTTATGGCTCGTGGAGAAGGAACCACGTCAACAAAGACCGAAAAGGGGAGCACCGCTCCGAAGGCTCAATCCTTGGAAAAGGAGGAAGCGCCTAGAGAATCGATGGAAATCACAGTTCCAGAAGCACCCAGGCGCACAAGGGTGCCAGATGCTGTTCAGAGATCAGCAGCCGAGAAACAGAAAGGCCCTCAGCCCAGTAGGTTGGCGCAGGAGTTGCGCAACTACCAGGCAGAAAGGAAGAGGCATTTGATGGACGTATATGTCCAGATCACAGGCCTAGACTCCGGGAGGACGCGCGGGGTTAAGGCACTGCTTGACAGCGGTTGCAGTACCTGTTGCATCGACACCGAGTACGCGCGGGCAGAAAGATTGGATATCCAGGAACTCCCCCAACCCATCATGGCCCTGTAACGCCGACAACACCGAGAACATCAGTGGCGGGATCACCCACTATGTTGATTTAAGGATGAGAATGGGCCCTAATGTGGAAACACGCACGTTCCTCCTGACGTGCTTGGGAAAAGCGCGGATCTTCATCGGCCTTGATTGGCTGACAGAGCATAACCCCGAGGTGGACCACCTTGGTCACCCCCCAAATCCTACCAGTTAGGTAGGTTTTTCCGGCGCCCAAAACCTACCTGAGTGGTAGCGGGCGGATGGGCGGCGGGCGTTCATTTCGCGAATTGCGATCCGTGGGCGGCCCATTGTTCACGGTTCCAGGCGCCCGTGGGCGGCAGCCCGGGCAGACCCAACCCCGCCCGGGGTCCTAGCGTGCGCAGCGCTAGAAATTTTTGGCCATTTTACGTCCCGTTTAGGAAGTTAAAGTCGATTTCTATTGCCTTCGTTGCACACAAAATACATTTGTTGTTTCCTACTTATCACCCGTGTGTACACGATGCCAATTGAATATCCATGTAGCTTTTTTGCGTTCAATCAATCATTGATGCTGAAAATCTCTGCATCAGGGGGCGGCGGCCTGCGTCGCGATTCTCGCTGCGTCTGCGCCCACTCGTCCACATCTATGACTTCGCCCAGACGTTCTGCTTTTTCAAGCTTTTCCTGTGCAATTCTTCTCTCTTCTTAATCCAATAATTTTGTCATTGAGACTACGCGTTCATACGGCAAGCCTACCTTTTGCAAACGCCTTCTTCCGTTCGACTGAACAAGCTTTTTCCAGGTGTTTAAGTAATCCCATTTGTTTATTTTGAACCTGGCAAGCCTACCTCGGGCACGACGTTCTGCGAGATGGTGCTCAAATTTGTCCTCCGGCTCTCGCTCGCTCTCGCTCTCACTTTCCTCGCTGTCCTCCGTCTCCGGTTCCTCGTCGTCGTCAGATCGGATGATTGCTCCGCCCCACCCATGGCGGATTCTCCGCACTCGGCGCCGAGCCCTACGAGCGGCCAAACAGACCGTATTTCGGTATCTCTCCTCAGGCAAAACGCGCTGTTGACTCGCGGCCCTGAATGGCATTGCATCAGAGCACTCAAATTCTGGACTGGGGGGACGGACTCACTGCATGCGAGGAGGGGGAGAGGGAGTGCGTAACACCCAGCAGGTACGTTTCTTTTCAAGCTGCTTGGGTGTCAGGGGTTTGGGTCTGCAAATGTGAGCAATGGCAGTGGAGCGCGTTTGGTACAAGACGGACCTGTAAGCAATGCGCCGCATCGTCCGTGGTTGAAGGCAAAGTTGAACAGTCACGGTCACCGTGACAAGGGTCATATAGAGGGTCGCTGCCGGTTATGGGCACGGCATAAGGAGGTGCCGATTGATCCTTCGTTGGTCGGCCAGTGCGTGGGGGCCCGTGAAGAGATGTGGGCGCCCGTGTCGTAAGTCTGGGTGCCCGTAGTTGGCTGTGGGCGCCCGTGATCAGGTGTGGGCGCCCTTGAATTGTTGTGGGTGCCCGTAGTTTGCTGTGGGCGCCCGTGATGGGATCTGGGCGCCCGTAGTTTGGTGTGGGCGCCCGTCACTGGTGTCAGGGCAAACAACACAAGACAGTGATACAGTACGGGGAGCATTCAGTTACATAGTACGTAGCATTAGAACATGGAATAAGCATTATCTAGCCCGGCACTGGATGCATTTGGAACGAGAAATCTGGTGGCAGTGCTACACAACAAGTCCCAGCCCAAATCACACTGGACCAATTGTACTCAATCACAGACATGTCCTGCTCTGCTCCGCGTACCAACGACACCAGTGCCGCTGTGGATGGCATTGCCACGGGGCGGACTTGATTAACGCGCGACACATCGGACAAGAGAACACGTCGGCCTCTTGGATCCACATACGTATGCATCCGTAACAGAATTCGTGCCCACAAGTGACCCTGGGTGAAGGCCAATCAGCAACCCATCCGGAACATCCTATATGCCAAGAGCCAATGCAAACACTTACTTCACTGGATGAGACAGTATGCCATAGCAGACTGAGCACTGCAGATCTGCAGGTGGATTTGCGAATGCAGGCGGTCGAGCGTCGGTCAGATACATCTCTTCACAAGTACGGTACCTCTGCGCAGTCCCCATGTTGCCATGTGGAGAAAGCATCAGGGACAAGCCCACGTCGTCCCCACCCAATGCCTTGACCGCCGCACTGACACCTTCGGGGCCAATGCCTTGCAAGTGGAACACAGCCAATTGCTCTGGGTCGGCCCTTTCTTCCAGAACAGCGTCATCGAATGAGCGGTCAAAATAGCCTGACCGTGTAATATCAGAACACATTGCGAGGTGATATCAACCATTGACCGTACCAATGTCCTCTGATGGAACGGGCAGACCCTGAGGCCGTAGTGGCACTGACATCTTCGATTAACCAGCTGCTGGACTACTGGCCCGGTATGCGGCACTCACATACTCATCGTTCCCAGCGATCTTTGGCAAACCCCAAGCCTTCTCTCCAGTATGCAGGAGGATCCCCACGGACTCGGACCGCTTCATCCTGCATATCGAGCATTCTGCTGAGTGCGTGGTGATAACGCAGGCCAACCAAGCAGTGTTCAAAGGCAGTGACACCTTCTGGGTCGCACATCTTTTCCCGTTGGATCCAATTGATTGCTCCGTTGTCCAATATGTGCTTTACTTGAAGACAATCTTCCGATTCCAGGAGCATGTTGGTGACAGAAGTCATGAATAAAAAAACCAAGAAGTGAAGGAAATGTGACTCAGCTGTGACATGCGCTCTGTCGGCTTCTTACACCCTGGAACACAAGACCAAGACGTTGCGCTGTTATCTTCTTACCCCTGAAGCACAAGGCCAAGACGTTATATTTGTTGCATTCGTGCTGGTGATAATAATTACTCCGTCGCTTCTATGAATGTATGGAAAAACAGCATGTCAGCGTCAGCCAAGCCATCGGTACCAATTGTTCACCAAATCTAAGCGACGTACTAAGCGACTGACTCGGTGTCGCTGACTTCAGCTGTCCCATAACAGAGTGTCTCAATCAGGTGCTCATAGATGTTGGCATGGTGTATGCAATGACGGTCAGCAATGACAGGGATGTGTGAAGGAGACAGAGAGTGCCACCTTCCCTCCCTTTGGTACTCCACACCGGTGCTGATGTAGTCATTCTCCTCAGGTTCATCATTGAGGTCTCGGGGACGATACCCAGAAGCCACAAAGACTGAAGATTTGGTGTCTCCAAAATGGTAGCGCAGGATGTGTTCTCCGGGTCTGGGCTGGCGGTCCAGCTGCGCCCGCAACTTCTCTGCGTTGATTCGTGCGCGTGTTTCCGTCGCAAGACTGACTCGCTCATCGCCGACGTCGTCCAATGCTGCTGACGGAGTTGGGTTTAGTCGAGAACGTTTCGCTGGTGGGGATGCGGGGCCCTCTTCGTCACTGGATTCCACTGGGGTCGGGGCTGCGCTCGTGTCAGTTTGTATACGTGTGCCAAGAAGTTGTTGCCACCTAGCTCCATGGCGGTTGACATCTCTCTGGATACACCGAGGGTTGCAGAACGAGGTGGAGGTGAACGAGCAGAAGCCGGTCTTTTCCCGGCCACCTTGCTATCCACCTGCACAATCTCCTTCTTGTAAGAGGCGCAGTCCCGCACCCACGCCAGCTCGACACCATCGTTGACGCAGGTTGCTAGCACGATATCACCCTCATGCCTAACGTTGTCCGCGGCGTCGACTTCTTCTGTCATGTTTATGAGAACGCAGGTGCTCCCCTGAGTAGCGAAAATTGACCTTGCGACCACTTCACAAAATGTGGAGCTTTAGATGCAAGGGCTTCCTTGTCCTCTTTCAGCGCGACGGTTTCCTGATCGTCATTTGGGTCCACGGCGTATTGTTCAGGATGTGCTTGCAACTCGAGACCGGGCAGAATTACTTGCACAAGCTCTGCGGATGATTTCCAATTCGAATGCGGCAGAGAAAAGCCCTGCGGCCAATTCACCAGCCGGACCTGGTGCTTCCGACACAGGGCAGTCAAGTCCCAAGTCATCCTCTTCAGAACTACGGACCCCGTGGACTCTAATGCAAAGAGAAACCTTTGGTGAGTGCGTCTTGTTGTCAGAAAGACCAGGAATCGTACCCAGGCTTCTCCACAGCAGTTCACCGACTCGCGCCCGTTCAAAACTCCTCTTGTTGGCATAGCTTCTCCCTCCATCTGTCACGAGCCGTTGCTCGCTACTTTGTCCTTGCGGTCTTGGACCACTGGCTTGTGCACCTTGCATCGGCGCGGTCGCAGGTTGTGCCACCAGCAATGGGTCTACGCGAGAGGAGCGCTTGTTGAGCACTGGGGAGAGCGTCTAGCAACCCACCTGTGTGAGTTGAGAGCTTAGTGTGGGCACTATGCGGGAGTAGTCAAGAGACTTGTATTATAGGGTAATAGAGCCCTCCTTATATACAATACAGGGGGCTATTTGTGTCTATTTAGGACAAGTCGACATGACTCTAGATGACACGTGATGGAGTCATAAGATGTGTATCACGACATCCATCTGGCAGATGATAAGATCATCATTTGATCAACACTCCCCCACGCTGAAAACCACAGGATAGTGTTTGAAAGCGAAATCTTCATCGGCCATTCCTTCAGGACGAGTTGAACTCAAGTCCTAGTTGGGACCTGAACTTCTCGAACTTGACGCGTCCTAGGTTCTTGGTGAACATATCTGCAGGATTCTCACTGCCCGGAATAAAGAACAGTTCAACCTCTTCTTCCTCGACTCGCTCACGAATGTAGTGATAGCGGATGTCTATGTGTTTCATCCTGCGGTCTCGGTAGGCATTGCTGCCACTGAAGAGTGCACCCTGATTGTCACCGCAAATGGGTACTGGGATGGTGAGTTTGAACTGGAGTTCCGAAAGGACGCTCTTCAGCCACATCACCTGGCGACTACAATCTGAAATCGCCATGTACTCTGCTTCGGTCGAAGACTGCGCGACTGTGCGCTGAAGTCTAGACTGCCAGCAAATAATCCCATCTGCCAATTTCGTGAAGAAACCAGTGGTAGACCTCCTCTTGATCGGATCAGCAGCCCAGTCTGAATCGCTAAATGCAATGAGCCCTCTATCCGTCGCACCATTGAAAATGAGCGAATAATTCCTAGTACCAGACAAATAGCGGCAGATATACAGCGCTTTATGGAGGTGGTCTTGGGACGGATTGGCGGCAAATTGTGACAATTTGGTCACAGCAAATGCAATGTCAGGACGTGTGCCTAGCATGATGAAGAGAAGAGATCCAATGACTGATTGGAATTTCTTCCTGAGCTCTGGATCGACTTCATCCTCATTTGGCATTGGAACATATCCAGCCGGTAGAGGGGTCGCTGCGAACTTGGCGTTCTGCATCCCAAAGCGCTCTAGCACCTTGTCGAGATAAGGAATCTGATCAATCTTGATCGAAGATCCTACTCTACTGAGGCGCACGCGCAAGAACTCTGGAGTATCTTCAGAATTGCGGCATTCCCATCACTTGTTGAACTCAGCCTTGAGAAGGGCAAAGAGCTTCTTGTTCTTGGAGAAGAACAGTGCATCATCTACATAGACTATTTTGACGGCTATGCTGCCATCAGAGTCCTTGTAGAAGAACACGCCGGCATCCGATGTTAGTCGGATCCAGCCCATGGCTTTCGTGGACTTGGTCAGCGCTTTCCACCATGCTAAAGCTGCTTGTTTGAGTCCATAGATTGCCTTGTGCAAGCGCATGACTTTGCGCTCTTGGCCTCTCGCCACAAAGCCTTCGGGTTGTTCCATGTAGACCTCTTCGTCAAGCTCTCCGTAGAGAAAAGCCTTACTGACATCGAGTCCAGACCAATGCCAATCATTGAGCGCTGCAAGCGCCATGACCAACCGGAACGTCTCATACCTGACAACAGGAGAGAATATCTTGTCATAGTCAACACCTTCGACTTGACTGAAACCCTTGGCAACTAGGCGGGCACGTTTTCGGCCATCAGATTTTTGGTCAAAGACCCAGCGACATCTGATAACCTTCCGTCCTTTCGGGCGGTCCACAAGGGAATAGACCTTGCGCTGACGAAGTGCCTCTAACTCGTCGCGACAAGCATCAATCCAACCTTTCTGTTGTTCAGAAGGCAACCGCTTGATATCGCGGAACGTCCAATCGCGAATTTTGGACGTATCAGGTAGGTTCTCATTTGGAACTGCTTTTGACAGCAGCGCCGTGATGAGCTCTACTCCCCCTTCCCGGCATAGCTTCTCCATGCGTGCATCCTCGTCTAGATCATCAGAAGCACCCGCGTTTGAGGAATCTGGTTGCGAGCTAGGGCCGGGAACCCCTGCATCAGCACCGGTTGATGGTTGAGATTGGGAGCTACCCTTATCTTCACCAACATACCGCTTCCATCCTCTGCTGTTCTGAATGTCACGGACTATATCCGTAGGGGTACGCTTTTCCCCATAGACGTTTCCTGGACGTGTAGGCACATTCCGCTGGCGTGAAGACCTTCGAGGCTCAGGAGCTGGTGAAGCTTCCCAACTTGGTCGTGGAATTCTACTTCTACGAGTCCTCTGAGGTTCATCCCGACGCTCTGGCGGTGGGTCCTGACGATTATGACCGTCGTCACCATCATCATTTCCCTGTACGGGAGGTGGTGGAGCCGGATCAGATGGCATGGGAAATGGAAAAGGATTATCTCCATATAGCCAATCTTCTCCGTCTACCTGTGGTGGATCTTGTGGATTCACTGGGTCATCACGTTCTGGAAATTCCTCTCCAACAGGAACGTGGGGTGGTCGATTGCTGTCAGGACAGCAGGGGAACAACTCCTCGTCGAACAATGCCTTGGTGGCGACGAACGTGGAATTGTTTGTGCGCATGAACAAAAATCCTTTCACACCATCAGGAATGCCCAAGTAGGTCATCAGCTCCGATTTGGGCGATAACTTGTTGGCGCGCTTCTCATCAGGGATAAAGACATATGCAGCGCAACCAAAGACTCGGAGTTCTGAAACATCCGGTTTTTCCTTGTGAAGAGCTTCAAATGGAGTTTTCCATTTTAGACGCCTGATAGGTGTCAAATTGTAGATCCGTGTCGCATGTTTAATAGCGAATTCCCAATAAGAATTAGGAAGACAGGCAGTGAAGCGCATGGCTTCTGCCTTATCCATGATCGTACGATTGAAGCGCTCGGCATGCCCATTCTGCTGGTGAGCATATGGAGCACCCTTCTCCACTAGAATTCCTTGTTCCGCGAGGAATTCTTCCATTCCCATCCCCATGAATTCTCCCCCATTGTCAATATGCCACTTTTTGATGGTGACATTGAACTGGTTCTTGACCATCGCAATGAAATTGCGCATAGCCTGTTTGGCATCGGATTTCTGCGCAAGGCATACTGTCCAGCCATAGGAGAGTGCTTCGTCGAAGAAGCTCATGAAGTAACGGTACTTGTGATAAGACACCGTGGGAAATTGTTTGAGATCCGAGTGGATCAAATCAAACGGATTCTCCGCTCGCTTTTCGGAAGGCGGGAAGGCACGTTGGTGCATTTTCCCTTGCGCGCATCCTTTACACGGTCGGGTTTCCTCGGGAAATACTAGGTCTTCTGGAAAGCCCTTGGTATTCTTCTTTGCCTGACGTAAAACGTCTTTCGACGGATGTGCAAATCGCCGGTGCATGATCTCATAATCCACCTTGTATACAGTGGACATGGACCGCACTGTCTCAGCCGTGCTAGGCTTTGACATCAGGAAGTACAAGGCAATGTCCTTCCCTAGAGTTCTAAACTCCATGATCGAGAGTGGGGACTTCCCTCGATGTAAGCTGATCCGCGATTCGTCTCCACAAACGCGAGATCCTCCTTTGAGTAAGGAGCCCAAAGACATGAGACGACCATGTAATCCTGGCACTAGGTACACTGGATATATCTGGGAAGTCACCATTGTCTTTTCTCCATGCCTTGTGACGTAATGATCGATGAAGGCTGTTCCTCGACCAATAAGGGCAACACGTGTGTTCTTATCAGCGGTCTGAGCAACAATAGGATCTGAGAGCTTCTCATATCCGACCAGATCACTAATCTCCGATGTCACATGGAGAGATGCACCTGAATCAAGAAGCCATAGAGGCCCTAATTCATGATGATGATGTTTCCCCTTACACTTAGAGCAGGCAGCAAAATCGGAGTGCACACAGAATAGATTGGTACAAAAATCATGCGAACGAATCATCAACGAATTAAGTACAGAACCCGGGGCGGCGGTGATTACGCGCTCTGGCTGTGAGCAACAATCAGAATTGTGCATATGCCCAAGAAGGCAGGGTACTTGCCTTTCGGCGGAAGGAGCGTCCATCTCCTCCAGAAGGGTGTTGAAGTCGACGACCTCATCCCAATTGACCGGTTCAGCCTGGGCGAACTCGCTATCTCCAAACAGAAGATCAAGATCGTTCTGTTGGCCGGTGGCCATCTCGACGTCGGGGATCTCCTCGATACGACTGCGTTTGGCAGGAGGACCACCATCCAGAGTGTGATTCGAGCCGGAAGCAACCGGAGATGGAGAACGCATGATTGCGTCCTCGCGGAGCATTCCTTTCTCATTGACGATCTTGTCGAGAGTCCGGAAGCGTTCTGCGGTCACCGTCACATCCATCTTCTTGGCCAGCTCGAAGACCTTACGAGTAGGCTTCTGGAACTCGGTGTCAATCATCCCATTGTTGTTAACGGGAGACTTCTCTTGAACCGCGCGGATTTTGGGTCCATCGCGAGAGATGTGCGTGACATGCGAGATCGTCGGCGCAGGGATAGACGGAGTGAGCGAGGCGATCGAACCAATAGTGAGGGAGCCAGTGATCTCGGAGACTCCATGGACATGACTGTGATCAGCCTTGCCCTTGCCCTTGTTGTCCTTGTTCTTCCCACTGCGCTTGCCTCGACGGTTCTTCTTCTTTCCATCAGCCTTATCACCCTTATCGGGTGCAGAGCCAGAGCCCTGTTGCTGATTGGTGAACGAAGGGTCATCGCGCTTGCGCTTGGTATTGAACTTGGCCACATGATTCTGGCTTTGAGACTGCTTCTGAGCGAAATGCGTCAAGAGAGCGTCACGAACCGCAGAGACTTTGATCTCGTCCTTTTCATAGGTCTGGAGAACAGTCTCTGTGACGGAGGGAATCCAGGCTATGTTGAGAATGATCATCGCTCTGAGGAACTCAGGGATGCTCAAAGACTCGTTCTCCAGGCGAGCAAACGCCGTAGTGATCACCAGCAGCTGTGGATCAGGGTGCAACCCCACGTTGTACTTGGCGTTCAACGCGGTTTGGAAGTACGCGTACAGGTCGGCGCACTGAGCACCACCGTATTGGGTCTTCAGGTGCTCCCAGATCTTGGCAGCTGACACTATGTTGGCGGTTGGAATGTTGGCAATGACTCCCTCAGTCAGGCGCAACTTAATGCTGCCTTTGGCTCTGAGATCATCATGCTTCCATTGTTTGATCTCCGATGCGTTGGTCACAGAGCCATCGGTAGCTTTGACTTCAGTCGGCGCCGTTTCGGTCAGCACATATGAGATCCCCTGATGTTCCAGGTAGGACTCCATAGTTCCGGACCATACGAGCCAGTGCTTTCCATCAAAGATGGAGACAGCATTGAAGATGTTGTTGGAGTTGGACGACATATCGATCTGTGTGAGTTAATCAGCATCAATCTAATCTGATAGATAAAATCAAAGATCAAGATGATCAGATTCTCATAGATCATAATCTCCTTGAGAGATCGATGCATCTGGATCAAGCGATGTAATCGCGATCCGGCATGGTTTCACCAGCGCTGTGCAGCAGCTGAAGTGAATACAGATAGGCTAAAGACGCTGCTCATCGTTGCAGCCAGTGACGGCGCATACAATGAATGTCGCGGCCATTGAGGCGCAGACATAGCTCTCGGGGCCCATAACCTGTTGAGCACTGGGGAGAGCGTCTAGCAACCCACCTGTGTGAGTTGAGAGCTTAGTGTGGGCACTATGCGGGAGTAGTCAAGAGACTTGTATTATAGGGTAATAGAGCCCTCCTTATATACAATACAGGGGGCTATTTGTGTCTATTTAGGACGAGTCGACATGACTCTAGATGACACGTGATGGAGTCATAAGATGTGTATCACGACATCCATCTGGCAGATGATAAGATCCTCATTTGATCAACAGCGCTCTTGTAGCTCAATGTTTCTGTGATGGCGCTGAGCAGCGAAGGTACTTTATCGAGGACGAGACACGTACCGGTACATGGTCTCGTAGTCTCGCAGTTGTTTGTGCACAGCGTACAGGTAGGCTTGCACCATCTCTGCAAACTGAGGTGACCCGGCCCAAGTGCAGCTCTGTTGCCCTTCCTCATCAACGATAACACCAAAGACATGTACCCCGGATCCGTGGTATATCTTTGTGCCCTACGCACTTATTAGCAGTATCCAGTCCGCCTGAAAGCCAGGGACTTACCAATCGTGACAACGATTTGGCTGCATTCCTCACCCACTACAGTCAGACAGGTAACTAGGCCTCTAAGGGGTGTCATGACGAAAGTGGGACCCACCTTAGAGGCCAGTTTTCAGCATAGCTACCACTGTGGTATGTACCAGTCTGGTATCTACCTGAGTGCAGGTATGTACCTGCGACTGGTGGGTGGGACGCCAGCTGGCAGCCGGGGGCAAAAAATGCATTTTTGGGGCCGTTTCTAGGCTGTTTTGGCTGATTGTTTGAGCATTCTGCCAGGCTAGGTTTACCCATTTTTTGTGCAAAACTTTGATCCACATCATTTCTGAAGTGATCCCATCATGAGAACCATTTTGGATGCTGCGCTCCAACCAGTGATCTGATCACCCATATGTATAGATGAAAGTTGTTCAGTTTTGTGAGGGCTACAACTTTGGTTTCTCATTCACTGTGAAAGCTCATTGCAATGTTGCAGAGAGCATGAAACCCATCCAAAGGGTCCCTATTCACCTTGCAATATAAAACCAGATGCACCTGAATGAAATAGATACAGCCTCATTTTCAGATCAATGAAGTGCGGAAAATCTTCGAATTGGTTGCTACAATAAAGTGAAACATTGCTTTGAGTTACTGAAGCAAGAATACCTGCATTACAAAGGGCACTTTGATTTCCCACCTGTGACCATTGCTTTCACTGTATTCTTTGTTTCTATGTTCATGTTAATCTCAATAACTCTTCTTTGTAACAATGAAGGCATGACTCATGTAAATTGGGGGTGTAGAAATAGCCGGTTATGTGGTAAAGCAGGATGGGTATGCAATGGTTACTATCCATATATATATGCAATGGCTGGCTCTACTATGTAATCCAGGACAGCAACACATTACTTGAAAGGCATAAAACATTAGAAATAAATAGCAATATGCATAGAGAAGTATGTGTTGTCAATGAAAGTCATATAGGGTATCATTGAAAGAATTAGGATATAGAGGCATTAAACAACAGTGTAGAAGTTTTGAAGAGCACAAGTGCAAGGAATCACATAAGAGAATATATCCTAAAGAGCTGAGAAGAAACCCACAATATGAGCATGTGCTATTGCAAAATTGAGGCAAATTTCCTTTTTGGGTTGCTATAAGTTGCATCAAAATATCCCCAAAAGGAAGTCACATGTCCAATATGTTCAATTGAGATTATGTAAGTTGAACATGCAACCTAAAATGGAAGCTGTGCCACATTATTGATCCAATCACACACAGCCACATCAAGATTAGATTTCTCTGGGATTTGATTATCAGGGACCACCATTGAGTAAGCACCAAATGTCAATCTAGGTCTGAAAGATAAGATGAGATTGGAACTGGCATCATTGGCACCATCAAAAATTGATGCGCAATCAAAAACAGAGCCATTTGCCGTGGCAGTAGAGCATGTGATTGATGCTGACAAAGAAAGTGATGAGAAACCAAAGTTGTAGCCCTCACAAAACTGAACAACTTTCATCTATACATATGGGTGATCAGATCACTGGTTGGAGCGCAGCATCCAAAATGGTTCTCATGATGGGATCACTTCAGAAATGATGTGGATCAAAGTTTTGCACAAAAAATGGGTAAACCTAGCCTGGCAGAATGCTCAAACAATCAGCCAAAACAGCCTAGAAACGGCCCCAAAAATGCATTTTTTGCCCCCGGCTGCCAGCTGGCGTCCCACCCACCAGTCGCAGGTACATACCTGCACTCAGGTAGATACCAGACTGGTACATACCACAGTGGTAGCTATGCTGAAAACTGGCCTCTAAGGTGGGTCCCACTTTCGTCATGACACCCCTTAGAGGCCTAGTTACCTGTCTGACTGTAGTGCCTCACCATTGTCGCAAGTCGTCCGGATTTCCTGTCTTCGTCCAACTGGTCCTGGCGATGCTGTGCGTGCCATTGTACCACCTCTGCAAAATGTCGTTCCAGCACCCTAGCGTCCTCATGCAGTGTGTCATCCAGCCCAGCTAGGCGATCTTGGAATGCCTGGCTGACCAATTTGTTCCACTGACTGACATGCACTGCCCCAATGGTAAGCCGGACTCCTGTTACGCATTTAAAGATCGACTTACTTTCCCGTGGCTTCTCTCCTCTGTGCTCGTGTGAGTACCACGTCTGGAACTTGTTCCAGATACTCTCCTTTGCACTTCTGCCGTGCTGCTCGTTATCCACATCTGCAAGCACCCGGCCCATTGTCACTCGATGCTCCACTGAGATGTCCAGCATCTCTCTTTGGATGGCGGCTATCCTCTGGCGGTACGCCGTAGTCGGGCGTCCTCCTTGACTGGTGAGGCTGACTTCCCTGTTGTCGCTGGTGGAAGCTGGCGCTTTGGTGGGAGCCGGTGCTTGCCTGGTACTTGTAGCCGCAGCACGACGACTGCTTGTTTCATCGCTCTCGTCACTCTCGTCACTCTGGTCTTTCTCCATGTCCCCACGTCGGGGAGTGATCCCCATCGCTGTCATCTTCTCGTTGTCTCTGGCCCTGAGCAAAGCGGCTGCTCGCCGCTTCTCCCTCTGAGTCCAAAAGGTTCCATCACGGTCGCTGTCGTCTACAGAGCTTTCGTCATGGTCGCTGTCACGTGTATCCATGTCTGGCTCGACGCTCATAGCTCTTGGTGGCACTGCTGAGCTGGCATCACGGTCCTCCTCAATCTCCTCCACGGGGCCCCGAACCTCTTCCGGTGAATCGGCATCAGGGTCTTGCTCAATCTCATCCAGGTCTTCAGCCGTCAGGTGTTGATTGCTGAACGGGCCCCGAATGTCTGCCACCTTTGTGCGTAGATGTGCACGAGGGGTGGAGTCGCCCTCAAGTCCTCCTTGTGAGGGTGGTGCCAATGTCGAGTCCTGAGACGTGCTCCGTACAGTTTCGATTTCGAACAGACACATTGACTGCACATTCATCGCGTGCCGCGATTCTGTCGGGCCTGCAGCGAGAATGTCCAGTGCTGATTTGGCGGCAAAAGTGGGGAACGATTGGCTCTTGCGATTGGCCGCTGACACCTTGGCACTCAGAGCACCCAGAAGCGCCAGATAGCCTGACTGTCCACTGTCTCTATGCACAGCGCTACTGCTCAGGCTGGCGCTCACTGATGCTTCCGTGGACAAATGCGGGGCTTTTGGTGACAGAGAGACAAGAGGCGGCCCGTCCTCGACTCGATTAGCGTTGCGCTGCGGAGCTTCGGAAGGCGATGAGACAAGTCGCCCTTCATCGCGCTGCGGAGCTTCAGAAGGCGGTGAGACAAGTTGCCCTTCATCGCGCTGCGGAGCTTCGGAAGGCGGCGAGACTACTGGTGTTGCCTGTTCAGCAATCAGCATCTGGCACACAGGCAGGCAAAGCTCTGACCATCCGCTTCCTTTCATTGCGCCTCTGGCGCCGAATGTCCGCTGCGGGCGTCTCTGGGGCGCGAGGCGGCAGCTTGGTGTTGGAGCGCAGTGATCGGCCCATCTTTCTATGTAGGGGCTGGAAACTCTTCAACCAAGTAGTGAGGACTAGCTGCAGGCATTCCGTCGAAGGTGAGCAGTGGGACTCACGTAGCAAGGACCTGTGACGGTTCGGGGAGTGTGTGGCTCAGTGCGATCTGTCAAGGAAAAAAAAGGTTGGCGGCTTTTCATTCAACAACGTGAATTGACTGACTTGTTCCTTGCCATGTGCGCAATTGACACCCGATCTCCTCCAACCGCTTTAGACCGTACACCCTGCAGCGATGTCCAAGTGTCGTTAGCCGGTGCCTCCTAATGCGTGACCCCGATGCGTTAGACGGATTTCATGTGCACTAGGTTTCTGTATATTTACACTACATCTACAGACAATATGCGTCCCTCGCAAGATCGCCCGCTGGGTGTGTTGTGCCTGGCAGGCGACATGAGCGCTGACGATAAGAGACCTCTGTCATGCGGAGCGTCGTCACTGATTGGGTTACATTGCCCTGATGGTCTTTGCCAAGGCCATCAAACCGGCATGTGGCGCAGCCATCTGATTACTCATTGAGAAGCCCATGATAAGTATTATAGCAGATGTGTGTGTAAGTAACTGATTAGAACTGATTGCTCCCAAGCATACAATACATTTGATTAGTGAGATCTAAATTCTTTATCACATGGCCATGGCCACTGTTGATGCGCCGTCTATGTCAGAAACCCCGATCGTGAAGTCGGTTGCCCAGAATCCCAATGCGGGTGCGGACTCATTGGTAGAGCGGCAGAGCGAGTTGATGGGGAATGTATTCGTCCTGTTCCTGCCTTCTATTGGCTCTGCAAACTGGACTAGCACCCTTGATGGCTCAGAAGACTCGGGTATGACTTCGGCGTATTTGCCAATATCCCCGTCCTTCTTATTGCAGTCGAATCCAATTACAATCACCCGACCGCGCACCGTGCTAATGCAGCGACCATCGGGCAATACCTTCATCGGCTCCAGGCACTCCGCCGGCACATAGGCATTTTGGAAGCCGCCCACGCGAATTCGGACGAATTTTTGCATGAAGTTGTGCCACGTCCAGGACATGCTTTGAGAGGGCATTGCAATCCCTGTCTTCCCAGCCTGCTGCAATGTCTTGTCATTGAAAGACTGAAGATAGCGGCTTTTTTTGCCCTTCATGCGGTACTTCTCCCTGTCTTTGGCTGCCATGATCGCGTCTGCCGATTTGACCTGGACGTCGACGTGCTTCTCCCACAAGCCTAGGTGCGCCAGCCACAGGGCATCGCGCAAAAAAACATCTGACAACTGCATCAGATATCAGCGATTGGCGATATAGAAAGACTCGCCTGGGGGCTCTTGAACCGACTCCGCGCTAGGATCCAGTGGTGGAGTGGTCTCTCGCTGTATTTCCTTGATGAGACGGGCTAGATTGTCGAAGAACATTGCCTGTCGCAAGGGCAAGAAAGCTCTGTGACGAGGGTCAGCAAAGTGCGCAGCTAACACATAAATGGTACACGCACTCAGGGTGGACAACTTGGTCCAATTGCAATGTGGTCCTGCCGCCGCCTTCCATATCTACTGTCAACTCAACATTGCGCTCCAGCTTGGATTGCCCCTTTGTGGTAGGCTTCTCGGATCGCTTAAGGTGCTTGTACCCAACAACGGTGCCGATGAGCCCCTTCTGTGGGTGTTTCCCGACGATCATGACGCGCTGGCCCGAATAACCTATCCCAGTATGGAACAGGTCTTGTTCGAGCTTTGCTCTGTGCACGTCTTGCTCGAGAGCAAATTTGACATGCTCTGGATCGACCTGCTTAGCCATCCAGCTATGCCCACGCGCTCGCTGGTATCCGGTCGTGTCGACCGGAACCAGCACAATAGTCCGATCGGGGACACGTATCTGCAACGTGGTTAGATATGATGATATGTATGGGCCAGCACTCTGGTGATTGTACGTACAGCGAGATCCTCTCGTGACAGATATGCCGCATTATTCACCTGCAAGTAGCTACTTCAGTGCCAAATACAGAGTCAAACTGTGCTTTACATACCCGGTGCTCATCTCTGATGAAAATGCCTTTGACATACTGCTGAATCTCATCGATTTGACACTAACAAGAGATTAGAGTTGAGCTATTCCGGTTGGAGGGGAGACTGACTGGGTAGATGTCCACAGCCCCACCGATGTGAGTTGCAAGGACAAAGCCAACAACACCCTGCTTGTTGCCACTCATGATCTCGACAACATCTCCCGCTCGGAACTCGAGGGTGCAGTGCTGTCGTTTGACTTGTCCGCGGCAATATTCTCCATTTGGCCGCACACCCTGGAATTTGAGCTGGTCGGCGCCGTTATGCAAGCCTGAAACACAGCCCGATGCCAGGTGCAACGACGGATGGCCAAACACCTTGATACGAGAGTGTTCACTGATCGGGCGAGGCGGACACAAAGCATGTCGACACAGAGATGCTATCGGCACTACAAAGCATTGCTCCTGATTGGCGCTCTTTGCTGTGACAACGTCTGTCCCATTGTAGTTGACAAAGACAGCCCCAACAGCAGAGCCGAATTTAGAGCTCGGTGGTACGCAAACCAAGGTGCCAGCGTAGCGATGAAAGGCAGATAGAGGGTCATGAACTAGCACCATGTCGCCGACTTGGACACCAGTCTGCAGAGGGTCGTAGCTGGGGGCATGCAGAAGATTGTCGTGGGTGTCCCAAAACATCGCCAATTCGGCGACAGTGGGGGGCGTTGGACGCTGTCGAAGTCCATATTGCCCGCATCTGATGTATTCCAGTCCCTCCTCTGTAAAATATCGATGCTTCCAGACAATCCAATGGCCATCACGGCCACACTCATTGCCGGGGTACATGTCTCGATCTCGAACGCGATGAACCGAAAACAAGGCAGGCGCAGGTCTTGTCCGCTGCCCTGGTGCTCGGATTCGAGGTACCACCAAGGCATATTGCTCCATGGCGCCATCATCATCTTTGTGCAAGTACCTGACATTGCCTGCATACAAACCAGTATTGAGCCGCACAAACATGCCGACAAGTGCACTGGGGGGTGATGCAAGAAGACGTTTCTTGTCGGAGCCGCGCACTGGAGCCTTGACCATGCCAGGCTTAAAGTATTGTCATTGCTCCAGAATTTTAGACAGCCCGGCGCGATGACGAGTCTCCACGTAAACGAAGCCCCCAAAATGCCTAGGGAAGAAGACCGAGTCGAGGAAGTCGTAATGGGACAGGAATCAAGTGGTGTCCAGCTCGAGACCTTGAGGGACCACCAATGGATACAGGGGGGGATCAAGCGAATCGTCCGGCATGCGGTACATGTAATCCGCAGCCGCCATTGTCTCGTTGCTCGGTCCAGAACGGAGGGAGCTGCCTGTGATCAGGTTCTGAGATTCCGCGACTTGCTCCAGAACTGATGATTCGTCCGTAGGCATAACAGCAGCGGAGGATCTTGACGCAATCTCGGCCCACAAGGTCAGCGAGTACTGAGCAGCTATCATCTCGAGGGAGTGGTGGATCGATGCAGCCTCCTTTTGGGAGACGACTGGAGGCTGAGGCAAGACGCGCTGTTGGTCGTCTTCGATATCTGACTCCTGAGTGTCTGCTTCCTCCTCCGAGACAATCCAATTGCCCATATCATAATCGTTGTCGAGATCCTCTTCATCTTCCACCTCCTGGGCTTCCAGGCTGAGGTATTGCAGCAACCTGCCCTTGTTTGCTTGAGGAGGCGCCTCGATACGCCGCTTCTTGCCATGGTTTCCTTCCACACGGATACTTGACGAAGTCTGCAAAGCTTTCGGATACGTCCACAACTAGGTGCAGATGACCTTACTGATTCCACTGCACCCCATCCGAGCACCATAGGATCGGCTGGGCCGAATACCAACGCTCGAGGAACGTTCAGAAGCAGCGATTCCAGTTCACTAGACTATGAGGTATTGATCTGACAAGTAGGACCGTTCATCGGAGCGGACGCACCTGCAGTTTGTCCTGGCCGCAGATCACAGTCGAGTCTCGTGTTGCACTGCCTGACAACGTCTTGGTGTACTGCTCAACCTCAGGAGCTGCTGCAATCAAACGTGATTCGTTCGGGAGAGCTGAGGGTGGCAATGTCTGCTCTTCAAGCATGTTGGCACCGAAGTGCAGCTGACTCACGCCGCTGACTGGAGACATCGGAATCAGAGTGGGGGAGCATGAAGGAGGAGATGGCTGTATTCGGTCAGTCAATATCGTGTCAGAGAAGCGGAAGGAGCGTCACCCACAGTCCCGGACAAAAACAGCGGCTCAGGACTGAAAAGGCCCGGAGGTGACATCGGAGTTGTAAGGCGGGGCGGAGTAGTTAGAGACGACTGACCGGTGCTGAATGTTAGTACCAACGACCACCACGGAGAGATCTCAACAGTTATGCACCATGTCGGCTGGGGAGCAGGGGCCCTCGGCGTCAGCAGTGCCAGAGGACACGTGATGGGCTAGATCTGAACTTCCTGCAGTACCAGCTATTCAATGACAATGACTTCAGTTTGCAGTTTGGGGCTTAGCGAGGTGGGGCTCAGGAGGGAGTGGGGCTAAGCGATGTCAGTCTTGCGTTGAAATGCTGAGGGCGTGCTCACAAGTGAATCTACTATGAAAGTAAACCCAAATATAAACACGTTCACACTCCTCGTAATCAGCTTGTCAGTCTGTGAAAGATGCGAGGGCTTCGGGATGGACAGAGCACCAGTATCACAACTCTCAATAGACGCAGATCCAATAGTCGCGGAAGACAAAGTCGACGACGAGAATTTATATATAGCAAACAATGGTGTCTCAACCAATATCTTCTATACGAACACAACCAACACTAATCCAATCCACAACCAACAATATAACAAGTCAGAACTTAATACTTCGTATTAAGATCCCTTGTAGCGACAGCGTCTAGATGCACCTTGGACACCCCACATTTGTACCTCGAGAGGTACCTCTTTGAGGCCCAAACAAGGTACCTCAGTGGTAGTGGGCGGCTGTGGGCTGGGTGGCTGCTGGGCCCCCCCAATGCTCTGGGCGGCCCCACTCAAAAATCCATGGGCGGCCAGTGGGTGGCCTTGGGCGTGCCCATGGCTCCCGGGGTCCTGATAGCGCGCGCAGCGCCCGAAAATTTTCTGTTTTTTTGGCCTATTTGGAAAGTAAAAGTCATGTATATTTTTGAAACCTACGCAATAATACTGGCATAGAATGTAACATATGACTTGTATTCATGAACATATTATGAATGTAACATGACTTATTCTTTCTCTTAAGGATATATCAAGTCACTATTTTGTAGGCTTATGGACTCAAAGAAAAAAAATCCTTATCTTGTGCGCTTTATGACTTGAGTGAATGATGCATACAGATGTTTTTTATATTCTCTTTCGAACGTAGATATATTCTCAGCGACAGATGATTCCTGAGCACAGGAAAAATGTATGTGACATATTGACGCCTAGGCAAGTGTGAGCCCGCCCACAGAGTTATGGGCCCGCCCAAGGAAAGTGTGGGCCCGCCCGCCTATTGCCAAGATTACTATGGGGCCGCCCATATCGGTTAGATAATTACGGGGCCGCCCATATCGCTTAGATGATCATGGGGCCGCCCGCCAATTGCCAAGATAATTACGGGGCCGCCCATATCGGTTAGATAACTATGGGGCCGCCCGCCAATCGCCAAGACAATTACGGGGCCGCCCATATTGGTTAGATAACTATGGGGCCGCCCGCCAATCGCCAAGATAATTACGGGGCCGCCCACCAGTGCCAAGATAATTATGAGCCTGCTTCTGGACGCTAAGACAAGTAATCCCAAGTCTTGTATTATTTCATACCTTCACTAGAGCACTCGATTACAATTTTCTTTTGCCCGCTTGAGATTTACAGTGCTGACGTACAACAGAGGCCCATAACTCATTTCCATTTTCAATGGGCAATCGCCGTATCAGTAATTGTCCCAAAAGATTCCACTCTATGTGTTATGGACAGTACAGAGCAAATACGCTCTTCTCTAGTTGACAAAGGCTCGCTGACAGATGGTCGTAACGTAGGACGACTCGCTGGGCTCTCCTTCTATGTAATTGTCTCTCCCCACATTGCCGTTAACACTCCTGCCAACGTCGGTGATATCTGGAGGTAGCAACCCACTGGGTAAGTCACGATCTGTAATGTATGAGTAAACGCGGTAGCTTTCATGGCATAGGTAGCTCAACTCACCAGGGAATTGTTGTACGAGGCGCTCGAGCTTCTCTAATACCTGCCACAGTAGGTGAAATCTGACCTTCTCTGAATATTCCATGACTCTTTTCAGCACGTCGATGACTCTGCGGCACTCCGCCTCGTGATAGTTTCGTCGGCGAACCTCTTCAGGAGTACTGTAGGCTGGATCCCGAAAGTCTTGGGGCCCAAGATCCTTGCGAAAGGATTCCTTGTACCACAACATGATTATATCATGGATGGCAATACGCAGGTCCTGGCGCGAAGTTGGAAGGTAGAATACGTCGGGAAAGCTTTCGTCCTTGATGACCCGGTTCCTCGCTAGAAAAGAGTTCAATTAGCTAGCCACCACTCTGAGAAACCCAACGGCAACATACCCGCGTGGAGGGGGCAGTTGCTGTTTGAGAGATCGATAGCGCCGGATATCGCGCATTGACACTGGAATGGCTGGTCAGTGCCAAATCTTCAACACTAAACTATTCATTCCGCAGACCTTGCCGATATGATTGTCCCCCTCAAGTTCCACTGCGTCGCAGCCTTTACAAAGACTCGATGATGATTCGAAAGAACCATCCACAACCCGATACTCTGCCCCATACCATCTCGGGATATGCAAGCGACACTCAACGCAATCCACCCAAAGGTGCTTAGGCAAAGAGGCGCGATACTGCGTCAAGGAGATGAGTTGATACTGTTGAACCGCACAGCCCAAAATCTCTTTGCGACGTTTGCAGTCGTTGGTGACGAGCTGGACGTGGACCCGCAACTTCCGAGGGCGAATGACTCGCGCTATATTCTGCGGTATTGTGCTTTTGACGAGACAGAGGTCATTGCGCCCCCGAACGATGTGGGCAGGGGATCTTGGTGTGGTCGGCGACATGGAGGCTCGCATAAAGGAGATTCGAGTTCAGGGAGTAAGGGTGGAGACTTTTGACGAGCTTTGCAAAGAAGTTATTGTGACCGCTAAAAATGCATGTCAATCTCGATTAACCTGATGCGGATGTACCTCACCAAACAGCAGATTCCACGTATTCCTTCACCCCAAGGAGATACATAGTCACCCCACGCATACAAAGTTCTGTGGGTTTATAGATTACCATAGCCACGCGCTCGGCATGAAGGATATACAAAGCGGAAACACAAGCGACACAGGATGCATATGTCCATATGGATGGTCCGATTCGTAGTGCAAAGGGGATAGTTTGTAGATTCGTAAAGGACCATGTGTCTGTCTAAAGCCAATCGGGATAGTCCATGTGCACTGAGATACCCTGAAGCTCCCGCCAATCACCGGCACGCTCGAAGGCGTCCAGTTTGTCGTAGGGAAAGTATTCGGTATCTGTCCCAGAGTCGCTGTCTGATGCGATGTCCCCTTGATATGATGGCGTATCAGGCTCCTTCCAGCTGCCAACCGACGTTCTAGCAAACATGTCCTCGATGCGGACTTGGAGCAGATCTTCCTCAGACGGGCCCCATGCTGGCAACCCGGATGTGGGATACGGGACCTGACGTAGCGGTTTCTCCCATGCTGCAGCCAATTTTGTCAATTCAGACTTGCGAAGCTCGAACTGATAGACAATCACAGCTTCACCTGCAGAGGGATAAGGTCAAACGGAGTCGAATACTGTGTGCAACGGCGACTGGCACCTACCGTCTTCCGCGGCCAACTTCATTCCGCGCGTCACCACTTCCCATTCCTCGGCCATCCACCAGCGCAAAGCCCGACATTCATGAAACAAACGCGGCTCCTCTTCGTTACAGCGGTCCTGCTCCAACATGGCCTGGATACCCTGACAAACTGCGTCACTTTTCATCCACAGTGGCGGCTCTGTTTCCTCGTCTGCCTCCATCAGGCCAACGTCAAGCCAGATTTCAGCATCGACATCCAATGCCCATATGTCCTGCTCAATGATTTCTCTAGGAGCAATTGCATTGCGTGGAGCACGACCAAGACGGATGAGTTCTTCCAGTTCTTTGCAGAGCCTGTTGTATAGCCTGCACACATCCTTGATACTTCGGTCGCGGCGTCGCACGGCATCCTCGATGTGAGTTGTCATTTTAGCATCTGAAGTCATTTCAGACCTTTGCCATAAGCCGACAACGGAATACGTGACCTGCTTTGTTTCGATGGAAGTGACGCTCGACTCTGTCGAGCTCAAACTTCCTCTGCCGCAAGCGATTGCGCAACCTTGTTTTTGCGGCGGCGGCGTTGGTGCGAGTCTGGATGTACTTGCTCTTCACCAGCTTCGCTAGGTTCGCCTTGTCTTCGACACCCATGACTGCCTTCTGCCTCCGCACTGATTCCGCAAGTTTCGATAACTTGGCGTCTGCTTTTGCGTACTCCTGCAAAGCGAAGTCGACATATACGGGGTCTGCGTCCTCCTTGTAAATGGCTTCATTCCACTGCGACATCTGGTTCTTCAGCCTATCCATTGCCACTGTCTTGCGTAGTACATCTTGTATGGCGATTTTCCCTGCGTTCTTTGATTGTCCTGTAGTCACGATAAGATTAGATAGAACAAGCGATGACTAGATACGAGAAGATGAGATAAGATAAACACGTACGAGGTAACGGCTGTGACAAGGCTGTCACTTGTTTGGCATGCTCTGCACGCAGAACCGATAGAGAATGCTGGCATTCAGCCAGAGCATTCGTAGCGTGCTGTCTATGCTGACAGCAATCAGCGTAGCGCCTGGAGAGCCAGCTGCCCAATCTGAACAAATTCCCCTTGTGTATGTGTATGATCTGTGCATCCAGCGTGTAGCGGCGCTTGTGATACTGGATATGGATCATCAGCTGGCATCAGGAGATGTAAGGCAAGCACGCACACCGCACACACAAAGAAAAGAGACAAGATGGCTGAGGGAGTGCCAGAACCGTTCTAGACCCTCCCCATCCGAATAACCGAATAGAGTACGGCGTCTTGGATGATAGACTGCTTGGCAGGCAGCTCCATGACCGTATGAATGCAGGACAGAAACAGCCCACTCCAGTCTGGCCATGTATTCTGGAGGCAAGAAGTCGTATTTGACTGCAGATCGTTGTAACTGGCAGGCAATGTCGTAAAGGAAGCCAACGACAAAATCAGTCGGCAGGTGCTGGAACAGAGCTTCAAGTAGTGCAAACATGTAGAATTGTCGCTCACCGGGTGTCTTAATGTTTGCTAGGAACAGCAGGTTATCGTGACGACACGACAAGCCCATCAGTCCCTTATCGTCAAAGAACTGGGAACTGGTCTTTGCTCTAGTCTCATCCGCTGCAGCGAAGGAGCGTTTGCACTCATTGAGCACGGATCGAGGCAGAGGAATGCTTGGTGCTTCGATCACATTGTCATCATCAACTTCTAATGTCGGTGCAGCAGCTGTGTTCGGGGCGGAACGAGCAGGGCGTTTTCCTTCGACCCAGTCAGCCATCTTCTGTGTTGCTTGGTCGGGCAAGAAAGACGACTTGGGATGCATGCGCTCCGGATCTCGACAGCCTCGGTCCTTGTTCCGTTTCTGCGTGAAGCATGCGTCTCCGCAAACAATGCAATCAAGAGCTACCCGCATGTCCTCCCATTTGCCGCCGAAGCAGACGGGACATCGGCTCCAGAGGTATTCACTTGGTCGCGGGCGGTCCTCGGGCAGTGTGAATGGATAGGTGTGATGTGATGACTCGGCCACAGGCGATGACGGCTCCGGAGAAGACGCTGGTGGGCGACTGGGCGATGAAGGCAACGACAGTCTAACCGGAGATGATGAAGACGGCAACAAAGATCGTGTCGGAGATGATGGTTGCGCTGCTCGAGTGCGCTTAGTTGGAGAAGCCGGCGGAGAAGAGTCCCACTCCCTGCGGCCTCTCTTCCGCGGAGATTCCTGCACAGAGGTTCGTGCAATCATCGGACCTGGTGTGGTTGGGCGTTCATGGTTGTTGTCCTCATTCTGGATCCCCTGCCGCATGGTGGCGAGGATGTTGTCGATGGCCTGATCTTTACTATGGCGCAGCATGACATAGTACTCTAATGCATTGCCAAATTGGCGTCGTAGGGATTCCTATGAGGAAAGCATCAGCGCTGGCTCACAGATAGCGAGATAACATCCTTACACGGTTGGGCAGTTTGTAGCCTAGCCTGTCCAGGCACTGCTCAATCGTTTTGGTCAGTGCACGGTTGTTCGGTGCCTGGTTGAGGAACAGATCCTGCGCGAAATCTAGCACTCGCATGTCCACACCCAGGTGCGGTTCAACGGGCGAGCTTGGAAAGAAGCCGCGGGCAACAAGCTGCTGCGTTGCTGGGCGACAGGGACAGTGGTGCAGTGAAACCTTGTCTAAATCTGCAACCTATAAGCAGAGAAGATGGACGTGCACAAAAGTACCTACCGTGCCAACGAAGGAGAAAGACCTGAATCTCTTTCTGTTTTCCGCAAATGCAGGAGGCCGTAGACGGAGTTGCACGATCAAGGTGACGCAGGCGCTCTGTTCGGTACATGAGATCCACGTAGACAGGCAGTAGGGCGGGAATGGTTTCCATGACCCAGCGCTTAGCCTGCTTCTCTCGGGCCACAGAGTGCGCCGTCGGGGCAGGTACTGCATCGGAATGCAGAGGCGTTATGTAGTGAGCTTCATCGTATACTCCATCGTTGACATGCAGGGATTCCCGGCCCTCGAGATTCTCCAGGCGCGAAGTGTTCAGCGAAAACCCGACCTGACCAGGTGGGGCTCTGACATAGTCTTGATACAGTGTTACGCCGTCGGCACAATAAACGGGGGGCGGACGCCAAGCGCCTTGCCGCTGCGGCGGTCGTACACTGCTCAGCGCGAAGGCCTGAGCTTTGATGGGACTCTTTGACGAGTGACGTGGATTGGGCATCGCTGGAACTGTGCAGACACGGGCAGGTCAATGAATAGGCTTATATACTGCACAGTGAAAGCACTCACTGAGATGGAAGACGGGCCTGGCGCTGAGGTGGGAGACAACCGGTCGATGTGACAGCAACGATCTTTAAAATCCCGTTAGCAGACACATTTTATTGCCTTTTGGCTTTCTAGCTTACTCGTCGCAGATTCAGACGCTATTAATTCTATATACCACGTATCACTTCTATGTACTCATGAGACATGACGACGAGATCGTGGACGTTGGGAGCAAAATGCGATTCAGCACTGCCACCATCAAACAATAACAATGACCACAACTGATGGTTGGCAGACCGGGATCGAAATCATGCCGGTCTGCCAACCATCAGTCATGCACAATGCCAAACACTCCGATCAGCAATCGGGATTTCGTCTCTTGCTCTTGAACACCATGGCTCGTAAGTCCAGCTCAGCGTATACCATAGTAGAGCGTGTACATAGTTTGTATTCAGTGTCGGGCTCAAGGCCCTATAAGTCATAAACGATCAAAGCCTGTTAAGTGCCAGACAATAGAAGAATTCAAAGGCGCGGATGAATCTATGCGTAAGTACTAACAGACGCTGCTTAGGCTCGCTAAGCCCCGCCGCTAGCTTCGTCGACCGTCTTCCGGACGCTGCGTGCCCTCACGCTAGCCCTGCGCCTC
Source organism: Mycena citricolor (assembly GCA_963692855.1). Classification (NCBI taxonomy): domain Eukaryota; kingdom Fungi; phylum Basidiomycota; class Agaricomycetes; order Agaricales; family Mycenaceae; genus Mycena; species Mycena citricolor. The sequence goes on from CAVNYO010000403.1 coordinate 1,551,090, forward strand.
GTCAGATGTCTAATCTGGGGACAGTGAGTGTCGAGTTGCCTGGCTGCCCTCATTCTGAAGCGCCCTCAGCCTTGCCCCGAAGATTGCATGACTGACACACAATCGACGCGGAGATCACCAAGCGGATTGTTCACCCCCATTCCGGGTCGGCCAGAGACTCCGTTATTCCTTCCTTGCACGGTACGTGCATCTGCTTCCTCTTTGCTGCTTGGTCTCAATACCACGCATAGCCCTCTCCTCCGCAATCTCCGATCCTGCGTGCAGAGACAGCGTCAAGATCCTTGGAGGAGGCAGCTCTGCCTGACAGCATCGTCCAGGAGCAGTCGCATCTTGCTGCAGCTCTCGTCCTACCGACCCCCGATGTCTGCAAGCCCCAGGAGTCCGCAGAGGATGGTCAAGATGAAGACCATCGTCGGGATGATCAAGTGCGGGAGAGTGGACCTTTGGCTGCAAGCTCGGTTGCGAACGAAGGAGAGGTTGAGTCGCAGGGGCATGAACCTGTGCTAGTGGAGGGACTGATTTTCGGCCACCCAAATGACAGCCTAGGTGGCGAAGCGTCTTCTGTACGGGCCTTGTTATGCTCACAATCCCATGGTCACTAATCACTTAAGCAGCCCACTAAACACGTTGTCGATGTACCAGAACCAGTTGGCAATGCACCGCAACCATTAGTCTTCGGGAGATCGAATCCTATTCGCACCGGATTTGTGGAGGTAGAATTGGTGCGATATGATCGACTGACAGAGATGTATGTAGCTTATTACATCTCAGAGCATCTCCAGTGTGAGGAGCAAATCAAATCCCTCGAAGAAACGGCGTGTCGAATCAGAGCCCGCCTCCAGGAAACAATCAGTCATGCAGTACCTGAGCATTGAAGCCGATGAGACGGAGGGAGAGGAAGATCTAGAAGACGTCCAAGATGTCGATGTGGAGGACTGGCTCGTTACTGAAGACACCGAAGAAGATCCAGAATCTCGCGACAGCATCTACAACGAGCGTCCACACCTGGAGCTGGACATTTCTGAGGATCCCCAGACCTCAGGTTCATCCGAGCACGAGTTGCTTGAGCAATGGGCAGCCCGGTACTCCCGTACAAAACGGGTGGAGATTGCCTCGAGGGACGCAGGACCATCGCACAACGTTGATTTGCACGACATTTCTGGTCCGACCAATGAAGATATGGACCACGCGGAACACCTGTATCGCTTGCCAGACGACGCGCTTGACCCCCCGATGTATCCCCTTCTCGTTCGGCCAGGCTTTGAGCCTGACTTGACCCGATTCCTCAGTCACTACGACTTCCTCGACTCTGTGTTTTACCCTCGCAAGTTTGGAGGTTTCGTCTATGTTGAAACCCGCCACCGTGCTTGGCTCTCCAAAGTGCTTGATCGCTGGCAGCATTCAAAGCCGAATATGATCAAGTCGCCCTTTCGCGGGGGGGACAAGGTTCGCGTCCTGTCACTATCCAAAGAATGCGAGTACATCGGCGTGTTTGTCCACCTGGATGAAGGAATCTTTGCAGGAGATTTGGCCTACACCTGCTGGGCAATTTGCGAGAATATCTACTGCTTGGTTGTTCCTCGCATTCGCAAGCCAGGCCAGAAGACCAGACCAGACCCCATTCTCTTCGGCAGGCAGCGCGTGCAGGACATGCATCCCGGCGCGAAAATCGATTACGATTCTGTGGACAATCTCTGGGTGTGGAGAAACCGCCGTTTCACTGCCGCTGGACTTGAAGTGGTCAAATTAAAGGACTTCGGTTTACGCGAACAGGGATCACCGCCCACGCCAGATGAGCTCCAGTGGTTTCGTATCGCACAAGAGAACCTGCTCCATGTCCCTTCTCATGTCCCGACCAAGACTGGGCTGCAGGTGGGGGATCTCGTCGTAGTCGACGACGACGAATCCAAATTCAACTGCCACACCGGAATCCTGGTCTGCATCGTCTCACAAGGCACATTCGAGTCTGCTCTTGGCGCAGTCTTCGCAGACTACAACGGCACCGACGTCGTCTCGGCGCGATCCATGAGGCGCAAGGAGTCGTTTGTTGTGCCGATGGCCTCCTTGTATCGACATGTCCTCTGCCCGCCTCGGTCGATCAGTGACCACTCACGAATCAAAGTATTTGGGCATTCGACATTTCATTTGGCTACAGGTCTAGCAACGGGGCTGGAAACGTCGTCAGAAAGAGTTGATTTTCATGGCGACAGGCCCAATGGAGAGCTCTGCCGAGGGACAGTCAAACGATCCGAGTGCATTATTGAGTTTCGAGCGGGAGATGTAGTCCAAGTCATAACCGGGCCTCAACCAGGCGTTATTGGCTTCATTGTCGCAGTCAACATGGGTGGGTCTGTGGATATCTACCCAGTGAGTCGCCTACACGAAGATCGTCTGTCTGATACTCAGTCGACGTAAACAGTGTGAAATTGGGGAAATCCAGAAGCGTATCGATGGGACATTTGTGAGAGACGAACGAAAGGTAACTATACGTATGGGAATATAGACAATCTACATACTGACTACGTGCAGATGAACAACGCGGCATACGCATCGCGAGAGGATCTGGTCGTAAGTGCATGCCGTGGCAAATTGTCGATAACCTGTTCTTGAACATCAGTGCAGATTCGAGTACCAGATTGGAAGATCACTCTCCTTCCACCAGACACCACCGGGTACCAACGAGTATGTGGCCACGGCTGGCAAACCCAGAAGCTCGATCCAGAATACATCAACTTTGCTCTCGAGAAGGACCAGAGGCAAGCCAAGATCGAGCGAGACTTGTACCACACGGGGCAGGGCTACACTGGTCAGCGCGTCATGATTGTTGGTAAACACAATCAGAAGGGCCTTGTTGGTGTCGTTGCTGGCTACAAGCATATTCAGCGCTCGAAGCGACCCACCCTCAAGCCAGAATCCAAGCTTGAGCGGAAGGTAGAGTTGTTGATCTACCTCGACGGGGGAGCAACGGCCATTGCACGCTTGGATCAGGTTGTCCACCCTGAGTGCGTGCTACATTATTGCTGAGACTGGAATGTTATTAACACATGCGCGTTGTCTTAGGGTCTTACTGCCATTGCGACAGGCCATGTTCTTTGGGGACCTGTCCAAACTCATCAAGGCAACACGTCGCCCACCCACTCCACCACCAGATCCCGACACGGCGACGGAGGAGCAGATCTCTGAACTAGGTCAGTCTGTGATCCCTGACCAGCACCAGAGCACTCACCGCCAGCGTTAGATGTCTTTGCTGCCGATAACTTGTGGTTGGCGAACCCTGCCTTCCAAGGGAAGCGAATCGACGTGAAGGTCAAGTCCGTTGCAGCACTTGAGAGTGCAAAAAACGCTGCTAAGATAAATGGGCACGGGAAGGGTCGCTACTTCCTGTCTTTTAATCGCAAGACGTTTGAGTATGCGGAGAAGACCGGCATTGTCATGCCCTCACAGAAGATGGACTGGTTACGGCACGCGTTCATGCCGAGATTCGTGCAGATTCGGCTGGGTGGATTTACCAACGCCCTTGTCCCGGCAGAATGTCTCGAGCCAGTCAGGACGCTTGCCAATGGACGCTGTATCAGTGCTGCACGTGGACGGGTCATCATCATCGGTCACGACTGCTCCAGATCTGATGCAGACATCGGGAAATACGCTGAAATCATCCCCGAATTGTCAGATCCGTCGAAGGTGGTGGTGCAGTTTGCAGAGCCCCATGCAGATACGCAATGGGCATGGAAAAACAGGACAAATGTCTTCCCACTTGGATCACTCTGTCGGGCAATCAACGAGACAGTGGGAATTCTTGGGCTGCTTTCCACTAATTTCGAGATCGGAGTTGTCAGCGAATCCCCGACGGCCGCAGTGTCCACATGAAGCTCAGCGTAACAAATTAAATTATTCACATGTATTCTCGGTGGCTATTTAGCCTGCAAATCTTATCGTGTCCGAAGGAATGAAGAAGAAACGGATCCAATGTTGCGATTGTAAGCCATGTGGGTCGGATCATTACTCCACTGATTGCCTTGATATCGACCATCAAGGAGGCATGACATAGCGACAGCGTCACATCTTGTGACACATCTTTCTTTCTGTCCACGCTCATGTCGTTCGTCGGGCACCTCCCACCAGACGAGCTCATGGCAGAGGACTATATTAGCGAGTAGTGTACATCGTATTCATGAGTCCCTGTGTGAATATCCCTTATAAAATCACGACAAAACCCGCCGCCGGGCTAACAGGGGCACCAAAACCCACCGCCGGGCTAACATGGGCATCTGCGCAATAGCGGGCATGCGCGCCCGGAGGAGCCACAAATGGAGTCATGCGTGAGCCATGCGACCATTGGAAGTCCGCTCGATGGCTTCTGATCCTCCGATATGCTGTCTCCAAGCGGCTCGACAGGCCAAGAAAGATCTAGGCAGATCCTGCACGCGGCGCCAGTGAGTACCTAGCAGTTGACGAGGTCAAGTCCTTGCAGCTGATCCCCTTGCATCGCCTTCCGTTCCCAGAATCCGACCGAATCTGGGGCAACTTTCCAAGCTTACGCGCTTACAAGTCCGATCCACTACCAGGAACATGCCTCCTCGCTCCAAGTCCGCAGCGAAACCGCCTACATCTTCAGCCGCACCAACCCGACCACTGCGATCCAATTCTGTTGCTCCAGCCCTTGAACAGGAGACACCGGCTGTGGATGTGCGTCGCCGAAAAAGAGAGGAAAAGGCTCGCCAGAGAGTGGCACAATCTCAAGCGGACGCCGGGTTTGCGTCAGAGACGAATCCAGGTATCCCAATCACGCTCGGTACATTTGCGCCCGTATACATTCTGTGCAGCACTGACTACCTGCCAAGGGGATTCTGCAGCGCGGATGCCCTCTCCCTCACCGAGTCCGCGTATCGATGACGCGGATAACTTACTGGCATCGTCTCCCGCGCCCTCTTCGTCTCCCTCACCGAGTCCGCGTATCGATGACGTGGATAACTTACCGGCATCATCTCCCGCGCCCTCTTCGTCTCCCTCACTGAGTCTGCGTATCGATGACGTGGATAACTTACCGGCATCGTCTGCTTTTGCGGACAGCTTGCCGGAGATGACGCCCGCTTCCCTTGGACTTCGAGGAAGAGCAAACCCGTGGGCAAACACTTCCAACACGCTCGGTACCGCTGCATCCACCTTGGACACCCCACATTTGTACCTCGAGAGGTACCTCTTTGAGGCCCAAACAAGGTACCTCAGTGGTAGTGGGCGGCTGTGGGCTGGGTGGCTGCTGGGCCCCCCCCAATGCTCTGGGCGGCCCCACTCAAAAATCCATGGGCGGCCAGTGGGTGGCCTTGGGCGTGCCCATGGCTCCCGGGGTCCTGATAGCGCGCGCAGCGCCCGAAAATTTTCTGTTTTTTTGGCCTATTTGGAAAGTAAAAGTCATGTATATTTTTGAAACCTACGCAATAATACTGGCATAGAATGTAACATATGACTTGTATTCATGAACATATTATGAATGTAACATGACTTATTCTTTCTCTTAAGGATATATCAAGTCACTATTTTGTAGGCTTATGGACTCAAAGAAAAAAAATCCTTATCTTGTGCGCTTTATGACTTGAGTGAATGATGCATACAGATGTTTTTTATATTCTCTTTCGAACGTAGATATATTCTCAGCGACAGATGATTCCTGAGCACAGGAAAAATGTATGTGACATATTGACGCCTAGGCAAGTGTGAGCCCGCCCACAGAGTTATGGGCCCGCCCAAGGAAAGTGTGGGCCCGCCCGCCTATTGCCAAGATTACTATGGGGCCGCCCATATCGGTTAGATAATTACGGGGCCGCCCATATCGCTTAGATGATCATGGGGCCGCCCGCCAATTGCCAAGATAATTACGGGGCCGCCCATATTGGTTAGATAACTATGGGGCCGCCCGCCAATCGCCAAGACAATTACGGGGCCGCCCATATCGCTTAGACAATAAAGATACGAGTAACACATTAATGAGATCAAGAACGACAGCAGTACAGTAAGTGCGAAACAATAGAAATTGTCCAGACAACACATGAGACTAATATAGGTCACATCACAGTCCCGTAGCATCCAGTGTCAAGCAAATCTTTGTACAGCGTTTCGTGTAAGCCCCTGTGCCGCTCAGCAACAACCGGCAGGAGGCGGAGGTCCACGCGCTTCCACTGACCCTCCTGCTCCATTTGCAAGCCTCGACTGATGTAGTCGTCTACAACCATCGCGTCGCCTATACTCTGTCTGCGGAATCGAGTAACAAAGAACGTCCTGGAGGATCGTTCTCCAAAGACATATCGACAAACGTGCTCGCCCTCTCTGGGATCTTTCTCCAGCTGCTGCATCAGCAACTCCCTGTTCATCCGCTGACGTTTGCGTGGCGGCTCACTGTCATCCACGTCAGTGTCATTGAGCTCATCAGCCAAGCTGGGCGCCCGTTGATTTGGAGTCGGCAAGCGAGCTGCTATCGGCCGCTTGCCCTCTCTCTTCTCCTTTTCGTCGTTGATCTCCTTTTTGTAAGACGTGGAGTCCCGGACCCAGGCGATTTCATCGTTATCCCCCAAACGTGTTGCCAACACAATGTTGCCCACCTCGTCTGGATCGTCTGCAGCCTCTATCTCTTCTATATCATGGTATGAGTGAGCAGGAAACAAGCTATTTGGTACGACTGACCGTCTGTCCACTTCACGAAGTCGGGGGCTGCGCATGCAAGTTTCTCTTTGGCAGTTTTTTCCGCAATTGACTGGGCATCATCCACCGGCAAAATTTTGTAGTCGTCTGGTTTTGCACGCAACTCCATACCGAGAAGCACGCGTTGTACTAACTCAGCCGACGGTTTCCAATTTGGCTGCGGCAGCTTGAAGCCATCTGGCCAATTGACGAGCCTGAGCTGATGGCGTCGACAGAGGTTCAGAAGGTCCCAGCTCATCTTCTTCAGCTGGAAACCTCCAGCACGTTCTATGTAGCATCTGTCAGAGGGCTACAATGCATTAACAAACTTGTTCACTTGCCCATCGCCATACGCAAAAGATCCTGCACGCGTGCTCGTTCCATGCTCCGCTTATCTGCGTACTGCTTGCCGCCTGCACCCACTATCCGTCGCTCCGATCGATTGCCCATGATGGGAGCTCCCGAGTTCTTGGCCTGTGACGCCTGTGCACTTGCGGCTATGGTTGTCTGCTCGGTCATTGGCATGTCCAATGCACGTTCATCCATGTCCAACTTTCTGTAAGCCAGTCAGCATCACAGCGAAGGTTTTCTAGCTAACGCCTACCGCAGCATAGTTTCATAGTCTCGTAATTGACGATCGATAGCCACTGGAAACGTCTTCATCAGTTGCAGGTACTCGGGTGATCCCCCCCACGCGCAACTGTGCTGTCCGTCTTCGTCAATGATTACCCCGAAAGCATGCACGTTGAGTTGCCGATATGCTTTTGCTGACTGCAAACATGTTAATAACACTCATCCACAGAAAATCTGCATTACAGACCACACGAGTGAGATTCTTGGCCACATCGGCAACCAAAGCGGGAAACTTTCCACTCCTTCTTGTATCGATTATCTTTTCCTCCATGTGGATTGCATACCAATCGAGGACGTCACTAAAATGCTCGTTGAGCGTGTCGACATTGCTTTGCTGTTCCCGGCCCAGCTGGGCCAAACGATCGTCGTACGCTTTGCTGACCTGCCCGTTCCAGACGCTGACATGCACTATCAGATTGGTGAGCTCACAAGTGTACACTGGTGGAAAGTATCCACTCACTATCAGCTGGTTTTTGACCCTTGTGTTGAGCCGAGTACCAGGTCTGGAACTTGTTCCACATGTGTTCCTTTGGACTTCGACAATCCTCGTCGCCGCTCACGTTCTCCATCACTCTTTCCACCGGTACGTTGTACTTTTCCGATATCTTTTGTAGTTGCTTTTGGACTTCCAGAATTTCCGCGTAGTAGGCTTTCGGTGGACGGCCACCCTTGTCAGCCTCGGTGTTCGCACCAGACAGTGCACGACGACCCTTTTGGCTCATAGATTTTGAATTGCCGACGATGCGAGATCCAGTCTTCTCTGTGATCGACGTGTTTGATGTGCTCGTAGCGCTCAGCATGCCAACGTCCTGAGCCACACGATTTTGCAACTCTTCATCCTCACGTCTGTCGCCTTCGACATTGCTGGAAGCTCGCCTCAGTCTGATTTCCCTCATCTTCTCTTCTTCATGCTCCCTGATCAATGCAGCACGGAGACGTTTTTGCTCCTCGGTCTCGAAGTCATCGTCATCGCCTTCACTCTCATACAGAGCTTCCGTTCCAGGGATCTGTCCATGATAACGCCCAATTCGGTCCGGATTGGAGCGTTGAGCCACGGTCGGGATTTCGTCACAAGCCTGGCTATTGCTTCCGAGCAGGTTGTCTTCCTCATTGGCGTGAGGGTCGAGATTCAGTTCCTGGAGCTCGTCCAGTCCCCACTCTGCATCTTGTGAGACCTCCAGAGTGCCCAGTGATAGCGGATATCGTGAGCGTGAAGTGATCTCCCCATCCCTCTCCGTTACAGAAAGGCCAGTCCGTGAATGAGCTCGAGGTGTTCTCTGGTCTTCCGGACCCCTCGACGGTGTTTGCGGTGGGGTGGATGCTCTGGAAGCGTTGGATGATAAAGGTGTGGGTCGAACTGGGCTCAGGGACAAAACGTTCATTGCTAAACGCGATGCAGCGGTACCGAGCGTGTTGGAAGTGTTTGCCCACGGGTTTGCTCTTCCTCGAAGTCCAAGGGAAGCGGGCGTCATCTCCGGCAAGCTGTCCGCAAAAGCAGACGATGCCGGTAAGTTATCCACGTCATCGATACGCAGACTCAGTGAGGGAGACGAAGAGGGCGCGGGAGATGATGCCGGTAAGTTATCCACGTCATCGATACGCGGACTCGGTGAGGGAGACGAAGAGGGCGCGGGAGACGATGCCAGTAAGTTATCCGCGTCATCGATACGCGGACTCGGTGAGGGAGAGGGCATCCGCGCTGCAGAATCCCCTTGGCAGGTAGTCAGTGCTGCACAGAATGTATACGGGCGCAAATGTACCGAGCGTGATTGGGATACCTGGATTCGTCTCTGACGCAAACCCGGCGTCCGCTTGAGATTGTGCCACTCTCTGGCGAGCCTTTTCCTCTCTTTTTCGGCGACGCACATCCACAGCCGGTGTCTCCTGTTCAAGGGCTGGAGCAACAGAATTGGATCGCAGTGGTCGGGTTGGTGCGGCTGAAGATGTAGGCGGTTTCGCTGCGGACTTGGAGCGAGGAGGCATGTTCCTGGTAGTGGATCGGACTTGTAAGCGCGTAAGCTTGGAAAGTTGCCCCAGATTCGGTCGGATTCTGGGAACGGAAGGCGATGCAAGGGGATCAGCTGCAAGGACTTGACCTCGTCAACTGCTAGGTACTCACTGGCGCCGCGTGCAGGATCTGCCTAGATCTTTCTTGGCCTGTCGAGCCGCTTGGAGACAGCATATCGGAGGATCAGAAGCCATCGAGCGGACTTCCAATGGTCGCATGGCTCACGCATGACTCCATTTGTGGCTCCTCCGGGCGCGCATGCCCGCTATTGCGCAGATGCCCATGTTAGCCCGGCGGTGGGTTTTGGTGCCCCTGTTAGCCCGGCGGCGGGTTTTGTCGTGATTTTATAAGGGATATTCACACAGGGACTCATGAATACGATGTACACTACTCGCTAATATAGTCCTCTGCCATGAGCTCGTCTGGTGGGAGGTGCCCGACGAACGACATGAGCGTGGACAGAAAGAAAGATGTGTCACAAGATGTGACGCTGTCGCTATGTCATGCCTCCTTGATGGTCGATATCAAGGCAATCAGTGGAGTAATGATCCGACCCACATGGCTTACAATCGCAACATTGGATCCGTTTCTTCTTCATTCCTTCGGACACGATAAGATTTGCAGGCTAAATAGCCACCGAGAATACATGTGAATAATTTAATTTGTTACGCTGAGCTTCATGTGGACACTGCGGCCGTCGGGGATTCGCTGACAACTCCGATCTCGAAATTAGTGGAAAGCAGCCCAAGAATTCCCACTGTCTCGTTGATTGCCCGACAGAGTGATCCAAGTGGGAAGACATTTGTCCTGTTTTTCCATGCCCATTGCGTATCTGCATGGGGCTCTGCAAACTGCACCACCACCTTCGACGGATCTGACAATTCGGGGATGATTTCAGCGTATTTCCCGATGTCTGCATCAGATCTGGAGCAGTCGTGACCGATGATGATGACCCGTCCACGTGCAGCACTGATACAGCGTCCATTGGCAAGCGTCCTGACTGGCTCGAGACATTCTGCCGGGACAAGGGCGTTGGTAAATCCACCCAGCCGAATCTGCACGAATCTCGGCATGAACGCGTGCCGTAACCAGTCCATCTTCTGTGAGGGCATGACAATGCCGGTCTTCTCCGCATACTCAAACGTCTTGCGATTAAAAGACAGGAAGTAGCGACCCTTCCCGTGCCCATTTATCTTAGCAGCGTTTTTTGCACTCTCAAGTGCTGCAACGGACTTGACCTTCACGTCGATTCGCTTCCCTTGGAAGGCAGGGTTCGCCAACCACAAGTTATCGGCAGCAAAGACATCTAACGCTGGCGGTGAGTGCTCTGGTGCTGGTCAGGGATCACAGACTGACCTAGTTCAGAGATCTGCTCCTCCGTCGCCGTGTCGGGATCTGGTGGTGGAGTGGGTGGGCGACGTGTTGCCTTGATGAGTTTGGACAGGTCCCCAAAGAACATGGCCTGTCGCAATGGCAGTAAGACCCTAAGACAACGCGCATGTGTTAATAACATTCCAGTCTCAGCAATAATGTAGCACGCACTCAGGGTGGACAACCTGATCCAAGCGTGCAATGGCCGTTGCTCCCCCGTCGAGGTAGATCAACAACTCTACCTTCCGCTCAAGCTTGGATTCTGGCTTGAGGGTGGGTCGCTTCGAGCGCTGAATATGCTTGTAGCCAGCAACGACACCAACAAGGCCCTTCTGATTGTGTTTACCAACAATCATGACGCGCTGACCAGTGTAGCCCTGCCCCGTGTGGTACAAGTCTCGCTCGATCTTGGCTTGCCTCTGGTCCTTCTCGAGAGCAAAGTTGATGTATTCTGGATCGAGCTTCTGGGTTTGCCAGCCGTGGCCACATACTCGTTGGTACCCGGTGGTGTCTGGTGGAAGGAGAGTGATCTTCCAATCTGGTACTCGAATCTGCACTGATGTTCAAGAACAGGTTATCGACAATTTGCCACGGCATGCACTTACGACCAGATCCTCTCGCGATGCGTATGCCGCGTTGTTCATCTGCACGTAGTCAGTATGTAGATTGTCTATATTCCCATACGTATAGTTACCTTTCGTTCGTCTCTCACAAATGTCCCATCGATACGCTTCTGGATTTCCCCAATTTCACACTGTTTACGTCGACTGAGTATCAGACAGACGATCTTCGTGTAGGCGACTCACTGGGTAGATATCCACAGACCCACCCATGTTGACTGCGACAATGAAGCCAATAACGCCTGGTTGAGGCCCGGTTATGACTTGGACTACATCTCCCGCTCGAAACTCAATAATGCACTCGGATCGTTTGACTGTCCCTCGGCAGAGCTCTCCATTGGGCCTGTCGCCATGAAAATCAACTCTTTCTGACGACGTTTCCAGCCCCGTTGCTAGACCTGTAGCCAAATGAAATGTCGAATGCCCAAATACTTTGATTCGTGAGTGGTCACTGATCGACCGAGGCGGGCAGAGGACATGTCGATACAAGGAGGCCATCGGCACAACAAACGACTCCTTGCGCCTCATGGATCGCGCCGAGACGACGTCGGTGCCGTTGTAGTCTGCGAAGACTGCGCCAAGAGCAGACTCGAATGTGCCTTGTGAGACGATGCAGACCAGGATTCCGGTGTGGCAGTTGAATTTGGATTCGTCGTCGTCGACTACGACGAGATCCCCCACCTGCAGCCCAGTCTTGGTCGGGACATGAGAAGGGACATGGAGCAGGTTCTCTTGTGCGATACGAAACCACTGGAGCTCATCTGGCGTGGGCGGTGATCCCTGTTCGCGTAAACCGAAGTCCTTTAATTTGACCACTTCAAGTCCAGCGGCAGTGAAACGGCGGTTTCTCCACACCCAGAGATTGTCCACAGAATCGTAATCGATTTTCGCGCCGGGATGCATGTCCTGCACGCGCTGCCTGCCGAAGAGAATGGGGTCTGGTCTGGTCTTCTGGCCTGGCTTGCGAATGCGAGGAACAACCAAGCAGTAGATATTCTCGCAAATTGCCCAGCAGGTGTAGGCCAAATCTCCTGCAAAGATTCCTTCATCCAGGCGGACAAACACGCCGATGTACTCGCATTCTTTGGATAGTGACAGGACGCGAACCTTGTCCCCCCCGCGAAAGGGCGACTTGATCATATTCGGCTTTGAATGCTGCCAGCGATCAAGCACTTTGGAGAGCCAAGCACGGTGGCGGGTTTCAACATAGACGAAACCTCCAAACTTGCGAGGGTAAAACACAGAGTCGAGGAAGTCGTAGTGACTGAGGAATCGGGTCAAGTCAGGCTCAAAGCCTGGCCGAACGAGAAGGGGATACATCGGGGGGTCAAGCGCGTCGTCTGGCAAGCGATACAGGTGTTCCGCGTGGTCCATATCTTCATTGGTCGGACCAGAAATGTCGTGCAAATCAACGTTGTGCGATGGTCCTGCGTCCCTCGAGGCAATCTCCACCCGTTTTGTACGGGAGTACCGGGCTGCCCATTGCTCAAGCAACTCGTGCTCGGATGAACCTGAGGTCTGGGGATCCTCAGAAATGTCCAGCTCCAGGTGTGGACGCTCGTTGTAGATGCTGTCGCGAGATTCTGGATCTTCTTCGGTGTCTTCAGTAACGAGCCAGTCCTCCACATCGACATCTTGGACGTCTTCTAGATCTTCCTCTCCCTCCGTCTCATCGGCTTCAATGCTCAGGTACTGCATGACTGATTGTTTCCTGGAGGCGGGCTCTGATTCGACACGCCGTTTCTTCGAGGGATTTGATTTGCTCCTCACACTGGAGATGCTCTGAGATGTAATAAGCTACATACATCTCTGTCAGTCGATCATATCGCACCAATTCTACCTCCACAAATCCGGTGCGAATAGGATTCGATCTCCCGAAGACTAATGGTTGCGGTGCATTGCCAACTGGTTCTGGTACATCGACAACGTGTTTAGTGGGCTGCTTAAGTGATTAGTGACCATGGGATTGTGAGCATAACAAGGCCCGTACAGAAGACGCTTCGCCACCTAGGCTGTCATTTGGGTGGCCGAAAATCAGTCCCTCCACTAGCACAGGTTCATGCCCCTGCGACTCAACCTCTCCTTCGTTCGCAACCGAGCTTGCAGCCAAAGGTCCACTCTCCCGCACTTGATCATCCCGACGATGGTCTTCATCTTGACCATCCTCTGCGGACTCCTGGGGCTTGCAGACATCGGGGGTCGGTAGGACGAGAGCTGCAGCAAGATGCGACTGCTCCTGGACGATGCTGTCAGGCAGAGCTGCCTCCTCCAAGGATCTTGACGCTGTCTCTGCACGCAGGATCGGAGATTGCGGAGGAGAGGGCTATGCGTGGTATTGAGACCAAGCAGCAAAGAGGAAGCAGATGCACGTACCGTGCAAGGAAGGAATAACGGAGTCTCTGGCCGACCCGGAATGGGGGTGAACAATCCGCTTGGTGATCTCCGCGTCGATTGTGTGTCAGTCATGCAATCTTCGGGGCAAGGCTGAGGGCGCTTCAGAATGAGGGCAGCCAGGCAACTCGACACTCACTGTCCCCAGATTAGACATCTGACGAGGCGCAGGGCTAGCGTGAGGGCACGCAGCGTCCGGAAGACGGTCGACGAAGCTAGCGGCGGGGCTTAGCGAGCCTAAGCAGCGTCTGTTAGTACTTACGCATAGATTCATCCGCGCCTTTGAATTCTTCTATTGTCTGGCACTTAACAGGCTTTGATCGTTTATGACTTATAGGGCCTTGAGCCCGACACTGAATACAAACTATGTACACGCTCTACTATGGTATATGCTGAGCTGGACTTACGAGCCATGGTGTTCAAGAGCAAGAGACGAAATCCCGATTGCTGATCGGAGTGTTTGGCATTGTGCATGACTGATGGTTGGCAGACCGGCATGATTTCGATCCCGGTCTGCCAACCATCAGTTGTGGTCATTGTTATTGTTTGATGGTGGCAGTGCTGAATCGCATTTTGCTCCCAACGTCCACGATCTCGTCGTCATGTCTCATGAGTACATAGAAGTGATACGTGGTATATAGAATTAATAGCGTCTGAATCTGCGACGAGTAAGCTAGAAAGCCAAAAGGCAATAAAATGTGTCTGCTAACGGGATTTTAAAGATCGTTGCTGTCACATCGACCGGTTGTCTCCCACCTCAGCGCCAGGCCCGTCTTCCATCTCAGTGAGTGCTTTCACTGTGCAGTATATAAGCCTATTCATTGACCTGCCCGTGTCTGCACAGTTCCAGCGATGCCCAATCCACGTCACTCGTCAAAGAGTCCCATCAAAGCTCAGGCCTTCGCGCTGAGCAGTGTACGACCGCCGCAGCGGCAAGGCGCTTGGCGTCCGCCCCCCGTTTATTGTGCCGACGGCGTAACACTGTATCAAGACTATGTCAGAGCCCCACCTGGTCAGGTCGGGTTTTCGCTGAACACTTCGCGCCTGGAGAATCTCGAGGGCCGGGAATCCCTGCATGTCAACGATGGAGTATACGATGAAGCTCACTACATAACGCCTCTGCATTCCGATGCAGTACCTGCCCCGACGGCGCACTCTGTGGCCCGAGAGAAGCAGGCTAAGCGCTGGGTCATGGAAACCATTCCCGCCCTACTGCCTGTCTACGTGGATCTCATGTACCGAACAGAGCGCCTGCGTCACCTTGATCGTGCAACTCCGTCTACGGCCTCCTGCATTTGCGGAAAACAGAAAGAGATTCAGGTCTTTCTCCTTCGTTGGCACGGTAGGTACTTTTGTGCACGTCCATCTTCTCTGCTTATAGGTTGCAGATTTAGACAAGGTTTCACTGCACCACTGTCCCTGTCGCCCAGCAACGCAGCAGCTTGTTGCCCGCGGCTTCTTTCCAAGCTCGCCCGTTGAACCGCACCTGGGTGTGGACATGCGAGTGCTAGATTTCGCGCAGGATCTGTTCCTCAACCAGGCACCGAACAACCGTGCACTGACCAAAACGATTGAGCAGTGCCTGGACAGGCTAGGCTACAAACTGCCCAACCGTGTAAGGATGTTATCTCGCTATCTGTGAGCCAGCGCTGATGCTTTCCTCATAGGAATCCCTACGACGCCAATTTGGCAATGCATTAGAGTACTATGTCATGCTGCGCCATAGTAAAGATCAGGCCATCGACAACATCCTCGCCACCATGCGGCAGGGGATCCAGAATGAGGACAACAACCATGAACGCCCAACCACACCAGGTCCGATGATTGCACGAACCTCTGTGCAGGAATCTCCGCGGAAGAGAGGCCGCAGGGAGTGGGACTCTTCTCCGCCGGCTTCTCCAACTAAGCGCACTCGAGCAGCGCAACCATCATCTCCGACACGATCTTTGTTGCCGTCTTCATCATCTCCGGTTAGACTGTCGTTGCCTTCATCGCCCAGTCGCCCACCAGCGTCTTCTCCGGAGCCGTCATCGCCTGTGGCCGAGTCATCACATCACACCTATCCATTCACACTGCCCGAGGACCGCCCGCGACCAAGTGAATACCTCTGGAGCCGATGTCCCGTCTGCTTCGGCGGCAAATGGGAGGACATGCGGGTAGCTCTTGATTGCATTGTTTGCGGAGACGCATGCTTCACGCAGAAACGGAACAAGGACCGAGGCTGTCGAGATCCGGAGCGCATGCATCCCAAGTCGTCTTTCTTGCCCGACCAAGCAACACAGAAGATGGCTGACTGGGTCGAAGGAAAACGCCCTGCTCGTTCCGCCCCGAACACAGCTGCTGCACCGACATTAGAAGTTGATGATGACAATGTGATCGAAGCACCAAGCATTCCTCTGCCTCGATCCGTGCTCAATGAGTGCAAACGCTCCTTCGCTGCAGCGGATGAGACTAGAGCAAAGACCAGTTCCCAGTTCTTTGACGATAAGGGACTGATGGGCTTGTCGTGTCGTCACGATAACCTGCTGTTCCTAGCAAACATTAAGACACCCGGTGAGCGACAATTCTACATGTTTGCACTACTTGAAGCTCTGTTCCAGCACCTGCCGACTGATTTTGTCGTTGGCTTCCTTTACGACATTGCCTGCCAGTTACAACGATCTGCAGTCAAATACGACTTCTTGCCTCCAGAATACATGGCCAGACTGGAGTGGGCTGTTTCTGTCCTGCATTCATACGGTCATGGAGCTGCCTGCCAAGCAGTCTATCATCCAAGACGCCGTACTCTATTCGGTTATTCGGATGGGGAGGGTCTAGAACGGTTCTGGCACTCCCTCAGCCATCTTGTCTCTTTTCTTTGTGTGTGCGGTGTGCGTGCTTGCCTTACATCTCCTGATGCCAGCTGATGATCCATATCCAGTATCACAAGCGCCGCTACACGCTGGATGCACAGATCATACACATACACAAGGGGAATTTGTTCAGATTGGGCAGCTGGCTCTCCAGGCGCTACGCTGATTGCTGTCAGCATAGACAGCACGCTACGAATGCTCTGGCTGAATGCCAGCATTCTCTATCGGTTCTGCGTGCAGAGCATGCCAAACAAGTGACAGCCTTGTCACAGCCGTTACCTCGTACGTGTTTATCTTATCTCATCTTCTCGTATCTAGTCATCGCTTGTTCTATCTAATCTTATCGTGACTACAGGACAATCAAAGAACGCAGGGAAAATCGCCATACAAGATGTACTACGCAAGACAGTGGCAATGGATAGGCTGAAGAACCAGATGTCGCAGTGGAATGAAGCCATTTACAAGGAGGACGCAGACCCCGTATATGTCGACTTCGCTTTGCAGGAGTACGCAAAAGCAGACGCCAAGTTATCGAAACTTGCGGAATCAGTGCGGAGGCAGAAGGCAGTCATGGGTGTCGAAGACAAGGCGAACCTAGCGAAGCTGGTGAAGAGCAAGTACATCCAGACTCGCACCAACGCCGCCGCCGCAAAAACAAGGTTGCGCAATCGCTTGCGGCAGAGGAAGTTTGAGCTCGACAGAGTCGAGCGTCACTTCCATCGAAACAAAGCAGGTCACGTATTCCGTTGTCGGCTTATGGCAAAGGTCTGAAATGACTTCAGATGCTAAAATGACAACTCACATCGAGGATGCCGTGCGACGCCGCGACCGAAGTATCAAGGATGTGTGCAGGCTATACAACAGGCTCTGCAAAGAACTGGAAGAACTCATCCGTCTTGGTCGTGCTCCACGCAATGCAATTGCTCCTAGAGAAATCATTGAGCAGGACATATGGGCATTGGATGTCGATGCTGAAATCTGGCTTGACGTTGGCCTGATGGAGGCAGACGAGGAAACAGAGCCGCCACTGTGGATGAAAAGTGACGCAGTTTGTCAGGGTATCCAGGCCATGTTGGAGCAGGACCGCTGTAACGAAGAGGAGCCGCGTTTGTTTCATGAATGTCGGGCTTTGCGCTGGTGGATGGCCGAGGAATGGGAAGTGGTGACGCGCGGAATGAAGTTGGCCGCGGAAGACGGTAGGTGCCAGTCGCCGTTGCACACAGTATTCGACTCCGTTTGACCTTATCCCTCTGCAGGTGAAGCTGTGATTGTCTATCAGTTCGAGCTTCGCAAGTCTGAATTGACAAAATTGGCTGCAGCATGGGAGAAACCGCTACGTCAGGTCCCGTATCCCACATCCGGGTTGCCAGCATGGGGCCCGTCTGAGGAAGATCTGCTCCAAGTCCGCATCGAGGACATGTTTGCTAGAACGTCGGTTGGCAGCTGGAAGGAGCCTGATACGCCATCATATCAAGGGGACATCGCATCAGACAGCGACTCTGGGACAGATACCGAATACTTTCCCTACGACAAACTGGACGCCTTCGAGCGTGCCGGTGATTGGCGGGAGCTTCAGGGTATCTCAGTGCACATGGACTATCCCGATTGGCTTTAGACAGACACATGGTCCTTTACGAATCTACAAACTATCCCCTTTGCACTACGAATCGGACCATCCATATGGACATATGCATCCTGTGTCGCTTGTGTTTCCGCTTTGTATATCCTTCATGCCGAGCGCGTGGCTATGGTAATCTATAAACCCACAGAACTTTGTATGCGTGGGGTGACTATGTATCTCCTTGGGGTGAAGGAATACGTGGAATCTGCTGTTTGGTGAGGTACATCCGCATCAGGTTAATCGAGATTGACATGCATTTTTAGCGGTCACAATAACTTCTTTGCAAAGCTCGTCAAAAGTCTCCACCCTTACTCCCTGAACTCGAATCTCCTTTATGCGAGCCTCCATGTCGCCGACCACACCAAGATCCCCTGCCCACATCGTTCGGGGGCGCAATGACCTCTGTCTCGTCAAAAGCACAATACCGCAGAATATAGCGCGAGTCATTCGCCCTCGGAAGTTGCGGGTCCACGTCCAGCTCGTCACCAACGACTGCAAACGTCGCAAAGAGATTTTGGGCTGTGCGGTTCAACAGTATCAACTCATCTCCTTGACGCAGTATCGCGCCTCTTTGCCTAAGCACCTTTGGGTGGATTGCGTTGAGTGTCGCTTGCATATCCCGAGATGGTATGGGGCAGAGTATCGGGTTGTGGATGGTTCTTTCGAATCATCATCGAGTCTTTGTAAAGGCTGCGACGCAGTGGAACTTGAGGGGGACAATCATATCGGCAAGGTCTGCGGAATGAATAGTTTAGTGTTGAAGATTTGGCACTGACCAGCCATTCCAGTGTCAATGCGCGATATCCGGCGCTATCGATCTCTCAAACAGCAACTGCCCCCTCCACGCGGGTATGTTGCCGTTGGGTTTCTCAGAGTGGTGGCTAGCTAATTGAACTCTTTTCTAGCGAGGAACCGGGTCATCAAGGACGAAAGCTTTCCCGACGTATTCTACCTTCCAACTTCGCGCCAGGACCTGCGTATTGCCATCCATGATATAATCATGTTGTGGTACAAGGAATCCTTTCGCAAGGATCTTGGGCCCCAAGACTTTCGGGATCCAGCCTACAGTACTCCTGAAGAGGTTCGCCGACGAAACTATCACGAGGCGGAGTGCCGCAGAGTCATCGACGTGCTGAAAAGAGTCATGGAATATTCAGAGAAGGTCAGATTTCACCTACTGTGGCAGGTATTAGAGAAGCTCGAGCGCCTCGTACAACAATTCCCTGGTGAGTTGAGCTACCTATGCCATGAAAGCTACCGCGTTTACTCATACATTACAGATCGTGACTTACCCAGTGGGTTGCTACCTCCAGATATCACCGACGTTGGCAGGAGTGTTAACGGCAATGTGGGGAGAGACAATTACATAGAAGGAGAGCCCAGCGAGTCGTCCTACGTTACGACCATCTGTCAGCGAGCCTTTGTCAACTAGAGAAGAGCGTATTTGCTCTGTACTGTCCATAACACATAGAGTGGAATCTTTTGGGACAATTACTGATACGGCGATTGCCCATTGAAAATGGAAATGAGTTATGGGCCTCTGTTGTACGTCAGCACTGTAAATCTCAAGCGGGCAAAAGAAAATTGTAATCGAGTGCTCTAGTGAAGGTATGAAATAATACAAGACTTGGGATTACTTGTCTTAGCGTCCAGAAGCAGGCTCATAATTATCTTGGCACTGGTGGGCGGCCCCGTAATTATCTTGGCGATTGGCGGGCGGCCCCATAGTTATCTAACCAATATGGGCGGCCCCGTAATTGTCTTGGCGATTGGCGGGCGGCCCCATAGTTATCTAACCGATATGGGCGGCCCCGTAATTATCTTGGCAATTGGCGGGCGGCCCCATGATCATCTAAGCGATATGGGCGGCCCCGTAATTATCTAACCGATATGGGCGGCCCCATAGTAATCTTGGCAATAGGCGGGCGGGCCCACACTTTCCTTGGGCGGGCCCATAACTCTGTGGGCGGGCTCACACTTGCCTAGGCGTCAATATGTCACATACATTTTTCCTGTGCTCAGGAATCATCTGTCGCTGAGAATATATCTACGTTCGAAAGAGAATATAAAAAACATCTGTATGCATCATTCACTCAAGTCATAAAGCGCACAAGATAAGGATTTTTTTTCTTTGAGTCCATAAGCCTACAAAATAGTGACTTGATATATCCTTAAGAGAAAGAATAAGTCATGTTACATTCATAATATGTTCATGAATACAAGTCATATGTTACATTCTATGCCAGTATTATTGCGTAGGTTTCAAAAATATACATGACTTTTACTTTCCAAATAGGCCAAAAAAACAGAAAATTTTCGGGCGCTGCGCGCGCTATCAGGACCCCGGGAGCCATGGGCACGCCCAAGGCCACCCACTGGCCGCCCATGGATTTTTGAGTGGGGCCGCCCAGAGCATTGGGGGGGGCCCAGCAGCCACCCAGCCCACAGCCGCCCACTACCACTGAGGTACCTTGTTTGGGCCTCAAAGAGGTACCTCTCGAGGTACAAATGTGGGGTGTCCAAGGTGTCTAGATGGTAACGCAAAACCCAAATACCGAGTCGACGCACTGCCAACCGATACAACCAATATACTGAGTCGACGCACTGCCAACTAGTAAACCAAAATGCCGCGTCGACGCACTGCCAACTAACAGCCAATATCCAATGTCCAAAACCCGAGCACAACTTGTCGACGCACTGCCAAGCAAGAAGTGTGGAACCAAAGTTCTCAAGTCGACGCACTGCCAACTGACCAAAACAACCCGAGCACAACTAGTCGACGCACTGCCAAGCTAGAGGTGTGGAACGATCTCAACAAAGCCCAAAGGCGACGACACGAAGTGCCGCGACTAAACCAGATGCGGCGAATCCGACTTTCTGATGTCTCAAAACTCAAACTCAAATCACAGTAGCTACAAGTGCTCAGGGAGCAACTCGTCGCGACCGGGCAGGGGTAACAGAACTTCTTAGGGTGGAATCACGCGACACGCAAATTGTACAAAACAATCTGAAATGAGAGTGATTCACAGTCCAGGGAAAAGCTTTCTAATACAAAGAAACAACGTGCTACTTATACTGTCTACGACGATGCTTAGTAAAGTCCTGTACAACTGCATAGTAGCTACGCTATCTAAGATCGGTTGCCTTTTAGGGTAATTGAAAGTTGAACGATCGGACAGGTCCTGAGTGATCAGGACCCCGCCCCATAGTCCATATGATACTTTTGATGTGGGTCAACCCACCGCGTCATACTTTTGGAATACGATGTGTTGGATTGGCCAACGGGTATGTCTTGGCAAGTGAGACCAACGTGGGCGCCCCAAGAAGCCGTATGGCCCTAGGCACGCCAGTCGTTCTCCACTTGGCTCGGTTCACGGATCTAGCCGTGTCAATCTTAGTGTGTTCGGGTACGGACGCGACTCGCTGTGACACTTGGAAGTGTCACCGCGACGCGTCCACAATGTCCCGTGATCAAATGGATCCTGACATGTGACAAGTCGTCGCCGTAGCACGATCTGAGGAAACGTCCAACTCAAGACCGGGAGTTGCCGCGACAAGATTGGTTCAATCTCGTAACGCCAAGCCTTGTCCAGTAGTAGTCGTATTATTGAGAACGTTGTACACTGCTCAGCCCTTCAGCCCAAGTATCCATCTGCAGAGAATGACCCTTTTTGGGAAGTCGACACAACAACAGATCCCTTCTTGGGGAATGGTCGCGGCCCAAGCGTTCGTCACTAATGGCCCTGAGCCTGGTATAGACTCATAAGACCAGTTCCACAGTAGTGGTCTGACCGCCTTGCTATCGTCGACGCTATCCACAGTCGTCGACTGGGCAGTAGACCCTTAAGTCCTACTGAGCGCAACACTGTCACCCGCGACACGATACACCGAGTGGTTCGAGAGTAAACTCTGTAAAAAGCGCAAAAATACGCCCTTGCAGAGCTGGTGCAGAGCGCGTCTGGTAGCCAGCCTATCAGCGTGCCTCTGGCCGTGGACTGATGCTTCCGTTTACAAGGATTTCTTTCGTGAACTTATACAGGGTGTGATTTATTGTCATTGGGACCGTAGCCTTCAGCCGCAGTCTAACTACTGTGCGACATGTCCATACGCAACGTCAGAGACTCACCGGGCATTGTGCGGTCAAGAGCAAGGGCAGATGTTGCACAGCCACCTGATGACTCTGCCGTGCGTATGACCATCGGTCATGCTCATCTTGGGATCATCAGGTGGCTGTGCAACATCTGCCCTTGCTCCCGACCATGAACATACATTATTTCTGATCTTGTTGCCTATACTATGCCTCTCTATCGCTTGCCATAGTTCATGTAGACTTAGAATAGAAATCCTAAGTACGCCATCTTGACAGTGGAATACAAAAGACTCACATACATAGTTAAGGGAACAGGGACTTGCACTGAGGCTGCAGTGACAGACCAGGCAATGGACGACATACTTCAAAGCGTGCGGGAGGAGATGCGCGAAGAAGAGGAACATTGCGAACGGCCATCAACACCTACTCCCTCACCCCACCGCGGTGCTGAAGAATCTCCGCGCAAAAGAAGGCGCAGAGAACTCGAGTCGTCCCCACCATCCTCTCCGACTAAGCGCACCCGAGCACTGTCTTCCTCTCCGACCCGGGTGTTCATGCCCCCGTCTTCATCACCTGGCCCCAGCCCCGAGCAGTTGTCTTCTCCAGGTCCATCCTCCCCCATTGCTGAGTCATCCGGCACCGCCGGGCCGATCTACCCGTTCCCGACGCCTCAAGACCGTGTCCGACCCAGCGAATATCTGCGTGGCCAATGTCCCGCATGCTTTGGTGGCAAATGGGAAGATGCACAAATGGCGCTGCATTGCATCGTTTGTGGAGATGCATGCTTTACGCAAAAAAGGAACAAGGATTGGGGGCAGCAAGACCCAGTACGCGCGCATCCGAAGTCTTCTTTTCTACCCGATGAAGCGACAGAAAAGATGGCTCAGTGGGTCGAAGGGATCCGTCCCACGCGTCCTGCTCCGGGCTCAGCGGCTGCACCAACACAAGAGGCCAATGATGATGACGAGATCGAAGCACTGTCCATTCCTCTGCCGCGATCTGTGCTCAATGAGTGCGAGCGGTCTTTCGCTGCAGCAGACGAGACCAGAGCAAAGAGCAGTTCTCAGTTCTTTGACAATAAGGGGCTCATGGGCTTGTCGTGTCGTCACGACAACCTTCTCTTCCTGGCAAACATCAAGAGGCCTGGCGAACGCCAGTTCTACATGTTCACCCTCATTAGGGTGTTTCACGAAGCCTTTTTATGACGTTTTTACGATGCCTTTTATGATCTTTTTAAGAAACGTTTTGTATCGAAAAAAGCCCATAAAAAGACCTTAAAAAGACCCCTGCGTGAAACCCCCTCGGCCTCAAGGACATTTTTATAGATAGATCACATGTTCTTCATGCACGCAGACTGCACCGCCTTGCACCGCTTCCCTGAACAGTCTTGCCTTCATCATGCCCAAGGTCTCACTTCGCAGACGCCTCATCGACGGTGCCTATGCCTACGCGCGACGACTGCAAGCCTGGAGGACACGAGAGAGGGATAGGAGGGATAGGGAGGAGGAGGAGGAGATTATTGGAGGACTTGGGGTCGGGAACAAAGATGACGAAGACGTGGTGTCGGACTTGGACAGCTCGATGGATGTCAGTGATATCTCCTCAGTTGCGTCTGTATCATCATCGAGTGCCTCTGAATCCAACAACTTTGACTCGGAGGATGAAGAAACCCAAAGATTTCATGACCACTACTTGGCAATACGCGAACGCATACAGCAGCTCGAGAGCGCACGGACACTTAAGCCCAAGACAAAGGTTCACAAGAAGTCTCAGCTCCATCTTGTCCTTGTGCTGTACCGGCGAGACGATCCCCACCGCTTCCGCCGCAACCTTCGTGTCGCACCTGACACCTTCGATGGCATAGTGCATCGCATTGAGAGCCACCCAGTCTTTGGAGGGGAGGAAGAAGGAGGACATCGACAGCTGCCGGTTGACCGGCAGCTCGCCATTACTCTTTTCCGGTTCGGACACTTCGGGAACAGTGCATCGGTCGAATCCATTGCTCAGTGGGCTGGCGTGTCCGCTGGGATGGTTGTCAATGCAACGCGTCGCGTCATAGTTGCGTTACTTGATTTACACGACTCGGTCATACGTTGGCCGAATGCGGAAACCAAGGAGGACGCAAAGCAGTGGGTGGAGGATCAGAGTTGTGCAGCATGGAGGGATGGGTGGCTTCTGGTCGATGGAACTCTTGTTCCGCTGGCGGAGAAGCCTGCATATCATGGGGAGGCCTATTTTGACCGAAAAAGTAACTACTCGTTCAATGTTCAGGTGTGTCTGTGTTCTCAGGCATCTTATTTGCGTACTTATTCATGAACAGCTGATAACGCTACCAAACTTACAAATCATTGACTATGTGATAGGACACACGGGAAGCACGCATGACTCTACAGCATTTGCACAATCCCGGACGTGCAAAGATCATGCTCAACTCATCGGACCCAACGAGTGGATATGGGCAGACTCAGCATATCCGGTCGAATCATGGTGCGTAACACCCTTCAAGAAACCTGCCAACCGCCTCCCTGAGAACAAGACATTCAATTACTGGGTCTCGCATGTCCGGATTCGATCGGAACATGCTGTTGGCTTTTTGAAGGGACGATTCCAATCTTTGCGTGGTCTTCGCCAACAGATCAAGAACGAGAAGGATCACCTGCGAGCTCTGGAGTGGATTCGGGCATGTCTGGTTTTACACACTCTCATCCACATCATTGAGTCGGAGGGAGGCTCGCTTGATCAAGAGTGGGTAGAGGAATTGATCAGGGATGGTGAGTCAGATGTCGAAGAAGATCGCGAGGAAGAGGCACCGAGGCGACGGGGGCAGGGTGGCCGAGAGACTGCAGGAAACCGGAAGAGAAGGAAGCTCAAGGAGGATCTCTTTGCAAGCGGTGCTACTCATCGATGAAGGAACATTCGAAACATGAAGAGGATGTATAGCATTTCAATTGAATTTGTCTAACAAGTCTGTATACTCATTGTCTCCGTCGTTATGCTCTGGTGTTTGGTAATCAAGTCCCGACATCTCGACACCAGATATGCTCGAGCCCGCTGGAGATGTATAACCTGTCTGCTGATGCTGAAAACCAAACTGTCCTTCCATCGGCATTTCCAAGCCCATTTGGCCTCCGAGCCCCATGCCATTCCCGCGATTCATGACCATCATCTGTTGTAACATACGCATCATCAGCTGATTCTGCTGCGCCTGTTGTTGCATCTGCAGCCGTCTTTCTTCTCGCTCCAGTTCAAATTTCTGGCGCTCGTTCTCAAGCTTTCGACGCTTGTTCTTTTCGCGCTCGATTTCCAGACCCACTCGGTCCGCCCGTCGTTTTGAGGATTCAGCAAGATCCTCATGATAAGCTTGATCAAGCGAGTCGATGTCGAACCGCTTTGGCTTTGGCTTGGCTTTGCTTGATTCGGACTTGCCCTGGTAGCAGTCTGTCAGTCAACAATTCTTGTTGACCAACCTCCAACTCACGCTGTTCTTCTTTCCCTTCTCTTGTTTTGGCATAATCTCCTCAGGAGCGTCCTCAACCTCTTCATGTTCCAACTCGTCCATATCTGGTCCCTCCGACGTTGCAATCAACTTGTCACAGGGAGGCGAGGATGCGTCTCGAGAGATGGTGGTCCAAGAGGGACTGTGGGCAACATCCCCCAAGGCTAGAATATCATCGGCAGCATCGATCCCAAAGAGCGCTCCTGCTCGCTTCCCGTGATTTGCACCCGACTTCGCGTTCAACACGCCGATTGGGTTGTAGTTGGGCAGTTCTCTCCAGAATCCATCCAGTTCGTCCCAGTGAACAAATTGTTCTTTGATTTGTGCTGATGGATGGTCAGACTAACGGAACACAAGTGATTCTGGGCCGTAACTCGCACCTATGAGATTGGCTTGATCGTCTTCAGGCCGCAGTCCTCCACCTGTTGCGTAGAGTTTACTGACATGCCCTGAATAGGTCTTCTTCATCCTGAATCCCAGTGAGTAACTTCGACCTGACTAGTTCATACTGGGGACCAACTCACCGAGAAAACTGTTGCTGCAGAGATCTCGCCAAACTCCCTCGATCAGCCAGGTACTTGGCTTTCCACTCCGGACCCAACACCCCGGTCTCCTCCTCGTTGCTCTCTGCCTCATGATCTGCACTGCCGCTCTCTGACTTCACCTTTGCCTCTTCCTCCATCTCTGATGCGGACGGCACACCTGCAACAAAGTCCATGATGATCTCGTACATCCCGACTTTTGTCTCCTTCCCCTGCACCTTGGCCCGAGACTGTGCGGCAGCGTCACTGGTCGAATCACTGAAGAGCTTCATACGGAACTCAGGATTGTTGGTGAGGTATTCGATGGCCTTAGCAATCCAGCTTGGGTTCTTGCCCCAGGGAACGCTGTCACCCTTTGTCCTCTTGGTCTCTTCTACCTCAACCTCGTTGTCGTCTGCTATCGGTTTCACCGCCACCTTCTTTCCCCTCTTAGCCGACTTCTTCGGTTCGGTGCCAGCATTTACATCACTCCCTGCAGATGCGGCTTTCCCCTTTGAGACGGTCGAGGCACCATCCTTCTTCTTCTTGGAAGTTCCAGAGGACATGGAGGATGCAGAACGGAGGGGTAGGGATAGGAGATTTGCCAGTCGTAATGTGATACAGAATTACATAAGTTATACAAAAAAGGCTCGTAAAAATGGACATGATAAAAAGCTCTCAGTGCGTAAAAGGGGTCGAGGTCGTTTATGCAATGGTTGCAAAAAAGGCCATCTTTTTATGGCACTCGCTTTTTGATGGCATGATAAAAGGATCATAAAAAGGATCATAAAAATGTCATAAAAAGGCTTCGTGAAACACCCTATTGAAGCTTTGCTCCAGCACTTGCCGACCGACTTTGTGGTCGGTTTCCTGTACGACATCGCCTGCCAGTTGCAACGGTCAGCAGTAAAGTTCGACTTCCTTCCCCCCGTGTACATGGAGAGATTAGAGTGGGCAGTGTCTGTCCTGCACTCGTACGGGCATGGCGCTGCTTGCCAAGCAGTTTATCATCCGAGACGGCGCACTCATTTCGGGTTTTCTGATGGAGAGTCGCTGGAACGCTTCTGGCACTCTCTTAGCCATTTGGTATCGTTTCTTCGTGTTTGCGGGGTATGCGCTCTAGATAATGTCATTATCAGACCCATGCTAACACCCCTACCTCTAGTATCACAAGCGCTGCTATACGCTCGATGCACAAGTGATCCATCTTCACAAAGGAAACCTCTCACGATTAGGAACCTGGTTAGCACGGCGCTACGAAGATTGTTGCTCACATCAATGACACGCTGATACTGCCCTGAGTCAATGTCCATATGAAGAACTGGTCCTTCGGGCAGAGCACGCCAAGCAGGTTGCGGCAATGTCCAAGCCACAACCGCGTCAGCCACAAGTTCCCTCCATTCAGCGCTAGCTAATTCGTTTCCAACATTACAGGTCAATCAAAGAATGCAGGCAAACTCGCCGTCCAAGACGTGCTGCGGAAGACGCTTCTCATGGACAAACTGAAGGCGCAGATGTCTCAGTGGAATGACACCATCTTCAAAGAAGACGCGGATCCTCTTTACGTCCACTTTGCCGAGCAAGAGTACGCTAAAGCACATGAGAAGCTGAGCAAGTTGGCGGAATCAGTGCGCAAGCAGAAGGCAACGATGGGAGTGGAAGACAAGGCCGATCTGTCTAAGATGGTGCAGAGCAAGTACATCAAGGTGCGGATGAATGCTGCCGCCGCCAAGACAAAGTGATGCAGCCGTTTGAGGCAGAGAAAGTTTGAGCTTGATCGAGTCGAGCGTCACTTCCACCGGAACAAAGCAGGCATGGTGTTTCTTTTCTTTCTGCCGATAGCAAGTGCTGACTAACCTGAAACTTCTCAAGACGCGAAACTGACAAGTCACATCGAGGACGCAGTCAAACGCCGCGACCGAAGTATCAAAGATCTGTGCAAACTCTACAACAACTTGTGCGAACAACTGCAGGAGCTCATCGATCTCCACCGTGCCCCACGGAACGCGGTGGCACCTGGACCAATCAATGAGAAGGACATCTGGGGGCTGGATGTTGATGCTGATGTCTGGCTGGACATTGGTTTGACGGACATCAACGAGGAGGTTGACCCGCCGTTGTGGATGAGCAGCGATTCTGTCCGCAAGGGCATTCAGGCTCTACTCGAACGGGACCGATGTGACGAGGAAGAGCCACGTCTACATCACGAGTGTCGGGCGCTGCGCTGGTGGATGGCAGAGGAGTGGGACGTTGTTGGGCGGGCCCTGCAACTGGCAGGCAAGGCTAGTACGTGCATTCAGCCAACGGATGAACAATCATAGCTGACGTCCAGTGTAGATGAAGAGGCAGTTGTCTTCCAGCTCAAGCTTTGCCAGTCAGAATTGACGAAACTGACCGCAGCATGGAAGAAGCCGCTGCGACAAATCCCGTACCCAACCGAGGGCCTCCCCCCTTGGGGTCCTTCAGACAGGGATGTACTACAGATTCGCATCGAAGATGTATCTGCCCGTACGAGAGATGGTGCCCCAAGCTGGGTGAACAACGAGTGGAAGGATACCAATGGGGATGAGGACTCCGGTAGTGAGACTGAGTCCAACGGCGAGTCTCTGCCTTACGATGAGCTGGAGGCCTTCGAGCGTGGCGGCATCGTCTGGGATGGGGAACTACTATCATAGCGTAGCGTCGACACCTTCACATCCACTTCGGCCTCGGTCAATTTCATTTTGTACCTGAGCACATGGCATCCCCCGATACGCACAGCTGGTCGTCTGGTACTAAACGTGTGGTCATGATCAATCACGCCTCTGCTGGGTAATCCAACTAAGCACTCGGAAATAGATCTGCGGGTGCGTTGTCACATGTTTTGATTATCGCCGATAGTACTTCAGTCCTCACTCTTCTTACAGGGGCCAAAACCGTATCGCGCTTTTATCCCCATCCTCTTCCTCATACGTGGCAAAAACACTGCGTCTACTATGCCGCCGTTCCGGACAACCGCTGTCTCGTTGTCTGCCCGTGCCAGTCCCATGCGCACCGACCGACACCAACCTCCTCCCATCGCCAAGCCTACAGAAGGTGTACGTGTCCACGTTCACCTTCTGACCGGTAGTCGGGACCGCAAGGAGATCCTGGGCTGCGAAGTGCAACAGTTCTCACTCATCACACTTGACGAATATGAGCGCTCGGTACCGGACCAAACCTTTGCAGAATGCGAACAGTGCAAGCTGCTCATGCCTAAATGGTACTGTGCTTATTACACTAAACGTGGGGACAAATTTGTGTCACCGTCCCCCTGTTGCAAAGGGTGCGATGCAATGGAGCGCAATGGACAATACGACAATGATGCAGTCCGTGTGCATGGGTTTTCGCTTGTTTTCCCATTCCAGAGTTGAATACATTCCAGTGTCAGTGCGCGGCCAATGGAGGTATCGATTTGACCAATGCAGATTGCTTGCGGCACAGCGGTACTTGCTTTCAGCTGAAGAAGAACCAGATAACTAACCAGTGCACAACTTATAGTGCGGCCTATGGTTGTGGTGGAAGATGACTTTCCCAATCCTTTCTATTTGCCAACATCGCGCTCAGAATTGCGCTGTGCCATCAGTGAGTGTAGCCTCCTATGGCAAATTGACCTTGATACAGCGGCTCCGCGGGCGTACACTCAGCTGTACATGAGGACCACGCCTACAGAGGACATCACTCGGCGCATTGCTCAGGATCGTGAACTTGACAAGGCCCGCAAGGCCTTCCTGGATCTGGTGAAGTCTGTTGACGACGTCGAGTTGCACCAACTACACCAGGTGCTACAGAAGTTCCAGCGCCTCGTGGAGAAGCTTCCAAGTGAGCATGCCGACTAAGCCCAGCGCGCTGCATTCTGACGTCTGCTATAGAGCCCGACCACTCCATCGGGTTGTTGCCGTTTGGTGATGGGATTGAGAACGTTACTGACGCAGCGGAGCTAGCACCTCCTTGCACTGCTGTTGCCAAGTCGTCTCCCAATGCTGGCTTCCCAGAACTCGTTTAGTAATGATCACAGTCACAACACGTCTGCTTGAATCCATATCGTTCACTTGATCAGTTCACTGAGGACATTATTAACTTCCTACATGCCATGATGTAACTGAATGCTCCCCGTACTGTATCACTGTCTTGTGTTGTTTGCCCTGACACCAGTGACGGGCGCCCACACCAAACTACAGGCGCCCGGATCCCATCACGGGCGCCCACAGCAAACTACGGGCACCCACAACAATTCAAGGGCGCCCACACCTGATCACGGGCGCCCACAGCCAACTACGGGCACCCAGACTTACGACACGGGCGCCCACATCTCTTCACGGGCCCCCACGCACTGGCCGACCAACGAAGGATCAATCGGCACCTCCTTATGCCGTGCCCATAACCGGCAGCGACCCTCTATATGACCCTTGTCACGGTGACCGTGACTGTTCAACTTTGCCTTCAACCACGGACGATGCGGCGCATTGCTTACAGGTCCGTCTTGTACCAAACGCGCTCCACTGCCATTGCTCACATTTGCAGACCCAAACCCCTGACACCCAAGCAGCTTGAAAAGAAACGTACCTGCTGGGTGTTACGCACTCCCTCTCCCCCTCCTCGCATGCAGTGAGTCCGTCCCCCCAGTCCAGAATTTGAGTGCTCTGATGCAATGCCATTCAGGGCCGCGAGTCAACAGCGCGTTTTGCCTGAGGAGAGATACCGAAATACGGTCTGTTTGGCCGCTCGTAGGGCTCGGCGCCGAGTGCGGAGAATCCGCCATGGGTGGGGCGGAGCAATCATCCGATCTGACGACGACGAGGAACCGGAGACGGAGGACAGCGAGGAAAGTGAGAGCGAGAGCGAGCGAGAGCCGGAGGACAAATTTGAGCACCATCTCGCAGAACGTCGTGCCCGAGGTAGGCTTGCCAGGTTCAAAATAAACAAATGGGATTACTTAAACACCTGGAAAAAGCTTGTTCAGTCGAACGGAAGAAGGCGTTTGCAAAAGGTAGGCTTGCCGTATGAACGCGTAGTCTCAATGACAAAATTATTGGATTAAGAAGAGAGAAGAATTGCACAGGAAAAGCTTGAAAAAGCAGAACGTCTGGGCGAAGTCATAGATGTGGACGAGTGGGCGCAGACGCAGCGAGAATCGCGACGCAGGCCGCCGCCCCCTGATGCAGAGATTTTCAGCATCAATGATTGATTGAACGCAAAAAAGCTACATGGATATTCAATTGGCATCGTGTACACACGGGTGATAAGTAGGAAACAACAAATGTATTTTGTGTGCAACGAAGGCAATAGAAATCGACTTTAACTTCCTAAACGGGACGTAAAATGGCCAAAAATTTCTAGCGCTGCGCACGCTAGGACCCCGGGCGGGGTTGGGTCTGCCCGGGCTGCCGCCCACGGGCGCCTGGAACCGTGAACAATGGGCCGCCCACGGATCGCAATTCGTGAAATGAACGCCCGCCGCCCATCCGCCCGCTACCACTCAGGTAGGTTTTGGGCGCCGGAAAAACCTACCTAACTGGTAGGATTTGGGGGGTGACCAAGGTGAGCCCGAGTCCAAAGAGGCTGAGCTGAAGTTGGAGAAGTCGGAAAGAGAAGAGAGGTTGGTGTCCAAGTACTCGACTCTCTTTGGCTCTGTCTGTCTGGTGCAGCGAAGCTTTTGGCAGAGACATAAGCGACGGAGTGTCCAGGCTTTCCAGAAATGGAAGTATGCATCCAGAATAGCCTTCTCGTGCATAGTGCAACACAACGCGTGAGGCATGTGGAGGGCAGAAAAGAAAGAAAGAGAGACTGATTTCATAATGGAGGAAACATAAGCCCACTCAAGAGAGTCAAATCAACAGTAAAGCAGAGTGCATAACATGGTGGTCAAAATAGAAGCAATTCATATACAATTCAGAGACACTCTGATGGTGATTTATGTGTCTAAATCTCATCTAAATCACGACAGAATTGTGTCTGAATCACACTCTGAATCACATCTGAATTGGCATATTTGACTGCCCCTATTATGGATTTGGTGTTCTGTCACCATTGAAGCTCTTGCACTTTCACACATCTGAGAAGCTGATTAGAGGAGTGTGGCATGCTTTGTGGTTGAGTTGATTTCATTGTTGATTTTGTCAGAAGCATCCCCTCAGCATTTCACCGTACACACCACCTTTCCCTCCCATCTCTCCTATTGTCTGTAACTGTCAGCACTTGCCTGACATCAATACTCCAATGTTACAATCCCTCATTCTTGTAAAAGGTCAGGACTTGGGAGCTTACAACACCACAAGCAAACCTTGCCTGTAACCACAACCACCTCACTCACCATGAGTCACTTTCATCATTGATTGTGAGTCACACTACCTCTCAACAACCCCAGGCCTACCAGCAGTCACTCTTTCTGGGGAGCGGGTGTCAAGTGGCTCTTGATATACCTACAAGCACACTGTATTGCTATTCCGTGATGATAGATAGTCATACAACGTGCTGCTACTTTGTGACAACCAGGCAGCACATACCAACTGCCCCTTTTTTGCTTAGTCCTTGATAGACATTTGGAGCTAGGTGCTGGAAAGCTTGTTAGATATGCAGGCAGGGGTCCAAGACAAAAGTGTGTCATGAGCTTGTACATAGCAGTAGGATAAGCTTGGGAACACAGTGTTCAGCGAGTGGACCATGAACAAGAAATAATGTTGAAAAGAGAAGTGAATTTGAAGACTGGAGAATACAACCAAGTAGCTACAGTATTTATACCCAAATCCAGTCTGAGTCATCTCTACAACTAATGAGTCATAAGGCTATGTACCGCATGGAGCACTGGTCATGGGTCATAGTAGAACCTTCCAGAGCATATGTTGTGCAGCTTTGAATCAATAAAGATAATCCTCTGGACCCTAGCCCAGACCGTCAGATGCTGTGATCCATGATAAGATAATCTGTGACAAGATAAAATAAAATTGTTGATGGTAAGATGAAAAAGTGGCCAAACTATGACACAGGCTGAGAGTGTAACTCTTTCCAAGCTGATCAGGGAAACCCAATGGCAGCGTGCTCTGGACAGCAGACACCAAGGACCACAGGCCATGGGAAGGGTTTTGGAAGATGACTACTATGTGCTGAAAGAACAGGCTCTGGAGATCTGGACAGACAATGGGCACTGTTTGGCAGTACAGGATGTGAGTTTATTGGGTATAAAGGTGATTGCTACTCAGGGAATGGATCTAGAATGGGGGGCACTGTGAGACAGATTCAACCCTCGCCATCACCCCTGCCATCACCCCTGCTGTCACCCCTGCTGCAGTGGTGCACTTGCCCCTGCCATCTCTTTGGCTGCATAAATGTAGGGAAAGTGTCAGAAGAGCAGAAAACACCGGGGTACAACCTTTATCCAGGTTCTGATTGGCTAATGAGTTAATGTGTTCTGAGCTGTCACTTTCCATAATATTACATTTTTGGAGATGGCAGGGGTTGCAGTGGGGGTGAGGGTTGTGGCGGGGATGCCAATAGTGGTGGGCAGAGGTTTATGCACCCCTGCAATCAACCCTGCCCAAGCCACCACCAGGATTGAATTCACAATTTTGGGTTTTCAAGCTCAAATGTATAGTTAAAATTGAACCAAGCTATTGAAATCCCAGTGGGATGATTTGGAGCTGCTGTTTTTATTTTATTTGTGAAAAGTCAGGTGATTATCTGCTGACCAACTGGCTACAATATACAATGTATTAGGAGCACAACAGAAACCATGCTCAACAGTGCAAAAAAGAAGTCTCTAAAAAGTCATGTCATAATGCGCCCACTGTCCACCCTGGTGTATAGGAGGGGGTGGTAGTGACGCTGCCAACACCCCTGCCAACCCCCCCAACATTTTTGAAATCTAATGTGTTTCATCACGTGATTTTTTTATCCCGCCATCCCCTGCCCATTTGATGACTCACATGATTGTATTTTTTCTCACACCCATCTGAGGGTACCCCCCCTCCTAGGGGGGTAAAATTGACCCATTTTGACCCCCTAATAGGGGGGTACCCTCCGCACTTTTGGCCATCCTCCGCACCAAAGCTCCGCAAATGGGTGCCAAGCATCCACATCCTGCCCTATAAGCAGCTGCAGATCCCTCTGCAACTTGCCCTAAACAAGCTGCGGATCCATCTGCACCCAGCTGTCCCCGTGATTACTGTGATGCCATCATACAGGTTGTCTGCGGTCTGTATCATGTGACTCTGATCCAGTGAGGAGCCCTCCACATTTCTTGTTCTTCCATTATTTCATTTATAGCCTCTATGCATTGCTCCACTGTAGACTTGAACCTTCTGTAGCAGATGTATGTGCTTCCAAATGATCCCAGCTCCTTCAAGCTCCTCTGTATGCAGCAAACAATGAATGGCAGTTGAACCAATTCAGTGCTTGGGCTGTGCGGATGCTCTGCATTGCAGTGTGGATGCCTCTGCTGCATGCTGTCCTGGGCCAGTTTTGGGCAGGCCCTACTGAGCATGGGCTCTGTGGACTGTTCAACTTGCACAGCATTGCCTGCCATGGTCAGTACATTTATCCAGACTCCTCCTGTGTCCAAAGCAGCTTGAAAGCATGCAGTGTGGATGCCTCTGCTGCATGCTGTTCTGGGCCAGATTGGGGAAGGCCCTGCTTAGCATAAGTCCTTTGGACTGTTCAACTCATACAATATTGCCTGCTATCATCAGTACATACAGCCAGGCTCCTCCTGCATGTGCAGCAGCTAAAAAGTGTGCAATACAGAGGCATCTGCCACCTTCTTTCCAGAATCAGATCATGGATGCATTGAGTGAGAGAGGGAGATCAATGCATCATCTTGTGAGGGAGAGAGCCGAAGAGCAGGGGGTGGCTGTGAGCTCACTCTCTCCTTCCACCCACCTGCCGGCGATCTCATCCTCGACAAATTCCCATTTCTGCGCTCTTATTACACACTCTTTAATGCTTCTATATGACTGACTATCACCCAGAACTCAACACTATCTGCATAAATCTCTGTACACCACGGATTCCATCTCAAGCTCGAATTTGCATGCTATATAAGAGTGTCTCTGGGGTACACCCCAATTCCATCCATGAAGCTGAGTATCTCCCTCTCTTTTCACAGTTACAGCTCGACATATACACTGCTCGTTGACTCGATCCTGGCATTAGAACGACGCCATCTACATCCCCCAGCCTTCAAAACCCTCCCCTTTCTGCCCACTTCGAGCTGCCAAACCCCCCCTGATCTTCCAGACAGTAATCCCAGTCCATTCCTTTGATTTCTGGCCGCCCATTCGCTCCAAAATCCCCTGCCCCATACCCTGCAAGCTGCGAATGCCTCTTCGCTTCAGATGCACGCTTATTCGGGTTTCCCTCCCTCTCTCATTGGGCGCTCAAATCCTGCGATTTAATCGCACCCAGAGCGATATTATCGCATATTTTCGATCTTTGGGGCTCTTTCCGTTGTCTGACGACGCTGCAGGGTTATTTCGCGCTCAGCCCTCATTCTGGACGAGCAACAGTCTCCCCCCTCCAGCCTGCAGACTGGAGCCAGGTTTTTCGCTTGAATTCCAGCGCTTATTCGCTTTTCACTCCCATTCCTATTGGGTGCTCGTTTCCTGCGATTTAATCGCACCCAGTGCGAGATTATGGCATATTTTTGGTCTTTTGGGTTCCTTGCGTTGTCTGACAACGTTGCAGGGGTATTCCACGGCGACTCGTCATTCTGGATTGTGTTTTCCTGGGCCAGGCGCTGCTCGATTCCACATAGCGTCAATATTTATGCATATCGTGCATTTTTCGACCGTGCATAGCCTGCACTTGCGCATATCCTGCACTTGCGCATATTCTGCGCCTTTCCTGTAGTGCATATCATGCATTTTCGACCGTGCATGGCCTGCACTTGCGCATATTGTGCGCTGCGCATATTCTGTGCCCTTCCTGTAGTGCATATCGTGCATTTTCCGACTGTGCATAGCCTGCACTTGCGCATATTGTGCGCTGCGCATATCCTGCGCCTTTCCTTAGTGCATGTTGTGCATTTTCGACCGTGCATGGCCTGCACTTGCGCATATCGTGCGCTGCGCATATTCTGCGTATTTTTGGGCGTGCATATCGTGCATCTTGGGACCGTGCATGGCCTGCACTTGCACATATTGTGCGCTGCGCATATTCTGCGTCCTTTCTGGTGTGCATATCATGCATTTTTCAATCGTGCATAGCCTGCACTGCGCCTATCGTGCGCTGCGCATATCCTGCGCCTTTCCTTAGCGCATGTTGTGCATTTTCGACTGTGCATAGCCTGCACTGCGCATATCGTGTGCTGCGCATATCCTGCAACTTTCCTGCGGTGCATATCGTGCATTTTCGACTGTGCATAGCCTGCACTTGCGCATATCTTGTGCTGCGCAGAGTCTGTGTATTTTTGGGCATGCATATTGTGCACGTCGTGCATGTCGTGCATTTTTGATGGTGCATATTGTGCGCTGCGCATAGTCTGCATATTTTGGGTGTGCATATCGTGCATTTTGAGTGTACATAGGCTGCACATGTGCATATCTTGTGCTGTGCATATTCTGCGTCCTTTCTGGCGTGCATAGCGTGCATTTTTCAACCGTGCATAGCCTGCACATGCGCATATTGTGCACTGCGCATATTCTGCGTCCTTTCTGGCATGCATATTGTGTATTGTGCACTGCGCATATTCTGCATATTTTTGGGCGTGCATATCATGCATTTTTTGACCGTGCATAGCCTGCACTTGCGCATATCGTGCGCTGCGCATATTCTGCGTCCTTTCTGGCGTGCATATTGTGCACTCTTTGATTGTGCATATTCTGCGTATTTCTTGGGCGTGCATATTGTGCATGTTGTACATGTTGTACATTTTCGACTGTGCTTAGCCTGCACTTGCGCATATTCTGTGCTGCAATTTTTCTGTGTCCTTTCTGGCGTGCATATTGTGCACTCTTTGATCGTGCATATTCTGCGTATCTTTGGGTGTGCATATCGTGCATTTTGAGCGTGCATAGCCTGCACATGCACATATTTTGCGCAGCGCATATTCTGCGTCATTTCTAGCGTGCATGTTGTGTATTGTGCACTGCACATATTCTGCGTATTTCTGGGCGTGCATATCGTGCATGTCGTGCATGTTATGCAATTTTCGACTGTGCATAGCCTGTACTTGCGCATATTCTGCGTCTTTTCTACTGGGCAATATCCTGTGTATTTTCAGTGGGCATATTGTGCATTTTTGATGGTGCATGGCCTGCACCTGCGCATATCCTGGTTATTTTCGGCGTGCATATCATGCACTTTTGATGGTGCATAGCTGCGCATGTCCTGCACATTTTCTGGCATGGATATTGTGCATTTTTCGACTATGCATAGCCTGCACTTGCGCATATTCTGCGTATTTTCTACTGGGCATACCGTGCATGTTTGATGGTGCATAGCCTGCACCCGCGCCTGTCATGCACTACGCATATTCTGCGTATTGTGGCATGCATATTATGCATTTTTACACTGCGCATATTTTGCGCCTTTCCTGTGGTGCATATCATGCATTTTTCGACTGTGCATAGCCTGCGCTTGCGCATATTGTGCACTGTGCATATCCTGTGCATTTCCTGCCATGCATATCGTGCATTTTCGACTGCATATTGTGCATTTTTCGACCGTGCATAGCCTGCACCTGCGCATATTGTGCGGTGCGTATATTCTGCGTATGTTTGGGCGTGCATATTGTGCATGTTTCGACCGTGCATAGCCTGCACTTGTGCATATCGTGCATTGTGCATATTCTGTGCCCTTCCTGTGGTGCATATCGTGCATGTTTCGACCGTGCATAGCCTGCACTTGCGCATATCGTGCGCTGTGCATATTCTGCGCATTTTATGGCATGCATATCGTGCATTATTCACTGTGCATAGCCTGCACTTGCGCATATCGTGCATTGTGCATATTCTGTGCCCTTCCTGTGGTTCGTATCGCGCATTTAAGTGTTCATAGCCTGCACTTGTGCATATTGTGCGCTGTGCATATTCTGCGCATTTTATGGCATGCATATTGTGCATTGTTCACTGTGCATAGCCTGCACTTGTGCATATCATGCGCTGTGCATATCCTGCGTATTTCTGCGTGCATATTGTGCTTTTTCGACGGTGTATAGCCTACACCTGCGCATATCCTGCATATTTCTTGTGGTGCATATCGTACTTTTTCAATTGCCTGCACTTGCGCATATTGTGCACTGTTTTTCTCCTGTGCATATCGTGCTTTTTGACAGTGCATAGCCTGCACTAGCGCATATCCCGTGTATTTTCTACTATGCATATTGTGCTTTTTGTCAGTGCCTAGCCTGTGCCTGCGCCTATGCGTCGCCTGCACCCACGCATATCATGCACTGCGCACATCCTGCGCATTTTCTGGCGTGCATAGCCTGCACCCATGCACATCGTGCACCGTGCATAGCCTACACATTTTCCAGCATGCATGTAGTGCATATTTCGACTGCATATTGTCCATATTTGACGGTGCATTGCCTGCACATGCTCATATCATGCACTGGGCGTAGCCTCCACATTTCCGGCTTGCATATTGTGCTTATTTCGACTTTGATTGGCCTACAATTGTGCATATCCTGCATTTTCCTGCAGTGTATGTCATGCATTTTTGACAATACATAGCCTGCATCTGTGCATGTTGTGCGCTGTGCATAGCCTGCAAATTTTTCGGCGTGCATATCATGCATAATTTGCCTGCATATCGTGCATTTTGACAATACATATCCTGCACATGCATATATTGTGTACTGGGCATAGCCTGCACATTTTCCGGCGTGCATAGTGTGCATATTTTACTGACACACAAGTTGTGCTGCTTTCTTTGGGTGAGCCGGCGTTGTTCTGGCTGGGCAGCACATTTTGGGGTCATCCGCACCCCGCCGGCTTTGCGCCCTGGGCTCAGCTCCCACACCCAATCACACTACTGTTGTGCAACACAGTATTTTATTTGATGGAATGTCTGGCCAGCAAAGGCTCAACTGAAGAAGATGGATGCATTGAGTGAGAGAGGGAGATCAATGCATCATCTTGTGAGGGAGAGAGCCGAAGAGCAGGGGGTGGCTGTGAGCTCACTCTCTCCTTCCACCCACCTGCCGGCGATCTCATCCTCGACAAATTCCCATTTCTGCGCTCACCCACCCACCCACAGCCTGTTTGATTTTCGATTTCGGTACAGCAGTAGAGCAGAGTCTGCGGGGTCATCCGCACCCCGCCGGCTTTGCGCCCTGGGCTCAGCTCCCAAACCCAATCACACTACTGTTGTGCAACACAGTATTTTATTTGATGGAATGTCTGGCCAGCAAAGGCTCAACTGAAGAAGAGGGAATTGGGGCAGGTCCTGCTCAGCATGGGTTGTGCAGACTGTTCAACCTGTACACCATTGCCTGCCATGGCCAGTGCATGCACAATGGCCCTTCCTAAATTGTCAGCAGCTGAAAAGTATGCAGTGCAGATGCATCCGCAGCCTGCTTCCCAGGGCATGGATGGTATTTGAACCATCTGCACAAGCATCCACAGCAGCTAAAAACACAGTTGCAGATGCATCTGCACTTTTTTTGAGAGATAAAGCTGCTCAATATGGCCTTGATTGATGTCCTCTGTCTCTGCAGCATGGACCTAAGATGTTTTTTTTGCTACCTGCATAATGCTATGAACGCTAGGAAATTTATAGGTCCTAGGTAGAATTTTATGTTCCTTGCACCATAATTGTTGCTCATACACAGCTTTGATGAGCTCGCTCATCTGTCCCACCAAGGAATCAAAACATATCTGTGACAATCAACCCAAAAACAAAGTCGAAAAGAGAAGTGAATTCAAAGACTGGAGAATACCACCAAGTAGCTACAGTATTTGTACCCAAATCCCGTCTGAGTCATATCTACAAT
Source organism: Mycena citricolor (assembly GCA_963692855.1). Classification (NCBI taxonomy): domain Eukaryota; kingdom Fungi; phylum Basidiomycota; class Agaricomycetes; order Agaricales; family Mycenaceae; genus Mycena; species Mycena citricolor. The sequence goes on from CAVNYO010000403.1 coordinate 1,591,313, forward strand.
TAATGAGTCATAAGGCTATGTACCGCATGGAGCACGGGTCATGGGTTGTAGTAGAACCTTCCGGAGTGTATGTCGCGCAGCCTCAAATCGATAAAGATAACCCCTGGAACCCCAAGCCCGGTCTGTCTGATGCCGTGATCCATGATAAGATAAGTCGTGCCAAGATAAGATAAGATCGTTGAGGATAGGATGAAAAAGTGGTCGAACTATGACAATATCAGAGACAAGCAAGAAGCCAGCAGATACCTAACATAGAAAGAACCTATCTGTACAATAAAAAAAGGGGATTGAACATACACTATAGGCAGACTGGTATGAGACCCTAACAGGGTGGTCAAATGGGTCATTTTTGGTACCTGAGTAGGGTCAAAGACCACATGCTTTGGCAGCAACCACCCTCAATTTGTGAGGATTGAAACTGGGCCCTAATGATCAGTCCTGCCTAGTAGAGGGCCTGCCGGGCTTGGATATTCATGTAGGCATAGCTAGCATCAAGGTTCTAGCCCCCTAGGGGCTCATAGCACACCCTGGGCCTACTGTTGCCCAGATATGGAAAATGGCCCAATCAGGCCAATATTGTCCTGATGCTGGATACAGCAGCTTGGTACTGAGCAGAGGAGCATTTTGAATATGCATGTATACTGAGAACATGCTCTTGTACTGATTGGTTTAGCTGGGGCCCGCTGCAGGTCAAATGCCCAAATTCCCGGGATCATGCCATTAGGGCCTGTGAGCAATCTATGGTAGCTGTGAATGGGTCAGAGGAGCACTGAACATTGATATACACTCCTCTCACCTGTGTTCTGAGTTATTGGTGCATGCTGCGCCTGCTGTTGATCAAACATCATCTGTCAAGATGGATGTCGTGATACACATCTATGACTCCATCATGTGTCATCTAGAGTCATATTGACTCGTCCCAAATAGACACAAACGGCCCCCTGTATCATATATAAGGAGGGCTCTATTGCCCTTTAATACAAGTCTCTTGACTACTCCCGCATAGTGCCCACTCTAAGCTCTCACTCACACAGGTGAGCTGCTAGATGCTCTCCCCAGTGCTCAAAAGGTAATGGGCCCCGAGTTCCAGAAGCCTTCTTGCAAGGTCTTCGAGCTTGCCAAGAAGATGGATGTGACAGTGACCGCAGAACGCTTCCAGACTCCCGACAAGATTGTCAATGAGAAAGGAATGCTCCGTGAGGACGCAATCATGCGTTCTCCATCTCCGGTTGCTTCCGGCTCAAATCACACTCTGGATGGTGGTCCTCCTGCTAAACACAGTCGTATCAAGGAGATCCACAACGTCGAAATGGCTACCGGCCAACAGAACGATCTTGATCTTCTGTTTGTTGATGATTCGTTTGCATGACTTTTGTACCAATCTATTCTGTGTGCACTCCGATTTTGCTGCCTGCTCTAAGTGTAAGGGGAAACATCATGATCATCATGAATTAGGGCCTTTATGGCTTCTCGATTCTGGTGCATTTCTCCATGTGACATCGGAGATTAGTGATCTGGTCAGATATGAGAAACTCTCAGATCCTATTGTTGCTCAGACTGCTGATAAGAACACATGTGTTGCCCTTATTGGTCGAGGAACAGCCTTCATCAATCATTACATCACAAGGCATGGAGAAAAGACTATGGTGACTTCTCAGATATATCCAGTGTACCTAGTGCCAGGATTACATGGTCGTCTCATGTCTTTGGGCTCCTTACTCAAAGGAGGATCTCGCGTTTGTGGAGACGAATCGCGGATCAGCTTACATCGAGGGAAGTCCCCACTCTCGATCATGGAGTTTAGAACTCTAGGGAAGGACATTGCCTTGTACTTCCTGATGTCGAAGCCTAGCACGGCTGAGACAGTGCGATCCATGTCCACTGTTCACAAGGTGGATTATGAGATCATGCACCAGTGATTTGCACATCCGTCGAAAGACGTTTTACGTCAGGCAAAGAAAAATACCAAGGGCTTTCCAGAAGACCTTGTATTTCCCAACGAAACCCGACCGTATAAAGGATGCGCACAAGGGAAAATGCACCAACGTGCCTTCCCGCCTTCTGAAAAACGAGCGGAGAATCCATTTGATTTGATCCACTCAGATCTCAAACAATTTCCCACGGTGTCTTATCACAAGTACCGTTACTTCATGAGCTTCCTCGACGAAGTATGCCTTGCGCAGAAATCCGACGCCAAGCAGGCTATGCGCAATTTCATTGCAATGGTCAAAAACCAGTTCAATGTCACCATCAAAAAGTGGCATATTGACAATGGGGGAGAATTCATGGGGATGGGAATGGAAGAATTTCTTGTGGAACAAGGACTTCTAGTGGAGAAGGGTGCTCCATATGCTCACCAGCAGAATGAGCATGCCAAGCGCTTCAATCGTACAATCATGGATAAGGCAGATGCCATGCGCTTCACTGCCTGTCTTCCTAATTCATATTGGGAATTCGCTATCAAACATGCGCCACGGATCTACAATTTGACACCTATCAGGCATCTAAAATGGAAAACTCCACTTGAAGCTCTTCACAAGGAAAAACCGGATATTTCCGAACTCCGAGTCTTTGGTAGTGCCGCATATGTCTTTATCCCTGATGAGAAGCGCGCCAACAAGTTATCGCCCAAATCGGAGCTGATGACCTACTTGGGCATTCCTCATGGTGTGAAAGGATTTTTATTCATGCGCACAAACAATTCCACGTTCGTCGCCACCAAGGCATTGTTCGATGAGGAGTTGTTCCCCCGCTGTCCTGACAGCAATTGACCACCCCACGTTCCTGTTGGAGAGGGATTTCCAGAACGTGATGACCCAGTGAATCCACAAGATCCACCACAGGTAGACGGAGAAGATTGGCTATATGGAGATAATCCTTTTCCATTCCCCATGCCATCTGATCCGGCTCCACCACCTCCCGTACAAGGAAATGATGATGGTGACAACGGTCATAATCGTCAGGACCCACCGCCAGAGCGTTGGGATGAACCTCAGAGGACTCGTAGAAGTAGGATTCCCCGACCAAGTCGGGAAGCTTCACCAGCTCCCGAGCCTCAAAGGTCTTCATGCCAGCGAAATGTGCCTACACGTCCAGGAAACGTCTATGGGGAAAAGCATGACCCTCCGGACATAGTCCGTGATATTCAGAACAGCAGAGGCTGGAAGCAGTATGTTGGTGAAGATAAGGGTAGCTCCCAATCTCAACCATCGACCGGTGCTGATGCAGGGGTTCCCGGCCCTAGCTCGCAACCAGATTCCTCAACTGTGGGTGCTTCTGATAATCTAAACAAGGATGCACACATGGAAAAGCCATGCCGGGAAGGGGGAGTAGAGCTCATCACGGCGCTGCTGTCAAAAGCGGTTCCAAATGAGAACCTACCTGATACGTCCAAAATTTGCGATTGGACGTTCCGCGATATCAAGCGGTTGCCTTCTGAACAACAGAAAGGTTGGATTGATGCTTGCCGCGACGAGTTAGAGGCACTTCGTCAGCGCAAGGTCTATTCCCTTGTGGACCATCCGAAAGGACGGAAGGTTATCAGATGTCGCTGGGTCTTTGACCAAAAATCTGATGGCCGAAAATGTGCCCGCCTAGTTGCCAAAGGTGTCGACTATGACGAGCTACTCTCTCCTGTTGTCAGGTATGAGACGTTCCGGTTAGTCATGGTGCTTGCAGCGCTAAATGATTGGCATTGGTCTGGACTCGACGTCAGTAAGGCTTTTCTCTACGGAGAGCTTGACGAAGAGGTCTACATGGAACAACCCGAAGGCTTTGTGGCGAGAGGCCAAGAGCGCAAAGTCATGCGCTTGCACAATGCAATCTATGGACTCAAACAAGCTGCTTTAGCATGGTGGAAAGTGCTGACCAAGTCCACGAAAGCCATGGGCTGGATCCGACTAACATCGGATGCCGGCGTGTTCTTCTACAAGGACTCTGATGGCAGCATAGCCGTCAAAATAGTCTATGTAGATGATGCACTGTTCTTCTCCAAGAACAAGAAGCTCTTTGCCCTTCTCAAGGCTGAGTTCAACAAGTGATGGGAATGCCGCAATTCTGAAGATACTCCAGAGTTCTTGCGCGCACGCCTCAGTAGAGTAGAATCTTCGATCAAGATTGATCAGATTCCCTGTCTCGACAAGGTGCTAGAGCGCTTTGGAATGCAGAACGCCAAGTTTGCAGCGACCCCGCTACCGGCTGGATATGTTCCAATGCCAAACAAGGATGAAGTCAATCCTGAGCTCAGGAAGAAATTCCAATCAGTAATTGGATCTCTTCTCTTCATCATGCTGGGCACACGTCCTGACATTGCATTTGCTGTGACCAAATTGTCACAATTTGCCGCCAATCCGTCCCAAGACCACCTCCATAAAGTGCTGTATATCTGCCGCTATTTGGCTGGTACTAGGAATTATTCGCTCATTTTCAATGGTGCGACGGATAGAGGGCTAATTGTATTTAGCGATTCAGACTGGGCTGCTGATCCAATCAAGAGGAGGTCTACCACTGGTTTCTTCACAAAATTGGCAGATGGGATTATTTGCTGGCAGTCTAGACTTCAGCGCACTGTTGCGCAGTCTTCGAGGGAAGCAGAGTACATGGCGATTTCAGATTGTAGTCGTCAGGTGATGTGGCTGAAGAGCGTCCTTTTGGAACTCCAGTTCAAGCTCACCATCCCAGTACCCATGTGCGGTGACAATCAGGGTGCACTCTTCAGTGGCAGCAATGCCTACCGAGACCGCAGGATGAAACACATAGACATCCGCTATCACTACATTCTTGAGCGAGTCGAGGAAGAAGAGGTTGAACTGTTCTTTATTCCGGGCAGTGAGAATCCTGTAGATATGTTCAGCAAGAACCTAGGATGCGTCAAGTCTGAGAAGTTCAGATCTCAACTAGGACTTGAGTTCAACTCGTCCTGAAGGAATGGCCGATGAAGATTTTGCTTTCAAACACTATCCCGTGGTTTTCAGCGTGGGGGAGTGTTGATCAAATATCATCTGTCAAGATGGATGTCGTGATGTACATCTATGACTCAATCACGTGTCATCTAGAGTCATATTGACTCGTCCCAAATAGACACAAACGGCCCCCTGTATCATATATAAGGAGGGCTCTATTGCCCTTTAATACAAGTCTCTTGACTACTCCCGCATAGTGCCCACTCTAAGCTCTCACTCACACAGGTGAGCTGCTAGACGCTCTCCCCAGTGCTCAACAGTATCAAGCACTGTAGAAGCTCATTTCAACATTGAAGAGAGGGTGTAATTCACCTTGAGAGTTTCTATCACACTGCTAATATAAAATCCACTGCACCTGAATAAAATAGATAGAGTGTGATCTTCACATTATTGGTGTTCGGAAAATCTCTTCATGGCTCAATGTAATGGAATAGAATATTGCTTTGGGTTCCTGAAGCAAGAATATCTGCATTACAAGAGTGACTTTCAGTTCCACCCATTACTGAGTTCCTTCCCCTGAAATTGTCATATTTGACTTGTGGCAGGCACTAGAAGAACTGATACCCCATTCCACAATTCTACAGAGCTTTTCATACTATATGATGTATCTCCAACTCATGTAATGCTTTAATACCTATCATACTGGCTATACAACCCTGATTGGGCAAATTTCTACATTTGGTCTGCAGAAGGTACTGGGTGCAGTGATGACTGGAGAAGTCTTCCAGGGAGTTTTAGAATATTCTTAGAGGCCTTCCATGTCATTTCTCACTTCAATACACATCCCATGGGCTATACCGACCCTATCAGGCAAATTTCCATATTTGACCTGCAGGAGGTGCAGCATGCATCAATGACCTGGAACAGGACTCCGGGCAGTTCCTGGTACCATAGGATGTATCCCCAACTGATTTTATGCCCTAATATCTTTTATATGGGCCATGATACCCTGATCAGGCCAATTTTAATATCAGGCCTGCGGAAGGCACTGAGAGCACTGATGACCCAGGCCAGTATTCCACAGAGTTTCTAATACTACAGAATTTACCTACAAGTGATCTAATGCTCTAACATCTATCCCCTGGGGTATATTGGCCCAATGAGGCAAATGCCCATATTTGACCTGCAGCATGTCATAGTTCGACCACTTTTTCATCTTATCATCAACGATCTTATCTTATCTTGGCACGACTTATCTTATCACGGATCACGGCATCAGACAGACCGGGCTTGGGGTTCCAGGGGTTATCTTTATCGATTTGAGGCTGCGCGACATACACTCCGGAAGGTTCTACTACAACCCATGACCCGTGCTCCATGCGGTACATAGCCTTATGACTCATTAATTGTAGATATGACTCAGACGGGATTTGGGTACAAATACTGTAGCTACTTGGTGGTATTCTCCAGTCTTTGAATTCACTTCTCTTTTCGACTTTGTTTTTGGGTTGATTGTCACAGATATGTTTTGATTCCTTGGTGGGACAGATGAGCGAGCTCATCAAAGCTGTGTATGAGCAACAATTATGGTGCAAGGAACATAAAATTCTACCTAGGACCTATAAATTTCCTAGCGTTCATAGCATTATGCAGGTAGCAAAAAAAACATCTTAGGTCCATGCTGCAGAGACAGAGGACATCAATCAAGGCCATATTGAGCAGCTTTATCTCTCAAAAAAAGTGCAGATGCATCTGCAACTGTGTTTTTAGCTGCTGTGGATGCTTGTGCAGATGGTTCAAATACCATCCATGCCCTGGGAAGCAGGCTGCGGATGCATCTGCACTGCATACTTTTCAGCTGCTGACAATTTAGGAAGGGCCATTGTGCATGCACTGGCCATGGCAGGCAATGGTGTACAGGTTGAACAGTCTGCATAACCCATGCTGAGCAGGATGTGACAGAAATGTTCTATTAAATCTGATTACTATACAACACTTACTCAGTACCATGTGTGCAGTTGTATTTGTTTGTAGATGGAACCGATTGTAGTATAAGTAGTTAGAGGTAGGAAAAAGTAGGACAGTCAATTTAGAGCTGATCCCTGTCTCTCTTGGATTGACGACTCAATTCCCCGTGTGACGGAACTCGTTCAAGACGCTTCCGCCACATATTTTTGACAGAACTAGCTAAACAAATCTTTGCTCTGCTCTGGCCCTTACGGATTGATCTCCCGTGCTCGCCAACTCTGACGAAGACTCACCAACCATAACAAACCAACCCCCGTTGATACCATGCAACACCCAACCCAAACCACCCAAACGCTCCCTGACCGAGTCCTCCGTCGCCAAAACTCTCGCGGCGTTGCAATGAACACCGAGGAGCTTACTTCGCGGCCTCCTGGAACAAAGGAGCGCCCCATGACGCCGGAGCGCACCTATGCCCGCGTCGTTTCCCCGGCCCCGGTGATAGGCTGGCTACCAGACGCGCTCTGCACCAGCTCTGTAAGGGCGTATTTTTGCGCTTTTTACAGAGTTTACTCTTGAACCATTCGGTGTATCGTGTCGCGGTTGACAGTGTTGCGCTCAGTAGGACTTAAGGGTCTACTGCCCAGTCGACGACTGTGGATAGTGTCGACGATAGCAAGGCAGTCAGACCACTACTGTGGAACTGGTCTTATGGGTCTACACCAGGCTCAGGGCCATTAGTGACGAACGCTTGGACCGCGACCATTCCCCAAAAAGGGATCTGTCGTTGCGTCGACTTCTCGAAAAGGGTCATTCTCTGCAGATGGGAACTTGGGCTGAAGGGCTGAGCAATGCGCGACGTTCTCAATAATAGAACTACTACTGGACAGGACTTGGCGTTACGAGACTTAAACCATCTTGTCGCGGCAACTCCCGGTTTTGAGTTGGACGTTTCCTCAGATCATGCCACGACGACGACTTGTCACATGTCAGGATCCATTCGATCACGGGACATTGTGGACGCGTCGCGGTGACACTTCCAAGTGTCACGGCGAGTCGCGTCCATACCCAAACACACTAGAAACCGACACGGCTAGATCCGTGAACCGAACCATGTGGGGGACGACTGGTGTGCCTAGGGCCATACGGCTTCTTGGGGCGCCCACGTTGGTCTCACTTGCCAAGACATACCCGTTGGCCAATCCAACACGTCGTATTCCAAAAGTATGACACGGTGGGTTGACCCACATCAAAAGTATCATATGGACAATGGGGCGGGGTCCTGATCACTCAGGACCTGTCCGATCGTTCAACTTTTCAATTACCCTAAAAGGCAACCGATCTTAGATAGCGTAGCTACTATGCAGTTGTACAGGACTTTACTAAGCAGCGTCGTAGACAGTATAAGTAGCACGTCGTCTCTTTGTATTAGGAAGCTTTCCCCCGGGGACTGTGAATCACTCTCATTTCAGATTGTTTTGTACAATTTGCGTGCCGCGTGATTCCACCCTAAGAAGTTCTGCTACCCCTGCCCGGTCGCGACGAGTTGCTCCCTGAGCACTTGTAGCTACTGTGATTTGAGTTTTGAGTTTTGAGATATCAGAAAGTCGGATTCGCCGCATCTGGTATTGTCGCGGCATTTAGTGTCATCGCCTTAGGGCTTTGTTGAGATCGTTCCACACCTCTAGCTTGGCAGTGCGTCGACTAGTTGTGCTCGGGTTGTTTTGGTCAGTTGGCAGTGCGTCGACTTGAGAACTTTGGTTCCACACTTCTTGCTTGGCAGTGCGTCGACAAGTTGTGCTCGGGTTTTTGGACATTGGATATTGGCTGTTAGTTGGCAGTGCGTCGACGCGGCATTTTGGTTTACTAGTTGGCAGTGCGTCGACTCAGTACTTTTGGTTGTGTCAGTTGGCAGCGCGTCGACTCGACATTTTGGTTTACTAGTTGGCAGTGCGTCGACTCAGTATATTGGTTGTATCGGTTGGCAGTGCGTCGACTTGATATTTGGGCTTTGCGTCGCCATCTAGACGCTGTCGCTACAAGGGATCTTAATACTTCGTATTAAGCTCTGACTTGTTATATCGTTGGTTGTGGATTGTATTAGTATTGGTTGTGCTCGTATAGAAGATATTGGTTGAGATACCATTGTTTGCTATATATATATCCTTGTCGTCGACTCCGTCTCCGCGACTATTGGACCTGCGTCTATTGAGAGTTGTGATACTGGTGCTCTGTCCACCCCGAAGCCCTCGCATCTTTCACACACTGAGAAGCTGATTACGAGGAGTGTGAACGTGTTTATATTTGGGTTTACTTTCATAGTAGATTCACTTGTGAGCACGCCCTCAGCATTTCACCGGCCACCCTTCCTAAGCCCGCTGACGCGTCCATGACCGTTGGCAGAGACATCGCCAGTACCCCTAACCAGGGGGAACAGCCAGCCCGTGTATACACGGAGAAACTCCCCCAGGGGATGGACACCCGTACCCACCTCCAAGTGGAGGCCGTGGAGGACAAGGATGGGCCGTGGACGGTGGCAACCGGACAAACGACTCGTACCCATTGGGAGTCGATTAGTAGCCGTAAATTGAGCCCTGCTGATAGGGTCAGCGTGGAAGTAGACCAGGTGCGTGGACAAATAGAGGACATAACCTCCATTGTGGACAAAGCTGCAGCTTCAATGTCGCCTGAGGTGCTACGGCTCATAGCTGACAGATATGCCAGCTTGGCCAGCGCTTTGGAACAAAGGACCCCAGCCCTGAGACCGGAATCCCCGACTGACACTACTCCTGAGTCTAAGGATGAGTCAGAAGCGATCGGTGGAGCAGCGGAAAAATCGGACGCCAAACCGGGGCCCGATGACAGCCCCGAGAGCGAGCCAGAGGGCTCGGATGGACACCCCTACCACCTGGGAGAAGCTGAGTGGTCGGAGGAGACTCAGGAACCGGAAAATCCGTTGGCCGGTCCCTCCCAAGATAAGGGAAAGGGCCCTGACCCCGGCAACTGGGGCGGAATAAACATATCCGAAAGCGAGCTGGAATATCAGAGAGATGCCTGGAAAGCATTCAAATTAGCCTGTGAGGAGCAGGACGAAGGGAAGCACAGACAAAGCCCGGTGGTGACTTCGGTCGTGAGAGGACACCCACCGGGTGGTAGTGCCCCTTGCCCAGGGATACAACTTCTGTGAAGGGCGAGGAGATGGGAGCGGTCGCCAGAGACCAAGGCCTGTTCATGCGCGAATTCAAGCGAATGAGGGAAAGGCTGGCTGAGCTGGAAGAACGAGAGAGCCTGAGGAGGGCATCTCGACCAGCAGAAAGCTCGCGTCGGGCCAGCGCCAAAATATCCACTCTCCTTTGCCCGAAGATCGTTAAAAAGCGGTCGCCCTCGAAGACAAAGCCCAATGGCTTTGTAATGAGCGTGCTGCGAGGAGTAAGTCTTCAGCCATCTGATGATAGCGGGTCCAGCCCTGACCCTTCCTCTGGAGACTCAGACTCGGAGGGAGGACCCACCGATAGTTCATCTGGTGAATCAGGATCAGAATACGGGTCTTCGGATTCGAGCTCGGATTCAGAGAGCTCTGACTCTGACTCTAGCGGCCCTCGCTCCAAGAAGAAGCCATCCAAGACGAAAAAGAAGTCGAGCAAGCAAGCCGGGGGAAAGATGTTGGTTAAGCCTAACCCCCCTGCTTGCTACGATGGATCTGAGAACGCCGACCTGTATACCCAGTTCGTGGATGAGTCGAATAGATACTGTGGATTGGGGAACGTACCAAAGGCCCATTGAGTGCCAATAGTCGGATCGTTTCTGGACGGCGACGCCAAAGACTTCTATAATCGACGAATTCGTGGTCAGGAACACAAATGGACGCTTAAGAAGATGCTGTGACGGTTACTGAAGTATTGTTCCTCGCTGGACTACCGCCAGAAGCAGCGTAAGAGGCTGAATTGTTGTCACCAGAACGAGAAGTCAGTAAATAAACACGTACTGGAACTCGAAAGCATATTACTTGAAATTGGATTGAAGAAAGATCAAGAGCGTGTGGCACTCCTCTGGAACAGCTTCGATGCTGATATCCAGGAGGAGCTCTTCCGATTTGGACTGGATCCTGAGAAGTCGAGGTGGAGACGAGTAGTCAGGAAGACTATCAGAGCCGAGCGATTCCTCAGCCTTGAAAAACGTCGAAAGGGGAAGACAACGGCCGTTGCTGCGACGGGCGTGGGCCCAGGCCAGCCCAGCCAGGATTGAGAAGAGAAGCGGAGAAGGTTCTTCCCGCGGAAACAAGGCGGCGTTATCAAATCAGCTGCCGCCACAGTGGAACCACCTCGGGAAAGCGGGCCAAGAACTGCATCTCGATACCCGTCCACTGTTGCCACGGCCTCCCCCTCTAGCAAGGCCCAGAACACGCCTGACCGACCCTGGGAGCGACGGTTGTCCCCTCAGAAACGAGCTGAGCTGATGGCCCGGGGTGTGTGTTTAAACTGCGAGGAGTTGGGCCATATGGCGCGCAGCTGTCCAAAGCTGACATCAATGAAGTCTAAGGTACAAGGCAAACCACCGGGCTTTGGGGCACATGGTGTGAGCCTGCGCATGGCCTTCCTGGGCAAAACCACGGAAGTGTTCAAGGCCTTGAACGTGGCCAGCGCCTCCTGGTTCGAGGTCCGGGATAACGTGGAGGTTATGGAACAACTGTCGGAGGCGTCAGGTCTTGGCTCAAGCGACTGGGAGGACGCCGCTGGGACTGACTGTGTATCCGAGAATACATCTGGTTGTGAATCGAGCTGCCCAGGAGTCGAGGCCTTGACGGGGGAGCTTGAGGCGTTGTCTCTAGGACCAGGCCCGAGCGCCGGGTGGAAACCGGACTTAGGTCCCATTGACCGAGCTGTCAGATCGTTGGGAGAAGCATCTGAACCCAGCGAGCTTGTGGGGGACTTGGCAGCGCGGTTTGCCAGCATGGTTCTACAGAGATGTGCACCGTTTCCTGGTGACGATGGCTCCGAGCCAAGGGAAGGCCGCTTCCTAGTATACCGAGTGCAGGGAACAAACTATCACTGTATTCTGGACAGCGGTACGCCATTGAACATTTTAGAAGGTGACGAACTCATACCGTCCGCTTGTCTAGAAGATGCAAGCTTCGAACTGGGATGGCACTGGGCCCAGAAATGCTATCTGGCCCAGGGGATACACCTGGACGCCCCTGATATGCCCTTGCCTGATAGATACTTCTGTGAGTTGGGTGAATCGATCTTAGCCATGGCACTCATCATGCTGCAGACGTACGAGTCCGATCAGCCAAATGAGGAAGCGAATGACAAGGACACGTCTCTTTTTGAAGGGCGTGAAGGTATGGCAGGCATGATAGCCATCCGGCGGAGAGGAGGTCCGGAGTATGCATTGATAGCACAAAACACTTTGAAAGACTGTAGGTTTCATCTACGTGACTGGTACATGCGAAATCTGGGAAATTGGCTGGCCGAAGGCAACATATTTCATGAGGATGCTCCAGGTGACCTTCCTGCTTTGATTGAGGAAAGCGAATCGGAAGACGAGGCAGAGGAGGCTGACCAGGAGTCAGACGGCGTCTGGGACAATGTGGCTCAGGAGATGGGCTGTGTCCTTGAATCTTGCCCTGACAAGCACCATCAGTCAGCAGAGGCCTCAAATCGGAAGGCACCATCGCACGCACCAGAGTGGGCGAAGGAAGGGACAATTACACCCAGTCCGAAGCCGCTCCGCTCTTGCAAGATTGGCGATCTGTTGGTAGAAGGTATCAGAAGCATGCTGGAGCTCAGTCAGCCATATCCCGGGGATGAAGACATCGACCAAGACTCACCACTCTGGAAGGGGAAACGGTTCCACGTGCGGCAGGCTTGGTGCAATGATGAGTACACTGTGGAGGACAACCTCAGTAGGGTGTCACTGAACCTGCCCAAATACCTTCTCCTGAATCCCCGTTTCGAGTTGGCGGCGTGGTACGTGGCTCAACTGAGTGAGCGACTGGGTATCCCGAAATGAGAGATTAGATCAATTCATTGGGTAGCGGTGGGAGACCTACTGGGAGTACAACTAGGCTTCTACCTGGACGACATGGCCGCTCAATACCCCACTGCGTGCTGCAAGTACAGAGGCGTAGAGCCCGGGTACTGGAGCAACGATTGGAAAGGGCAGGTCATGCCCTTTATGTACTTCATTGAAGAGTGCCACGAGGACGATCGCAGGGTGGAAGTTGGGGTATTCCGAGAACAATTACTCAACCCAAAAGTAGACCTAGTGAATTGGTTAGAAAGGTCGTGAGAGAAGTGTATGCTGCGCAAGAACGCGGCGTCGGCTGTAACCAAGATACCGCAGGACCGGTGGTGGCTTACCTATGGGAAGGCAACCAAGGCGACAGCGCTAGCCTGCCACGGCGCCCAGGTCCCAGCCGACAGGCTGGCCGGGCTGTCAAGGACCGCCTCTTCACCGCGTATGAAGGAGACAGTTGTGGCGAAGCCGTTAGTTGTGGTGGTGCAGGTGAACGGCCAACCGCTCTGCGCCTTGGTGGACTCAGGGTCCCTGGGAGATTTGATGTCCACAACGGTGGCGGACCAGTTGCGCGTGCCATTGAAGAACCTGGCGGAGCCGCTGACCCTGCAGCTAGCAGTGCAGGGGTCTCGATCGAAGATAAATCACACAATGCGCATCAACTTGAAGTATCAAGATATAGACGGGCCTCGCACCTTTTTCGTGGCCAACATCAGTGGCTACGACTTGATCCTGGGGACAGCTTGGTTGTACCAGCACCAGGTGACAATCGGATTCAATCCCTCCCGAGTTTGTATCGGGAGCCCGGATGCACTGCCGTTGGAGGGCGTGGCCACTGCCCGTTTGGATACCGGGGCTATGGAGGTAGAGGCAGACCACCTGGAGCGCGCGCGCAAAGAATTGAGACAATATGCAAAGGACGTGTGCAAGGTGGCTGCGGAGACCGAGTTACCGCCTCTGCAGAAGATCAACCACACCATTCCGCTTATAGACCCGGGAAAGGTCATGCCCTGGAGGATGTCTCGGTGCCCAGATGCCCTGAGACCCCAATGGGATCAAAAACGCTGGGTTTACCTGAAAACAGGGCGTTGGAAGATCACAAATGCAGGTAATACGGTGCCAATGCTTCTCATACCTAAGGCGAAATTGAACCCTCTGCGGCTTCGCGTTGTGGTGGATCTACGTGAGCTAAACACCAATACCAGGAAAATGGCTTTGCCCTTACCGGATATGGATGGCATACTGAGGCGTGTCGCCAGGTGTGAGTATAGATCTCTCATTGATGGCCAGGATGCCTACGAACAGATCCGCGTGGTCCCGGAACACGTTGAGAGGACAACAATGACCACGCCGGACGGAAACATGGTTAGCCTGGTCCTGCAGCAGGGAGATTGTAACGCACCGGCGATGTACCAGTCTCTAATGAACTACCTTTTCTCCGATTACATAGGCTGCTTCATGGACATATATCTCGATGACATCATTATATATTCCAAATCGCTAGAAGAGCATAAGAAGCATGTGAGGATGGTAATTGACATTTTGAAGCGGGAGAAACTATACCTGGGAGAGAACAAGCTTCAATTCTTGAAGCGTGAGCTTAAAGTCTTGGGCCGCGTGATCACAGACAATGGCATTCGGATGGACGCAGAGAAAGTGGACACTGTTCTAAACTGGAAGACGCCGACAAACCGCGACCTGCTGCGAGGGTTTCTAGGGTCAGTCGGTTACTTGGCGGACAACCTGGCGCACGTGCGAGTACCCATGGGAGTGCTCCACGGCCTCACTGGAGATACGGTTCCCTTCCGTTGGAGTTACACCCATCAGCGCGCTTTCGAGGACATTAAGAGAATTGTGATGAACCTGAGACACCATCACCAAGTTCCGTTAGACTACAGAGCCAAGGCAGATCCAATCTTCTTAGTCACGGATGGATGCGCAACGGGCATGTCCAGAGTAGTCTGTCAGGGCCCAGACTGGAGGAGCGAGAGTGGCGGCCTTTTACTCAGCGAAGCTTAACTCGGCGCAACAGAACTACCCCGTCCACGAAATAGAGATGCTGGCGGGGGTGGAATCAATGCTGCGCCATAGGGACATCCTGCAAGGGTGTCGATTCCACTGAGTCACGGAACACAAAGGGCTGACTCACCTGCTTAGCCAGCCAAACCTATCCGGGCGACAAGCGCGATGGGTAGAGAAGATATCGTGTTTCGACTTTGAGATAATTTATGTGCCGGGGCCGGATAACCTTCTGGCGGACGCATTGTCTCGCATATACTCCAATGAGACACCGGGTACAGTGCGCGCTAGATCAGAATACACATACCACGATATCGTGGACAACAACATACTGGACAGCCACAACGTCTCTATGCCCGTACTCTCAGGGCTGGAAGCTATGGCAGCCTCGTCAGACAGAGTGTTGAGGTTGACGACGTGGGTGGCAGCTGCGGCTGCAAAGAACTTGCGGGACAGGGCACGGGGACCCACAGTGGGCAAGTTGGCAGCGCCCAGGCTATTGAGCAATGAGATTCTCGCCCCGGAGGGCGAGAAGGAGGGCGGGAGTCCACAAGAGAATCAAGGCAAACAACAGGCAACAAACAAGGAGCGGGAGGGCGGGACACAGCCGCACATCAGCCAATTTGCTTCCGTTGATGGATCCGAACAATCTGCTCCCGTTGATGGATCCATACTTAATTATTGGGACAACACCGCAGACCCATTGTTGATCCCAGTGATAGGTCAAGGTAACAATGGACTAGACCTAGTGGGATTCATTTGTGATCGTTTTCATGAGGATAAGTTTTTCAAGGCCATCGTCGAGCGACCAAAGGAGTACAAGAACTTTGAATTAAAAGAGGGCCTGATCTACATGAAGGATAGAGAACATGTGGTGCTCTGCATCCCGTACCTTGAGTATAACGGCCGATCCATACGAGAAATAGTGATATCCGAAGCACATTCGGTGCTAGCTCACTTGGGCGCACGCAAGACTGTGGACTACCTACGCGAACATGAATGGTGGAAGACACTGGTCAACGACGTAAAAGTCTACTGCGAAACGTGTTCAGTGTGCAAACACAGCAAGCCAAGGAACCACGCACCTTATGGACTGCTCAACCCGCTCTCAACTCCTCACCGACCTTGGGAATCAATTGGGGTCGACTTCGTTGGACCACTACCCAATTCGAAGAATCGCGACAGCGTCTTCAATTTGATTGCTGTGATTGTGTGCCATCTTACGGGAATGGTCCACCTGGTGCCGTGTCGGATGAACTATACAGCCAGGCAATTTGCCGAGCTTATGTTTGAACAGGTGTACAAACACCACAGACTGCCTAACGCTATAGTAAGCAATCGGGATGTATTGTTTACCAGCACGTTTTGGCAACGGCTGAACGAGCTGATTGGAACGGACCTGAAGATGTCCAGCGTCTATCACCCGGAAACGGATGGGGCTACCAAGCGTGCAAACCGAACAGTGACGCAGCTTCTACGCCAGTGCGTGAGCGACAAACAAAAGGACTGGGTGAGCAGATTACCAGCCGTCGAGTTCGCCATGAACATGGCACGATCCGAGACAACGGGGTACTCCCCTTTCTCCTGAATAATGGCTTGATGCCTCGATCCCTTTTGTGGAATTCCGAAAGGACCAGAGAGTTCCTGGGGATTGCGACGTTCCTTGGGCAGCGGCGTCTGGCAATAATGGCGGCCCACAACGCAATCCTGGCAGCCAGGGTCAAACAGACGCAAGCTGCTAATCATAAGAGAATCCCGGCACCGTTTCAACAAAATGACCTGGTGTATCTGAGTACGAAAACATCCATTTCAAAAAGGGGTTAGCCCGGAAGTTGCTCCCTAAATTCATAGGCCCTTACCGGATCTCAAAGGACTTTGGAAACTCCTCATTCCGTGTGGACCTGCCTCCTAACTTGGTTCAGAGGGGCGTTCATAATGTATTCCACGTGTCCCTGCTCCGGATACATGTGCCTAATGACGATCGAAGATTCCCAGGCCACCTGGAGACCCAGCTGAACATCGCGGATGCGGCCACTGACTCCGAGTGGGCGGTGGAGCGAGTAGTCGGGCATGCGGGGAGCCGCCGAAGGGCGCTGTTTGAGGTAAAGTGGAAGTCGGGGGATCTTACGTGGATGCCCTATCAACAAGTCAGCAAGTTGAACGTGTTGCAGGATTACTTTGACACATTGGGCATCTCCGATTTCTCTCAGCTGCTGAAAGGCACCAGGGAGAGTCCGCCGATCAAGTTGCAGGCCGGTAGTGTGTCTCTTGCTGAGTCAGGGGCGACCATGATCGAGAAAAATACAGGTGAAAGGAGGGCGGGTGGACGAAACTCACCTTGCCCCCTGCCCTCAGCTAGCGCAACGCTCATGTCTGCCCCGAACGCGTACGCTGGGAATGTGGTTAATGGACGGACCGCAGCCACGAACCTCTCACCGCGGCTCACCTTGATTTCAACTCCAAGCACGAGGGCACGCTCAGATGGATTACCCCCAGTTTCCTTGTCATTCACCTGAACAAGGGCAACATCGTTCTCACTGCCCATCAGTTCAAGCAATGCTTACTTTGGAACGAGGCGGTCAACAACCCGGACTTTGACGGTACCATTTACGGTCGAGGACCCGTCGGGATCTTGGAGCTGGGGGCGTTGTGCAACCTCTGCGACCAAAAAAGCTGGTCGTTTGCCGCGGTGGGGGAGAAGAGGGAAATTGTATTTGCTGAAGGATACGTCCCCACTGTCCACGACGGCTTGTGTTCCGACAATTATATCACTGGCCGAGTAGCCCCCGGAATGATCACTATCCCTATCACGGAGTACAAAGAAGGCCGCGAGGCTGTCATCGGACGCGACCGTGCGATTTGCAAGGCCAGGGAGCGCCGCCTTGCAGAGAAAAACACTCCCAACTCGACCAAAGACTACGCTACTGGGGTGAACGGCGGAGCCATGGTTGTCAAGCGTCGTCAGCGCATAGAAGAAGCAAAAGCGAACCGTTTGGCCGCAAAGGGAGCGGCGGGGGAGGGGGGTGATGAGGCAATGATGTGAGCTCGTCGCATGCGCCGAGCTGGAGGGCATGTGTGACGGAAATGTTCTATTAAATCTGATTACTATACAACGCTTACTCAGTACCATGTGTGCAGTTGTATTTGTTTGTAGATGGAACCGATTGTAGTATAAGAAGTTAGAGGTAGGAAAAAGTAGGACAGTCAATTTCGAGCTGATCCCTGTCTCTCTTGGATTGACGACTCAATTCCCCGTGTGACGGAACTCGTTCAAGACGCTTCCGCCACACAGGACCTGCCCCAATTCTCTGATCTGATTCTGGAAAGAAGGTGGCAGATGCCTCTGTATTGCACACTTTTTAGCTGCTGCACATGCAGGAGGAGCCTGGCTGTATGTACTGATGATAGCAGGCAATATTGTATGAGTTGAACAGTCCAAAGGACTTATGCTAAGCAGGGCCTTCCCCAATCTGGCCCAGAACAGCATGCAGCAGAGGCATCCACACTGCATGCTTTCAAGCTGCTTTGGACACAGGAGGAGTCTGGATAAATGTACTGACCATGGCAGGCAATGCTGTGCAAGTTGAACAGTCCACAGAGCCCATGCTCAGTAGGGCCTGCCCAAAACTGGCCCAGGACAGCATGCAGCAGAGGCATCCACACTGCAATGCAGAGCATCCGCACAGCCCAAGCACTGAATTGGTTCAACTGCCATTCATTGTTTGCTGCATACAGAGGAGCTTGAAGGAGCTGGGATCATTTGGAAGCACATACATCTGCTACAGAAGGTTCAAGTCTACAGTGGAGCAATGCATAGAGGCTATAAATGAAATAATGGAAGAACAAGAAATGTGGAGGGCTCCTCACTGGATCAGAGTCACATGATACAGACCGCAGACAACCTGTATGATGGCATCACAGTAATCACGGGGACAGCTGGGTGCAGATGGATCCGCAGCTTGTTTAGGGCAAGTTGCAGAGGGATCTGCAGCTGCTTATAGGGCAGGATGTGGATGCTTGGCACCCATTTGCGGAGCTTTGGTGCGGAGGATGGCCAAAAGTGCGGAGGGTACCCCCCTATTAGGGGGTCAAAATGGGTCAATTTTACCCCCCTAGGAGGGGGGGTACCCTCTGCAGCGGATGTTCCTTAGGTGATGGGTACCCAGTAGGTACCCACGGGATCTGTTATGTAATGATGGCGGTGGCATCTGGGGTGCCCACAAACCTCGACATGGGCCCTCACATTGACCCAAACCACTAATAAGGCACAATCAGGGTGTCCAAGGCGTAGCTGACACCTTCTACCTCAAGTGCTCAATCTGGTGGACTTTTGGGTGGGGCTCAGCAGTGCTCTAGAGCAGTGTTTCAAGTTGGGAATACCTGCTTTCTGGATGCCCATCTTATCCGTCGAGCTGACTACTGGCATGTCAGGGGTCGCGACTCAGCACTGATACAAGTCCTGATGGGATTTCACGCGGTCGTATAAAATAGCAATGGAAAGAATGACTAAGTGTCCTACAATACGAGTCTGAGAGTCATATACAAGGAATTCTGGCTCTGTTTTACAAATACAATGTCAATGGGGCGAAACAGTATCTTCAACTGGGTTCCAGCTATTCTTCAAATGGTCCTGATTGCCATCAGTAGGGCTTCCCAAGCGCTTCCCAGGTTGGGTACTCACTTCGCTGAAGTTCGCGCAGCTCTCTTTGCGCGGCTTCGAGTTCTGATCAAGCAAACTCGTCAAATGATCGTTCGGAAATTGCACCAAAATGGAAAGAGGATAATCACAGACCTGCTTGGGACTGTTGTACTTGCAGAACTTGATGACATCAGTCCACAAGAAATTTTATCTCTGTCTTATGACAGGCCTCACCAGCATGGTTCGTTTGTTCGCGGGCCGCATCGGCTTGCTGTTTCATTGACTGGGCCGCTATGCATCATGTGTCAGAGAACGGAACGACGGTGGGTAAAGATGAGGACGGACAGCTTCTCAGTTCCTCGAGGCCGGCCGAGGATCTTTGTTCGGCGGCGGCGAGAGCTGTAACGGCTGAGATGATGTGAGGTTCCAACATCGGAAGACCCACCCGCGACGAGCTCGCGTTCTCGTTTTTGATAGTGATACGACACTATGGGGGGATAAGCATCTGCAGAGATTAGATTGGGTTTCCACTGCGTACTGCTGATTATGTCTTTCTCTCGTTGACGAGCTGCATTTTAATCGAATCGAGGTGAGAACCATCCACGAAACTCGCTATTCGACATCGGCAGACGCACCCTGTGCCAGCTCCCCATTCTTCTCTTTCAGAGCTATCGGATGTGGCTCGGTTTCTAACGTGAAAAGATCACGAAGTATTCTCTTACCGTGTTTAGCATTCATCTCCGCGTCCTGCGCAAAACGCATGCGGTCGAGCGCTGATCATCGTTGTCATTTGGTGTTTCATTGATTCAATATCAAGAACCACCGACCCAAATGAGCTGCTCGGACACGTTCTGATTGCGGCAAGTCTGCGGTACCGATTGAGCGCCGGGGAAGCCAGTCGAATGTCGAATAGCTGAAGCACACGCGCACCTGCATAGATGATCGGATTATCCGGCGAGAGAACGGGAGGTGCCTCAGGCATGCCGCGGGGCAGGCCATAGAAAGGGTGTGGTTGGCTGAGTAGAGCGGTCGAAGAAGAAGGAGAATGAACGAGAGGTCCTCCGAATGAGGCCGTCGAACTAGCACTCGAATTCATTGACGACGGTGGGACGCCCATACTCGCTCGGCGCCGCTTTTTGTCGTGTGCGCTGACTGAGGGTCCGGAGTTGGCGACAGCCGAGAGTGGCGCTGGTGTCCCCGCGCGGTGATGCAAAAGGGGAGAAAGCACGTGCGGGCTTGTGAGTGTCGGGGAGACTGTTGATCTCCGCTGCTGCTCTTGTGTCAGCATCCTTCCCAGCACCTCCGCAGTCATTGAACGGGGGTCCAGGCCTCCCCGCGGGGCGAGCGGCAATCCCATTCGCATCCGACTCGCGGAAATCTCCTCGATCGAAGCCCAATGAACACCGTCGAGATCGACCGAGAGGAAGACGCCGCCGCTCCTGCGCACCCACGGATGACGCGCCTGCATCTGCGGGTCACAGGTAATCCCGCTCCAGCAGCACCAGTCCCCGGCACCCATCCCTTGATTAACATTCCGCTCGCGCCAGTACAACGCATGCCGACTCGGGGAGAGATCGATGTAGACGTCGCCGGGTCGCCCGAAGTCTGACGTCGGCGGCCCGTACGAACGGAACTCGAAGAAGAGGAGAGTTTGCGTTGTCTGACCGGGGCGGAGAGCGTAAGGGTGGTTGGATCGGAGAGCATTGTTCTCCACATTGAAGGTGCGGCGAAAAGACTGCATGAGAGCGAGTGCCCACTCTCGTGGAGGTGCAGGATGGCTTTGAAACCTGGCACGACTGCGCAGACCTGCTCCGGGGTCTACGTCGAAATCCCGCACTTTCCTTCCCCATATTCATACTCTGAGTGTGAGAAGCGCTCGAGGAACTCTGCTTAGAAACCAACTGGGAATCCGCTGCAGATCAGTGTATGATCTTAGGCTGTCCTGTTGATCATATAATCACATCACAAAACAAAATTTGTTAGTTGCTGCGACTCCATAGGATATACCATCTGTGGAACAGCTCGATAGAAAATAGATCAAGAAGATTCAGAGCGGATCCAGACAGAAGCGACTCGAAATTCGCTCACATAAGATCTGGGAGATTTCAGGACCACCCGGCTTGCACGTCAAAATGGCCATGTAAACAACGAGAAATGCACTTTGATCCCCATTGAAGCGCGCAGAAAAATCAGAGGGGTCTAGAGATAGCAAAAGGGAACAAAGCAGCTGGATGTAGAAGGTCGGTCGATGTTCTCACCTTCTGCGTCAAGTGTCAAGATCCGTGATGTCCCGGTCTCATCTGTAAAGCATTGACTGTTCCAAACCATTAGATGATTGATCGCTAAGCAGAAGTGTGAATGAGTCCTAACTAGATTTTTCCGAACATGGACGGGCATTGCACTGGGATCACGCACAGCCCGTTGCCAGTGGATCACAAACAGTCTTTGGATCCGCCTTGCAGCTTCGATCTCTGTTGATTGGGAATCTTCGTCCGATCCAAGCGAGAAACACGGAGATTTATAAGTGCTGGAGAGAGAGAAAGTGATTCACGCTAGGGCAAGCACCAGTGCTCGATATTTCAGTGTCTTGTCTGCCGGAATCAGGGACGACAACAGCCATTAGCAGATAGAGTCGTGCGATAAAGGCGTCCAGTCCCGATCCCTAGTTTGATAGTTTACATATCTCGGGGTATGTAAGTAGACGGGGCGAACTCAAGCCCTAACAACGTTGAATTGAGAACAGCTTTCTTGGATGCGTCAGCGAACAAAGATAGATGTGTATAAAGAGCACTGTGCCATCATGGACATCACCCAGCAAGCATGTGCACGTCATCATTTGATTGGAAACGAGATAGGAAGATGTCCAGTCGTAAGAGGAGGTTGTGCTGTAACTTGAATGATCAGGCGCACTGGCAGGTGGCGGTTTCTCGCAGACAACGGTTAAGCCTCAGCCCGGCCCGAGCAGATGATCGCTGAGGTCATATGACCGGCCACTTCTGCAAGAATCTTACTAGATCGTTTGAATCTTATGTCATGGGTCGCGAACTGGTCTTTCTAGCGATGATTCAAGTGATACCATTTGATTCATATGAGCGTCGGAATTCAGACCGACAATCAAACTGCCATTTCAACTCCCAGGTAAGCCAATCGCTCTTCCCGATGATTCACCTCATTCTCTTTGAAACTCTCATGCTGTCCTTATATTTGCCTCTATCCACAGACGATCCTACCGTTCACCCTCCTGACCAGGTCTATTCGCGATACCCCTAGCCATCCCAACTTTCCGCAGACATCCTCCAGCGCTCTGATTGACGCCCAAGCAACTGAACCATCGTTGTCTACACTCAGTGTTCCCATCCCCGAACCTCAGGCGTTGATGCGTCATACCCGGCCGCTGACCTCGTAGTGCACAGCTCGGTCATTTGTACACATATCCCATCTTCGGGTGATGAAGCATCATGCGGGGCGGTAACGAGCTGGGGTCGGGAGGATAGTTCAGATCAATGTATCGGTCAGACTGGGCTCAGTCCAGGAGATGGCTGGAGCCTGTAGAGCGTATGTCCACGCTCGCTCGATGAGCTAGCTGGTCACTCAGCTGGAATGTCGTGATCTTGCTGAGACCGGCTACGAATAGATCCGCAAATGATGACGAGGGAGAATGCGCAGCGAAAGCCGGTATGGATGACCTCGCTCATTCGCATGGCTGAGAATGCTCCTGGCGATGCCTTGTCGATGCAGATTACCCGACATAGGCGGTGTGCATCGGCCAGCAGTCGAACGCGACATGGTGGCTTCACCTCCCCCTTCGCAAGAAAACTGTGCCCGCGACGTTCGAGAGGAAAGAGAGCGAGTGGACGACGGTGCCAACGGTGCCCACGGTGCCTGGGCTCGCTGGTCAGCTGCAGGAAGGAGGAAGAGAGCCAACAGCTCACGCATAAGACCTATTGAAACACGGTCCGAGACGTGGAAGCCTTGGTTGCACCTACCACACGATGAGTTCTGTCTCGCATGTGACTGGGAGGTACCCCTCTTACCACAGGTGCAATCCGTAGCAGGATCCTGGGAGAAAGCCGTCGTGCGCAAGAGCGACAGGGCGATGCCGAGCACCTGCTCCACAGCATCCATCCATACTCGCTGTGTGACAGTGTGTCGACGGTGAGTCGGCTGCTCCACCTCAGCGGTCTGGAGTAACGCTTTCGAATCGACCCAGTGCATCAGAGGCTGTTTTTCCATCTTCCGAGTGCTCGCACATGATAGGGCAGCGATGATATCGGCTGCATGAAGGTAATGCTAGGCGTTCCAGAGCTGCATATCCGGACCATCTGCTGTTTTGGAGGCCTGGATTCCATTCTCAGTCTAAGGAGCGGCTTCTACGTTGGCAGTGTGCATAAGAATCGTAGGTCTCGGCGCGAGACAGCGATGGCAAGAGATCAGCGGGCGCAGTGGACGTGAGGAAAGCAGTGCGGAGTCCAGTCGGTGGCAGGTTTGGGAAAGCGCGACCGACCAGGTGTCGTAGATGGCGATTGGCCGGCAGCGTGGAGCGGGTTCGAAGGATGTTAGTTTTCAAGGGGAGAGGCGGCTGCAGTCGTGGTGAATGGGGGTATTGGGAGCATGGAGATTGTGTGGGCCATTGAATGAACCAGAACGAGGACGGGGAAGGTCAGGGACCAGGAACGTGTCGAACTCGTCCAAGCAGAGGGGTGCGTGCCATGTTTGGACATGGCTGCGTGGCGGACTTTCAGATCACTGTCAGCTGTCACATAACACGTGGGGTCATGTTCGACTTGTTGCAACGCTGGTCGTCAATGGAAAAGATTTTCTGTTGCTCACAAAAGTTTAAGGTGTAACGGGGTAGGAGTGATGCGGGGAGGGGTCCAAAACCGAATATTGCTCAGGGACCACGTGAGGCCCAATAGGTGAATGAGAAGAGTTCGATCGCGTTGGCCGTTAGAGGCAGAAGAACACGAGTGGAGGTTTTCATGACCGTGATGTGTGTGAAAATCGAGGATGTAACAGAGCCTGCGCAAAGACCACACGTGACAAGGAATAATGTATTTGCGCCTGAACAACACCTCTCTGATAATAATGCGTGACATAGTATAGACAAAATAGCATTAAATAGACATCAGCCTGCGACTCCCTCAGGCGGCGAGAGACGTGATCGACGCCGGCAGCGCATTGTACGTCGGGCACAGCTGGTTCCACTCCGAAGTCGGGATCAGCTCCGACTGCCAGTCGGCCACATCCTCGGCCATCACGACCGCGAACCCGGCTTCCAAGTGCCAGTCGATGTGGCAGTGGAGGAACCACGCTGGTGAGATCAATCAACAATCAGAACGGTCTCGAACGTGTCACACAACGGCACACTCACGTCCGCGGTTGTCCGTGAAGAACCGAATCGTGACGTTGTCGCCCGTGGTTCCGATGTTCACCACGTCGCGGCGGGCTGGGTTGACGTAGTTGTAGGTGCTGCTGCCGGCGGAACGGATGACCTCGAAGGTGTGTCCGTGCAAATGGAACGGGTGCTGTTCGAGGACGGATTGAGTGAGCTCAGAGACCACACGGATAAAGGAGCAAGGACTGACGCCACCACCGATCACACCTCCTGCGAGCGTGATTTCGACAGACGCAAAGTGCGGGAGCGAGTACACCGAGCCGTTGGGCAGCAGCGACTGCGCGGTCTGTGCACCGGACAGGATCTGGAGCAGGACGGGAACCGTGGGGGGAACGAACGCGTCGCCGTTGATCGTGAACTTGAACGTCGTCTGAGAAAGAAAGGATGAGCGACAGACCCTGAGGAGAGACAAGACCGGTCGATGGACGCACGAGATCAAACGCCAGAGCCATGTTGAGCTGCACGTCGGCTCCGCCGCTGAACGCGCCGCCGGAAGTGCCAGGGTTCACAAGCGGGTGCAGGTTCACTTCGTTGACCAGCCCGTTGGTGGACGTGTCTTGGGACGTGGTCGGCTCCGAGGCGTTGGCTCCTTTGTCTGGAAGAAGGAAGGGATGGTCAGGAATCGCAGATAGCTATCTTTTGATAGATCCTAACGCACAGCGGAGGATCGCAGAGTTGATGCCGCCGGTGAAGCCAGTCGGACCGGTGTTCGGGTTGGCGCGGATCCAGTAGTTGTCGACCGCTTGGTCGGCAGTCATGATGAACGAGTACCGTTGGGCTGGAAGAACCAAGTCAGTGGGTGTTTGCCGCGGCGGACGACCGCACGGAGGCTCGCGCTCGCGGCTGCTCACCGGCGTAGATCTGGATCGAGTCGACGCTCAACGGCTCGTGCAGGACACCGTCGGCCTCGATGATGGTCAGGTTCGTGTGGCCGTCGATCTGGAACACGTAGTTGGAGTCGCAGCCGATGTTGACCAGGCGGAACCGGTAGCGCAAGCCTTGGGTGACGTTGATCACGGCCAGCGTCGTGTTCGCGGTGGTCGCCGCGGTACGTCCGAGACCGTTGATGAGCATCGAAGAGGGCGTGCTGCGCAGGTTGAACGCATCAGAGACAGACTGATCGCATCCTTCAGAGCAGCTACCACTCACGCAACACCGGCCACGGTCTCAGCAAAGACGTTGTACCAGTCGGCGAGAGTGATGACGGTCGACTCGTCGTCGACGTCGTACTCGGAGATGTAGGCGTCGGCCGGGTCGTAGATGACCATCGCGCCACGCAGACCGTCGCAGTACTGGGTGGCGAGATGAGAGTGATACCAGAACGTTCTGTTCGATTTTCATTGAGAGCTGCGTTTGCTAGTTCAGAGAATTGCACGTACCCTGATTGCGTGCTGGTAAAGTCGTATGTGAACGAGTTTCCGGGGGAGATCGGGCACTGGTTGATGAACGCAGGTCCGTCCATGAAGTTGGTTCCGTTCTGGAACAGTCCATGCCAGTGCTGCGAAGGAGGGAGGAGAAACGGAAACCAATCAGGGATGCCCAACAAGGCGAGCGTTGGCTGAGGCTCACAATCGACGTCGGCTCGAGCATGCGGTTGTCCTGCTGCTGGTCGACGACCGTCAGCTGGAAGTTGTCGCCGATGTTTCCGGTGACGAGCGTTCCAGGGAACGTGCCTCCGGCCAGGACGGCTGCGCGGGGCAGACCGTCGGGCGAGATCGTTGCGTTGGCCACCACCAGGGAGCCAACTGGCCCAACCGTCGCGGCGGAGACGATCCGCGCTGCCGCAGCGAGAGCAAGGAGGGTGCGGGACGAGGACGAGGAGAACATGAGTGCGATCGGGTCTGTGAGCCAAGGAGATCCTGGTACTACCGGTGCCGTGCTTTCCAGCTGAGTGGCCTGAGTTCATTTATACGCTTTCAGCGGAGAGAGACGATCAATGTTAATCATCCACACGGTTTCCCAATCGGGAAACCCACGCGCACCTTGTCAGTCCGAATTCGGGTTGGGCGCCCGGACGGAGTTGAGTGGCTGGACGACAATGACTAAGAGGCTTGTCGCAGAGACGACCCAGGAACCTGCGAGCTGCCGGAGGGAGGAACATTCTCCCGTAACAGACTTGTGATGCGATTCCAACGCGCCCAGACAGCCCGAAGCTGTTACTGCGCAAACACCTGCGCTTTTTTTTCACCCGTGTATCGCATCAAGAAACCTTCTCTCTTGGCTTCCGAGTCATTCACCCAGACCCGGCTCGAGGTCAAAGCTGCGAGTCGATCCGAGAGGCGAGACGGAGAGAACCCACTAGTGAACATGGATTGGGCTGGTTTCGCCGGCACTGACGCAATAGCAGCGGCTGTCCCATGGCCTGATAGCCGAACCGTGCATCAACAGCGTTCAGCCGGCGATCCAAACTCTCGCCGTCGGACACTCGTCACGCCCTCTCAACATCTCGGATCGGCGATCCGAATCGGAACCGAGAACTCACTTTCGACGGATGAAGACCGGCCTTCAAGCTGGACTCATTCCCAAAGTTGTCCTGGGGTCAGCTCAAAACGCGCCCTGCCCCAGCGTTGACCTCGGATCCGTGTCGTCTCCGCGTCTCCTCTCGTTTGGGTAATCCGTTGAGTCTGCAAGCCGCGGCGGAAACCGTTGAAGTTCTGAGACTTGCACATGCGCTGGATCAGCTTCTGTTGTAGATCCCAGCAATGAGCTGCTTCAGCCGCATCCCCGTCGGTTGCTGGTAGGAACCGCCATTCTCGCTACGCCCGATCTGATTGTTAACAATCGGTCGATCGATCGATCACATGCGGTATGTCAAAACCGATGACGAACTGCGGCTAATACACAGCACAGCCGCTACCCCGTCAAACCCGCTGACTGAACGTAGAACCGGCGGCGGTGTGCGGTGACACGATGGCTGTCAATGATCCACCGTTCTGCTCCGTTGCATCCCAGAATCACTCGTTGATGATGTGCTCGGCGATGTGGGAACATTCCTCAGCTCAGTCTTCACCCGTAGAGTCTCTCAGGAGAAGGAATCTACGTATGGCAAGTTTGCAGTACTTGGAATAATCCAATCGTGAGTACAGAAGCGTTGAGATCTCAAAAGGCTCCTGGCGGACAGACTCGGTGTGTCGATCTGCATCATGCTGGTCCACGTTCGGCGTTGCTGTCCGCGCTCCTGTTGTGCCTGAAGCGAAGGTATTCGTGCTCGTGCCGGTGCGCTTGGTATAGCAAAACTCGGCCCATCCGGACTCAGCGCCAGGCCGAAGAGCTCCGCTTTTCACACACAAGCTACGCAAAAACATATGCAGAACACTGCTCGCTCGCTCAGCAAAATTGCCGCTGTCACTCTTCAGTGGCCCGAGACCGGGCCACTCGTCTCAGTGTATTCGACACCCAGCTTCTCCTCTGCCAGTATCGAGTTCAACATCGCAGCCACGACCAACGATCCGCCTCTCATGGCCCTCGTGTTCTCGGCGATGTGGACTTGGAATCCGAGGAAGGAAATCCGGGACGAGCTGAGCCTTCCCTGCGTGATCGCGTCGGCAAATGGGTGGGTCGAAGCCTGATATCAGCATGGCCTGGTTCAAGAACATCCTAATGTTCGAGTCAACGGACCACATTCATATTACACTGAGCTCATGAAACGACTCGAGCGCTTTCCTCTCGGTTTGGGAGGGTACACTGACTGAAATCTGGCTACATGAAATGCATCACGCACGTTTCTAATGCATTCACCGAGCTTGAATTAATGCAGACCTACATCTCAGCGCCCAGAAAAATGTGGGAGTCAAGGCCGCTTAATATTGGATCATAAGAAGCTGCAAGATCTCGGCAAGACTCCTCTTCGACTATAATGTCAACCCCGCCCAATCAAATCATGTGGCAGACCCATAGTTCATTGTGTATGTTGCACTGCGTTGTGCAGACCGTTGTTCTCGCTTTTCGTGTTCAAGAAGGCCTGTCAACGGGCTTGCGGGCCACGATGCTCAGCTCACCTTCTTGATCTTTCCTTGGTCCGATCCTCCTTCTTCGTGCGTAAGCGATTGCCGCAGTACCTGAAGCTTCTTCCGTAACGTCTCTCAGTAGTCGCACGAGCTAGCGGCCGACGATTCCAGCTGATGTGCGCAGACAGGTGCTTTGTCTTTCCCGGATGGTTTCCCACTCCCCGGAGGTCAGGAAGTTTTGAATTGCCGCCTCTCAAGATCGATAACCGCAAGCCCAGTCTAAGATCAACGATCCTATTTCATTGCCCGACCTCGCAGAGCAGCAGTCCGTCATATTGTCTCATAAATCCCCCAGAATCAAGTCATTCTCCCATCCAGAACGAGCTCGAGCGCTCTCCTCTCGATTTGGGATAGTTCCTCGGGTGATTTCTGGCTACAGGCAGTGCATCACGCACGAGTTTCGAATCCATTCACCCGGCTTGCGCTCCTCTATCAATGCTGGAGTCGGAGTCGGAAACAAGGATGACTTTATCTCAGTGCTCCGGAATCCTTCTCTCGGTCTGCGGGGTTTGCATTAACACGACGCGGATCGGACAAATACTGTCACATGAGAGACACACACGCGCCGAACGAATGCACCCGCTGCTGGGAGTTTGAGCTTTCAACAACGCCGACCAACACACATCGGTCAGGGTCGAACGAGGCAGACAAGGCCGCCTCGTATTAGATTACAGGCTGCGTCAAACTCACGGCAAGACTCCTGTTCGAGCACAACGTCGTCCTCGTGCCATCAAATCACGGTCCAAGTCTATTGTACTTTGCTCCAGTTGCTCCTTGTACTGCGGCCCTTGTTTTCGGGCTTTTGTATTCAAGACGGCTTATAAACAGCCTTGAAGACAACGATGTCCAGCTTCCCTCGACGATCTCACTCTGGACGATTCCTCTTGCTTTGTGCACAGCGGATCGCCGCGATATCTCAAGGCTGCTACATTTCTCCCAGTTTTCGGTCGAGCTGGCGGTCGAAGATCTCAGCTGATACGCGCAGACAGGTGAATTGTCCTCCCAGGATGATTCCCACACTCACCGGAGGCCAGGAGGTCTAGAAGTGGCTGCCACTGGAGATCAATAACCACAAGGCCCAGATCAACAGATCTTTCTTATGAACGCATCAGACTGAAAGGAGATGCTCCCGGAAACGCCATGTCCATGCCCCTTGCGAACTGACGTCTGGCAGGAAAGTGAAGCTCGCCTGAGAACAGGAGAACACAAGGAGGGGGAGCCGAGAGTGTCGTCAGAGTGAACATGGCTGAGGACCATGTAACTCGATCATTATCTTGAGGGCAGCGGCAAAGGGCGCATGTGGCAAGGAAAGTACAAGGACTGGTGAGTTTCGGGAACAAGGGCGGGAGCCAAAAACGTCTCTTGACACGTGAGGTGAGGAAGGCTGAGAAATTGATCACTCCCGGACGCTTGACAGTCTGTTAACCCGCGTCCCAGGGGACGACGGGTGCCAGATCCATAGCCTGACGCCGGTTGATTGGTAGGGTACGACCGTTCTGCGGCACCGTTGGGTGCAGCGACGACGAGCTGGGAGGATTTTACTTTTCACTTCTGCACTCCGCGTGTCAAGCTCTTGGACTCGCGTGGGCGGGAACAAGGGGACATCCCGATAAGGACTGCGTTGGCAATAAAGAAACGTCCAAATGCGGTTATGCGTCAGAAATCAGATTCCGTGGAACCTAACACGTGCTGGGGTCCAGGTGAGGTTCGCTCTGCAGGGCGTCAAGGAGACGACTGTGCTGTGGGTTCCAGAGTATGAGAAGTTGTCGGAGCGTACGAGGAATGTCTTTTACTCTGCTCACAAAGCACAATGCCGCTCTGTACATGCTATGTTTCTGAATGATGTCGCTGATGATGGGCGCTGGTGCCCGGGGTCCCTGCCTTGCGGCCACCCTTTCCCCTTCGCTTCGAGCTTTGGAACATCCGATGCTTCACCTGTCCTTATAAGGGCGAACAATAGAAAAGGATAACGTGCCCCCATTGTTCGCTCGTTTGGGATCCCTCTTCCACCACGCCCCAGTCGATTCTCAATCATCCAGGAGCGCTATGCCTGCCCTTCGCTCAGCTTCTCGCCGGACCAGTGGAGGTTATGGGAGGAGGAGGAGTTCAATCGCGCCGCGTACGTGTCTCGGTTATTCTTTTTGCCGTCTTTCGCGCCCTTCCCATCGCCGTCATCTCCGCCCTCCCGCTCTCTCATCTGCTACTCGGTCCTTCTGTAGGCTAACCACAACATGATAGTCGTCGCCAAACCCGGGACGTACGGTTATGCTGCTCCCACCGCCCCATCTACTATCCTCCCCGACGCGGCCAGTGCTTCGTCTTCATCCTTGACACCCTCCAACCAGGCGACGGTGACCTTCGCGCCCAATGTGACGCCGATTACGTACAACGCCCCGTCCCCCGATGATCCCTCGTGCGACGATCTGCCACGCCCAGGGGACACGGACGTCACTGCCCCGCTGTTCCCGCCGAGCAATCAGCCTGCGCCGGCACCAAGGAGGAAACGGGTTGCACCTGGCAAGAGGCGCAGTCTGGGGTACATTCCTCGCCCACCCAACGCATTCATGCTGTTCCGTGCGAACTTTGTGAGATCGAGGCATATCCCTGGCAGCCTAGAAGCCACGCACAGCAGTCTCAGCAAGATCATCGGTATGAGCGTCCTCGCAGTGTCTGTGATTGACGATGGCTGACCGTTCTCTCTGTCATCAGGCACCGTCTGGCGCTCGCTGTCTCTGCGCGAGAAGGCCACATGGGAGAAGAAGGCGAAGGACGCCAAGGCGGAACACAAGATCATGTACCCCGACTACAAGTTCCGACCCGTCCACGGCAAAGCGCGCGCGCCCATCGGCTCGTACTCCAACAGCGATTACAACGCCGCGCGGACGATCAAGCACGAGATGGAGGAGAAGCGATCGGAGGATATCGCATCGCTGTTGCTGCAGGGGAAGAAAGGCGACGAGCTCACTGACGCGGTGAATGAACTCGATGTGCGCCGACGCGCCGAATACGCGCTGTCCAAGAGCGAGACTGCCACCGACCGGGCGTTCACAGACTCGCCGTCTCCTGGTCCCGAACTTTTGTACAACCCCAACATTCCCGATGGATATGGTACGGATGTGCCGATGTCGATGCCCAAGTATCCGCACCCGCTCAACTTGGATCCTGGCGCTTTTTATCTCTCCCGGGATGTGAGCTCCCCACCGTCTTCGACGTTGACCGCGGGATCTCCGTATCAGATGCCGCTGCCTATGCCCCTGTACCAGCAGCAGCAGCAGCTCGATTCCTCTGATCGTTGGAGACACCGTCGGAGCTCTAGTGTACCGCTGCCGACCGAATGCCACTATGGACCATTTTACGGACACGATGAAGCGACCATGAGCGTCAATTCCAATGCGCTGACGCTTCCTCCCATTCATTTCCCCATCGACCACACCAACGTCGGTTCGTGGATGCTGCCCCCGCCGCCGACCGCTGCGGAAGATTCGTTGTCGGGTGCTGCGATCGGCATCAGCGCGGGTTCACAGCGGATGTCGTTATCGTGGGGTTCGATGGGGTCGACTGGTTACATGCGACCGAGCTTCAGCTTCGGGTTCCGCAACTCGTATTCGTCGACGTGGTATGCTGCTGGTGGAACCGGTTACGCTGCGAACACTTTTGATCCGATCGGCCGCCGGGCAAGCAGTGCGCAGGCGTTCTTCTCCCCGACGTCGTTCAAGTTCAACACTTGCGGCAGCGACGCTGCAGAGTATGAGCAGCAGCTGCCGGAGGAGCTTCCGGATGCGGACACGTCGCTTTTCCACCCGGGTTTCCTGAACACCTTTGGTGGAGCGCCGGTTTCCGAGCTGGCGATGGCGAACTTCGAAGTACAACAGGCGTCCGTGCTGCACGCACCCCAGCCGATGAACCCTGTCTCCCCGCTGAACTCGGTCGAATTCCACCCGCCCGCGCCTCAGTACTCGGAGCCGCCCGCGCCTGAAGTGTACGATGTCCAAGGCCCTGTTGTCATGGAATCTTCGACCCCGACGCCAGTTGCTCAGACCTCATCGCTGTCTCCGCAACTGCAGTACCCAGAGTCTGCTGCTCCTACTCCTGCGCCTGAGCCGGTGCATTACCCCCCGTTCGAGTTTGCGTCTGATTCAGGAGAACTGCATTTCGCTGCGCGGCCGTCGATCGACATCGGAATGTTGATTGCGAAACCGGTCGATATGGCATATGCAGCGAGCTACGCAAACGAGTTCGAGTAGTCGCACGACGATCCATCTGCTCAGATGTCCATGGGTTCTTCCTCCTGCTTGTTTTTATAATCTTGACCCTGATTTCTGGTTTCTGCTCTGCCGTATATCATGTAGCCATAGCCAGCGCCGCTTCCTCAGAGTGGTGCATCCCCCGATTTCCCAAGTACCCACGTCTCTTGTAATGACTGTATACTAATTATTGTGTATTTATAATCCAGTATCAGGTTTCATCAGCTTTATGTGGCTGTGCGCAGGTCCTGATCTGACCTGCGAGTCTATCCACTTGCTACATCGATATCCCTTAGGCCATAGAACTCGACATGAACGATTCTCCCGCCGGCATCAGTGGCGGTTTGACTTTGATCTTGGCGGTTATGTTTGCTATTCAGTTCCGATTTCCGCCTGTAACGTGGGCCGCTTGACTGCGGGATAGTCGATATCTAGTGTCGTAGTTTTCGGAGCCAGTTCCATCATTGAGACCGATGGAAAGCGGAGTAACCAGATCGTGTGACTCTGGACAAAGGGCGCCGGTTGGAGGAGCGTGAATCGCTAGATCCCTCTGTCGTACGAATGCGTATCGTTTGTTCACTACATCAACGGTATCGACATGAAATCTAGTTCTTTGCTGCGGCATCCATGCACGCCTTGACACCTGATTTCCCCCCTCGTTCTGAGCGGCGAGAAGCCATGGTCAGCCAAGATCATGTGAAAGCTTCTGATGCTGCGGACTTCTCTGTTCATGCCAGATGACTGGGGTCAACTGTGGGCCGCTGCATAGCATCCAGTATCGTACCAGACAGGATGAAGGAGTGAATGAGGACGCCCTTCTTTCACACTCTAGCGCCGACGGAGTCTGACAGTCCAAGCAATAGAGACTTGGATGATCATTCGTGACAGTCGACTGATCATGATGAGTTCTTCCAAGATAAGATAGCGTAACGTAGGTCTGTACCCGGCTCGCGCACGGTAACTGAATTCAGTGTCATCGCGGAATGAAACCTTATCTATGCTATGAGAATGGAATCGGAGCAAAAGGGCACTAAACCCTCGCTGTTTCACAAACACCCACTGAAACATTCGTGTATCGCGATCCGACCGAGACCGGAGTCCTACCCACTCGAGACGACATAGCTTCACACCGATTGCGTGAGGGCAGAACCTCCGCCAGTAGATGCTTACGTCGCCGTCACTTACGCAGTGAAACACCGGAGGAACTCCGTTACAAGTCCTGAACCACGCGATGGGACAAGTCTGGCCCGAACTCTCCGCGGTGTGAGCGCTGCTTAGAGTATCATAACAGCGCCGATGCGATATGGTTGCCCTTGAGACTCGCTGTGGCATGTCGTTCAGCGATGAGCCTTGGCCGCGGCAACAAATCCGCCAACCATTGCGCTCAACTTCTTCTGATCCGTCCTGTCTCTCAGTTTCCATCCTAACACGTCCGCGCGCAATGACGAAAATCGTCGAATTGGTGGACGGTGCACATGTCTCTGATCAGCTTCTGTTGTAGATCCCTGTACCGAGCTACTTCAGCGACCTCCGGCCGTATCCGGTTTAGGAACCATGAGGAACGCGATCGTCGGCTTCCCCGGATTCCGTCCGATGGCAATCGTCCGGGAAAGAAGATCTCCGTCGAAAATACCTCGTGGCAGACATCAGATCTGATCGCCTGTCATTTCGATCGGACAGCAGAACTGGCGCTGAGTCAAATATGTTTATTTCCCAGGAGCGACCGGCGTCTTACGGTGACGGAAACTGACAGCGCTGCTGACTGGCCGGTTCCACTGCACTGGGAGAGGCACACTCGAGATCCCATGTGCGAGTTCGACCAGTTCTGGTAGCTCACCCGGTTGAATACTTCCAGGCGATGGCGGATAAAGATTTCGAGGACGTGTGCGATCGACAATGTCTGCGTTGACTGATACCGAGTCGTAATCCAAGAAAAGCTGCGCAAGAGGTGGCAAGCGGCAGCGGGCAAATACGGCAAGGAGTTGTCTGCCATCTCGACGAGGAGATGGAATTCCACCGCATATGCGTTGCTGCTGCTTCGAACAGAAATCTGGTGGGTGATGGAGAACAGATGTGGTCTCGGAAATCGTGAGGCAGAGCCGCAGCAGTCCCAGTCCAACAGTGAAACGGCAGAGTGAACACCCGGCCCGACGGCGGCTGTAAGCTCGGTCCCGAACGCTGTCCAATCCCAATCAAGGCGCAGGTTTGGTAACGTCTGCGACGTTCCGTGCTTTGATGGTCAAATCGCATCACAAGTCTGTTACGGGAGAATGTTCCTCCCTCCGGCAGCTCGCAGGTTCCTGGGTCGTCTCTGCGACAAGCCTCTTAGTCATTGTCGTCCAGCCACTCAACTCCGTCCGGGCGCCCAACCCGAATTCGGACTGACAAGGTGCGCGTGGGTTTCCCGATTGGGAAACCGTGTGGATGATTAACATTGATCGTCTCTCTCCGCTGAAAGCGTATAAATGAACTCAGGCCACTCAGCTGGAAAGCACGGCACCGGTAGTACCAGGATCTCCTTGGCTCACAGACCCGATCGCACTCATGTTCTCCTCGTCCTCGTCCCGCACCCTCCTTGCTCTCGCTGCGGCAGCGCGGATCGTCTCCGCCGCGACGGTTGGGCCAGTTGGCTCCCTGGTGGTGGCCAACGCAACGATCTCGCCCGACGGTCTGCCCCGCGCAGCCGTCCTGGCCGGAGGCACGTTCCCTGGAACGCTCGTCACCGGAAACATCGGCGACAACTTCCAGCTGACGGTCGTCGACCAGCAGCAGGACAACCGCATGCTCGAGCCGACGTCGATTGTGAGCCTCAGCCAACGCTCGCCTTGTTGGGCATCCCTGATTGGTTTCCGTTTCTCCTCCCTCCTTCGCAGCACTGGCATGGACTGTTCCAGAACGGAACCAACTTCATGGACGGACCTGCGTTCATCAACCAGTGCCCGATCTCCCCCGGAAACTCGTTCACATACGACTTTACCAGCACGCAATCAGGGTACGTGCAATTCTCTGAACTAGCAAACGCAGCTCTCAATGAAAATCGAACAGAACGTTCTGGTATCACTCTCATCTCGCCACCCAGTACTGCGACGGTCTGCGTGGCGCGATGGTCATCTACGACCCGGCCGACGCCTACATCTCCGAGTACGACGTCGACGACGAGTCGACCGTCATCACTCTCGCCGACTGGTACAACGTCTTTGCTGAGACCGTGGCCGGTGTTGCGTGAGTGGTAGCTGCTCTGAAGGATGCGATCAGTCTGTCTCTGATGCGTTCAACCTGCGCAGCACGCCCTCTTCGATGCTCATCAACGGTCTCGGACGTACCGCGGCGACCACCGCGAACACGACGCTGGCCGTGATCAACGTCACCCAAGGCTTGCGCTACCGGTTCCGCCTGGTCAACATCGGCTGCGACTCCAACTACGTGTTCCAGATCGACGGCCACACGAACCTGACCATCATCGAGGCCGACGGTGTCCTGCACGAGCCGTTGAGCGTCGACTCGATCCAGATCTACGCCGGTGAGCAGCCGCGAGCGCGAGCCTCCGTGCGGTCGTCCGCCGCGGCAAACACCCACTGACTTGGTTCTTCCAGCCCAACGGTACTCGTTCATCATGACTGCCGACCAAGCGGTCGACAACTACTGGATCCGCGCCAACCCGAACACCGGTCCGACTGGCTTCACCGGCGGCATCAACTCTGCGATCCTCCGCTGTGCGTTAGGATCTATCAAAAGATAGCTATCTGCGATTCCTGACCATCCCTTCCTTCTTCCAGACAAAGGAGCCAACGCCTCGGAGCCGACCACGTCCCAAGACACGTCCACCAACGGGCTGGTCAACGAAGTGAACCTGCACCCGCTTGTGAACCCTGGCACTTCCGGCGGCGCGTTCAGCGGCGGAGCCGACGTGCAGCTCAACATGGCTCTGGCGTTTGATCTCGTGCGTCCATCGACCGGTCTTGTCTCTCCTCAGGGTCTGTCGCTCATCCTTTCTTTCTCAGACGACGTTCAAGTTCACGATCAACGGCGACGCGTTCGTTCCCCCCACGGTTCCCGTCCTGCTCCAGATCCTGTCCGGTGCACAGACCGCGCAGTCGCTGCTGCCCAACGGCTCGGTGTACTCGCTCCCGCACTTTGCGTCTGTCGAAATCACGCTCGCAGGAGGTGTGATCGGTGGTGGCGTCAGTCCTTGCTCCTTTATCCGTGTGGTCTCTGAGCTCACTCAATCCGTCCTCGAACAGCACCCGTTCCATTTGCACGGACACACCTTCGAGGTCATCCGTTCCGCCGGCAGCAGCACCTACAACTACGTCAACCCAGCCCGCCGCGACGTGGTGAACATCGGAACCACGGGCGACAACGTCACGATTCGGTTCTTCACGGACAACCGCGGACGTGAGTGTGCCGTTGTGTGACACGTTCGAGACCGTTCTGATTGTTGATTGATCTCACCAGCGTGGTTCCTCCACTGCCACATCGACTGGCACTTGGAAGCCGGGTTCGCGGTCGTGATGGCCGAGGATGTGGCCGACTGGCAGTCGGAGCTGATCCCGACTTCGGAGTGGAACCAGCTGTGCCCGACGTACAATGCGCTGCCGGCGTCGATCACGTCTCTCGCCGCCTGAGGGAGTCGCAGGCTGATGTCTATTTAATGCTATTTTGTCTATACTATGTCACGCATTATTATCAGAGAGGTGTTGTTCAGGCGCAAATACATTATTCCTTGTCACGTGTGGTCTTTGCGCAGGCTCTCATAGGTCCCCTGCTTGTTGCAGTTGCTAATCCAAGTCTCTTCACACGCTAGATCACAGGGATTCAGATTCGAGGCCATAAGTGTACCTAACATCAGCCACCTGACAGGATAGTTCTCGGTCGTTTATGGGGGCCTGGAAGGCCCTGCTCTCAACATAGACAGTTGACATTGATGGCAAGTGATAGGATCCAAGACCCTAGACTTTATGTATGTACATATTATTACATGAGTAGCTGAGCCCTGTCGGAGATGCGCACAGGACCTGTGAAAATAGCCTCAAATGTTAGCCCCCAGTTGGACAATCTTTGGTCAGGGAAAGTCGATAACCTAAGCCCAAATTGTAGGGGGTTGGCCAAAACTCGACTCTGGACAAGAATAATTAGGTCACAGGATTTGACATATCTGTCCAATGCAATCAGAGGGAGGTGAGTGAATTGTAACGTTTGGAGACCAGTGGACTAGGGTGTAAAATTCATGGGACTCAGCGGCAATCTGTGAATGGTTTTCGAGTGAATTCACATGAACTACTCTCAATATTGTCCGGAAATGGATCAGTGTCTCGATTGAAGTACTGATCAGCGATAAATCATATATTTGGGGTAAATTGGGGTGAGACCAGACCGGACTGGGGTGAATTCTTGTCCAACTCGGTGCCCTGAGCATCGCCAAATCGAGCTGCAACTTTTTGTCCAACACCCAATTAAATAATTTGGGCTTACATTTTCGACCCCTCCCCACCAAAAAATTTCTAAATGTAACTTAGAAGTCACCATGCACATAGGACCACTGAGAAAAGCCTCACAGTTTAGCCCCAAAATTGGCTGGCCCAAAATCTGTCCAACGTTGATTGGTCCTGAGCCCCGAGGTTTGTCCAATCTGTACATGACCTCAAAAAATCCATTTTTTTTTGCTATATAGATGCCTCTGAAATTGAAAAATTTGAGCTCCGGCAACATTTCTGACATTTTTGCACCCTATTTGACCTCCCCCTTTGCTCTAACATGTTTGTCGGGTTGTTGTGCCATGAGTCGTCACTTCCTTTCTGCCCAATCCATATGTTTGCATCAAAGGGTATATCGTCTCTGATAGCAACAAAAGTTGTCATTCAGGGGGCCTGGGACTCGCAGAGGGAGTTTGTGACACTGTTGGCAATGTCAGGGGACACCGCGCTCCTTGGGCACGTGACCATGCACGTGACCCGCTGCGCCCTCTCTGCCGACCCGTGCCTGCTCACCTGTCGATCACCCAGCCTCCTCCTCCTCCTCCGATCCTCACCTCCATCCATGCCGACATCCGCCCTCTCCCTTCTTCCCCTGGCCATCTCCCTCGAATCCCCGCAAGCGGTCTAGCCAAGCCCGATTCCTTGCACCAGGGAGTGCTACTGCCGTACGCACTCCTCCTACTGCCGTACAGGCTTGTACCAGATGCCTTGCGCTCATCCGTACCACCCCTCTTCCTAGTCGGGCATTGGTCCTCGCCTCCGATGCCTCCACTGGCCGGCCCGGCACTGGCCTGGCCACTGGGCTCCTCCAGTGTGGCCTTCCACTGTTGGTGTCTCAGGAGCTGGCCATCACTGGCCCCTCTGAGCCACTCACTATCTTATCTGGGTTTGTCATCATCTACTCATCATCTGCCATTGTTCCATGGCAGTGATCTCCCATCATCATCAGTCACTTGTCACAGCTGACTATATAGTGTGACACCTGGGCACATGGATCCTTGAACCGTTCTCTAAGGATCCCCCTCTGTGCTCAGGTGAGTAGTATACCTCCCTTGTATTTGATAGTCTCTAAGGATCCCCCTCTGTGCTCAGACTCATGTGAGGTTGTTGTGTGCTGTGTGCTCTCTTCCTTCGGGCTGGCAGGAGTTGCCCTTACATCAACTTGGAGTTGTGCCCGATTGTGGTGTTCCTATGCTTTTGTCAGGGGAACCCCTGCTTTGGACTGATCAGCCTGGGATCTAGCATGTGATTGCGCTTGTGCAACCTGTCAGCTGTCACGTGCAGCAGCCCAGACTGCCAGTTGTGCCATTGTTCCTATCGTCTCCATTTCCCATTGTTCTGTCACAACCGTTGTACTTATTGTTCCTATTGTTCTTGTTTGTTGCTGTGTGGTCTATTGTCCCTGTATCACATAAATAGTAGCGCCTGGCAAGGAGAATTCTCAACATGGTTTCTCTTCGATTCTCCCTTGCCAGGTATGCCGGTCTTGTACCTAGCTACCACATTTATTCACCATTGGATTATCCCTTGCCAGAACTCTGAGATCGGGTCTCGAGGTTGCCCTTACAGCTTTACACAACATGCTCAATATGTGACAATCAACCCAGAAACAAAGTCGAAAAGAGAAGTGAATTCGAAGACTGGAGAATACAACCAGGTAGCTACAGTATTTATACCCAAATCCAGTCTGAGTCATATCTACAACTAATGAGTCATAAGACTATGTACCGCATGGAACGCTGGTCATGGGTTGTACTAGAACCTTCCGGAGCATATGTCGCGCAGCCTCGAATCAATAGAGATAACCCCTGGAACCCCTAGCCCGGATCGTCTGATGCCGTGATCCGTGATAAGATAAGTCATGCCAAGATAAGATAAGATCGTCGATGATAAGATGAAAAAGTGGTCGAACTATGACATTACCCCCTCTCTAGGGTCGATGTCCTCATCGACTAGGCCAATGGGCGTGAAGACGTTCTCGTAGGGGTCGAAGAGTTGTCGCTGGGGATATGGGAGGCGCTCATCCCTGGGTTTATAGCGATGAATAAGATAGTCCCAGTGTCCAGCTTCGAGAGTTGGTAGGAGGCGAATGCGTGTGTCTGGGTTGGATGGTTTCCTCTGCCAGTCTCTCAGGACGTCCTTCGCGTGGGTAAGGTGACGTGATGGTTCCCAGGTGTTCTCGCTGTGCGGCCATCCCTTCCATTTGACCAAGTACTGTTTTCCTCGGCCGACTTTTCGTTCTTTCACGATTTCTT
The DNA here is from genome assembly GCA_963692855.1 of Mycena citricolor. Lineage (NCBI taxonomy): Eukaryota > Fungi > Basidiomycota > Agaricomycetes > Agaricales > Mycenaceae > Mycena > Mycena citricolor. The sequence continues at coordinate 1,632,230 of CAVNYO010000403.1, forward strand.
TGACTTCCCACTCCTCTGCTCCTCCGATCATCTTGGCTACGGGTCTCATCTCTCGGCGATGGGGGGGTGGTTCATGATAAGGTGTCAATAGTGACTCGTTGAACACCGGGTGTCTTCGGTCCGTATCCGGCAAATCCAGCTTCCATGCGGCCGCTCCAACCTTCTCCAGTATCTCGTATGGTCCCAATCTCTTGTTGCTCATCTTCTTTGATGGTCTATCCGTCTCGATATTTTCCCCTTCTATGTACACCTTCATCCCAACCTTCAACTCCGGAACTTCTTTTCTTTGTTTATCGTAGTATTTTTTCATTTTTTCTTTTGCTTTTTCCAATGCTGCTTTTGCTTCGTCTTGTATTTCTTTGATTCTTTTTACAAATTCCCCCGCCGACTCGTTCCTTGATTCCATCCTTTGCTCCACTCCCTTCCATGGGTGATATCCGTGATTTGCATAGAACGGCGACATCTTGGTAGACATGTTCATTTTGTCATTGTATGCGAACTCCGCCATTCCCAGCCACTCCGACCAATCCGTCTGATGGTAGTTGACGTAAATGCGGAGATAGTGTTCGATCTCCTGATTCATGCGTTCGGTTTGTCCATCCGTGATCGGGTGATATGCGGTCCCCGGGTTCATTTCCACACCCAACATCCGATTCGTCTCCTTCATGAAGCCCTTGATGTAACGCGAGTCCCTGTCGGTGATGATCTTGCGAGGGATCCCATGGTAGCGGAAGACTTGGTCCCTGGTTAACCGTGCGACTCCTTCACTGCTGATCTCAGTACTAATTGGTTCGACATGGATCATTTTGGTGAAGGTGTCACACCACACATGAATTGCGTCATACCCGTTACTGACCGGCAAGGGTCCAATTTGATCCATCGAGATGATTTCCCACGGTGCGTTTGGAACTGCATGCGGGTGTAGAGTCCCTGTCCTCGCTCTCCTGGTCTTGGTCCGTTGGCACGCCTCGCACGTCTGGATGTATTTCCGAATTTGGTTTCCCATCCTGGGCCACCAGTAGTTTCTTTCCACCATCTCCTGCGTTCGGTTGATCCCAGCATGTCCGACCAACGGGGTGTCGTGGTGTAATCCGATGATCTTGTCCCGTAACTCCTCCTCTCTTGGTACATAGAGCTTCCCATGATACGTGATAAGCCCCTCTTCCTTCTTCCATCCGACGAGTGACTTCTCCAAGGCCGCCTTGACGCTTCCATCAATTGATCGAATGGCCTTGATTTCATCGATTAGCTGCTGATCCTGTCCCTCGAATGTGACTTCTTGGGATCGGAAGAACTCGGGCTTCAGTAGCGTGACGTCCTTGTTGTTGTTCTTGCCCTGATCGTGATCCGCTCGTCGAGACAGGAGATCCGCCTTGCGGTTGAGTGCGCCGGGTCGGTGTCGTAAGGTGAAATCAAACTCCGCCAGCTCCGTGATCCATCGTGCTTGTCGTCGATTGAGCTTCTGCGGCTTTCGGAAGTACTCGAGATTCTGATGATCAGTGAAGATCTCGAATGTTTCCGTGGCTCCCAGGAGCAGCTGCCTCCATTCATCGAGTGATAACATGATCGCGAGCATTTCCTTGTCGTAGATCTTGTAATTTCGCTTGGTTTCGGTCAATGCGTGTGAAATAAATGCGATTGGGCGCCAAATGCCGTCTTGGTTTTGGCTCAAAACTGCTCCTGTTGCCCCTTCCGAAGCATCGGCTTCTAGACGATATTGGCCAGTGTCATTTGGCAGTGCTAGGACCGCATCCTCTGCGATTCTCTTCTTCAACCCATCAAATGCTGCACGCTCATCTGCACCCCATGCCCATCCTGCCTTCCCTGTCAACCGTGTCAATGGTTTGGCAATTTACGCATATCCCCGAACAAAGCGTCGATAGAAGTTGGTGAACCCTAGGAAGGCTTGCACTTGTTTGACGCTCTTTGGTTCTGGCCATTCCATCACGCCCTTGATCTTGACTGGGTCCATCCGCATCGAATTGCGTCCAATAATCACACCCAAATATTCGATTTCCGTGCGTTCGAACTCGCACTTTTCGGGTTTCAGGTACAGCTTGTGTTTTTGGAGCAGTTCGAGTACTCATTTCGTGATCCGCCAATGTTCGTCCAAGTTCTCTGTGAAGATCAGTATATCATCAAGATAGACTACCACGTGGCCCTCATTGATCAGTTCTCGGAGTATGTCATTCATCATGTTTTGGAAGGTTGCCGGGGAGTTTGTGAGACCGAAGAACATGACCAAGGGCTTGTACAGTCCGCGGTTCGTGCGGAACACAGCCTTCCACTTGTCGCCCTCTTTGATCCGTACGTTATTGTATCCCCACCGGATGTCGAGCTTGGTGAAGAACTTTGCACCGCATAGATTATGGACCAGTTCGGAGATCAGCGGCAGCGGGTATCAATTTCGGATTGTCATCTCATTCAGCTTCCAATAATCTTGGACGGGGCTTAGCGAGCCATCCTTCTTTTTGACAAAGAAGAACGCTGATGCCATGGGTGATTTGGAAGGCCTGATCCGTCCGCTGGCCAGGTTCTCTTGTAAGAACTCGTCGAGTTTGATCTGTTCGTTTCGTGATAACGGGTACACCTTGCAGTCCACTGCTTTGGAACCAGGTTTGAGCTCGATTGCATGGTCCCATGCCCGTCGGTCTGGCAGCGAGTCGAACGATTCCTTGGCGAATACTTTGACAAATTCCCGATATTGATCTGGAATTTTCCCCTCGGTCATTCTCTCCTTCTCTTTTTCCGCTTCTTCTGCGAATTTCTGCGCCGGTGTTTCCTTCAACCGTAGATCCACCTCCTTCCCAAAGTCGATCAACAGGATTGACTCTCCCTCTTCCAGATCCGGTGCACCTGCGTCCAGGTCAATTGCATCCATGTCGATCATTGCTTGATGCTCCTCGTGACCCCTCATGTGACACCGCTCTGGGCATCGACTGAACCTCATTGTCTGCTCCTGCCAATCCACCTCGGGGTTGTGTTCCGTCAGCCAATCAAGACCGATGAAGATCCGAGCTTTCCCTAAACACGTCAGAAGGAACGTGCGTGTCTCCACGTGAGGACCAATTCTCATCCTTAGGTCGACGTAATGCGTGATCCGACCGCTGATGTTCTCGGTGTTGTCAGCGTTACAAGCCACAATGGGTTGGGGAAGTTCTTGGATATCCAGCTTCTCTGCCCGCGCGTAGTCGGTATCAATGCAGCAGGTGCTACAGCCACTGTCGAGTAGCGCCTTGACTCCGCGCGTCTTTCCTGAGTCCAGGCCCGTGATCTGTACATACACGTCCATCGAATGTCTCTTCCTTTCGGCCTGGTAGTTGCGCAGTTCCTGCGCCAGTCCGCTGGGTTGCGGGCCCTTCTGTCTCTCGGCTGCCCATTTCCTTTGTACGGCATCCAGCACCCTCGTGTGTTTGGGTGCTTCTGGAACCCTGATTTCGGCAGATTCCTTGGGCGCTTCCTCCTTTTTCAAGGATTGAGCCTCCGGAGCGATGCTCCCCTTTTCGGTCTTTGTTGACGTGGTTCCTTCTCCACGAGCCATAAATACGTAGGAGTCCAAAATTAATTTATCCGCAGCTTTCTGATCCTTTTTACTCTGTAAATACTCTCTATTTAAAGCTATTTTCTTTTGACGTTCCTTTTCCATATCAGCAACAAGAAAATCATGAATATTAGTACGTAGGGAGTCTGAGATTGTGTATGCATGAGGAGAATCGTTCATATCTCTAATCGAAACAAGTATAGAAAAACGTCCATAGTCCGGACGCTCCACCTCCTTGGCTAGAGGAGTGGAGCGCTTCAAAAACCCTTCTCGCGCAGCTTCTCAGCGATCTCCTTGAGGAACTCGTTGTCCTTGTCCCCGTTCTCGATCTCTTCCAGCATCGTGGCCCGATTGAAGAATGTGCGCTTCTTCCTTGGCTCCGGACAGTTCCGCGCAATGTGCCCAGGCTGCTGACAGTTGTAGCAGATGATATTGCGGCCGTGGGCGTGGGTGCGATCAATTTCCATCGGAACTGGTTTGTTGGCAGCGGGTCGGGCCGGGGCGGGTGCAGGTGTCATTGGGGCTGTCTGCGGGCGGAATTGGGGAGGCGGTCGTGGTGCGGATTGCGCATGCGATGCTTTGCGCAGCTGATCGCGTAGAGCGTTCGCCTCGATGTTGACACACCAGTTCTTGAAGGCACCATATGCCTTGGGCAGGGGGACGCCGGTGTTGTAGAGGCGGCTTGCAATTTCGCTGCTGAGTCCGCGCTCCAGGAACTCGATGAGGATATTGTCCTGTTCCCCCTTCTTGTACTCGCCCTTGCTGTCGGTGGAGGTGACCACGTTGTACCCCGCGTCTGCAGCCAGCATTTCGAAGTCGGAGATGTAGTCCGCAAAGGACTGTCTGCCCTGGCGAAGGGCCATGAGTCGGGCGGCAGCGACTTGCTCTGCGTTAGAATCCCCAAAGGCCCTCTGAAGCTCCTCCAAGAAGCTTGTTGCGGTGACTCCCGCCTTTAGTCCTTGGAAGCCCTCGAAATTGTGCTGCTTCCAGTTCATCGCCCATCTTGAGGCGGCGCAGCTTGTGCCGCTCTCATTGCGGAGGTAGGACAGGACAAAGAGGATTTTCGTCTTGTCCAGCAAGAAGTCTGACCGATAGGCACCGATGTAACTGGTGCACGCATCCACAAAGCCCAGGTACTTGGACTTGTCGCCATCGAAGTAGGGGGGATTGGCGGCAAGGGTGATGCGGTGATGTCCTGACATGGTAGGAGCAGGTGCGGTAGGTGGGGGCGAGGGTGGTTGTTCGGAGGGTAACTCGCCAAGATCGGGGAACTCGTCTTCAGGCGGCGGAAGGGCGAGATAGGGGTTGGAGGGTCCGGGTTGGTTTTGATGCGCCAGATCGGGCGACGATGGTATGATGGGGGGAGGGGATGGACTCCCAGATGACGATGGGAATCGGTACGAAATGGTGGATTCGTGTGCTGTACAAGCACTCAAGGAAAGGTTCTTTTGCTAGCAAAAAGATCCCGGGCCTAGCTCTTCACGTGCCCGATGATCCCGAGGTGCGTTTTCCCGAAGGTCTCCGCAGCACTCCTTGTAGCTACCGTAAGGCTTGGGTTGGGCTCAACGTTACCCGTGGCCTGGTGCTGTTTGCTCGATATGAACCTTTCACTGCGATCGCAGCGATCGACTAGATGATTTGGTAAAAGGGTGAGTGGGGTGATAATGGTGAAGAGGATATAGTGGGCGTAGCGGTGCAGGGAGCAGGGTAGAAGGTACGAGGTACGAGGGTATGAGGGGAGTCTTCGAATTATGTGACAATCAACCCAGAAACAAAGTCGAAAAGAGAAGTGAATTCGAAGACTGGAGAATACAACCAGGTAGCTACAGTATTTATACCCAAATCCAGTCTGAGTCATATCTACAACTAATGAGTCATAAGACTATGTACCGCATGGAACGCTGGTCATGGGTTGTACTAGAACCTTCTAGAGTATATGTCATGCAGCCTTTGAATTAATAAAGATAATCCTCTGGACCCCTAGCCCGGACCGTTGTATGTCGTGATTTGTGATAAGATAACCCGTGCCAAGATAAGATAAGATTGTTGATGATAAGATGAAAAAGTGGTCGAACTATGACACAATAGGAGAATACTGGCAAACTGGTGTTTCTTTCTGATTTGCAAGGTCATAGACATGTACCACGCATTACAATCTCACTCATTTGTTTCCAGGATTGCGCAGACTCCAGACTGACCCACAAGTCATGACTGTGACAATCAACTCAAAAATAAAGTTGAAAAGAGTAAGTGAATTTGAAGACTGGAGAATACAACCAAGTAGCTACTGTATTTCTACCCAAATCCAGTCTATGTCATAGCTACAACTAATGATTCATAAGGCTATATGCTGCATGGAGCACTGGTCATGGGTTGTAGTAGAACCTTCTGGAGCATGTGTTGTGCAGCCTTGAATCAATAGAGATATCCCCCTGGGCCCCTAGTCCAGACCGTGTGTTGCTGTGATCTGTGATAAGATAACCCATGGCAAGATAAGATAAGATTGTTGATGACAAGATAAAAAGTGGCTGAACTATGACAATGACCTCACCATCAATTTTGGATCAATCATTGTTAAAAAATGTCTGATTTTCCCAAGGACTCTGAAGTGCAATCTTTTCAGCAGCAGAAACTTGGGAACATTCTTTGAGAAGTTTCCAAAACAATATGTCTGCTCTGGGTACTGCAAGTTCTGTGGGTTGAGTGGTTTCCAGGGCAAGGATTGAGAGACCCGCTGCGGCGGAGTTTGGTCTGTAGTCCAAAGATTAGCATAGGGCGGACGTTGTCTTTGGCCTTCCTCAATTTCATTGTAGCTTGAATCAGAACACTAGTGCTGTACTACAATGCTCCAGACGTTCAAGATATTGGTATACATACTACATGGACCCCAGGAAACATGTACTGATTACGTATCAATCCTGTCTGTTGAAATTACATAGAATTCCTGGGATGCAGCTCAGCTGTCCCGGAATGCTCCAGATCATTAGACAATTGTATATTGTCATATACTGGTCAATAGTAGAATATTCTAGATTACTTACATTACTAGTATATAACTAGGCTGGTATGTAGTCTAAAGGGCATCAGTTTGCCCTCAAGCAATTCAAGTTCAATTCTCATTGCTATTGCAAACCTACACTTCAATTAACTAATCAACCCTTTGACCCATTTTCCCCAACACTGTCCATCACGAATCACTGATATGTGTCTTGGTTATAAGCATGTAGTTTTGAGCCTCCATAGCCCCCCTTACTCACATCTTGGTCACAAGACCATGTCCTGATCTTCCGCACTTGGTGAAAATAGTGTGATCACCTTCAGCATCTAAAACAGCCTGTACTGAATCCCTCATCAAACATGTGTACTTATTGATGTCATCAATCAGCATCTGCTGCCACTCTTCTTTGATGGCAGCTTTCAGAGCTTCGAATGTCATGGGAAGCAGTTGACAAGCTCAGATCCGTTTCTCCAGCTCATGCCAGCATGGTTCAATTGGGGAGACATCCGGGGAGGAGGTAGGATGGGGGAAGAGTGGAATGTGATGCACTTTGGGCCAGTCAATTTTGGAATGTGCCATGTGATAAGAAGCCCTGTCCTGCTGAAACTGAATCTTGATGCATTGACCACGATGCATTTGGAGAGCCTTCATTGTTGCATGCAAATGCGTCTTGAGAACTTGCTTTTGGAGGAGATCAGCTGACATTCCCCCTCCCTCCCCTCCCGGATACTTCAAAATGACAATGGGTCCTTTGAAGTCATGTGCAATGCAAGCCCAGACCATGACCCAAACGGTGGACTGCTTGGACTTGGGGACAAAGCAATCCTCAAATCAAGTGCAGGACTACTATCGAAGACCTAGATCTGCAAACACTTTGATGGAGGCCTGTAACGCGGCAGGTGGATTTTCCCACTGGAAGATCGTAGCGGAATCCGAAATTAGGGAGACGAGTAGTATTAGGAGAATATAATGATTATTATGGCCCAGCCCCGGGACTCGAGTAGCTCGAGTGCGAGGCTCACCAGAGACGTGCCACCAAATGGCAGGCCTCGAGAATTATATAGCCCTAATCCACAACTGATTATACCCGGTCTGCCGGGCCCCGGTCGACTACGGTCGACGTTGCTTTGAGAGGTGGTCGAAGGGACCGATGAAACGAGACGCAGATGGTTTGTTGTAAGAAGAAGATTGTCTGTATTTGTTTGACTGCCATCATGTGATGGCAGTCCGATCGGGTATGCGAGTCTACAGGCTGGTAAAGTAGAATACGCGTAGGTACGAGATTATATACAGTTCAAGATATTGTCGGTCCGTGTCACAAGGCCTCACTAGCTTGCATAACCAACACCAGAAAGAAATGAATTTGAGAATAGCAAAGTTAGAACCTTTGAGACTGCCCTCAGAGACTTTACTGGCTACCTGTGGGCAAAGTGGTTGTCTCGCAACTCAGGATGTATGAACCATGTATTACCAGGAACAATTATAAGGCTGTGAGCTTTTTTCCGCATCGAAACCCAAAATGTTTAAGTCAAGATGAGCAAAGAATTGTTCTGAAGGTACACTTATGGCCTCGAATCTGAATCCCTGTGATCTAGCGTGTGAAGAGACTTGGATTAGCAACTGCAACAAGCAGGGGACCTATGAGAGCCTGCGCAAAGACCACACGTGACAAGGAATAATGTATTTGCGCCTGAACAACACCTCTCTGATAATAATGCGTGACATAGTATAGACAAAATAGCATTAAATAGACATCAGCCTGCGACTCCCTCAGGCGGCGAGAGACGTGATCGACGCCGGCAGCGCATTGTACGTCGGGCACAGCTGGTTCCACTCCGAAGTCGGGATCAGCTCCGACTGCCAGTCGGCCACATCCTCGGCCATCACGACCGCGAACCCGGCTTCCAAGTGCCAGTCGATGTGGCAGTGGAGGAACCACGCTGGTGAGATCAATCAACAATCAGAACGGTCTCGAACGTGTCACACAACGGCACACTCACGTCCGCGGTTGTCCGTGAAGAACCGAATCGTGACGTTGTCGCCCGTGGTTCCGATGTTCACCACGTCGCGGCGGGCTGGGTTGACGTAGTTGTAGGTGCTGCTGCCGGCGGAACGGATGACCTCGAAGGTGTGTCCGTGCAAATGGAACGGGTGCTGTTCGAGGACGGATTGAGTGAGCTCAGAGACCACACGGATAAAGGAGCAAGGACTGACGCCACCACCGATCACACCTCCTGCGAGCGTGATTTCGACAGACGCAAAGTGCGGGAGCGAGTACACCGAGCCGTTGGGCAGCAGCGACTGCGCGGTCTGTGCACCGGACAGGATCTGGAGCAGGACGGGAACCGTGGGGGGAACGAACGCGTCGCCGTTGATCGTGAACTTGAACGTCGTCTGAGAAAGAAAGGATGAGCGACAGACCCTGAGGAGAGACAAGACCGGTCGATGGACGCACGAGATCAAACGCCAGAGCCATGTTGAGCTGCACGTCGGCTCCGCCGCTGAACGCGCCGCCGGAAGTGCCAGGGTTCACAAGCGGGTGCAGGTTCACTTCGTTGACCAGCCCGTTGGTGGACGTGTCTTGGGACGTGGTCGGCTCCGAGGCGTTGGCTCCTTTGTCTGGAAGAAGGAAGGGATGGTCAGGAATCGCAGATAGCTATCTTTTGATAGATCCTAACGCACAGCGGAGGATCGCAGAGTTGATGCCGCCGGTGAAGCCAGTCGGACCGGTGTTCGGGTTGGCGCGGATCCAGTAGTTGTCGACCGCTTGGTCGGCAGTCATGATGAACGAGTACCGTTGGGCTGGAAGAACCAAGTCAGTGGGTGTTTGCCGCGGCGGACGACCGCACGGAGGCTCGCGCTCGCGGCTGCTCACCGGCGTAGATCTGGATCGAGTCGACGCTCAACGGCTCGTGCAGGACACCGTCGGCCTCGATGATGGTCAGGTTCGTGTGGCCGTCGATCTGGAACACGTAGTTGGAGTCGCAGCCGATGTTGACCAGGCGGAACCGGTAGCGCAAGCCTTGGGTGACGTTGATCACGGCCAGCGTCGTGTTCGCGGTGGTCGCCGCGGTACGTCCGAGACCGTTGATGAGCATCGAAGAGGGCGTGCTGCGCAGGTTGAACGCATCAGAGACAGACTGATCGCATCCTTCAGAGCAGCTACCACTCACGCAACACCGGCCACGGTCTCAGCAAAGACGTTGTACCAGTCGGCGAGAGTGATGACGGTCGACTCGTCGTCGACGTCGTACTCGGAGATGTAGGCGTCGGCCGGGTCGTAGATGACCATCGCGCCACGCAGACCGTCGCAGTACTGGGTGGCGAGATGAGAGTGATACCAGAACGTTCTGTTCGATTTTCATTGAGAGCTGCGTTTGCTAGTTCAGAGAATTGCACGTACCCTGATTGCGTGCTGGTAAAGTCGTATGTGAACGAGTTTCCGGGGGAGATCGGGCACTGGTTGATGAACGCAGGTCCGTCCATGAAGTTGGTTCCGTTCTGGAACAGTCCATGCCAGTGCTGCGAAGGAGGGAGGAGAAACGGAAACCAATCAGGGATGCCCAACAAGGCGAGCGTTGGCTGAGGCTCACAATCGACGTCGGCTCGAGCATGCGGTTGTCCTGCTGCTGGTCGACGACCGTCAGCTGGAAGTTGTCGCCGATGTTTCCGGTGACGAGCGTTCCAGGGAACGTGCCTCCGGCCAGGACGGCTGCGCGGGGCAGACCGTCGGGCGAGATCGTTGCGTTGGCCACCACCAGGGAGCCAACTGGCCCAACCGTCGCGGCGGAGACGATCCGCGCTGCCGCAGCGAGAGCAAGGAGGGTGCGGGACGAGGACGAGGAGAACATGAGTGCGATCGGGTCTGTGAGCCAAGGAGATCCTGGTACTACCGGTGCCGTGCTTTCCAGCTGAGTGGCCTGAGTTCATTTATACGCTTTCAGCGGAGAGAGACGATCAATGTTAATCATCCACACGGTTTCCCAATCGGGAAACCCACGCGCACCTTGTCAGTCCGAATTCGGGTTGGGCGCCCGGACGGAGTTGAGTGGCTGGACGACAATGACTAAGAGGCTTGTCGCAGAGACGACCCAGGAACCTGCGAGCTGCCGGAGGGAGGAACATTCTCCCGTAACAGACTTGTGATGCGATTTGACCATCAAAGCACGGAACGTCGCAGACGTTACCAAACCTGCGCCTTGATTGGGATTGGACAGCGTTCGGGACCGAGCTTACAGCCGCCGTCGGGCCGGGTGTTCACTCTGCCGTTTCACTGTTGGACTGGGACTGCTGCGGTTCTGATCTACATATACCTTTTATGTCACATCGCACAAAACTGTTAGAAAAAACAGTCTAGATACGCGGCAGACATGTAAACATCCACCGTTTGAGATTGCAGAGAATCTTAGGCCGCATCTGCCCGCTCATCACTTCTGGGCAGCTTTCCATTCCTTATGAACTTTCTCACTCGATACATCACTACACGATCTCAGCCCGCTCAGGTTTCTCTGCGTCATTTCCACATCGACGTATCCAACCCTGTGAGTGACTCAATCTTTTCAAATTTAGCATTGGCTTCGGCGTCCCTATCTAAGTATGACCAAACCGGTCAGTCAGCAGTCCGTTGAGCTATTTCCTCACCGCAAGACGCCGGCCGCTCCCTGGAGATAGACACATTTGACTCAGCGTCAGTTTGCCCTCCGGTTGAGATTACTGGTGATTCGATCTGATGTCTGCCACGATGTATCTCCGACGGAGATCTTCTCTCCGAATGACTTCCATCGTGCGGAAGCCGGGGAAGCCGAGGATCGCGTTCCTAAAGATTCCTCATCCGGACCGCTCGGTGGCCGCTGAAGTCGCTCGTTACAGGGATCTACAACAGAAGCTGATCAGAGACATGTGCACCGTCCACAAAATCGATAATTTCCGTCGCTGTGGAGGGAGGAAAATGTTCCCGCAACATACTTCTGATGCAATGACAACGACCGGACACGTCCTCAAAGAGGAACCGCAGCAAACGCTCCGTTCCTACGCGGATTGCCTGTCATGATCTTACCATTTCCTCACGAGGAATCATGTGAAAGGAGACACAGGGATAGACAGATTGACTCGAGACCGATTGGGCTAGGCGGAGCCGTTGCCGGTTTTTATTGCGTTACCGCCTGTGATGAAATGGACTGCGGAAGAAGCGCGCGTGAGAATAGCCGCCGTGTGGTCACAAGTCCCAGTTCTGAGATCAAATTGTCTGAGCCTTGAGATTTTCGGTAGAGAAAGACTGCGAATGTATCTGTTAGTTCTCCCCCTCGTTTTTAGTTGGAGCGTGTCAAGAAAGCGTGGATAATCTCGTTTGCTGTCGTCTGCCAAGGCTGATTCAAGGACCCGCAAAGCATTGCGCTCTAGTTTTTAGCTCTCCGTCGTCCATTCCGGCGGATGAGCTCAATAGGACGGAACTTTTTGGGATTGTTGTAGCTGCACATGTGTTGCATCAGCTTCTGCTCTAGAATTTGTTGACTTCGAGCCCGCGTCGCACCCGGATGACGGTCAGAGACAGGGAGAATACTCACGAATCAATATACAAACAAATGTACAAACATTGATGGACCCTATCTTAACAGAATTGTCCCATGAGCAGTTTCAGCAGCTTTCAATTTGATGGCTATCCTGACTGCAAATGTGGCTTAGAGTGCGTTCGGATCACACACTGCGGGGGGACTCATTTTTTTCCGTGGAAAATGCGTGAGAATCTAGAAGTCCGATTTTCACCGTAATGTTTGCAGACAAAAAATATATATTGAAAATAGACGTCGATTTACCGTCCGACTTTTACCATGAATAGACATCTATTCCTCCCGAAAACAGAACTGTAAATAGATCATCTTTTTTTTGATCGATTCTCTGGGAATAGACGTCAATTTTCAGTGAAAATAGAAACAGAAAAAATGAATTCAATATATATATTTTTGTCTGACAACATAACGGTGAAAATTGGACTTATAGATTGTCACGCATTTTCCAAGGGAAAAAAATGATTCCCCCCGCAGTGACATTAGACACCTTGCGATCAGCCACCAAAGTGCGCCAAGTGGCTCCAATGGCATGCCATGTGGGCGGCTATGTCATCTGGGGCGGCTGTCGAGCAGCTGATGGGCAATGTTGTAGTGACTTACCATGTGTAAATCTGATTGTATTCCTTATCTTTTGCTCTCATCTGGTCCAATGGAAGCGGAGAAATGAACAACACAGAGTGGATAAAAAGTTGATTCAGAAAGCACAAAGTGCATGCACTTGTTGAAGCACTTGATCTTCCCGAATCAATCAGAGCAGCAAATTCAGGTGTCATCAAAGATTGTGTCACCGCCCTGTGCATGTTGCTCTGCAGACTTTCATATCCTGCATGCTTGACAGACATTGAACATGAATTTAGATGGGAGGCTAGCCGGCTGTCTCAAATCTCCACTGCCACTGCATATTATATCTGGACTCAGTGGAAGCATCTGCTTTGATTCGACAGTCAGAGACTGTCTCTAATAGCTCTCGCACAGTTTTCTCAGGCATTCATGGACAAAGGCTGTCCGATGTCTGGAATTGTGGCCATCATTGATGGTACTTTGAAGCATGTGGCTTGATCATTACAGGATCAGTGCTTTCTTTTTAATGGATGGAAGCAATTCCATTGTGTGAAATACCATCTCATTATCACGCCAGATGGGATCATAATTCATGTCTTTGGTCCCTTCGAGGGTGTGCAACATGACGGAGCAGTTCTCAAGGAGAGCGGTGTGATTGATCTGATTGACAAACACTTCTGGGGGCCCCATGGTGAGCGCTACTTTGTCTATGGTGATCCAGCATACAAGACCAAAGGGCACATCATGGCACCATATGTTACGACTGGTATTACAACTGACCAATGTGCTTGGAATGCGCATATGAGCAAGATTTGTGAGCCAGTCAAATGGGTGTTTAAAGACATCAATTTGACGTTCAAGGCCCTGAACTTTGCCCAGGGCCAGAGGACTCTCCTTTCTCCCTGCGCGCTTTTTTATCTTGTTGCTGTCCTTCTCACCAATGCCCATACCATCCTCAATTGAACACAAACTTATCACTACTTTGATTGTGATCTACCAACACTTGCGGAATACTTTCAGGGTGATGCCATCCAGGATGAAGAGTTAGACGCTTGGTGTATGTCATCAAATTGGATTAAGGATGTTGTTCTTGGAATCTCATGGTACGGAGGATGATTCAATGGATGTAGATAGCAAAATTAGATGTACAAGATGATGATTATTGAGAAATTCCCATTTCCTCTTCCTGATGACAAATCTCAGTTTCTCTGCGCTTCAGATCAGCCTCAGAGTTGTTGTTTTGATTTGTAAGGGCAACTCCTGCCAGCCCAAAGGAAGAGAGCACACAGCACACAGCAACCTCACATGAGTCTGAGCACAGAGGGGGATCCTTAGAGAACGGTTCAAGGATCCATGTGCCCAGGTGTCACACTATATAGTCAGCTGTGACAAGTGACTGATGATGATGGGAGATCACTGCCATGGAACAATGGCAGATGATGAGTAGATGATGACAAACCCAGATAAGATAGTGAGTGGCTCAGAGGGGCCAGTGATGGCCAGCTCCTGAGACACCAACAGTGGAAGGCCACACTGGAGGAGCCCAGTGGCCAGGCCAGTGCCGGGCCGGCCAGTGGAGGCATCGGAGGCGAGGACCAATGCCCGACTAGGAAGAGGGGTGGTACGGATGAGCGCAAGGCATCTGGTACAAGCCTGTACGGCAGTAGGAGGAGTGCGTACGGCAGTAGCACTCCCTGGTGCAAGGAATCGGGCTTGGCTAGACCGCTTGCGTGGATTCGAGGGAGATGGCTGTGGAAAGGAGGAAGAGGGCGGATGTCGGCATGGATGGAGATGAGGATCGGAGGAGGAGGAGGAGGCTGGGTGATCGACAGGTGAGCAGGCAGAGGTCGGCAGAGAGGGCGCAGTGGGTCATGTGCATGGTCATGTGCCCGAGAAGCGCGGCGTCCCCTGACATGATTCCCCACAGTTCCTCAGCAATGCTTCTGAGAAAAGAGAGCTGTTCTGTGTGACGCTGCTCCTCTCAATGCTCTTTGGCTTCAGCATGCACACAATATTTCTGCAAAGATTTCTGATTGTCTTGCATATGGTGTTCAGTATATTTTCAAGCACCCCATGTGAGCATTTCTGACGCTTGCTTGTTGCGTTCTGGCTTTGCAAGGGTTCCCTCAAGACTGCAGACCATTTTTTCCTAACAAAAATCAGCTGTTGAACAAGGAAGCCAAACAAATACAAAACATTTGATTTCCTCTCTGAGCCTGAGACTTCCAAATTGTGGGACCATCAATGCCTGTGATGTCAACCAGGGAATTGGCATGGAAAATACCTCTCATGGCCGCATCACAGAACTGGAGCACAGCAGCCCGTTCAACTTCAGCCTGCTT
This sequence comes from Mycena citricolor, assembly GCA_963692855.1. Lineage (NCBI taxonomy): Eukaryota > Fungi > Basidiomycota > Agaricomycetes > Agaricales > Mycenaceae > Mycena > Mycena citricolor. The sequence continues at coordinate 1,647,239 of CAVNYO010000403.1, forward strand.
TTTGGCGGGTTCTTGGGGCTTCTTTCCAGTTGTTGGATTGTGTCAGGGGACGCCACGCTCCTTGGGCATGTGACCATGCACGTGACCCACTGCACCCTCTCTGCCGACCTGTGCCTGCTCACCTGTCGATCACCCAGCCTCCTCCTCCTCCTCCGATCCTCATCTCCATCCATGCCGACATCCGCCCTCTTCCTCCTTTCCTCAGCCATCTCCCTCGAATCCACGCAAGCGGTCTAGCCAAGCCCGATTCCTTGCACCAGGGAGTGCTATTGCCGTATGCACTCCTCCCCCTCTACTTCAGCCTTCTCCCCTCAGAGGCTGTGTGCATAGCATAACTGCGCTCCGTAGTAAAAAAAAAAACAGGAAAGCTATGTATGCAGCAGGGCAGTGAAAGGCTATACAGTAGAGTTGTTAATAGGGAATAATTTTGGGAAGGCCCGGGCCATCCCAAATTTGTATTCCCTACCACAAATATTCCCTATGAGGTGTGGAATATAGTGATGAAGGGCAAAACAGGGTAACCAAATTGTATTCTTTATGACCTATATTCCTTATCACAGTATTCCATATGAACAGTTCTACTGTACAAATGATATCATGTATCTAAGAAGATTCATCCTGTGATCACTGAGAAGCACTTGATCAATGCACATTTTACAATATATCAAAAATTGTAAACGGCTCTAATCCATGACAACTTGTTGACATCATGCCCATGTTGCACCCAGATTGTGGTCAGAGACCAGGAAAAACTTCTCCATCAATGTACAAATAAATGTACAGATGCTTGTTGAATCTATCTTAACAGTACTGCTCAGCAGCAATTGGAGCAAACATCTCCCAACACCTGGACACTCACTACGTTCCGTGGGTACCTAGTCCCCGAAGGGACTAGAACGGCCGACATGTGACCGTGTGATGGTCCAGAAGAGTCTAGTCAGTTAGTCCATCAGTGGCTATGGCTCTCGTCCCCGGGTGGGGACTCCGACGACCGATCAGTGTCCTTTTAGAGTAGTCCCTTCCGGGTGCACGTGTGTAGTCATCGCTAGGGTTCTGTATCGGCCCTCCTCGGCCCGGGGTCTATAAGCACTCACCTTTTCTTTCTTTTAAGGGACGTCGGTGGCATTCAAATAGCTAACACATTAACTTACTGGAAGCCCATCAATTTGAGGCCTTGGACTTTTGGACCCAGCCTAATAGATGAACTACACGCAAGGAAATGTACTTAGTAACCCAGTTGTATCCTCAAGCAGCCGCAATTGCTGTCGCGAGCCGTGATTTTGTGAATCTGGGTTGACGCGGGAACAACAGGGGACTAGCCGGGATCGAGTGATGGCCGATCAGAGACCGATTTGTCTAGACCTCACTCGGTCCCACATGGGCACCCATGGGCACCATGGTGACTACGCACATAGTCTCCCTTTGGTGACTAGGAGGGACGAGCCGCCTAGTCCCCTCAGGGGACTAGGTACCCACGGAACGTAGTGACTGACAATAATGTGCCAGTAATGTGACCACATCTCCTAAACATGCCAATCTTGAGGAACAGTATCCTGCAATTTTCACATGCAGTTTGGATGATCTGAGTTGCCACCTGCTCAGTAATCTTTTTGGCTGCCCCCTCAAAGGGATGTTCTCAACAATGCCCTGATCCTGGTATGTCCTTCAGAGCTTGCATGTCATTTTCCATAGGATCTTGAATGCCTTTTTATACTTCTTGATATGGGGATCAGCTAGCATGGTGTTAGTGAACTGATTCTTGTTCTCAGCTGGGTGGTGTCAATGGGAGAGGTCTTCAGGCATTGCAGTGGTATAGTACAAGATGTAAACTACCCACAACATGAATCTCATGTCACCTGATTGTGTTTGTGGAGTGCACGGCTCCCTATGATGCACTAGCCAAAACTTTGTCCAGCACCAAGTATACACTTATACTGCCTTACAATGCTCTTTCTCAGACTTGGACTTTGCTGAAATACAGTGCATGAGGGGACAATCAATCAGACCCAGGAACTTGCCAGCTTCTGGAGGGAGGAACAATTGGGTGCACCTCTCTAGTGCAATCAATCCAACCACTAGGCAGTTCATCCCATCATTCAGCCATTCAGTCACCGCAAGCTGCCAGCCGCTCACAAGATATAAGCATATTTGACTGAGCACCAGTCTGTTATCCAATCAAAATGATAGGCAATCAGATCTGATGGTTCAACAAGGAGGAATTTCAACGAACCTCTTCAAATTCAAAGGACTGGCAATGGCGGAATCTGGCAAACCTGATGATAATGTTCCTCAAGGTTCCAAAACAGGACCCTGTTGGAGGCCGCTGAAGTAGCTTGTAACAGCAATCAATGACAAAAGCTGATCAGGGACATGTGCACCCTCAACGGATTTGACAATTTCCAGCCTTGTATGCGGACCTGCAAGACAGAACGGATCATGGGCAGCTGAGCACAATGGTTGGCGGGTTTGTGCTGGGGCTAAGCCTGATTGGTCAAGGGCATGCTAGTCTAATTGATTCAAGGGATAAGCTTTGATGCATGGGCCCGCAGGTGCCAAGTGCAGCCGCGTTGCGTCAGTGCGGTTTGAAAACCCTCGATACAAATATATCCACGGAGAGTTTTGGGCGAGTTCATTCTGTTACTCGGCTTACAGCTCATCTCACACTTTCTTCCGGTGTTTTGCCGCATAAGGGACAGCCAACAAAAGCAACCCGCCACCAAAGGGCTTGCCCTTGCACAAGTTGTGTCCGGCTGTGTTGTCTATGTGTCCGGTTGGGTCTGGGAATGCAACAGAGAGGAACTCGCTGGATGAGGAGCTTGTTCTAAGTGGAAGAATGACTTGACAGTTGGGGAGTTGAAAGGCTATATGACCAGGTGCTGATTGGCCAGGGCTGGGGAGGAAAATGGATTGTTGATCGTGACTTGTGGCTTTCAATCTGCAGAGGTGACAATTGAAGATGTCTGGACCTCCGGGGAGTTGAGAATGTTTCCGTGAAAAAACAGCAGGAATCTGTGCATCGGCAAGAATTATTGGCCACCAGCTTGCAAGAATATTTAAAGACGTGACAGATGAGTCTCTGTAACGCACAGGGTGATTCTCCACACAACAAATGTAGCGGAATCTGGGATTAGGCAAGGGATAGGATTAAGAGAATATAGGAATTAAGACACAGTCCCAAAGCTCGAGCAACTCAAGCACAGTAACCAGTTGGAGGCCCTCCACTGAGTGGAGGTCTCTAATTATTCTATTCTGTAATCTGATTCCTATGAAGCCAGGTCTGCCGGGCACCAGTTGAGTACGTCCAATGTCGCAAAAGGGAGTCGTACGAGGACGGGGTCACGGTCAGAATGCAAGAAGTAAGTGTGCATTTGTTTAGCCGCCCATTAGATGTGGATGGGCAGCCGGATCAATCAACGGCAGTATACAGGATTCGTAGTCTACTTAGGTGTGCATATGAGATTATATATACAGTTCAATTGTCCATATTGCAGTGTTGAGTCTCCCCGCAATGTTTTTTACACGGAGGAAGAGAAATAGCCCAAGAGATAGACCAAGAAGGTAAGTTGACCATCGTGACCTAAAGAGTATATACGAGACTTGTAGGAGTGGGATTGCATTTTGATCAAGTAGGACTTGGCTCCGCTCCCATTTTTTTGAGAGCAGTCCTACTGGGTGCAGTCCCATCATGATCAGTGGAGGGAGATTGACATTCCCTGGTGGTTGAAGTCTGGTGACATCTGACAGCACAGCTGATTTTGAAGACTACATTAGAATACAAGCCAAATCTTCAACCCTATACTCTGCGGCGCTTATTATATGAAGCCGCTTCGACAAAGGGAGGATTCTGATTGATATTATCACCATGTGCAATGCAGACTGCAGCCTTTCAGAATGTACTGTCAGGGGAACCCCTGCTTTTGTCCAATCATCATGGGATCTTGCATGTGACCATGCACACGCCATCTGTCAGGCGTCACATGCTTCGGTCCGGACTTCCCTGCCAAGCACATCCACATGACACTCCGGCCCGGACCCCCATTGTTCCGATGGTCCGGCTCCCATTGTTCTCCCCAATCCGGCCCCTCATTGCTCCCTGGCCCATTGTCTGGCGCTCCCATTGTGCTTGCTCATCCATTGTTCTGTAGGCTATATATAGTGGGCCCTGACAAGGAGAGTCCCCAACTCGGTTTCTCTTTGGACTCTCCCTCGTCAGGACTCTGAGATCGGGCCTCGAGGTTGCCCTTACATGTACAGGCCAGGTAACCGGAACTACGTGGATTGTTGGGACTTTGTGAACCCAGAGCTCACTAGGGACTGAGGCCATTCCTCCACAATCTTCTCCAATAATCTTTGTCTTCATTCCCTGCACAGGTCGCTTGCACGGTTGGGGATCAGACTTTGATTGCGCTGTACAAGTAAGTACTCAATACATTTCATGTCTGAATAAAATCCCTATTGCACATACCATCTTGATCAACAGACAGGGACAATCCGAGACTATGCTCAAGACTGACATAGCTTGTGATACATGCATACATCAGCAAGTGAGTAGGCCCGGTCCATGAATGTTTTCTCAAACAAACCTTGAGAAGAAACCAATCACATGGATTAATCTGAGAGAGCACTCACAGGTTGTGAGAAATCGGATATCTCGGGAAGCTCTACTGGTCAGAAATGGGTCTCGAAGCAGAACAAGTCCCACAGGATTTTTGACTCACCTTCAACGCTTGGATCCGTCTCAGAAAGAACTATTTGCATGACCGCAAGTGAGCTTACTAGTCACGACGGAGTGTCTGAATAAATCCGGGAATCCTCCAATACTGATGATTGCGGTGGAACTGCTGTGCCGTTTCCCGAGAGTCACAACAAGGTTGAGAAGCTAGAAAGATGGACCCATCTTTCGATGTTATACATGCTAAAGTATTTAAGCCACAGATAAGTAGTCTCTTGGCAGAATCCAGTGAAATGTATGTTAATACAGTCGAATCTGTCTAGAGGAATATTATCAGCTCCCTAGCAAATGTATGTGTGATTCAGGTGTATGCGGTGAGAGAGGGACCGGGCAAAAATGACTCCGGAAATCGCCAAAAAGACATCGTTTAAAATGCTCAAAAATATTCTACCATTACTTTGGAGCCTATACCGTAATCTAAAGGCTTTTTGTCGTGGATCTACCCAGAATTTCAGATGCCTTCGGGGCCGGTTCTACCCGTCCACTGGGTAGAACCAGAAAATTTCATATCGGTTTCAGTGAGGATTGAACTACTGACCTTGTAAAAATGATTCAAATTCAGTGCATGAACAGACTGAGCTAAACAGCCGATATAGGGTTCCCACTTTTTCCCTCCACTTAGGGCAAGCCGCTTGCGGCTTGCCCTAAGTGCAAGCGGCTTGCCCTAAGTGGAGGGAAAGCTTTATCCTAGTATTGGTTATTTCAAACCCTAACAACCCAATAAACATATTTCTGAGTCTAACCAACCCTAACCAACCCTAACTGAGCCTATATCAGGTCTTATTTTTTTTTGCTACCTTCTCCCAACCATTACTGAGAGAAAATGACATCTTTGGGGACTAACCTTTAGCCCCAACCCGAACCCGAGCCCGAACCGCTAACATCCGCGCCCAGAGGGGCGCGGTTTGTTTAAGACAGTTAGGCCTATCGTCACATCTTGTCAAGGGACAATGCTTTTAACATAAAGCCAGTTTGGCCCAGTGTGACAATGCATTGGTTAGGGATTTCTTTTTTAGAAGGTCATCAGTTCAATTCCCACTGAAACCAAACCCAAATGTCCTGGTTCTACCCACAGCCCGTGGGTAGAACTGGCCCGGAAGGCATATGGAATTGTGGGTAGATCCATGCGCGAAGGCTTATTCCTACCACTAGGGTTGTACTTTGCCGCAAAGTAGTGAGTGATTGTGCTCTCAGCCATGTTCAAGACACGCTCGAGCTGAGTCTCCTGCCCAAATTCGTCGCGATGAATTCAAGGCAGATGGTGGCTCAGGCAGGCATGGACCGAAGATCATCACACAGATCCAACACAGGACACAGCCTTCGGTGATCCTGATCTGACAGATCAATCACGGTGCCGTCTCCCAGTGTGGAGCGGCAGTAGGACTCGCTCGCGACTCAAAGCGAAGGCCACACGTGAGTTTTAGATCAAAAGTAGGACTGGATACAGTCCCACTCCTACACATTTGGTCATACCTCGGACCTAAAATGCTGGCGAAAAGTCTTCTTGGATCCGAGAACGCAAGAAGAACGGTCCACCATGGACTGTGCACCAGGAACAATGAACTGTGATTCTGCCAAAAAGTCCTCTGGAGCGGATCGTTGGAAAGAAGATAAAGCAGGTAAGTATCGCACCTGCAGCGCCGATCACTCATCGCAGTTGCACCTTCCGACCGGATGTGGATAAGGTTCTAATCGTATTTCGAGTTTTATGGTCCGTCCAAGTCTGCCCCGGAAAACTGCAATCTCTCCACCCGATTGTTGAACAAGGGGCTGCGTTACAAGCGATGGGGCGCTTGCCGCCCATCGACTCGCGCTGTTGGATTGACTTTACGGGATCGAGCGGACATTTCTATACCAAGCGCACCGGCACGAGCACGAATACCCTCGCTTCAGGCACAACAGGAGCGCGGACAGCAACGCCGAACGTGGACCAGCATGATGCAGATCGACACACCGAATCTGTCCGCCAGGAGCCTTTTGAGCTCTCAACGCTTCTGTACTCACGATTGGATTATTCCGAGTACTGCAAACTTGCCATACGTAGATGCTTTCTCCTGAGAGACTCTACGGGTGAAGACTGAGCTGAGGAATGTTCCCACATCGCCGAGCAGATCATTAACGAGCGATTCCGGGATGCAACGGAGCAGAACGGTGGATCATTGACAGCCATCGTGTCACCGCACACCGCCGCCGGTTCTACGTTCAGTCAGCGGGTTTGACGGAGCAGCGGCTGTGCTGTGTGTTAGCCGCAGTTCGTCATCGGTTTTGACATACCGCATTTGGTCGATCGATCGACCGATTGTTAACAATCAGATCGGGCGTAGCGAGAATGGCGGTTCCTACCAGCAACCGACGGGGATGCGGCTGAAGCAGCTCATTGCTGGGATCTACAACAGAAGTTGATCCAGCGCATGTGCAAGTCTCAGAACTTCAACGGTTTCCGCCGCGGCTTGCAGACTCAACGGATTACCCAAACGAGAGGAGACGCGGGGACGACACGGATCCGAGGTCAACGCTGGGGCAGGGCGCGTTTTGAGCTGACCCCAGGACAACTTTGGGAATGAGTCCAGCTTGAAGGCCGGTCTTCATCCGTCGAAAGTGAGTTCTCGGTTCCGATTCGGATCGCCGATCCGAGATGTTGAGAGGGCGTGACGAGTGTCCGACGGCGAGAGTTTGGATCGCCGGCTGAACGCTGTTGATGCACGGTTCGGCTATCAGGCCATGGGACAGCCGCTGCTATTGCGTCAGTGCCGGCGAAACCAGCCCAATCCATGTTCACTAGTGGGTTCTCTCCGTCTCGCCTCTCGGATCGACTCGCAGCTTTGACCTCGAGCCGGGTCTGGGTGAATGACTCGGAAGCCAAGAGAGAAGGTTTCTTGATGCGATACACGGGTGAAAAAAAAGCGCAGGTGTTTGCGCAGTAACAGCTTCGGGCTGTCTGGGCGCGTTGGAATCGCATCACAAGTCTGTTACGGGAGAATGTTCCTCCCTCCGGCAGCTCGCAGGTTCCTGGGTCGTCTCTGCGACAAGCCTCTTAGTCATTGTCGTCCAGCCACTCAACTCCGTCCGGGCGCCCAACCCGAATTCGGACTGACAAGGTGCGCGTGGGTTTCCCGATTGGGAAACCGTGTGGATGATTAACATTGATCGTCTCTCTCCGCTGAAAGCGTATAAATGAACTCAGGCCACTCAGCTGGAAAGCACGGCACCGGTAGTACCAGGATCTCCTTGGCTCACAGACCCGATCGCACTCATGTTCTCCTCGTCCTCGTCCCGCACCCTCCTTGCTCTCGCTGCGGCAGCGCGGATCGTCTCCGCCGCGACGGTTGGGCCAGTTGGCTCCCTGGTGGTGGCCAACGCAACGATCTCGCCCGACGGTCTGCCCCGCGCAGCCGTCCTGGCCGGAGGCACGTTCCCTGGAACGCTCGTCACCGGAAACATCGGCGACAACTTCCAGCTGACGGTCGTCGACCAGCAGCAGGACAACCGCATGCTCGAGCCGACGTCGATTGTGAGCCTCAGCCAACGCTCGCCTTGTTGGGCATCCCTGATTGGTTTCCGTTTCTCCTCCCTCCTTCGCAGCACTGGCATGGACTGTTCCAGAACGGAACCAACTTCATGGACGGACCTGCGTTCATCAACCAGTGCCCGATCTCCCCCGGAAACTCGTTCACATACGACTTTACCAGCACGCAATCAGGGTACGTGCAATTCTCTGAACTAGCAAACGCAGCTCTCAATGAAAATCGAACAGAACGTTCTGGTATCACTCTCATCTCGCCACCCAGTACTGCGACGGTCTGCGTGGCGCGATGGTCATCTACGACCCGGCCGACGCCTACATCTCCGAGTACGACGTCGACGACGAGTCGACCGTCATCACTCTCGCCGACTGGTACAACGTCTTTGCTGAGACCGTGGCCGGTGTTGCGTGAGTGGTAGCTGCTCTGAAGGATGCGATCAGTCTGTCTCTGATGCGTTCAACCTGCGCAGCACGCCCTCTTCGATGCTCATCAACGGTCTCGGACGTACCGCGGCGACCACCGCGAACACGACGCTGGCCGTGATCAACGTCACCCAAGGCTTGCGCTACCGGTTCCGCCTGGTCAACATCGGCTGCGACTCCAACTACGTGTTCCAGATCGACGGCCACACGAACCTGACCATCATCGAGGCCGACGGTGTCCTGCACGAGCCGTTGAGCGTCGACTCGATCCAGATCTACGCCGGTGAGCAGCCGCGAGCGCGAGCCTCCGTGCGGTCGTCCGCCGCGGCAAACACCCACTGACTTGGTTCTTCCAGCCCAACGGTACTCGTTCATCATGACTGCCGACCAAGCGGTCGACAACTACTGGATCCGCGCCAACCCGAACACCGGTCCGACTGGCTTCACCGGCGGCATCAACTCTGCGATCCTCCGCTGTGCGTTAGGATCTATCAAAAGATAGCTATCTGCGATTCCTGACCATCCCTTCCTTCTTCCAGACAAAGGAGCCAACGCCTCGGAGCCGACCACGTCCCAAGACACGTCCACCAACGGGCTGGTCAACGAAGTGAACCTGCACCCGCTTGTGAACCCTGGCACTTCCGGCGGCGCGTTCAGCGGCGGAGCCGACGTGCAGCTCAACATGGCTCTGGCGTTTGATCTCGTGCGTCCATCGACCGGTCTTGTCTCTCCTCAGGGTCTGTCGCTCATCCTTTCTTTCTCAGACGACGTTCAAGTTCACGATCAACGGCGACGCGTTCGTTCCCCCCACGGTTCCCGTCCTGCTCCAGATCCTGTCCGGTGCACAGACCGCGCAGTCGCTGCTGCCCAACGGCTCGGTGTACTCGCTCCCGCACTTTGCGTCTGTCGAAATCACGCTCGCAGGAGGTGTGATCGGTGGTGGCGTCAGTCCTTGCTCCTTTATCCGTGTGGTCTCTGAGCTCACTCAATCCGTCCTCGAACAGCACCCGTTCCATTTGCACGGACACACCTTCGAGGTCATCCGTTCCGCCGGCAGCAGCACCTACAACTACGTCAACCCAGCCCGCCGCGACGTGGTGAACATCGGAACCACGGGCGACAACGTCACGATTCGGTTCTTCACGGACAACCGCGGACGTGAGTGTGCCGTTGTGTGACACGTTCGAGACCGTTCTGATTGTTGATTGATCTCACCAGCGTGGTTCCTCCACTGCCACATCGACTGGCACTTGGAAGCCGGGTTCGCGGTCGTGATGGCCGAGGATGTGGCCGACTGGCAGTCGGAGCTGATCCCGACTTCGGAGTGGAACCAGCTGTGCCCGACGTACAATGCGCTGCCGGCGTCGATCACGTCTCTCGCCGCCTGAGGGAGTCGCAGGCTGATGTCTATTTAATGCTATTTTGTCTATACTATGTCACGCATTATTATCAGAGAGGTGTTGTTCAGGCGCAAATACATTATTCCTTGTCACGTGTGGTCTTTGCGCAGGCTCTCATAGGTCCCCTGCTTGTTGCAGTTGCTAATCCAAGTCTCTTCACACGCTAGATCACAGGGATTCAGATTCGAGGCCATAAGTGTACCTTCAGAACAATTCTTTGCTCATCTTGACTTAAACATTTTGGGTTTCGATGCGGAAAAAAGCTCACAGCCTTATAATTGTTCCTGGTAATACATGGTTCATACATCCTGAGTTGCGAGACAACCACTTTGCCCACAGGTAGCCAGTAAAGTCTCTGAGGGCAGTCTCAAAGGTTCTAACTTTGCTATTCTCAAATTCATTTCTTTCTGGTGTTGGTTATGCAAGCTAGTGAGGCCTTGTGACACGGACCGACAATATCTTGAACTGTATATAATCTCGTACCTACGCGTATTCTACTTTACCAGCCTGTAGACTCGCATACCCGATCGGACTGCCATCACATGATGGCAGTCAAACAAATACAGACAATCTTCTTCTTACAACAAACCATCTGCGTCTCGTTTCATCGGTCCCTTCGACCACCTCTCAAAGCAACGTCGACCGTAGTCGACCGGGGCCCGGCAGACCGGGTATAATCAGTTGTGGATTAGGGCTATATAATTCTCGAGGCCTGCCATTTGGTGGCACGTCTCTGGTGAGCCTCGCACTCGAGCTACTCGAGTCCCGGGGCTGGGCCATAATAATCATTATATTCTCCTAATACTACTCGTCTCCCTAATTTCGGATTCCGCTACGATCTTCCAGTGGGAAAATCCACCTGCCGCGTTACAGGCCTCCATCAAAGTGTTTGCAGATCTAGGTCTTCGATAGTAGTCCTGCACTTGATTTGAGGATTGCTTTGTCCCCAAGTCCAAGCAGTCCACCGTTTGGGTCATGGTCTGGGCTTGCATTGCACATGACTTCAAAGGACCCATTGTCATTTTGAAGTATCCGGGAGGGGAGGGAGGGGGAATGTCAGCTGATCTCCTCCAAAAGCAAGTTCTCAAGACGCATTTGCATGCAACAATGAAGGCTCTCCAAATGCATCGTGGTCAATGCATCAAGATTCAGTTTCAGCAGGACAGGGCTTCTTATCACATGGCACATTCCAAAATTGACTGGCCCAAAGTGCATCACATTCCACTCTTCCCCCATCCTACCTCCTCCCCGGATGTCTCCCCAATTGAACCATGCTGGCATGAGCTGGAGAAACGGATCTGAGCTTGTCAACTGCTTCCCATGACATTCGAAGCTCTGAAAGCTGCCATCAAAGAAGAGTGGCAGCAGATGCTGATTGATGACATCAATAAGTACACATGTTTGATGAGGGATTCAGTACAGGCTGTTTTAGATGCTGAAGGTGATCACACTATTTTCACCAAGTGCGGAAGATCAGGACATGGTCTTGTGACCAAGATGTGAGTAAGGGGGGCTATGGAGGCTCAAAACTACATGCTTATAACCAAGACACATATCAGTGATTCGTGATGGACAGTGTTGGGGAAAATGGGTCAAAGGGTTGATTAGTTAATTGAAGTGTAGGTTTGCAATAGCAATGAGAATTGAACTTGAATTGCTTGAGGGCAAACTGATGCCCTTTAGACTACATACCAGCCTAGTTATATACTAGTAATGTAAGTAATCTAGAATATTCTACTATTGACCAGTATATGACAATATACAATTGTCTAATGATCTGGAGCATTCCGGGACAGCTGAGCTGCATCCCAGGAATTCTATGTAATTTCAACAGACAGGATTGATACGTAATCAGTACATGTTTCCTGGGGTCCATGTAGTATGTATACCAATATCTTGAACGTCTGGAGCATTGTAGTACAGCACTAGTGTTCTGATTCAAGCTACAATGAAATTGAGGAAGGCCAAAGACAACGTCCGCCCTATGCTAATCTTTGGACTACAGACCAAACTCCGCCGCAGCGGGTCTCTCAATCCTTGCCCTGGAAACCACTCAACCCACAGAACTTGCAGTACCCAGAGCAGACATATTGTTTTGGAAACTTCTCAAAGAATGTTCCCAAGTTTCTGCTGCTGAAAAGATTGCACTTCAGAGTCCTTGGGAAAATCAGACATTTTTTAACAATGATTGATCCAAAATTGATGGTGAGGTCATTGTCATAGTTCAGCCACTTTTTATCTTGTCATCAACAATCTTATCTTATCTTGCCATGGGTTATCTTATCACAGATCACAGCAACACACGGTCTGGACTAGGGGCCCAGGGGATATCTCTATTGATTCAAGGCTGCACAACACATGCTCCAGAAGGTTCTACTACAACCCATGACCAGTGCTCCATGCGGCATATAGCCTTATGAATCATTAGTTGTAGCTATGACATAGACTGGATTTGGGTAGAAATACAGTAGCTACTTGGTTGTATTCTCCAGTCTTCGAGTTCACTTCTCTTTTCGACTTTGTTTTTGGGTTGATTGTCACATAATTTGAAGACTCCCCTCATACCCTCGTACCTCCTACCTCCTACCCTGCCCCTTGCACCGCTACGCCCGCTATATCCTCTTCACCGTTATCATCCCACTCACCCTTTTACCGAATCATCTAGTCGCTCGCTGCGATCGCAATCAAAGGTTCATATCGAGCAAACAGCACCAGGCCACGGGTAACATTGAGCCCAACCCAAGCCTCACGGTAGCTACAAGGAGTGCTGCGGAGACCTTCGGGAAAACGCACCTCGGGATCATCGGGCACGTGAAGAGCTAGGCCCGGGATCTTTTTGCTAGCAAAAGAACCCTCCCTCGAGTGCTTGTACAGCACACAAATCCACCATTTCGTACCGATTCCCATTGTCATCTGGGAGTCCATCCCCTCCCCCCATCATACCATTGTCGCCCGATCTGGCGCATCAAAACCAACCCGGGCCCTCCAACCCCTATCTCGCCCTTCCGCCGCCTGAAGACGAGTTACCCTCCAAACAACCACCCTCGCCCCCACCTACCGCACCTGCTCCTACCATGTCAGGACATCACCGCATCACCCTCGCCGCCAACCCCCCCTACTTCGATGGCAACAAGTCCAAGTACCTGGGCTTTGTGGATGCGTGCACCACTTACATCGGTGCCTATCAGTCAGAGTTCTCGCTGGACGAGACGAAAATCCTCTTCGTCCTGTCCTACCTCCGCAATGAGAGCGGCACAAGCTGCGCCGCCTCAAGATGGGCGATGAACTGGAAGCAGCACAATTTCGAGGGCTTCCAAGGACTAAAGGCGGGATTCACCGCGACAAGCTTCTTGGAGGAGCTTCAGAGGGCCTTTGGGGATTCTAACACAGAGCAAGTCGCTGCCGCCCGACTCATGGCCCTTCGCCAGGGCAGACGGTCCTTTGCGGACTACATCTCCGACTTCGAAATGCTGGCTGCAGACGCGGGATACAACGTGGTCACCTCCACCGACAGCAAGGGCGAGTACAAGAAGGGGGAACAGGACAATATCCTCATCGAGTTCCTGGAGCGCGGACTCAGCAGCGAAATTGCAAGCCGTCTCTACAACACCGGCGTTCCCCTACCCAAGGCATATGGTGCCTTCAAAAACTGGTGTGTCAACATCGAGGCCAATGCTTTGCGCGATCAGCTGCGTAAAGCCTCCTATGCGCACTCGACTCCACGGCCTCCTCCCCAATTCCGCCCTCAGGCAGCACCAGCAGCGCCCACGCCTGCTCCGACCCGGCCGGCTGCCAACGAACCGGTCCCGATGGAAATCGATTGCACCCATGCCCGCGGTCGCAATATCATCTGCTACAACTGTCAGCAGCCGGGGCACATCACACGGAATTGTTCGGAGCCCAAGAAAAAAGCGCACGTTCTTCAATCGGGCCACAATGCTGGAAGAGATCGAGAACGGGGATAAGGACAACGAGTTCCTCATGGAGATTGCCGAGAAGCTGTGTGAGAAGGGTTTTTGAAGCGCTCCACTCCTCTAGCCAAGGAGGTGGAGCGTCCGGACTGTGGACAATTTTCTATACTTGTTTCAATTCAAGACATGAACGATTCTGCACATACATACACAATCTCAGACTCCCTACATACTAATATTCATGATTTTCTTGTCGCTGATATGGAAAAAGAACGTCAAAAGAAAATAGCTTTAAATAGAGAGTATTTACACAGTAAAAAGGATCAGAGAGCTGCGGATAAATTAATTTTGGACTCCTACGTATTTATGGCTCGTGGAGAAGGAACCACGTCAACAAAGACCGAAAAGGGGAGCATCGCTCCGGAGGCTCAATCCTTGAAAAAGGAGGAAGCGCCCAAGGAATCTGCCGAAATCAAGGTTCCAGAAGCACCCAAACGCACCAGGGTGCCAGATGCTGTACAGAGGAAATTGGCGGCCGAGAAACAGAATGGCCCCCAGCCCAGCAAGTTGGCACAGGAATTGCGCAGTTACCAGGCCAAAAGAAAGAGGCATTCAATGGATGTATATGTTCAGATCACGGGCCTGGACTCAGGAAAAACGCGTGGAGTCAAGGCGCTGCTCGATAGTGGCTGCAGTACCTGCTGCATTGATACCCACTACGCGCGGGCAGAGAAGCTGGATATCCAAGAGCTTCCACAACCCATTGTGGCTCGTAACGCCGACAACACCGAGAACATCAGCGGTCGGATCACGCATTACGTCGACCTAAGGATGAAAATCGGTCCTCATGTAGAGACACGCACGTTCCTTCTGACGTGCCTAGGGAAGGCCCAGATCTTCATTGGTCTTAATTGGCTGATGGAACACAACCCGGAGGTGGATTGGCAGGAGCAGACGATGAGATTCAGCCGATGCCCAGAACGGTGTCACATGAGGGGTCACGAGGAACACCAAACAATGATTGACATGGATGCAATTGACCTGGACGCAGGTGCACCGGATCTGGAAGAGGGAGAGTCGATCCTGCTGATCGACTTTGGGAAGGAGGTGGATCTACTGTTGAAGGAAACGCCGGCGCAGAAATTCGCAGAAGAAGCGGAAAAAGAGAAGGAGAGAATGACCGAGGGGAAGATTCCGGATCAATATCGGGAATTTGTCAAAGTATTCGCCAAGGAATCGTTCGACTCGCTGCCAGACCGACGGGCATGGGACCATGCAATCGAGCTCAAACCTGGTTCCAAAGCAGTGGACTGCAAGGTGTACCCGTTATCACGAAACGAACAGATCAAACTCGACGAGTTCTTACAAGAGAACCTGGCCAGCGGACGGATCAGGCCTTCCAAATCACCCATGGCATCAGCGTTCTTCTTTGTCAAAAAGAAGGATGGCTCGCTAAGCCCCGTCCAAGATTATTGGAAGCTGAATGAGATGACAATCCGAAATTGATACCCGCTGCCGCTGATCTCCGAACTGGTCCATAATCTATGCGGTGCAAAGTTCTTCACCAAGCTCGACATCCGGTGGGGATACAATAACGTACGGATCAAAGAGGGCGACAAGTGGAAGGCTGCGTTCCGCACGAACCGCGGACTGTACAAGCCCTTGGTCATGTTCTTCGGTCTCACAAACTCCCCGGCAACCTTCCAAAACATGATGAATGACATACTCCAAGAACTGATCAATGAGGGCCACGTGGTAGTCTATCTTGATGATATACTGATCTTCACAGAGAACTTGGACGAACATTGGCGGATCACGAAATGAGTACTCGAACTGCTCCAAAAACACAAGCTGTACCTGAAACCCGAAAAGTGCGAGTTCGAACGCACGGAAATCGAATATTTGGGTGTGATTATTGGACGCAATTCGATGCGGATGGACCCAGTCAAGATCAAGGGCGTGATGGAATGGCCAGAACCAAAGAGCGTCAAACAAGTGCAAGCCTTCCTAGGGTTCACCAACTTCTATCGACACTTTGTTCGGGGATATGCGTAAATTGCCAAACCATTGACACGGTTGACAGGGAAGGCAGGATGGGCATGGGGTGCAGATGAGCGTGCAGCATTTGATGGGTTGAAGAAGAGAATCGCAGAGGATGCGGTCCTAGCACTGCCAAATGACACTGGCCAATATCGTCTAGAAGCCGATGCTTCGGAAGGGGCAACAGGAGCAGTTTTGAGCCAAAACCAAGACGGCATTTGGCGCCCAATCGCATTTATTTCACACGCATTGACCGAAACCAAGCGAAATTACAAGATCTACGACAAGGAAATGCTCGCGATCATGTTATCACTCGATGAATGGAGGCAGCTGCTCCTGGGAGCCACGGAAACATTCGAGATCTTCACTGATCATCAGAATCTCGAGTACTTCCGAAAGCCGCAGAAGCTCAATCGACGACAAGCACGATGGATCACGGAGCTGGCGGAGTTTGATTTCACCTTACGACACCGACCCGGTGCTTGTTCTCTCAATCTCTGTATCTAAGTACTTGACTGTAACTCATCCTTGTGATGTCAATAGTTGGTCCTCCTTCCATTTTCCCCACCTCCACCATTGCCACTGCTACCTCATGACAGCCAAGACCTGTGTGCCTGGGGCTGTTTGACAATCACCATGATTTTGACTTTGCCCAGTTCCATTTTGTCACATGCTAGAACTTCAAAGCAAAGGTTGATGTGGCCCTCAATCTATGGGCTACCAGTTTGGTTGGTACAGACCATTCACCACCTTGGGTCAAGGTCAAAGATCTCTATAATACCATCGACTTCATTCAAAGTGGTGACCTCCCCTTCACAGCATATGAACTTGATTAAGTACATGGGCCCTCTTCCTCTCAACCCACCCACATGGATGACACAGACATAGGAGCATTGCATGCAAAACATCTGTGATATTCTGCACCAGCAACTTGCGTGCCATGACTTCAAGGGCCAGTTCAACTTCTTTTCCTATTGCAAGTTCAACAAAGATGGGCATTAAGTGTGGTTAAACTTCATGTTAGGTGATTGAGCCTACAAGGAAGCAGTGTATTCTTCTCTGCAAGTGAGGTGTGATACAGTAACTGAATATCTCTCTTTACTCTAGAACATCATTACACAAGATCCCAAAACCACACAAAGCTAGGCTTGTTGTTGCTATTAGTGGAAGTGACAAGACAACAGTTTCTGTTGCCACTCTCACCCGCATTACATAACAGCTGGGGAGATGTCTGGAACTGCTCGTTGAACGCATAGGCAGGGTGTCAAATGTGTTCCTTTCCATTCCAAAGGGTATGAATTGTTCTCTGCTCTTGCTGTCATTCTAATGTGACTGCAGTCAGCAAGACAGAACACAGCAAACCCAAATTCCAACCATTTTTTTAGCAGCTGTATCATGCTAGCCTTGCCCTTCTCTACTGCTCATTGAAGTTGTACATAATAACATACAACATTGTTTGTTGCCCAGACAGCCATCATCAATGCATTATCTATAGCATCAAGCCGTATATTGCTGACTATCTCTAGCAGGTGTGGTTGGCAGCAATTATGCAGAGTTGGTGTCCCAAGTACGTACTTGTTCTCAATGCTTTTCTTGTGACTTACAGCTGTCCCAGATGTGATGTGGAACCCAATAACCTGGATGGTGAAGGGGCTTGGCTATGTACTCAGACCAAGACTGAGGCCTTGATCATGTGTTTCAATCCTGGGATCCTTTGGACTGACTATGGAACTCGTGCTAATGTTGTGGTACATCTGTAGCATGCTGCTATTGTCCTCTATCTGACACATGCCTAGCCTTTCACCAACAAATTCCTGCAAGCAGACATCCATGAGATCCTCAGTTCGGACCTCTTACACCAGGTTTTCAAAGGAACGTTCAAGGATCACGTTGTCACCTGGATTGTGGAATATCTGGTGATAGCACACGTAGTGAAACCAGGGCAGGGAATCATTGGAGCGATATCCCGCTCCACCTATGCCTGCAGTTTACATAGAACATTTGAGTCTTCCATTTGGGCGAAGCGTAGCACAGTTTTCGCACCCAGTGATCTGTGCAATGCCAGCAGAATGTATTGTGAGGGATTTGAATAGCCCCCAAGTGGCATGGACATGGCCGCTCCAACACCATGCTTGTAAATGTCAGTGACAATGTAATGGGCAGACTAAATATTGCGCGCGTGTGACTACTCTTCAGCTTCACATTCCAGGATATGGACTATCAATGCGCTCTCATAAATTGGAATGTGCCTGTCAGTCAGGCGCCGGATCTGGACACAGGAATGTGGGCTGTTGAACCTGAGAGACAGCAGGGGACTCCAACATTCTCCATTATCCACTTGAATGCTGTAGCCCGGGCCACACAATTACTACCGGTATATGGGAGGAATGTGATGCCCAAACACTTTCACTACACAGACTCTTTAAAGGCATTTAATCTTTATTACATCAATAAGTATGTGGACCATTGTATGCACAAATTCTTATCTAGTATTATAGAATAATCTTTTGTCCTTGTGACTGTTATATTTGAATGTCATCTACTTGATGACTTGTTGCTTGTTCAAACTTGAGCACTTGTGGACAAGTCGCAAAGCCTGGAAGGCCCTGCTCTCAACTGAGACAGTTGACGTTGATGGCAAGTGATATGATCTAAGACCCTAGACTTTATGTATGTACATATTATTACATGAGTAGCTGAGCCCTGTCGGAGATGCGCACAGGACCTGTGAAAATAGCCTCAAATGTAAGCCCCCAGTTGGACAATCTTTGGTCAGGGGAAGTTGATAAACTAAGCCCAAATTTTAGGGGGTTGGTCAAAACTTGACTCTGGACAAGAATAGTTAGGTCATGGGATTTGACTGAATTTGGATGTATTGGGTCTGGATTTGGGCAGGGTACCAGAAGAAACCCTGGTAAGACGCTGAAATGCTGAGGGCGTGCTCACAGGTGAATCTACTATGAAAGTAAACCCAAATATAAACACGTTCACACTCCTCGTAATCAGCTTCTCAGTGTGTGAAAGATGCGAGGGCTTTGGGGCGGACAGAGCACCAGTATCACAACTCTCAATAGACGCAGATCCAATAGTCGCGGAAGACGAAGTCGACGACAAGAATATATATATAGCAAACAATGGTGTCTCAACCAATATCTTCTATACGAACACAACCAACACTAATCCAATCCACAACCAACAATATAACAAGTCAGAACTTAATACGGAGTATTAAGATCCCTTGTAGCGACAGCGCCTAGATGGTGACGCAAAGCCCAAATATCAAGTCGACGCACTGCCAACCGATACAACCAATATACTGAGTCGACGCACTGCCAACTAGTAAACCCAAATGTCGAGTCGACGCACTGCCAACTGACACAACCAAAAGTACTGAGTCGACACACTGCCAACTAGTAAACCAAAATGCCGCGTCGACGCACTGCCAACTAACAGCCAATATCCAATGTCCAAAACCCGAGCACAACTTGTCGACGCACTGCCAAGCAAGAAGTGTGGAACCAAAGTTCTCAAGTTGACGCACTGCCAACTGACCAAAACAACCCGAGCACAACTAGTCGACGCACTGCCAAGCTAGAGGTGTGGAACGATCTCAACAAAGCCCAAAGGGCGATGACACTAAATGCCGCGACTAAACCAGATGCGGCGAATCCGACTTTCTGATTTCTCAACTCAAAACTCAAATCACAGTAGCTACAAGTGCTCAGGGAGCAACTTGTCGCGACCGGGCAGGGGTAGCAGAACTTCTTAGGGTGGAATCACGCGGCATGCAAATTGTACAAAACAATCTGAAATGAGAGTGATTCACAGTCCGGGGGAAAGCTTTTCAATACAAAGAAACGACGTGCTACTTATACTGTCTACGACGATGCTTAGTAAAGTCCTGTACAACTGCATAGTAGCTACACTATCTAAGATCAGTTTCCTTTTTAGAGTAATTGAAAAGTTGGACGATCGGACAGGTCCTGAGTGATCAGGACCCCGCCCCATTGTCCATATGATACTTTTGATGTGGGCCAACTCGCCGCGTCATACTTTTGGAATACGACGTGTTGGATTGGCCAACGGGTATGTCTTGGCAAGTGAGACCAACGTGGGCGTCCCAAGAAGCCGTATGGCCCTAGGCACGCCAGTTGTCCCCCACATGGTTCGGTTCACGGATCTAGCCATGTCGATTTTAGTGTGTTTGGGTATGGACGCGACTCGCCGTGACACTTGGAAGTGTCACCGCGACGCGTCCACAATGTCCCGTGATCGAATGGATCCTGACATGTGACAAGTCGTCGTCGTGGCATGATCTGAGGAAACGTCCAACTCAAAACCGGGAGTTGCCGCGACACGATTGGTTCAATCTCGTAACGCCAAGTCCTGTCCAGTAGTAGTTGTATTATTGAGAACGTCGCACATTGCTCAGCCCTTCAGCCCAAGTTCCCATCTGCAGGGAATGACCCTTTTGAGGAGTCGCCGCAACAACAGATCCCTTCTTGGGGAATGGTCGCGGTCCAAGCGTTCGTCACTAATGGCCCTGAGCCTGGTATAGACTCGTAAGACCAGTTCCACAGTAGTGGTCTGACTGCCTTGCTATCGTCGACACTATCCACAGTCGTCGACTGGGCAGTAGACCCTTAAGTCCTACTGAGCGCAACACTGTCATCCGCGACACGATACACCGAGTGGTTCGAGAGTAAACTCTGTAAAAAGCGCAAAAATACGCCCTTACATAGTTGGTGCAGAGCGCGTCTGGTAGCCAGCCTATCAACGCATAACTCATTGAATCTTGACAATACCTAGCTATATCTAGAGTAACTCAAGTGATTTGGACTGATTTTGCTCGAAAATGTTTACCCTAATTGATTGATCACTATTGACCACCATCAATTTTCGCTCACATTGCTCGAGTCATTGCCAACAGTGTCACAAACTCCCTCTGCGAGTCCCAGGCCCCCTGAATGACAACTTTTGTTGCTATCAGAGACAATATACCCTTTGATGCAAACATATGGATTGGGCAGAAAGGAAGTGACGACTCATGGCACAACAACCCGACAAACATGTTAGAGCAAAGGGGGAGGTCAAATAGGGTGCAAAAATGTCAGAAATGTTGCCGGAGCTCAAATTTTTCAATTTCAGAGGCATCTATATAGCAAAAAAAAAATGGATTTTTTGAGGTCATGTACAGATTGGACAAACCTCGGGGCTCAGGACCAATCAACGTTGGACAGATTTTGGGCCAGCCAATTTTGGGGCTAAACTGTGAGGCTTTTCTCAGTGGTCCTATGTGCATGGTGACTTCTAAGTTACATTTAGAAATTTTTTGGTGGGGAGGGGTCGAAAATGTAAGCCCAAATTATTTAATTGGGTGTTGGACAAAAAGTTGCAGCTCGATTTGGCGATGCTCAGGGCACCGAGTTGGACAAGAATTCACCCCAGTCCGGTCTGGTCTCACCCCAATTTACCCCAAATATATGATTTATCGCTGATCAGTACTTCAATCGAGACACTGATCCATTTCCGGACAATATTGAGAGTAGTTCATGTGAATTCACTCGAAAACCATTCACAGATTGCCGCTGAGTCCCATGAATTTTACACCCTAGTCCACTGGTCTCCAAACGTTACAATTCACTCACCTCCCTCTGATTGCATTGGACAGATATGTCAAATCCTGTGACCTAATTATTCTTGTCCAGAGTCGAGTTTTGGCCAACCCCCTACAATTTGGGCTTAGGTTATCGACTTTCCCTGACCAAAGATTGTCCAACTGGGGGCTAACATTTGAGGCTATTTTCACAGGTCCTGTGCGCATCTCCGACAGGGCTCAGCTACTCATGTAATAATATGTACATACATAAAGTCTAGGGTCTTGGATCCTATCACTTGCCATCAATGTCAACTGTCTATGTTGAGAGCAGGGCCTTCCAGGCCCCCATAAACGACCGAGAACTATCCTGTCAGGTGGCTGATGTTAGGTACACTTATGGCCTCGAATCTGAATCCCTGTGATCTAGCGTGTGAAGAGACTTGGATTAGCAACTGCAACAAGCAGGGGACCTATGAGAGCCTGCGCAAAGACCACACGTGACAAGGAATAATGTATTTGCGCCTGAACAACACCCGATCACGCCTTGATCTGCAACCCTCATCTCGTCGAAAGTTCCCACGGTCTAACGTCGGGCTTCGAGCAGGGAAACAATAGAATGGCGATTAGAAAACCGGTCGACAGACCAGGGCCCACACCCACCCTTACACCGCGTGCACCAACGCAGATAGCTGTGGCAAAAAGGAGTGTTAGCAACATGACCAACGGAGCGGGATCGAAAGACATGATGCACAGGACCACCACAAGGCACGACCCCCTGGGAGGAGGACGCGCCCGGCCAAACGCCCGCGACTCAAGTGACGAAGGGAGCGATGACGGCGGCCGCACGACCCCGAAAAACGGAACAGGAAGCTTCTTGAAGAAGGTAAGTACATCGCTTGGGTTCTCACCAAAGCCGGTCAGGCACGCGTCGTACACGACCAACCCCACTTCTGACACACCCAACAACGACTCCGACAGCACTTATACGATCCCCACAACAATCCCGGCTTTTGCACCAGTGGCACACGGCCTAGAGACAGACGACGAATCTACCAGAAGCAACATACACCCGGTCTTCCAACACAACATACTGATCAAAACTGACGGCAACCCAGACGCAATTATAAGGGAATACACCGGGATCATCAACGACGCAAAATCCGCCCTCCAACGCCTGCAAAGGGCACACCCGGACTATGAAGCCGCACTGCCCGAGGAAGTCCAAAACCTAACCATGGATGTCACCAGGCTAGCGACGGGCCGGCAATGGGAGGCGACAGAGGTCTACCGCGAACTGCAAGCCCTCCGGGACGAATCACGACACAACGAACACATGGCAAAACAGAGGTGGACCGACCTTCAAAACACGGCCACCCAACGCGACTGGACGATATCTGCAATGACACGCCAGCTTTCCGAACTCAACAACACGGTAAAGTCAATGACGGACATGCTCAAGACAACAAACAACAACATGGAGAGGATTCAGCTAACCGCGGCAGGCCCGACGACACCTGGTCATGCGACACCCACCACCGACACCCCAACCGCTGCGCCAACCACCGGACCCGGACCCACATATCGGCCCACGAGGAAGACAACCACAAACACGACAAAGCCAACGGTGAACAACCCGAAGATGCCGCACCACCCCTCTCGTCTGATCATCAATCTACATGGCAAAATCAACGAAGAGCAGACGAAGAACCAGCCAAGCCAGACTCAAATGGTTTCGGATATCAACGCCGAGCTACAGAAGCACGAGGACTCGAAACACTTACTGGTAACAGCACTCACATGGACAAAGAATGACAACGCAGTCCTGCTAACACGAGCGGACCAACAGGGAGAGGAACTAGCTAAGTTTGCGATGCGCTTCACACACCTACTCATGGCCCCGGGACAGACGTGCTCGGTCCAGCTGGACCGGAAGTGGGTCAAGATCCAAGTGGACCTGGTACGAACTGGCGCGTACGACCCATCACCCACCATTTACGGCCAAGAAACACTCGCGATTGAGGCCACCCGCAATAACCCGATAATAGACAAACTCAAGATAACCAGCCCGCTGCGCTGGCTGAGACGCATTGAAGACCTCAAGTACACAAATCACTCGTCAATCGTCTTCGCGGTGGAAGAGTCGGACGAAGCGACGTTCCTCCTCCGGGAGCTCAAGTCCCTGGCCATGTTTGGACGGACATGCCCATTACGCCTCTTTGCTAACAAACCTCCAGTGATACAATGCACCAGATGCCAACGATTTGACCACATGGCTAACAAGTGCACCCTCGATGTCCGCTGCAAGTTATGCGGCAAAACGCACACCGACCAGGAACACCATGACAACTGCACCAATTGCAAGGCAGCAAAGGACGCAGGAGACATGGACATTGACGGTGCAGACACCTGCGAGCACCGGATCTGCTGTGTGAACTGCAAGGGCAAGAACGAGGACACAGCGCATGCGGCGGACTCGAGACGTTGCCCGGAACAAGTCTCAAGATACGAATCAGCTCGGATGCACGAGAAGAAGAAGACGATCGACAAAGCATGGCAACAAGTCAGGTCTCCAGGTGGACGACGGAGACCGACTAATACACCAATCAGAGCGGGAGCTGAGACGCAGAACCGGTTCAAGGTTCTCGAACCAGAACGCACACTAGAGCAGCAAGCGGAGGAGCTGCTGAGAGCAGCAAAAATCAGGAACCCAAACCTCATGCTGACGCTTGAGGGTGCTATGGCAAGCCTCACCGCGATGACGACCAGCATGGAGACACAATGAATCATCGCCCAATGCAACGCACCCGACCAATACGATATGGACAACTGAACACTAACAAGAAAGGTGTATCACTCCAAGCTATTCTAAACCAGCGCATTAAAGATTTTGACGTGCTTTTCCTACAGGAGCCACCGTGGTCCCGTATTGGCTCGGACGACAACGGAAACGACATCATCGGCCCAGTTGGACATGGGAGTTGGACACCGGTCCTCCCGGTGGACAACGTGCCACGGGACCAAGCCCCCAGAGTCATGACGTATTACAAGAAACGCCCTGACTTCGACGTCACTCTGCGCTCCGACCTTGCCCAAGACCTCGACATACAAATCATCGAGGTTTCGCGACAAAACGGGAAACGCTGGCTCTACGCAAATGTATACAACGAAGGAGGTCATCGACCAGCATCAGCGGAACGACTGCAACAAGTGAACCTCCCGCAAGACACACCAACAATCTTCCTGGGAGATTGGAACCTCCATCACAAGCTCTGGTCCTGTACAGACAAAAACGGAAACCGACGCTCAAACAAGTTTGTGGAATGGATGATGGAGAGCGACACTGGTCCCAGGGGCATTCTATTGAATGAAAAGGGCGCTGTAACATTTACTCCGCACAATAACATGGGCTCAAGCTCTGTTTTAGATCTAGTGTTTGCGAACAGCAAGGCCGCCGCTGAAGACACTTTACAAGAGTGGACAATTGACCGATCAATGTCATATGGCTCGGACCACCATGGGATTCGATGGACAACGGACGACGGCAGGACAGAGATCAACAACATTACCGGTGCGAAGTACATCATGAAGGACGTCAATCCAGAGGACTGGGGAGCGGCTTTCCGACAGGAACTCGATGCGCGACAGCAAGACATAAACAAGATCATGGATCCGGACCCTCAAGTAAACATCACGAATGAACAACTCGAACAAGCAGCAACGGCCCTGACAGAGGCAATGCAAGCGGCTACAGCTCGAGTGGCCAAGATCCGAAGGCCGTCAAACCAGGCTAAACCGTGGTGGAATGAGGACCTACAGAAGGCGGCAAAGGATCTCAGCAACGTGCAGGAGGAGCTAAAGACGTTTGAGGAGGTAAACGGCGTGCGTTCCTTACCACTTCGCCAGAAAGTAAAGAAGATGAGTAACTTTCTCAAACGGCTGTGTAAAGCTACCAAGACGAAATGGGCAGTCGAAAAGCTACAAGAGGCAACGTCGGACACCATATGGAGCTTCCGGAACTGGTCATCCGGAGCGCGGAATTACCCATCACCCCCAATCAAGAGGCGGGGACAAGGGCCAGCGATCACTCATACGGAGAAGTGCGAGGCCCTTCGCGCTGAACTTTTTCAGCCACCCCCAGAGCTAGAAGCTGAGTACATCCGCAATCTAACGGATACACTCCCTGATGACCTAGAATACCAGGAGGTCACCGAAGAGGAAGTACGGGAAGCAATCTTTGAGTCGTCATCCAACTCTGCGCCGGGAAGCTCGCAGATCACATACCAGACATTACGCTGGGCATGGGGATCGGCAAGTCAGGAGACCTACACTCTTATCCGACTCTGCCTGAGGAACGGCTTTCACCCAAAACAATGGCGGCAAGCAGTGGCTGTAGCGCTCCGCAAACCCCGCAAACCGGACTATTCCGAACCCAGAGCATATCGGCTGATCCAACTGCTGGAATGCATGGGCAAGGTGCTCGAGAAAGTAGTGGCCCGACGACTAACGTACCTGGCGGGAAAGCACAGACTCATCCCAGTGTCGCAGACAATACCGCGCAGTGGAGATACGACCAGTAGCGATCACCTATAAGACAGAGTCTCAGCGAGTGTAGAGACACAGGAGCTATATCATTAGCTGTACCTATAAGACAGAGTCTATGGTACAAGTCATAAGTAAGGTCATTAGATCGTAAGGGAGAATGCATACCTCAGCGAGTGTAGAGACACAGGAGCTGAGGATATGGAGCGTATAGTACTAGGTTTATATACCAGTCTGGAGCAGATATCATGATGTCATAGTGGAGTAATGATATCATAGATGAGTAATGGATGACGCAATAATGAGGTCAGGTATGAGGTCATTGTGGAGCGAGCCAAAGTAATCTAAGAATACTACTTATGATGTCATGTCTACATACTGTGATAGTCGCTAATACAAACAAGCTTCAACACCCAGGTGGTCAGTTCGGCGGGGTCTCAAACAAGTCAACTACTGATGCTATTCTCACGTTCACACACGACATCGAAGCGGCATGGAATAACAACAAAGTGACCTCCGCACTCACTTTCGATATCAAGGGGTACTTTGACTACGTTAATCATGATCGACTCCTACACGAGATGAGACGGAAAGGAATCCCACTCCAATACGTACGCTGGACAGCATCATTCCTTGAGGAACGCGAAGCAGCAGTATGCATCGACGGAACCCGCGGAGAGATGAAGCCAGTTGAGAACGGCATACCACAAGGGTCACCAACTTCCCCCATCCTCGCCGCATTCTACAGCAGCTTCCTCCTGGAGCTCTTTGAAGAACAACAAAAACAACATCAAGGGATTCCGGGCGAAGACACTACATGCACACCGGTTATGCTCATCATGTACGTTGATGATGGCAAACTCTATGTCTCATCGGAATCGTTGGAGACAAACGCACCTCAGTTACCACCGCCATCACCCGGTTGCACCCCCGCGGGGGTCCTCCTGGGTACCCTCAGACGTAGCTCTGAGGGTACCTAACAGGTACCCCCCTGCGGGGCCCGCGGGGGGGATTTGGTCCATTTGGGGGCGGGGGCATATGCGGGGGTCAGCAGGGGGGGGTCTGTACATGTCATGTGATTTATCATTGGGAGCGGGCAGGTGGGCGCGAAAAAAAAAATGAATCACATGACACATCCAATGGGCGGGATGGCGGCTGATGGCGGGGTAAAAAAATCACGTGATGCACCGCATGAAAATTATCAAAAATGGCTAGCAGGGGTTGGCGGGGGTTGGCGGGGGCGCTACTGGCCCCCCGCACACCATGGCGGGCAGTGGGCGCATTATCACGTGACTTTTGGGGCACCTTTTGTGCACCATTCGGCATGATTTCGGAGGTGTTGCTTGATCCATTGCATGCTGTGGCAGACAATGGGCGCATAATCACGTGATTTTCCGCCCAAAAAAATGGAAGCCTTCCCCAAATCATCCTGGTATCATTTCTATCGGTAAATACACTAGTTAAGCATGAATTTGAGCTTAGAAAGCCCAAAATGCACCCTGCACAATGGGACTGGTGATGCACTTGATCCCATCATTTGGCGGGGTCTGCTGCAGGGGGTGCCACGGGGGGTGCTGCGGGGGGTGCTGCGGGGGGTGCCGCAGGGGGTGCCACAAGGGGTGCCGCAGGGGGTGCCACAGGGCCCGCTGTGGGGTCAACCACAGGAGCAGGGGTAGGGGTGCATTGCATCATATTTTGATCTATCTATTCTCGCTGTGGTCATAGCATGCAGCATAATTATCCTTCATTTTGCCAGGAGTTTGGAGGCTGTGTCTGGGGTTGGTCTGCAGCTACAGCCATGTGACTCCCTGATGCTTTGGCAGGGGCTGGGATATCAAAACTGTGCAATATTGTCTGCATAATCCAGGCATGTAGGGTTAAAAAGAAAGTGTGATTTGTTCATTTTTTGGCTGGCAGGGTAGGTGGGCTGACATCATGGGCTGCATCGGGTCCACTGTCAACTCATTGATTGTTTCGTCTGCTCATTCTATACACATGCCCATTGGTAAACTGATCATGCTGTAGGCACAGTCTAATCTTACCCAGTGGATAATACCACACGTTAATTATGCACCTAATGTCACACTTCCTGTCTGGGACTCATTGAAGTTCATCTGTTCTGTGTTACTTTACAAGCAGTTTGCTTTAGTTGCAACATGAACAGATGTAATAGAGTGGATTTGACATGCCCTGAATTGATTCCTAGGTGGAATATGAGACAATGGATTCACCAGCAAGTTGCCTCACAATAGTCAGAGATTGGTAATATTTGAATTTCAAATTTCATATACAACACTCTGTGCACTCAGAGCTCGTATATTTGCAAGATAGACTGTAGAGACATAGATGGTTACTTTTCCTACCTCTGGGGCTGCACACATCCTTGCCATGACGCCTGCACCTCTGCTGGTACCCCCATTGGCACCCCCGCCGGCACCCCCGCTGGCACCCCCGCCAGTCTAGCACCCCCCGCTGCACCGGTGCCTTGTCCCCGTGATTTTCTTATATGTAAGATTATGTAAACTGACAGCTCGGAACACGTCAAGTCACTAGCCAATCAGAACCTGTATAAACGTCGTACCTAAGTGTTTACTGCTCTTCTAACACTGTTCCTACAGTTATGCAGCTGAAAACCATCGGAATAAGGTCTCCTTCTGCTATTCTTATTGAATATGTAGATACTTCATATCATTTGTCCACCTAAAATTCGAAACATGAAAAGAGTTCACCATTGCTCAAGGTTCCTATGTAGACAATGGTTCAACATGGTTCACTTTGGGTATGGCAAAAAATATTTTTTCTACACACAAGCAATTCAATACAGCTGAATGATATACTCTTTGGCAGTGTCTGAAACAAATTCTGAGAGCCCTGGACCCTGGAACTATTCAAAAACTTGAAATGAGTCCGAAAAATAGGGTCTTGATAAACATGAGATATGGGCTGGTTTGACGAGACATGGGCCACCGGTCATGTTGAATATAGTATTTTACAATGTTTCGGTGCCCTACCTCTCATCACATGGCCTCATTTCCCACTAAAAAGGGTGCATACACACTCAAGCTCATAAAATCAATTGTCACCCAGAAACAAGAGCAGTGAAGTTGTTTCACTGGGATTGGGTAAAGGTTACCTAGAAGTCACTTGGGTTGCAGTACAGAAGCTTTGGAAAGTGATTTTGTAGTTGATCCACATTTGGTAGGCTGGCAGATGCTTGTGCACCCCCACGGCACCCCCCATGGCACCCCCCGCGGCACCCCCTGTGGTTGACCCCCCCCCCCCAACCCCTGCAAGGATTTAATTGACAAATGTCCTGCTCAATCCATTGTAAGAGTCTACAGTATTATTGGATTCAGTAAAGGGCCCAAATGGTGTGTAGACAAGAAGTATGAAATCCGGAAATCAACAATTATGACACCTCCACGGAATATGCTGCAAATGGAGAGAAAAATTTGAGTGCAGACAGACTACCTGAAGCAAACAGACAAAGAAAAGAAACATTAGCCATTTCTTGTTGATGATGTTGGCTGTCCCTGGAGCATGTACTTGGGAGATTTGCCTAACAAATCAAGTTGCACATTTTTCAAATTTTTAGTTTGACCTGACAGCTTGAGCAGACCATGCTAAAATGAACCAAGTCATATATATCAGTGCCCCAAGCCAAGCCAAAAGATTTAGGTAAATTTGCACAGTTTTGATATCCCAGCCCCTGCCAAAGCATCAGGGAGTCACATGGCTGTAGCTGCAGACCAACCCCAGACACAGCCTCCAAACTCCTGGCAAAATGAAGGATAATTATGCTGCATGCTATGACCACAGCGAGAATAGATAGATCAAAATATGATGCAATGCACCCCTACCCCTGCTCCTGTGGTTGACCCCACAGCGGGCCCTGTGGCACCCCCTGCGGCACCCCTTGTGGCACCCCCTGCGGCACCCCCCGCAGCACCCCCCGCAGCACCCCCCGTGGCACCCCCTGCAGCAGACCCCGCCAAATGATGGGATCAAGTGCATCACCAGTCCCATTGTGCAGGGTGCATTTTGGGCTTTCTAAGCTCAAATTCATGCTTAACTAGTGTATTTACCGATAGAAATGATACCAGGATGATTTGGGGAAGGCTTCCATTTTTTTGGGCGGAAAATCACGTGATTATGCGCCCATTGTCTGCCACAGCATGCAATGGATCAAGCAACACCTCCGAAATCATGCCGAATGGTGCACAAAAGGTGCCCCAAAAGTCACGTGATAATGCGCCCACTGCCCGCCATGGTGTGCGGGGGGCCAGTAGCGCCCCCGCCAACCCCCGCCAACCCCTGCTAGCCATTTTTGATAATTTTCATGCGGTGCATCACGTGATTTTTTTACCCCGCCATCAGCCGCCATCCCGCCCATTGGATGTGTCATGTGATTCATTTTTTTTTTCGCGCCCACCTGCCCGCTCCCAATGATAAATCACATGACATGTACAGACCCCCCCCTGCTGACCCCCGCATATGCCCCCGCCCCCAAATGGACCAAATCCCCCCGCGGGCCCCGCAGGGGGGTACCTGTTAGGTACCCTCAGAGCTACGTCTGAGGGTACCCAGGAGGACCCCCGCGGGGGTGCAACCGGGTGATGGCGGTGGTAACTGAGGTGGACAAACGTGAAGTCACTCCGGATAGCGTATAAGAAGGTTACAGAAGAACTCCAAAAGGCTGGGCTTTCTATTGACAACACGAAACGAGAGCTGATGCACTATTCACGCAGGAAACAAGACAATGTTGCACCACCAATTCGTCTTACCAACGGAGACAATACATCAACCACAGTCACGCTGAGCTCTTCAATCAAGTGGTTGGGAGTGCACCTGGACCGAAAACTCACGTTCAACCACCATGTGAAGACACTAGCAGCCCGGGCGATGACAAAAATCAACGCGATGACAATGCTATCGAACACTGTCCGCAGGATGTCCCAAGTGCACCTCAAGCAGTTGTACAAGGCATGTGTGGTTCCTGTAATGACATATGCAAGTGCTGCGTGGTGGACAGGGAAAAAGACCCACGAGAAGGAACTAGAAAGAGTCCAGCGCCGGTCCATGCGCCTTATATGTGCAGCATTCCGAACGACCCCAATCGACGCACTCGAGATTGAGTCATCTACGCCCCCAATCCGACTTGCAATGGACCACATCAATAGGGCGACCGGGATTCGATTCAACAAGCTCAGCCTACACAACCCGGTCATTGAGCGCCTACCAAACACATGGCGCAATGGCCAGAAACCACATCAGCCCCCTCCGGTACCTGCTCGGCCTCAGAACCGGAACAAGAAGGACCAGAAGAAAACTACGCAACTGGAACGTCTTGCCCATCACACCAATCCCCACGGCGAACGGATCCTCCCTTTCCTTAACCCCCATGGGGCCAGACAGCAAGCAAGTTTGGTGATCGCATGCGGCTAGAAAAATCCTCGAATGGGGTGGAGAAGGAGGAGGCTGCAGAGAGACACAAGGAACGGATAAGTGCTTTTGCGGACAATCCCGAGCACCTTCTGGCCTACTCTGATGGATCCCTCAGGAAACTACACGGGATGCGACGTGTTGGAACCGGAGTGGTTGTCTACCAAGAAAACACCGAGATTTTTGCGGAGTCACAAGGCCTTGGCGGCCGCGCAGAGGTGTACGATGGCGAGATGGCTGGACTATGGCTGGCAGCTGGGATCACAACAGCGATGGCAACAACTCATACAAACATAAAGCATCTCCACTTCTACGCCGACAACACATCCGCCCTGGCGACGATCTTTGACCCAAAACCTCGAGCCGGACAACTATACGCACATCAGTTCCACAAGGCCATCTGTGGATTCCTCGAGGGCGACCCGCAAAGGACAGTAGAGATCGCGTGGTCCCCGGGGCATTGCAACATCGAGGGCAATGAACGCGCAGACGAACTGGCAAAGAGCGGTACCGAACTTGCAGCACCAGCACTCACCACTCGAGCGTTCGCTCTGAGACAGTCGAAAGAGAGGATACAACATGCTT
This sequence comes from Mycena citricolor, assembly GCA_963692855.1. Classification (NCBI taxonomy): domain Eukaryota; kingdom Fungi; phylum Basidiomycota; class Agaricomycetes; order Agaricales; family Mycenaceae; genus Mycena; species Mycena citricolor. The sequence continues at coordinate 1,679,433 of CAVNYO010000403.1, forward strand.
GGCGACGGGAATGGAAACGCAAACCCAAGTCCGGCCACTACGCAAAGGCAAATCGCATCCCACCCTCCCTGAAGCCAACACGACACTTCACGGAACTCAGCGGACAACGGGAATTATTTGGAAGGGTGATACAGTGCAGGACGGGACATGGATACCTAGGCGAGTTCTACCAACGCTTCAATATTCCCGAGGACGTTGACTGCCCATGCGGAGAGCCAATCCAAACACGAGATCACGTCCTACGATGGTGCCCACTGTACAACGAACACCGACCCGTCATCCGCGCGACATCAGCTAACTTTTACGAAGAAATAATCCTTGGCACGAAAGAAGGCATCGTCGCTTTGGCCCAGTTCCTGAAAGATTCAGGAGCCTTCACCCGAAGCGGACACCCATGGAAGGACTGCGACCTCCCCACACTCATCAACGAACCGGACCCAGAAATCTCGGAAGACGAAGAAGACGAGAACGGATAGTTCTTAACGACGTGGCCCCGACCGGCTATGGCCAAGCCCACCCCCTCATCCCTCCTCCATCCTATATGCACATGCATCATTACGACGCGCTGGAAACCCCCGCACCGACAACGCCACTCTCGGCCTCGCAAACCCGAAAGCTCTCACCCAAGGAGATCAACACCAACAGTAAACATCCTCATACTTGCGTTCACCTCCCCGCTGCCTTCGGGCACCGCTTCTTAGTACTTAGATACTTGCTGCGGAATACAAATGCAGAATCAGACAAACAAACAAGCCTGAACAACACCTCTCTGATAATAATGCGTGACATAGTATAGACAAAATAGCATTAAATAGACATCAGCCTGCGACTCCCTCAGGCGGCGAGAGACGTGATCGACGCCGGCAGCGCATTGTACGTCGGGCACAGCTGGTTCCACTCCGAAGTCGGGATCAGCTCCGACTGCCAGTCGGCCACATCCTCGGCCATCACGACCGCGAACCCGGCTTCCAAGTGCCAGTCGATGTGGCAGTGGAGGAACCACGCTGGTGAGATCAATCAACAATCAGAACGGTCTCGAACGTGTCACACAACGGCACACTCACGTCCGCGGTTGTCCGTGAAGAACCGAATCGTGACGTTGTCGCCCGTGGTTCCGATGTTCACCACGTCGCGGCGGGCTGGGTTGACGTAGTTGTAGGTGCTGCTGCCGGCGGAACGGATGACCTCGAAGGTGTGTCCGTGCAAATGGAACGGGTGCTGTTCGAGGACGGATTGAGTGAGCTCAGAGACCACACGGATAAAGGAGCAAGGACTGACGCCACCACCGATCACACCTCCTGCGAGCGTGATTTCGACAGACGCAAAGTGCGGGAGCGAGTACACCGAGCCGTTGGGCAGCAGCGACTGCGCGGTCTGTGCACCGGACAGGATCTGGAGCAGGACGGGAACCGTGGGGGGAACGAACGCGTCGCCGTTGATCGTGAACTTGAACGTCGTCTGAGAAAGAAAGGATGAGCGACAGACCCTGAGGAGAGACAAGACCGGTCGATGGACGCACGAGATCAAACGCCAGAGCCATGTTGAGCTGCACGTCGGCTCCGCCGCTGAACGCGCCGCCGGAAGTGCCAGGGTTCACAAGCGGGTGCAGGTTCACTTCGTTGACCAGCCCGTTGGTGGACGTGTCTTGGGACGTGGTCGGCTCCGAGGCGTTGGCTCCTTTGTCTGGAAGAAGGAAGGGATGGTCAGGAATCGCAGATAGCTATCTTTTGATAGATCCTAACGCACAGCGGAGGATCGCAGAGTTGATGCCGCCGGTGAAGCCAGTCGGACCGGTGTTCGGGTTGGCGCGGATCCAGTAGTTGTCGACCGCTTGGTCGGCAGTCATGATGAACGAGTACCGTTGGGCTGGAAGAACCAAGTCAGTGGGTGTTTGCCGCGGCGGACGACCGCACGGAGGCTCGCGCTCGCGGCTGCTCACCGGCGTAGATCTGGATCGAGTCGACGCTCAACGGCTCGTGCAGGACACCGTCGGCCTCGATGATGGTCAGGTTCGTGTGGCCGTCGATCTGGAACACGTAGTTGGAGTCGCAGCCGATGTTGACCAGGCGGAACCGGTAGCGCAAGCCTTGGGTGACGTTGATCACGGCCAGCGTCGTGTTCGCGGTGGTCGCCGCGGTACGTCCGAGACCGTTGATGAGCATCGAAGAGGGCGTGCTGCGCAGGTTGAACGCATCAGAGACAGACTGATCGCATCCTTCAGAGCAGCTACCACTCACGCAACACCGGCCACGGTCTCAGCAAAGACGTTGTACCAGTCGGCGAGAGTGATGACGGTCGACTCGTCGTCGACGTCGTACTCGGAGATGTAGGCGTCGGCCGGGTCGTAGATGACCATCGCGCCACGCAGACCGTCGCAGTACTGGGTGGCGAGATGAGAGTGATACCAGAACGTTCTGTTCGATTTTCATTGAGAGCTGCGTTTGCTAGTTCAGAGAATTGCACGTACCCTGATTGCGTGCTGGTAAAGTCGTATGTGAACGAGTTTCCGGGGGAGATCGGGCACTGGTTGATGAACGCAGGTCCGTCCATGAAGTTGGTTCCGTTCTGGAACAGTCCATGCCAGTGCTGCGAAGGAGGGAGGAGAAACGGAAACCAATCAGGGATGCCCAACAAGGCGAGCGTTGGCTGAGGCTCACAATCGACGTCGGCTCGAGCATGCGGTTGTCCTGCTGCTGGTCGACGACCGTCAGCTGGAAGTTGTCGCCGATGTTTCCGGTGACGAGCGTTCCAGGGAACGTGCCTCCGGCCAGGACGGCTGCGCGGGGCAGACCGTCGGGCGAGATCGTTGCGTTGGCCACCACCAGGGAGCCAACTGGCCCAACCGTCGCGGCGGAGACGATCCGCGCTGCCGCAGCGAGAGCAAGGAGGGTGCGGGACGAGGACGAGGAGAACATGAGTGCGATCGGGTCTGTGAGCCAAGGAGATCCTGGTACTACCGGTGCCGTGCTTTCCAGCTGAGTGGCCTGAGTTCATTTATACGCTTTCAGCGGAGAGAGACGATCAATGTTAATCATCCACACGGTTTCCCAATCGGGAAACCCACGCGCACCTTGTCAGTCCGAATTCGGGTTGGGCGCCCGGACGGAGTTGAGTGGCTGGACGACAATGACTAAGAGGCTTGTCGCAGAGACGACCCAGGAACCTGCGAGCTGCCGGAGGGAGGAACATTCTCCCGTAACAGACTTGTGATGCGATTTGACCATCAAAGCACGGAACGTCGCAGACGTTACCAAACCTGCGCCTTGATTGGGATTGGACAGCGTTCGGGACCGAGCTTACAGCCGCCGTCGGGCCGGGTGTTCACTCTGCCGTTTCACTGTTGGACTGGGACTGCTGCGGCTCTGCCTCACGATTTCCGAGACCACATCTGTTCTCCATCACCCACCAGATTTCTGTTCGAAGCAGCAGCAACGCATATGCGGTGGAATTCCATCTCCTCGTCGAGATGGCAGACAACTCCTTGCCGTATTTGCCCGCTGCCGCTTGCCACCTCTTGCGCAGCTTTTCTTGGATTACGACTCGGTATCAGTCAACGCAGACATTGTCGATCGCACACGTCCTCGAAATCTTTATCCGCCATCGCCTGGAAGTATTCAACCGGGTGAGCTACCAGAACTGGTCGAACTCGCACATGGGATCTCGAGTGTGCCTCTCCCAGTGCAGTGGAACCGGCCAGTCAGCAGCGCTGTCAGTTTCCGTCACCGTAAGACGCCGGTCGCTCCTGGGAAATAAACATATTTGACTCAGCGCCAGTTCTGCTGTCCGATCGAAATGACAGGCGATCAGATCTGATGTCTGCCACGAGGTATTTTCGACGGAGATCTTCTTTCCCGGACGATTGCCATCGGACGGAATCCGGGGAAGCCGACGATCGCGTTCCTCATGGTTCCTAAACCGGATACGGCCGGAGGTCGCTGAAGTAGCTCGGTACAGGGATCTACAACAGAAGCTGATCAGAGACATGTGCACCGTCCACCAATTCGACGATTTTCGTCATTGCGCGCGGACGTGTTAGGATGGAAACTGAGAGACAGGACGGATCAGAAGAAGTTGAGCGCAATGGTTGGCGGATTTGTTGCCGCGGCCAAGGCTCATCGCTGAACGACATGCCACAGCGAGTCTCAAGGGCAACCATATCGCATCGGCGCTGTTATGATACTCTAAGCAGCGCTCACACCGCGGAGAGTTCGGGCCAGACTTGTCCCATCGCGTGGTTCAGGACTTGTAACGGAGTTCCTCCGGTGTTTCACTGCGTAAGTGACGGCGACGTAAGCATCTACTGGCGGAGGTTCTGCCCTCACGCAATCGGTGTGAAGCTATGTCGTCTCGAGTGGGTAGGACTCCGGTCTCGGTCGGATCGCGATACACGAATGTTTCAGTGGGTGTTTGTGAAACAGCGAGGGTTTAGTGCCCTTTTGCTCCGATTCCATTCTCATAGCATAGATAAGGTTTCATTCCGCGATGACACTGAATTCAGTTACCGTGCGCGAGCCGGGTACAGACCTACGTTACGCTATCTTATCTTGGAAGAACTCATCATGATCAGTCGACTGTCACGAATGATCATCCAAGTCTCTATTGCTTGGACTGTCAGACTCCGTCGGCGCTAGAGTGTGAAAGAAGGGCGTCCTCATTCACTCCTTCATCCTGTCTGGTACGATACTGGATGCTATGCAGCGGCCCACAGTTGACCCCAGTCATCTGGCATGAACAGAGAAGTCCGCAGCATCAGAAGCTTTCACATGATCTTGGCTGACCATGGCTTCTCGCCGCTCAGAACGAGGGGGGAAATCAGGTGTCAAGGCGTGCATGGATGCCGCAGCAAAGAACTAGATTTCATGTCGATACCGTTGATGTAGTGAACAAACGATACGCATTCGTACGACAGAGGGATCTAGCGATTCACGCTCCTCCAACCGGCGCCCTTTGTCCAGAGTCACACGATCTGGTTACTCCGCTTTCCATCGGTCTCAATGATGGAACTGGCTCCGAAAACTACGACACTAGATATCGACTATCCCGCAGTCAAGCGGCCCACGTTACAGGCGGAAATCGGAACTGAATAGCAAACATAACCGCCAAGATCAAAGTCAAACCGCCACTGATGCCGGCGGGAGAACTGTTCATGCTGAGTTCTATGAAGTGAACCACCACGAAGTAGTGACCGCAGCAAGCACTCTCGCTTCTTTTTAAACGCGTCTCACATTGATAGATATACCTTCCGGCTGCAAATCTTTCAGGCTGACCCAAGTAAGCCTGCACATTTTCCGGCGTGCATATCGTGCATATTTCCGAAATGACTTTGATCAGCCTAGAATTGCACATATCATGCGCCACTGCTCTATTGTGCATATTGTGCATTTTCCATAGTTCATATCCTACACATTCTCTGGCATGCATATCATGCCCTTTTTGACTGTGCATTACCTGCACTTGTGCAGCGTGTGTGCTGTGCATGTCCTGCGCATTTTCGGATTCATATCATGCTTTTCTGAATGTTCATAATGTAACCATGCGCATATTGTGAACTGTGCATATCCTGCACATTTTCTGGTGAGGATATTGTGCATTTGACCTGGTAGTATTCTCCTGCACACAGCCTCCACTGCACATATTGTGCGCCATGCATTTGGTCATTTTCTGGGGTGCATGTTGTGCATTTCCTACTGTGTATATTGTGTATTCTCGAGTGTGCATAGCCTGCACTCTGCATTTTGTGTTCCAGTTATATTGTGCATTTTCTACCCCACATCTTGTGTATTATTAGACCATGTGTATCATGCTTTTCCCCATGCATAGCCTGCATGCGCATATTGTGCACTGTGAATATCCTGCACATTCTCTATGGCTTATATTGTGCATTTTCCCGACTGTGCCTAGCATGCACTTGCATGTATTGTGCACTCTGCATGTTCTACATATCTTCTTCTGTGCATATTGTGCAGTGCACAGCTTTCCGCTGTGAATTTGAAAATTTTTGACTGCTAACTTCCTACACTTGTGCATATTGTGCACTGTGCATACCTGTAAGGGCAACCTCGAGGCCCGATCTCAGAGTCCTGACAAGGGAGAGTCCAAAGCGTCAGATACTATTGATGCCAACGCTACGGGAAAAGCACAACGCAAAGGGAAATTGCTGATCTCTCTTTCCCTCCTTCGAAGTTGCCTCCGGTATCATCCGGAACTTGTAGCTACCATTCGAAAACCCTTATATACAAGATTTCTCACTTATACATGAACAGGAACTACATAAAAAACAAGAGCCGGTCCATCATTTCGAGGCCCCAAACCCAAGATGACTTCACAGCACAAGTTCCTCCTCGTGCGAGGCTCTAGTATTTTGTATGAGACGTGCCTTATGTATTCTGAAGGTGCCCCAACCTTCTCCTTGTCTTGCCGGTGCGTGGTTGTGGAGAACTGAAGACAAAGTGGATGAGCGTGACATTTCAAAGTCCGATGGATAAGCGATGTTGATGGCTTGAGAACACGTGCCAACGCGTCGCATTTGCGTACTTCCTGACACGCTCATCTCTGGAGGGAGCATTGGGCTCACATCTCTGATTTCGTCGGTTGGATGACCAAGAGTTGCCGCAGGCGTCGAAATGGCCAATCAAAGACCCTGCCCACAGTGAAGACAGCCAAGAAGCCGAAGAAGCCAAAGGATTCTCAGAGAGAAAGCCGCATCCAGACTGCTCTTTGTGAGCTTAATGGGAAGCGTTGTGCAGGTGCTCACTATGCCGTGGCCACAGTCGCAAAAAAGTATAATATTGCAAATTCTACACTTGCTGCTCGCTGGAACAACCAGACCAAGTCTCGCGCAGAGGCAGACACCGATTGCCAGTTCCTCAGTCCTGCAAAGGAACGCGTTCTGGCCACATGGATTGAGTACTTGGGATGCATTGGTGTTCCCCTGTCGAAGAGGGCTATACGTTTGCGAGCTGCACAACTTCGGTCTGACCGAAAGAAGCCCTCCCGAAACTGGATCCCCCTCTTCCTTGCAAGACATCCTGAGATCAAGCTAGCGACGGCGCACGGTCTTGATCCAAAACGAGCGCAGGCTTTCAACAAGCCCGTGGTCGGCCGATACTTTGATAAGCTGGAGGAGCTGGTCCAACGATACGATATCCCCGTCGAGAATATCTACAATATGGATGAGAAGGGCTGTCAGCGAGGAGGTGGAAAGAAGACTGCAGGTGTCAAGTACTTCTTTGGACGGCAACAGCGCACACGATATCGCCATCGGAGTGCAAACCTAGAGCTTGTTACAATCCTCGAGGCTGTCTGTGCTGATGGCTCGTCACTGCTCCCTGGTTTCGTGTTTCCCGGAGTCGAGCAATCCCCAGAATGGTTTGACGAAGACCTGGCTATTCTGTGAGTTTGACCCAGGAGTTTCGAAGCTGGGGACTCACGAGCTTCTAGCATTTGCATGTCAGCCACAGGTTGGACAGACAATCACATTTCTGTCCAATGGTTCAAGAAGTGCTTCATTCCACAAGCGAAAGCATGGGCCAAAGAGAAGGGCACCAATGATCAGCCAATTCTGCTTGTTCTCGATGGACATGGCTCACATGAAGCTCTCGAGCTCATTGATCTGGCCCGCGAGAATAATATCATCCTGCTCCTCCTCCCTCCCCACACCACGCACAAGCTCCAGCCATTGGATGTTGGCGTCTTTGGTCCGTTCTCGCGTGCATGGACTGAGAAATGTGATGATGTTGTCGACGACACCACAAAGGAGATGCCTAAGGAGGACTTTGTCAAGCACTACATGGATGTACGGCGACAAACCTTCAAGCCAGCGACCATCCAGACAGCATTTCGAAAAAGCGGCCTTTTTCCGATCAACAGAGCCGCCTTCAATGACGAGGATTATGCTACAAGTGTCCCCTTCTCCACCACCGCTCGAGACATTCCAGTTGCTCCTCAGTTTGAGCCGTACACACCTTTCCAGCTGCCAGCAGATCCAGATGACAAGGATCATTGGAGCAGAGACTTCTTTGACGAAGACGACCCAGAGTATGATGCTTCTGATGTGGATGCGCGACCATACAATCCAGTACTTGACCATCCTCAGGCTGGAGCCGAGCTTCCACCGCTTACTCCGACACTATTCGCTTCTCCCCCTTCGTGCCAAAACTCCAATCTTCCTTCGATCATGCCATCGAATTTCTATTACAATGCGGCGCTGTTCGAGCGTATCAAGGATCTCGAGACGCAAATGCATGCAATGGAGGCCCATATGACCTTGTTAGACACACGCAGTAATCAGCCCAGCAAGAAAAGGAAGCTCAACGTTGATGCACGGTGCCTGACATCGGAGGAGGGACGGGAGTTGGCAGCGCAGCAAGAGGAGGAGCGTTCGGCAAAGGCTCAGGAGAAGGCAGACAATGCGGCCCAAGCCAAAAAGAAGGAGATCGACGCCGTAGTGCGGAGGCAAACAAGAGACGCAAACGAGCCATTTGTTGGTCTCCTGACAAGTCGCAGCAAAGAGCTGCTTGTCGATGTTGCCTTCGATCTCCAGCTGCCCCAGGAGAAGCTGAAGCTCAAATGTGACAATCAACCCAAAAACAAAGTCGAAAAGAGAAGTGAATTCGAAGACTGGAGAATACAACCAAGTAGCTACAGTATTTATACCCAAATCCAGTCTGAGTCATATCTACAACTAATGAGTCATAGGGCTATGTACCGCATGGAACGCTGGTCATGGGTCGTAGTAGAACCTTCTGGAGCATATGTCGCGCAGCCTCGAATCGATGAAGATAATCCCTGAAACCCCTAGTCCGGACCGTCTGATGCCGTGATCCGTGATAAGATAAGTTGTGCCAAGATAAGATAAGATCGTCGATGATAAGATGAAAAAGTGGCCGAACTATGACATTACCCCCTCTCTAGGGTCGATGTCCTCATCGACCAGGCCAATGGGTAAGAAGACGTTCTCGTAAGGGTCGAAGAGCCGTCGTTGGGGGTATGGAAGGCGCTCGTCCCTGGGCTGGTAGCGATGAATGAGATAGTCCCAGTGTCCAGCTTCGAGCGTTGGCAGGAGGCGAATGCGTGTGTCTGGATTTGATTGTTTCCTCTGCCAGTCTCTCAGGACGTCCTTTGCGTGGGTAAGGTGACGTGATGGTTCCCAGGTGTTCTCGCTGTGCGGCCATCCCTTCCATTTGACCAAGTACTGTTTTCCTCGGCCGACTTTTCGCCCTTTCACGATTTCTTCGACTTCCCACTCCTCTGCTCCTCCGATCATCTTGGCCACGGGTCTCTTCTCTCGGCGATGGGGGGGTGGTTCGTGATAGGGTGTCAACAGTGACTCGTTGAACACCGGGTGTCTTCGGTCCGTGTCCGGCAAATCCAGCTTCCATGCGGCCGCTCCAACCTTCTCCAGTATCTCGTATGGTCCCAATCTCTTGTCGCTCATCTTCTTTGATGGTCTATCCGTCTCGATATTTTCCCCTTCTATGTACACCTTCATCCCAACCTTCAACTCCGGAACTTCTTTTCTTTGTTTATCGTAGTATTTTTTCATTTTTTCTTTTGCTTTTTCCAATGCTGCTTTTGCTTCGTCTTGTATTTCTTTGATTCTTTTTACAAATTCCTCCGCCGACTCGTTCCTTGATTCCATCCGCTGCTCCACTCCCTTCCATGGGTGATATCCGTGATTAGCATAGAACGGCGACATTTTGGTAGACGTGTTCATTTTGTCGTTGTATGCGAATTCCGCCATTCCCAGCCACTCCGACCAGTCCGTCTGATGGTAGTTGACGTAAATGCGGAGATAGTGTTCGATCTCCTGATTCATACGCTCCGTCTGCCCATCCGTGATGGGGTGATATGCGGTCCCCGGATTCATTTCCACGCCCAACATCCGATTCGTTTCCTTCATAAAGCCCTTGATGTATCGAGAGTCCCTGTCGGTGATGATTTTGCGGGGGACCCCGTGATAGCGGAAGATTCGGTCCCTGGTTAATCGTGCTACTCCTTCGCTGCTGATGTCAGTACTAATTGGTTCGACATGGATCATTTTGGTGAAGGTGTCACACCACACATGAATTGCGTCATACCCGTTACTGACCGGCAGGGGTCCGATCTGATCCATGGAGATGATTTCCCACGGCGCGTTTGGAACTGCATGCGGGTGCAAACTCCCTGTCCTGGCTCTTCGGGTCTTGGTCCGCTGGCACGCTTCGCACGTCTGGATGTATTTCCGAATTTGGTTTCCCATCCTTGGCCACCAGTAGTTCCTTTCCACCATCTCCTGCGTTCGGTTGATCCCAGCGTGTCCGACCAAAGGGGTGTCGTGGTGTAGTCCGATGATCTTGTCCCGCAACTCCTCATCCCTTGGTACGTAGAGCTTCCCATGGTACGTGATAAGCCCCTCTTCCTTCTTCCATCCGGCGAGTGACTTCTCTAAGGCCGCCTTGACGCTTCCATCAATTGATCGAATGGCCTTGATTTCGTCGATTAGCTGCTGATCCTGTCCCTCGAATGTGACTTCTTGTGATCGGAAGAACTCGGGCTTCAGTAGCGTGACGTCCTTGTTGTCGTTCTTGCCCTGATCGTGATCTGCTCGTCGGGACAGGAGGTCCGCCTTGCGGTTGAGTGCGCCGGGTCGGTGTCGTAAGGTGAAATCGAACTCCGCCAACTCCGTGATCCATCGTGCTTGCCGTCGATTGAGCTTCTGCGGCTTCCGAAAGTACTCGAGATTCTGATGATCGGTGAAGATCTCGAACGTTTCCGTGGCTCCCAGGAGCAACTGCCTCCATTCGTCGAGTGATAACATGATTGCGAGCATCTCCTTGTCGTAGATCTCGTAATTTCGCTCGGTTTCGGTCAATGCGTGTGAAATAAATGCGATTGGGCGCCAAATGCCGTCTTGGTTTTGGCTCAAAACTGCTCCTGTTGCCCCTTCCGAAGCATCGGCTTCCAGACGATATTGGCCAGTGTCATTTGGCAGTGCTAAGACGGCATCCTCCGCGATTCTCTTCTTTAACCCATCAAACGCCGCATGTTCATCCGGACCCCATGACCATCCTGCCTTCCCTGTCAGCCGCGTCAACGGCTTGGCGACCTCCGCATATCCTCGAACGAAACGTCGATAGAAGTTTGTGAATCCGAGGAAGGCTTGGACTTGTTTGACGCTCTTTGGTTCCGGCCATTCCATCACGCCCTTGATCTTGACAGGGTCCATCCGCATCGAGTTGTGTCCAATGATTACACCCAGGTATTCGATTTCCGTGCGTTCGAACTCGCACTTTTCCGGTTTCAGGTATAATTTGTGCTTTTGGAGCAACTCGAGTACCCGTTTGGTCATTCGTCGATGTTCATCCAGATTTTCTGTGAAGATTAGTATGTCGTCCAGATAAACTACCACATGTCCCTCGTTGATCAGTTCCCGGAGTATGTCGTTCATCATGTTTTGGAACGTTGCCGGGGAATTTGTGAGACCAAAGAACATAACCAAGGGCTCGTAAAGTCCGCGGTTTGTGCGAAACGCAGCCTTCCACTCATCGCCCTCTTTGATCCGTACGTTGTTGTATCCCCACCGGATGTCTAGCTTGGTGAAGAACTTGGCGCCGCACAGGTTGTGGACCAGTTCGGAAATCAGCGGTAGCGGGTACCGATTTCGGATCGTCATCTCATTCAGCTTCCGGTAATCTTGAACAGGCCGTAGCGAGCCATCCTTCTTCTTGACAAAGAAGAATGCCGATGCCATGGGTGATTTTGATGGCCTGATTCGTCCGCTGGCTAGGTTCTCTTGTAAGAACTCGTCGAGTTTGACCTGTTCGTTTCGTGATAACGGGTACACCTTGCAGTCCACTGCTTTGGAACCAGGTTTGAGCTCGATTGCATGGTCCCATGCCCGTCGGTCTGGCAGCGAGTCGAACGATTCCTTGGCGAATACTTTGACAAATTCCCGATATTGATCCGGAATCTTCCCCTCGGTCATTCTCTCCTTCTCTTTTTCCGCTTCTTCTGCGAATTTCTGTGCCGGCGTTTCCTTCAACCGTAGATCCACCTCCTTCCCAAAGTCGATCAACAGGATTGACTCTCCCTCTTCCAGATCCGGTGCACCTGCGTCCAGGTCAATCGCATCCATGTCGATCATTGCTTGATGCTCCTCGTGACCCCTCATTTGACATTGCTCTGGGCATCGGCTGAATCTCATTGTCTGCTCCTGCCAATCCACCTCGGGGTTGTGTTCCGTCAGCCAATCCAGGCCGATGAAGATCCGGGCTTTTCCCAGACACGTCAGAAGGAACGTGCGTGTCTCCACATGAGGACCGATTCTCATTCTCAAGTCGACGTAGTGCGTGATCCGACCGCTGATGTTCTCGGTGTTGTCGGCGTTACGAGCCACAATGGGTTGCGGAAGCTCTTGGATATCCAGCTTTTCTGCCCGTGCGTAGTCGGTGTCGATGCAGCAGGTACTGCAGCCACTATCGAGCAGCGCCTTGACTCCACGCGTTTTCCCTGAGTCCAGGCCCGTGATCTGGACATATACGTCCATCGAATGCCTCTTTCTTTCGGCTTGGTAACTGCGCAATTCCTGCGTCAATCTGCTGGGCTGGGGGCCCTTCTGTTTCTCGGCCGCCAATTTCCTCTGGATGGCATCTGGCACCCTGGTGCGTTTGGGTGCTTCTGGGACCTCGACTTTGGCAGATCCCTTGGGCGCTTCCTCCTTTTCCAAGGATCGAGCCTTCGGAGCTATGCTCCCCTTTTCGGTCTTTGTTGACGTGGTTCCTTCTCCACGAGCCATAAATACGTAGGAGTCCAAAAATAATTTATCTGCAGCTTTCTGGTCCTTTTTATCTTGTAAGTATTTTCTATTTAGAGCTATCTTTTCCTGGCGTTCTTTTTCCATCTCGGCAATAAGAAAATCGTGAATATTTGTACGTAGTGAGTCTGAGATCGTGTATGTAGATGAAATATTGTCCGTATCTTTAATCGAAACAAGTACAGAAAATCGTCCATAGTCCGGACGCTCCACCTCCTTGGCTAGAGGAGTGGAGCGCTTCAAAAACCCTTCTCGCGCAGCTTCTCGGCAATCTCCTTCAGGAACTCGTTGTCCTTGTCCCCGTTCTCGATTTCTTCCAGCATTGTGGCCCGATTGAAGAACGTGCGCTTCTTCTTGGGCTCCGGGCAGTTCCGCGCAATGTGCCCGGGCTGCTGACAGTTGTAGCAGATGATATTGCGGCCGCGGGCGTGGGTACGATCGATTTCCATCGGAACCGGTTCGTTGGCAGCGGGTCGGGCCGGAGCGGGTGTGGGCGCCACTGGTGCCGTTTGGGGACGGAACTGGGGAGGTGGTCGTTGTGTGGGGTGCCCATACGACGCTTTGCGTAGCTGGTCACGCAGAGCATTGGCTTCGATGTTGATGCACCAGGCTTTGAACGCTCCATAGGCCTTGGGCAGAGGGACACCGGTGTTGTAGAGACGGCTGGCGATCTCGCTGCTGAGTCCGCGCTCCAGGAACTCGATGAGGATATTATCCTGGTCCCCCTTCTTGTATTCGCCTTTGTCGTCGGTGGTGTCAACCACATTGTAGCCTGCATCCGCGGCCAACATCTCAAAGTCGGAGATGTAGTCCGCGAAGGACCGTTTGTTTTGGCGCAGGGCCATAAGCCGAGCAGCGGCGACTTGTTCCGCATTGGAGTCCCCGAACGCCCTCTGAAACTCCTCCAGGAAGTTCTTTGATGTGACTCCTGCCTTCAGTCCCTGGAAGCCCTCGAAGTTGTGCTGCTTCCAGTTCATTGCCCATCTCGAGGCAGCGCAGCTCGTGCCGTTCTCGTTACGGAGGTAGGAGAGGACAAAGAGGATTTTGGTCTCATCCTGCGAGAACTCCGATCGATAGGCACCGATGTAAGTGGTGCACGCGTCCACAAAGCCCAGGTATTTGGACTTGTCGCCATCGAAGTAGGGGGGATTGGCGGCGAGGGTGATGCGGTGATGCCCTGACATGGTAGGGGCAGGCGTGTGAGGTGGGGGCGAGGGTGGTTGTTCGGAGGGCAGTTCGTCGAGGTCGGGGATCTCGTCTTCAGGCGGTGGGAGGGCAAGGTAGGGGTTGGAGGGCCCGGGTTGGTTTTGATGCGCCAGATCGGGCGACGATGGTATGATGGGGGGAGGGGACGGACTCCCAGACGACGATGGGAATCGGTACGAAATGGTGGAATCGTGTGCTGTACAAGCACTCGAGGGAGGGTTCTTTTGCTAGCAAAAAGATCCCGGGCCTAACTCTTCACGTGCCCGATGATCCCGAGGTGCGTTTTCCCGAAGGTCTCCGCAGCACTCCTTGTAGCTACCGTAAGGCTTGGGTCGGGCTCAACGTTACCCGTGGCCTGGTGCTGTTTGCTTGAGATGAACCCTTCACTGCGATAGTGGAGGACGACTAGATGATTCGGTAAAAGGGTGAGTGGGGTGATAAGGTTTTAAGAGGATATAGCGGGCGTAGCGGTGCGGGATGCAGGGTAAGAGGTATGAGGTAGGAGGGTATGAGGGGAGTCTTCGAATTATGTGACAATCAACCAAAAATAAAGTCGAAAAGAGAAGTGAATTCGAAGACTGGAGAATACAACCAAATAGCTACAGTATTTATACCCAAGTCCAGTCTGAGTCATATCTACAACTAATGAGTCATAGGGCTATGTACCGCATGGAACGCTGGTCATGGGTCGTAGTAGAACCTTCTGGAGCATATGTCGCGCAGCCTCGAATCGATGAAGATAATCCCTGAAACCCCTAGTCCGGACCGTCTGATGCCGTGATCCGTGATAAGATAAGTTGTGCCAAGATAAGATAAGATCGTCGATGATAAGATGAAAAAGTGGCCGAACTATGACATCAAAGCCGACTTTCTCGAAGCCATTCGCCAGCACTTCGACAAATTTCCCGAGAAGCGCAGTCACCCCAAGTACGTCGGACTCTTCAAGACTGTATGTGGACCACGTGTACAGGCAGCGACCGGCTCATCTCGGACTGCTCCCAATAACGCTCCCCCTGCTCCTCTATCTCAGCCCGCTGCTGTTCCATGCCCACCCCGCTTGTACACACCTCCTCCAGGGCCACCCCCCGTATTTTATCCCGTCAGCTCGACACCGGTTCACGTCGCCCACTCAGTGCAGTTTTTGCTCCAAGCTCCCGCATTCCCGGATCCTTCTCTCGACGCTAATTAGTAATACTTCACAGCACCTAATACTCACTGATATCTTACTTATATTCAATGTAGATACATATTCTCTTTATAAATACCTACTACTTTCTCTAGCACATACTCTAGATACATCCTTTGTAGTTTCTGGTACATAATTTGTGTGCCCAGCGCAAGACTCTGCTCGAGCGAACAATCAGGCGGAGTTTTAAAATATTTGTGACGCTTAGTGAGACTTCGTGTCCTCCCTTCAGTTCTCCACAACCACGTACCGGCAAGACAAGGAGAAGGTTGGGGCACCTTCAGAATACATAAGGCACGTCTCATACAAAATACTAGAGCCTCGCACGAGGAGGAACTTGTGCTGTGAAGTCATCTTGGGTTTGGGGCCTCAAAATGATGGACCGGCTCTTGTTTTTTATGTAGTTCCTGTTCATGTATAAGTGAGAAATCTTGTATATAAGGGTTTTCGAATGGTAGCTACAAGTTCCGGATGATACCGGAGGCAACTTCGAAGGAGGGAAAGAGAGATCAGCAATTTCCCTTTGCGTTGTGCTTTTCCCGTAGCGTTGGCATCAATAGTAAGGGGAACAACTAATACAGGAGACTTGGCAAACCTGACAAGGGAGAGTCCAAAGAGAAACCAAGTTGGGGACTCTCCTTGTCAGGGCCCACTTTATATAGCCTACAGAACAATGGATGACCAAGCACAATGGAAGCGCCAGACAATGGGGCCAGGGAACAATGAGGGGCCGGATCGGGGGGAACAATGGGAGTGCGGGCCGGAGTGTCATGTGGACGTGCTTGGCAGGGAAGTCCGGACCGAAGCATGTGACGCTTGACAGATGGCACGTGCACGGTCACATGCGAGATCCCATGATGATCGGACAAAAGCAGGGGTTCCCCTGACATCACCCCCCCTCTTGATTGCGGCGCCTCGACGCAAGGTACGGTTAGGGGCCAATGAGTTCCTGAAGGGTAGCGAGTCGAATACGGCCGCTGCAATGACGCGTGGCTTTCCCGGGTATCTGCGGTAGAACGCTGCCACTGCGTCGTCAGCAAAAACATCTGAGTGTTTGACCCACTGGTCGTGAGACGGGTCGTAGCCCTTCCATCGTACTTGGAACCAGACACTCCGGTAGCGCATCTTTGCGTCTAGGATCTCCTCCACTTCCCACTCCTCTCCTTTGCCTTGTCCTAGGACAGGGGGTGGTTCTTCGTGACGCGGGTGAGTGGGGAACGGGTTCTCTTTGGCCAACTGGAGCTTGACCACAGGGAAGACTGGGTGGAGGCGAGAGAGGCTGGTGGGGAGGGCAAGCTTGTATGCGCCCCGGCCTACGACTTGGGTGACTTTGAAGGGGCCCAGGCGTCGGTTGGAGAGGCCGCGAGAGGGTCGTGTCGTCGTGATGTCTGAGGCGTCGAGCCAGACTCGGCTGCCAACCTTGATGTCGGGAGCGGTAGTCCTTCGTTGGTCATAGTACCTCTTGTACTCGTCCTTTGCTTTGACAAGTGCCGATTTAGCCTCGGTTACACCCGATGCGACCCGGTCCAGAAACTTGTTGGCGGACTCTGCTCGGGTGGAGCGCTGCTCTGTTGGCTCGAATCCCATGCGTGGTAAACGTCCTGTGTCCGTCATGAAGGGAACCTGCTGGGTCGAGGAGTGGACGTGGTTGTTGTAAGCGAACTCAGCTGCGGGCAAGAGCTCATCCCAGTCGTCCTGCTTGTAGCTGGTGAAGATCCGGAGGTACTGCTCCAACTCCTGGTTGACCCGTTCGGTCTGGCCATCAGTCTGCGGGTGGTAAGCGGTGGACGTGGCAGGGGAGACGCCAACCAGCTTCCATAGCTCTTGGGTGAAGTCGGCCACAAACTGAGGGCCACGGTCCGAGACGTATTTGATGGGTAATCCGTGGTGTCGCCAGACATGCTTGTAGAACAACCGGGCCATCCCTTCGGCCGAGAGGCGAGTGTGGCACTCGATGAAGTGGGCACGCTTCCCCAGCATATCAACGACCACCATGATGGCGTCGTAGCTGTGCGCCTCAGGCAGCTCCACGATAAAGTCCACCGACACCAATTCCCAACGTTCCGAGGGGATCTCTGTGGGGTGAAGCTCTCCGGTGGGGAGTCGTCGGAGGGCCTTGGTCCAACAGCACAGGTCGCAGGTGGCCACATACCGGCCAACATGTCGTGAGAGCTGGGGCCACCAGTAGTTCCGGGAGACCAGCTCCAGCGTCTTGAAGCGGCCGGCATGCCCCGGAACGCGGGTGTCATGATGTTGCTCAAGGATGCGTCGCCGTAGGTCTCTGTCACGCGGGACCACTAGCTTCCCACGGAAGTAGAGGAGGCTGTCCTGGATGCGCCATTCCGCTGCTACAGCGGAGCGGGCCCCCTTCATCCCTTTCAGAAGCCGTCGCGCTATAAGCGCAAGTTCTTCCTCAAGGTCAGGGTCACCGGAGAGCGATTCCCGAATGTCACGGACAAGCGGGGCTTCCGGGCCAGAGATGGACAGTCCTTCGAGTGCTCGCACATGGAACAGTTCTGGTTTCAACAGGGTAACGTCTGTGTTGTCCAACGGGGCTCCGTGGTCCAGGCGTCGGGAGAGTGCGTCTGGTCGTCCCATGAGCCGGCCGGGTTGGTGGTGGAGCGTGAAGTCGAAGCGGGATGGGTAGAGCGACCATCGGGCTTGCCGGCAATTGAGGTTCTGGGCCTTGCGGAAGTACTCCAGGTTCTTGTGATCGGTCCAGATTTCCACTGGGTATTCGGCGCCCTCCAAGAAGTGCCGCCACTCCTCCAGCGCATGCACAATCACAAGCATCTCCTTGTCGTGGATCTTGTAGTTGCGTTGGACGTCGTTAAGGCTTTTGGAAAAGAAGGCGACTGGGTGCCACTTGTTGTCTGAGGGGGACTGCTGCGAGATGACGGCTCCTGTGGCAAAATTGGAGCTGTCAGCCTCTAGGCGATAAGGACGGGAGGAGTCTGGGAGGAGAAGGACCGGTGTAGAGGTGACTGCATCCTTCAAGGCCTGGAAAGAAGCGGATTCGTTGTCGCCCCAAGACCACGATATGTCCTTCTTGGTGAGGTCGAAGAGCGGGCGCGCAACGTGGGAGAAGTCCCGAATAAACCTCCGATAGAAGTTAGTGAACCCAAGGAACTGCTGCACTTCCTTCTTGTTAGAGGGGGCCGGCCATTCGGCCACGCCTGCCACCTTGACGGGGTCCATCTCGACGTGGTTGTGGGAGATGATCACGCCGAGGTACTCGATGGACTCCATCTCAAATTCGCACTTCTCGGCTCGGAGGTACAACTTGTTTTTGCGGAGGCGCCGGAGGACTTCGTTCACAATACAACGATGGAGGTGAGGGTCGGAGTGCGCAATGAGGATGTTGTCCAGGTACACCATGACGTCGCCCGAGAGGATGAGGTCCTGGAGGATGTCATTCATCATGGTCTGGAACGTCGCAGGGGAGTTGGTAAGGCCGAAATACATCACCAGTGGCTCGAAGAGCCCACGGTTGGTCCGAAACGCAGCCTTCCACTCGTCTCCTTCTCGTATCCGTACGTTGTTGAAGCCCCATCGAACATCGAGTTTGGTGAAGAAGCGGGCTCTCTTGAGCTTGTTGATCAGGTCGTTGATCAAGGGGAGGGGGTACCGATTCTTCACTGTCATTGCATTCAGTGCCCGGTAATCCTGGACAAACCGTAGGCTGCCATCCTTATTCTTGACAAAGAAGACGGGGGAGGCCATGGGGGACTTCGAGGGTCGGATTCGGCCGGTGGCCATGCCTTCTTCAATGAAAGCGTCGAGCTGCTTCTGCTCCAAGGGGGAGATACGGTAGACCTTGCAGTTTGTTGGCTTTGCATCGGGCACCAGTTCGATGGCGTTGTCCCAAGGGCGACGTTCTGGAAGATTGTCGAAGGATTCCTTGCTGAAAACATCCTCGAACTCGCGCGCCCACTCGGGTATGGAATCTCGAGCGGGGGCGGAGTTCTTGGCAAACGCCTCTGCACCGCGACTATTGATCTGCGTCTATTGAGAGTTGTGATACTGGTGCTCTGTCCACCCCGAAGCCCTCGCATCTTTCACACACTGAGAAGCTGATTACGAGGAGTGTGAACGTGTTTATATTTGGGTTTACTTTCATAGTAGATTCACTTGTGAGCACGCCCTCAGCATTTCAACGGATACGAGAAGGAGACGAGTGGAAGGCTGCGTTTCGGACCAACCGTGGGCTCTTCGAGCCACTGGTGATGTATTTCGGCCTTACCAACTCCCCTGCGACGTTCCAGACCATGATGAATGACATCCTCCAGGACCTCATCCTCTCGGGCGACGTCATGGTGTACCTGGACAACATCCTCATTGCGCACTCCGACCCTCACCTCCATCGTTGTATTGTGAACGAAGTCCTCCGGCGCCTCCGCAAAAACAAGTTGTACCTCCGAGCCGAGAAGTGCGAATTTGAGATGGAGTCCATCGAGTACCTCGGCGTGATCATCTCCCACAACCACGTCGAGATGGACCCCGTCAAGGTGGCAGGCGTGGCCGAATGGCCGGCCCCCTCTAACAAGAAGGAAGTGCAGCAGTTCCTTGGGTTCACTAACTTCTATCGGAGGTTTATTCGGGACTTCTCCCACGTTGCGCGCCCGCTCTTCGACCTCACCAAGAAGGACATATCGTGGTCTTGGGGCGACAACGAATCCGCTTCTTTCCAGGCCTTGAAGGATGCAGTCACCTCTACACCGGTCCTTCTCCTCCCAGACTCCTCCCGTCCTTATCGCCTAGAGGCTGACAGCTCCAATTTTGCCACAGGAGCCGTCATCTCGCAGCAGTCCCCCTCAGACAACAAGTGGCACCCAGTCGCCTTCTTTTCCAAAAGCCTTAACGACGTCCAACGCAACTACAAGATCCACGACAAGGAGATGCTTGTGATTGTGCGTGCGCTGGAGGAGTGGCGGCACTTCTTGGAGGGCGCCGAATACCCAGTGGAAATCTGGACCGACCACAAGAACTTGGAGTACTTCCGCAAGGCCGTTCTTGGATATCCAGTTTCTCTGCTTGCGCATAGTTGGTATCAATGCAACAGGTACTGCAATTGCTATTGAGCAGCGCCTTGACTCCGCATGTCTTCCCTGAGTCCAGGCCCGGGATCTGGACACATACGTCCATTGAATGCCTTTTCTTTCTGCCTGGTAGCTGCGCAATCCCTGTGCCAATCTGCTGGGTTGAGGGCCCTTTTGTTTCTCGGCCACCACTTCCCTTTGGACGGCATTGGGCACCCTTTTGCTTTTGGGTGCTTCTGGAACCTTGATTTTGGCAGATTCCTTGGGCGCTTCTTCCTTTTCCAAAGATCGAGCCTCCGGAGCGATGCACCCCTTTTCGGTCTTTGTTGACGTGGTTTCTTCTCCACGAGCCATAAATATGTAGGAGTCCAAAAATAATTTATCTGCAGCCGCTGTTTCCTGATCCTTTTTATCTTGTAAGTATTTTCTATTTAGAGCTATTTTTTCCTTGCGTTCTTTTTCCATCTTGGCAACAAGAAAATCGTGAATATGAGTAACAGTGAGTCGGGGAGCGTGTATGTATGGTGAGGAATATCATTCATATCTTTAATTGAAACAAGTACAGAAAATCGTCCATAGTTTGGACGCTCCACTTCCTTGGCTAAAGGAGTGGAGCGCTTCAAAAACGCTTCTCGCGCAGTTTCTCAGCAATCTCCTTGAGGAATTTGTTGTCCTTGTCCCCGTTCTTGATCTCTTCAAGCATTGTGGCCCGATTGAAGAATGTGTGCTTCTTCCTTGGCTCCAGACAGTTCCGTGCAATGTGTCCGGGCTGCTGACAGTTGTGACAGATGATATTGCGGCCGCAGCCGTGGGTGCAATCAATTTCCATCGGAACCGGTTTGTTGTCAGCAGGTCGGGCCAGAGCGGGCGCAGGCATTGTTGGCACAGCCTGGGGGCAGAATTGGGGAGGTGGTGGTGACATGGGGTGCCCACATGACGCTTTGCGCAGCTGGTCATGCAGAGCATTTGCCTCAATGTTGACACACCAGTCATTGAAGGCTCCGTATGCCTTAGGCAAGGGGACGCCGGTGTTGTGAAGGGGACTGGCAATTTTGCTGCTGAGCCTGCACTTGAGGAACTCAATCAGAATATTGTCTTGATCCCCTTTCTTGTATTTGCCCTTGTCATCAGTGGTGGTGACCACATTGTATCCTGCGTCTGTTGCCAACATCTCAAAGTCGGAGATATAATCCGCAAAGGGTTGTTTGTTCTGGCGCAGGGCCATGAGTTGAGCGGCGGCAACTTGCTCTGCATTGGAGTCCCCAAAAGCCATTTGAAATTCCTCCAAGAAGGTCGTTGAGGTGACCCCAGCCTTCATTCCCTTTAGGCCTTCAAAGTTGCGCTGTTTCCAGTTCATTGCCCAACTTGAGGCGGCGCAGCTTGTGCCAGCCTTGTTACAGAGGTAGGAGAGGATGAAGAGGATTTTTGTCTCATCCTGCAAAGATTCCGACCAATAGGCACCGATGTAGGTGGTGCACGAGTCCACAAAGCCCATATATTTGGACTTGTCCCCATTGAAATAGGGGGGGTTGGCAGCGGGGGTGATGCGGTGACGTCCTGTCATGGTACAAACAGGTGTGGTAGGCGGAGGTATGGGTGGTTGTTTGCAGGGCAACTTGTCAAGGTCAGGAATCTTGTCTTCTGGTGGCAAGAGGGCAAGGTAGGGATCGGAGGGCCCGGGTTGGTTTTGATGTGCTAGATTGAGCAACAATAGTATGATGGGGGGAGGAGACGGACTCCCAGACAATGATGGGAATCGGTACAAAATGGTGGATTTGTGTGCTGTACAAGCACTTGAGGAGAGGTTCTTTTGCTAGCAAAAAGATCCCGGGCCTAGCTCTTCACGTGCCCAATGATCCTGAGGTGCGTTTTCCCGCAGCCCTCCACAGCACTCCTTGTAGCAACTGTAAGGCTTGGGTTGGGCTCAATGTTACCTGTGGCCTGGTGCTGTTTGCTCGAGATGAACCCTTCACTGCGATTGCAGGGAACGACTAGATGATTCAGTAAAAAGATGAGTTTGTTGGTAAGGGTTAAGAGGATATAAAGGGTGTAGCGGTGAGGGATGCAGTCGTAAGAGGTATGAGGGGAGTCTTCGAATTATGTGACAATCAACAAGAAATAATGTCGAAAAGAGAAGTGAATTCAAAGACTGGAGAATACAACCCAGTAGCTACAGTATTTATATCCAAATCCAGTCTGAGTCATATCTACAACCAAAGAGTCATAAGGCTATGTACCACATGGAGCACTGGTCATGGGTCGTATTAGAACCTTCCGGAGCATATGTTGCGCAGCCTCGAATCGATAGAGATAATCCCTGGAACCCCTAGTCTGGACCGTCTGATGCCGTGATCCGTGATAAGATAATCCGTGCCAAGATAAGATAAGATTGTTGATGATAAGATGAAAAAGTGGTCGAACTATGACAAGTGGAGAGCTTTTCTGTGATCTGCTCCAGCACCCAATTTGCATGCTGAGCTACCGCTCTAGAGGACCCTATACATCTAAATGAAAATAAATAACGTCTGTAAGGGCAACCTCGAGACCCGATCTCAGAGTTCTGGCAAGGGAGAATCCAAAGGTGTTAATAGTGGTAGCTAGGTACAAGACCGGCATACCTGGCAAGGGAGAATCCAAAGAGAAACCGTGTTGGGGATTCTCCTTGCCAGGCACCACTATTTATATGATACAAGAACAATAGAGCGCGCAGCAACAAACAAGGAACAATGGGAACAATAAGTACAACGGCCATGACAGAACAATGGGATGCGGAGACAATAGGAACAATGGGCACCTGACCATGTGCCCATCAGAGAGAAGCGCTCAGCGCGGCAGTCCGGGCCGTGGCCCGTGACAGCTGACCGGTCACGCGAGCGCAATCACATGCCTGATCGAAGGCAGAGCGGTCTGAAGCGGGGGTTCCCCTGACAACGTCATGAACATGGTTTATGGGGGTGAATCCACAGTAACCACTTTTGGTCCCTAGCTGTGGAGGCAGTGGAGGCCAGTTTTGAAATTGGTACTAGCATCTGATCTACATGCTGAGCTATCTCTCAAACTGATTTTCAGGGTCCAATGTAGATATTGAAGTGACTTCTAAGTGGATAGGCCATCCTGACCCCTTTTTTCCTGCTCTGGGAGGTCATGCAGTCAGCCATTTCTGCAGCAACATCTCATTTTTGTGTGTAGGCACAAGTTTCTCATTGTCAATCTCACTGGAATACCTATCTCTTTGTCTCATACACTTAAGCCATGCTAATGCACTCAAATCCCAAATTCTGGGTGCCCAGTGGTCCACCATTTGCAAGCAGAAAATACACAGTTTTGTGAACTCGGACATGGTCTGGGGTACAAAACTAACTACTAGAGCACCAAGGAAACATCTAGGTCAAAGCCTAGTCCATTATGCAGGCTGCGGATGAATGGCCAGGCAGCATCCCAATTAGGAAGGCACCTCCAGGATGGCCTCTAATCAGGGGGGGTAGGGGGTGGTTTGATGGCCTCTGGAGGGGGGCCTGGAAGCCATTTTACATGATAATTGGAGGTTGCTGGGGTGTGAATACCTATCTTGTACATTGCCACGCCATGATGATGCTTGTATATAATTGTCCTCTTCATTTTTCATGTGATGATGCTGTCACACAATGTCACACTAATATTTCTCAATTAAACATGAGTCTCAGATACCACTGGTACATAACACATTACTTGGAGAAAATATAGAGCGATATAGACAAATGAAGATACATTCTTTGTTGTTCAATTTGGCTCAAGACGCAAATGCATCCAGTCTTGATCTAGTACAATGGAAAGGAAACAGATGCCTTGACAGTTCCTTTTGGCCTGGGTCCATAAGCAAATAGAATCAGCGCTGCAAACAGTTGATTGTTTCAGTTGCAAAGATATATTCAATGGGAATAGATTTGGACGGAGTAAAGACAGTTAAAGATCAAATGTATAATTCGAAGGTTGCTCAGGCAGCAAGGGATGTGATTGACGCTGGGAGTGCGTTGTACGTGGGACACAGATCGCTCCATTCGGAAGTTGGGACCAGCTCCGCATCCCAGTCATCCACGTCCTCGGCCAGCACGACAGCAAAACCAGCTTCCAAATGCCAGTCGATGTGGCAGTGAAGGAACCACGCTGGGTCAGTCAACAGTCAGTGATCAGATTTTCCAGGCGGTCGTAGACTCAGACTCACGTCCGCGGTTGTCCGTGTAGAATCGAATGGTCACATTGTCGCCCGAGTCTCCAATGTTCACGACATCACGGCGAGCGGGGTTGACGTAGTTGTACGTGCTGCTTCCCGCTGCGCGGATCACATCAAAAACGTGTCCGTGCAAGTGGAATGGGTGCTGTCAATTGGATCAGCTTCCTGTCGGAAGGCGAGAGGAACGAGAAGGGGACTTACACCGCCGCCAACAACGCCTCCTGGAAGCGTGATTTCGACCGACGCAAAGTGCGGAAGCGTGTAGACTGAGCCATTGGGGAGAAGCGACTGCGCGGTTTGCGCTCCAGACAGAATCTGGAGAAGGACAGGAACAGTGGGTGGAACGAAGGATGTGCCGTTGATCGTGAATTTGAAGGTAGACTGGACAGTGCAGGGTCAGTGATGCAACCTGGGTTTACCACACGATCCTGATCAATGCGCGCACCGTGTTAAACGCAAGATCCATGTTCAACTGTACATCGGCGCCCCCGACATATGCGCCACCGGGAGCACCAGGGCTCACAAGCGGGTGCAGGTCGACCTCGTTGACCAATCCGTTGGTGGAATTGTCCTGGGAAGTCGTCGGCTCCGAATCGTTGGCTCCTTGGTCTGAGAAGATAGCGATCAGAATGGGTCGATAGATGTCTTCCGTAAGATTCAAACTCACAGCGTAAGATCGCAGAGTTGATGCCGCCCGTGAAGCCGGTGGGACCGGTGCTCGGGTCGGCCCGAATCCAGTAGTTGTCGATGGCTTGATCGGCCGTCAGGATGAATGAATATCGCTGGGCTGAAGACACTCTATGAGCGTTCGCGCTGCGGAAATGGCTGAATTAGGGCTCACCCGCCCAGATCTGGATCGAGTCGACGCTCAATGGCTCGTGAAGGATCCCGTCGGCCTCGATGATGGTGAGATTCGTGTGGCCGTCGATCTGGAAGACGTAGTTGGAGTCGCAGGCGATGTTGACCAAGCGGAAGCGGTAGCGCAGGCCTTGTGTGACGTTGATCACGGCCAGGGTTGTATTTGAAAGCGTGTCCGCGGTACGTCCGAGACCGTTGATGAGCATCGAAGAGGGCGTTCTACGCAGTTGAACCATGAGATCTGCATTGGATATTTGCAACGCATGTCACTCACCCGACACCGGTGACAGTCTCCGCGAAAACGTTGTACCAGTCGGCCAGAGTGATCACGGTAGACTCGTCGTCAACGTCGTACTGTGAGAGGTACGCGTCTGCGGGATCGTAGATGACCATGGCACCGCGCAGACCGTCGCAGTACTGGGTGGCGAGGTGTGAGTGATACCAGAATGTCCTAGACGACATTCCAGATCAGAGCAGTGTGCGCAGGCAGTGAAACGACCAACCCAGATTGTGTGGTGGTAAAGTCGTATGTGAAAGAGTTCCCCGGTGAGATGGGGCACTGGTTGATGAACGCGGGCCCGTCCATGTAGTTGGTCCCATTCTGGAACAGACCATGCCAGTGCTGAAGGGGTTCATGCAGTCAGCGGCCAAATCGTCCGAGACAAAAGCAGACCCTTGCTCACGATTGATGTCGGCTCGAGCATGCGGTTGTCCTCTTGCTGGTCGACGACCGTGAGCTGGAAGTTATCGCTGATGTTCCCTGTGACAAGCGTTCCAGGGAAAGTACCCCCGGCCAGCACAGCGGCGCGAGGGATGCCATCGGGAGAGATTGTTTTGTTGGCGACGACGAGCGAGCCAACTGGCCCAACTGTAGCGGCGGAGACGATCCGTGCTGCTGCAGCGAGCGAAATGAGCGTTCGGAAGGAGAGGGGCATCTTAGAGCGAGGGAGATCTCAAGTTTTCTTTTTTGTTTCTCAAGAGAGTTTGAGGGCAGCATTTATAGATCTCGGCTGCAGCCAGACAGACAATCATCGACATGCCACACGGTTGTTCGACTTGGAAAAACACGCATTTCCTGTCAATCTTAGCTCGGTTGTGGCCACCGGATTCAACCAGCCAGTGGCGTATCTCGTTGCTGCGCAGCGTCTCCGCGCAGAGCCAGGACCTCCGAAGTTGTCAAAGGGACACCACCCAGACTTTTGATGCGATTACAGCGCTGCTAGGGATTTGCTAAGAGTGTTCGCTCCAATGTTCCTCTCGTAAGCTTGCTTGAATCAAGATCTCGATTGTTTCTTCTGTCTCCGAAAAGACAGCAACGGACGGACGCTATGGCTCAGACAAATCGGTTGAAGCGCCGGCTGGCGTTGCTTTACCAAATGCGATTGAATGGTACTGCGGAAGAAGTGGAGGTTTCTGCCAGCGGCGTGGTTGAATAACTAGGGCGTCCCTGTTTTCAGCTCTGCATGTCTCAGTCTTACGAATTTCAGGCTCGGGTTTGCACTGGGTATCCTGGTGGTTCCCTCTCTATCTCGACCCGTTTCCGCCATGAGACAGCGGGGACAAACACTGCGATTTGCTGCGGACGGCCAAGTCCGAGTCAGCAGGCCGACAGACATCGCACAAAATATTCTCCGATCCTTCTCGCCTTGTAATTTCAGTCCCCCCAGAACCGGAAATGAGGATGGAGAGCTTTCCAGGCGCACATGTCTTGGCTCGTCTTCGGTTTTAGATCAGATACATCGCCTCCAAATGCATGGCTGGCAGGAACACAAATTGCGGCCAATTGAAAATCAGCCGTTCTCGACCGCTGAATCTCGTCGGTCACTTGCAATTATCAGATGTTGCATCGAGTGGTCATTTAGGATCATTCAGAGACAAGAGAACAACCGCTTAGTCAAGGACCATGACCGTTTTCTTTTGGGGGCCAGTAAACAGTGTGTGCAAGTCTGGCTGACTGACCCACCTAGCCTCCTGCCTAACGGCATTTTGAGAGGCACTCCCCAGATCTACTTACAGCTGCGGGGAACCTCGAGTGGCTGAATTTCTGGTTCCATTTCGTCCTGGGGACCTTTGCCGCGGACACTGAAAACCACGGCCCAAGTTTCAACCTCAAACTTACCACCGCGCAACCTCGAGAGCGGCTCAAAAATTTACGACGGGCACACTCGGCGAGAACGTCTGGTGTTGATAGATAGACATCGATTTACAGCAGATCGCTTAACAACCTCCCACCAGGCTGCGCACGGCGATTCGATGGAGGCGGGGGGCAGTGTGATAGAAATCAAGAAGACACCAAACATAAGGCTCTCAAAGTACGGCTTGAGATCACTGCCCTGTAAAAACTCGACTCACCGTCCAAATGTTGACCGCACCTCGCTTAAATGTAAGACGTCGAGGCAGGTTTGTCATCAGGAGATAAGCGTTGCAGAAATGAGCCATGAGGCGAGTGATTTTCGTGTCAGAATGGGCTAAATGACAAAGACAAAGAAGAAGGGGGAAATACAAGGTGATGGTGCATCCATTGCACACCAATTGGCTTGGGACTATATCAGTCTTGCACCAGATCTTAGAGCCTAGAAGGCACTCGTTCTGCGGTTTCATAATTTAAGAATTGTAAGCCCTGATCACTTGGTGCATCTGCTTCACAGTTATAACTTGATGGTTTGCTGTAAATATTGTCGCGGCCGCTCCGCGTGTCAGTAGATATGTCCTGTGTGAAATCGGTGTGCAGATATAATCAGCACATGACATATCGCTGGTGACATCTTGCTGTTAGTCCAGTAGAATTGGTCAATTTGTGCCCTCTTACTCATCATACACTATGGTTCTACAACTCAAAAAGATCGAGTGATACAGAAATCGAGTAGCACCGCTCGATCAAAAACTGCCGAACGATTCAAATCTACTGCGACGCTCTTCGCCGCTGTCAAAGAAACCGCCCGGACAACTTTGAGTTTTCTGGTAGCTCACAAACACCCCAGGCGGTGTTCCGAATAACGCACAATCTGACAAATTGATCCCTGCACTCAACTCGTACTCGTAATAGACCACTTCAATGGCAGAAAGCTGATGAGAGCGTCGATACGAGAGCCAGAATTGCGCCCTAAGCTTGTATAAAACAAGCACGACCTCTGTGTTTCAACATCGTCCTCCGCTCTCTCTCCCTCCCGTTATCCAACAGGAAGACAAAATGGTCCTCAAGCTCTACGGTTACACGACCTCGATCTGTACCCGCCGTGTTGCTCTCGTCGCGAAAGAGCTCGGCGTTCCTTACGAGCTCATCCCGGTTGATATCATGATCGGAGCGCAGAAGGCTTCTGAGCATCTGGCTCGCAACCCGTTTGGTCTCGTTCCCACCATCAATGCGCGCATTCTTTGCGCCGATTTCGCGGTGCGCGTAAGGCTGACATGAACTCTTTCTTCCAGGATGATGGTTTCACTCTGTTCGAAAGCCGAGCCATCTCGCGCTATCTGGTCGCCCAACACGGGAACGGCAGCACGCTGGTCCCGGACCCCAAGAACATCCAAGCAACAGCCCTGTTCGAGCAGGCGATGAGCATGGAGAATAACCACTTCGATCCCCTTGCTCTGGACATCATGGTCGAGGCAGTGTTCAACAGGTATGTTTACTCTGCGCTGCGTAAGTTGAAGGCATTGCTTTAAATCGAACAATGTAGGATGCGTGGGTTGAAAACGGACGAGGCGAAACTCAACGCGTCAATTGAAAGCTTGCATGCCAAGCTGGATGTGTATGAGAAGATTCTGTCGTCGCAGAAGTACCTTGCTGGAAGCGTCAGGGCTCAATTATGTTTTATGGCCATCATCTCCTGACTTGTGCACAGACACTGACGATCGCCGATCTCATCCACCTCCCTTGGCTGTACGCTCTTGGTCATGTGCGTTTTCTGGACTGCTTCAGCCTGGATTCATTCCTCATCTGTTGACAGGCCAAGTTTGATGCGTTCACCGGCCGTCCCAGTGTGACTCGCTGGTACGAGGAGATGAGTGTCCGCGAGAGCTGGCAAGCAGTCAAAGATGGAGCTTGAGCATGATGTGAAGCTCGTTACAATTCGTAGACGACAAATTGAACGTTAATAACCAGTTCTTATTGATCAGATCGTGAGCCACAACTCAACAATCTGACAGCAGGGAGATTGGCATATTTGATCGGACAAACAGGAGCTCCATGAGGGTGTCGTAAAGTGCTGCAGGCGATCCAGACTGGTTTGTGGATTCGATGCATGCCCGCGGTGTCCCACTGGACTGCCAGAGTCACAATTATTTGATCATCCAAGGTATCTTTGTAGAACGGCTTGAGCATCGTAAATTCGCTTACTGAAAGATCGGGCGCTGGAGAAAATCAACGGCGACCCACCGATAACAGACCCCGAAGGGACTCATCAGATAGGTATCTGCTCAGTCAGAATCGTCCCTCGCTGCATAGCCCCCCATGTGTACTTTCAAGTTAGTCACGGCTCGATTTCGACCTTCTCATCGAACGGTCATTCACTCGCCGGTCTCGCCTCCACGTCTCGTTTTTCATCCCATGAAATGACATAAAATCCTCCATTTCTCTTCCAAGAAAGTGGGTCAGCACAGGCCGGCACCGATCCCGATTCTGCCCGTTCTCCAAGAGCGTCACATCGTGCATGATGGTCTTGAGCTTCCATCTGCCGTGCTCAGCATAGGCTGCGTCACCTTTCTCCGGGTGTCGGTATATAGATAGCCCCGCGGATCTTCATCACGTTGTACACGAATCCCAGCAGGTCTCGGATTGCATCGGCCGTGAATACTTTCTCGGATTATTCTGGTCGCATGACAACTCCGGACTCGCATGACGAACTGCGCTCGTGGTCAATCATGACAGAGACGTCTCACGCACAAAACACGCTGGTGTGCCATTGGTGCCAGTCGTAAAGATCGCGAACTGCAGTGGTGTGGGACCATTTACTCCTTCTTCTTGAGCTCGTCGGACAGGTTCCGTCGTGATCGTCCTCGGGATTCCGACCATGCCTTTCTTTGTTAAAGGATTATTCGCAGTCGTGTAACGGCCTTGTCGTCTATCGAGGTCCGGGGCAAGTGCGCGAGTTTCCTCTGCTTGGACGAGTTGTTTGTGGACAATCATGTTGGAGAGAGAAGCTCGAATACTGCAGATGTGTCAGGGCTTTTTGGAAGTTTTACCACCCTGAGAATGTTTTCACCGGACCACACATGCTGATCAAAAGCCACTTTCGCGAAAAGATTCCCATTCTGATGGTGGAGGATGGACGGATGAAGGCAGGTGCGGGCGGCAATCACTCATGTAATCAGGCGGTGCTTTCAAAGCGCTATACTTGGCGGCAAAGGAACCATGAAAGGAACACCGCTCAGAAATGATTTGACACATTCATCATTTATCACACCGCCCTTTGAGCTCTGTCGCTCATACCCATAGAGCAGTCCTGCCCGGAAATCAATGTTTAAAGGCGCCAAGCTGTCTCTTCGTCATGATACTCACGCATGCCTTTTTTTACCCCTCAAAACGGTCTTACTTTCAGCTACACGGACAGCAGGATGACGAGGATCGCTTCTCAGGGCCGAGCGGTCCGGATGCCAATTGCGACCAATGAATGACGGGTACCTTCGCCGCGTGTATGCACATAGGGAGTGAGCAACCAGCCGGCATCAAGAGCTCATTCAACGCAAGGATCAATAATAAATTCTCTGTCTCAATATGACACTCCTTGGTTCATTAAGCATACTCCACTCGGAATTTCTCTTTGGAACTGCTCTAGGAGGATTGAAGAAAGTCAAGGTACCTCAAGTTCAGTTCTGCAATGCGCATGATAACCGTGTTCACGTCACGCAGATTTGGTAGTTTTTGTCCGGCCAGTTGCCGAGACAAAGACTTGGGTCCTAACTGTCTTCCTGGTCGTCAAGGGGCACAATTGGAGCGGGAACCTTTTCCATGCCGTCTTTCATATCAATTGGAACGCCTGGAGCGCACGCTTCTCAACTGATTGCCTTTAAGCACCCACCGGTCCATCCGTTGTGATAGCTCCAACATGCCATCCTTGACACTCGAAAGCGGCGTGAGCTTCAGCTACACGGACAGTGCAGTCCCCGAGTCTGACAAGACAGACTATGTGACCCTCCTGCTCATCCACGGAGGCATGTTTCACAACGGCAAGTGCTGTTGTTTCTGCAGTCCTTGGTCTCCGAATTTATCTTCTCAGGCACATTTGCCAGCCTGGCGGCAATCGGGTCTTCAAATCATGCGCGGGTCATCGCCTTGAATCGCCGCGAATACCCGGGATCAAGTCCCTACTCGCCGCAAGAGCTCGATCTGCTCACCAGAGGGAGTGAAGCGCAGAAGAGTCAGCTACTAGCGGAGATGGGCCGAGATCTTGCCTTGTTTATTGCCGGGGTGGCCGCCTCGCTCTCCCTCCCAGGCTCTATTGCAGTAGTCGGATGGTCGGTGGGATCGCTGATGGTGCTTTCTATTGCTGCATCCATGGACATGCTGCCTGAGGATGCACGTCAAACTCTGACAACTTCCGTGCGAAGCATGATTCTCTTCCGTGAGTTTTTCATCGAGATGCAATAGGCACCCGCATATGACCAGGTCATGCAGAAGGCCCAAGCGTCGCATATGGGATGCCGGACCCTGAAGGGATAGACATCCCACCCATGATGGACCTGATGGCTGCTGATGCAGATCAGGAATCCTCGATCACCCGTTGGTTGTTGAGCTTCTTTGCGCACGGAGATCTCTCGAAACATGACCCACGCAACTTGCAATACAACGTAACCGACTCGATTCGGCTGCCTACCATTCCGATGGACGGTATCACTGATTTCACTGCGAGCACCAAGTACGACGGCATCCTGATCTCTCCTCGTTTCCACTCAGTGACAGCGAAACTGCTGGACAAAAGCCTGTTTGATAGCCACGTCCGTGGTGAGTTGTGGAAAGACACCGAGTTTTTTGTGGTGACGGGCTCGGCCGACTCGTGGACTACGATTTATGCTTCGTGGAAGTTGGAAGAAAGGATGCGTATGGAGGCAAAGCCTGAGTGCAAGATCACATTCAAGATGATCGAAGGTGCAAATCACTTCGTAAGTCACTGTTCTACTCGGTGCTTCAACAGCTCTTATCAAATATCAGTTCATGATCGAGGATCCACAGGGTGCTGTAGATTGTTTCAAAGCATGTATAATTTGATTACCTGGACTGTAATTCCAGATTGAGAAAGGCCCAGACCGTGCAGTGCCTGATTTACGTATTTGTGAGACTGTCATAATTCGACTCTTTTTCATCTTATCATCGGCGATCTTATCTTATCTTGGCACGACTTATCTTATCACGGATCACGGCATCAGACGGTCCGGGCTAGGGGTTCCAGGGGTTATCTCTATCGATTCGAGGCTGCGCGACATATGCTCCGGAAGGTTCTACTACAACCCATGACCAGTGTTCCATGCGGTACATAGCCCTATGACTCATTAGTTGTAGATATGACTCAGACTGGACTTGGGTATAAATACTGTAGCTATTTGGTTGTATTCTCCAGTCTTCGAATTCACTTCTCTTTTCGACTTTATTTTTGGTTGATTGTCACATAATTCGAAGACTCCCCTCATACCCTCCTACCTCATACCTCTTACCCTGCATCCCGCACCGCTACGCCCGCTATATCCTCTTAAAACCTTATCACCCCACTCACCCTTTTACCGAATCATCTAGTCGTCCTCCACTATCGCAGTGAAGGGTTCATCTCAAGCAAACAGCACCAGGCCACGGGTAACGTTGAGCCCGACCCAAGCCTTACGGTAGCTACAAGGAGTGCTGCGGAGACCTTCGGGAAAACGCACCTCGGGATCATCGGGCACGTGAAGAGTTAGGCCCGGGATCTTTTTGCTAGCAAAAGAACCCTCCCTCGAGTGCTTGTACAGCACACGATTCCACCATTTCGTACCGATTCCCATCGTCGTCTGGGAGTCCGTCCCCTCCCCCCATCATACCATCGTCGCCCGATCTGGCGCATCAAAACCAACCCGGGCCCTCCAACCCCTACCTTGCCCTCCCACCGCCTGAAGACGAGATCCCCGACCTCGACGAACTGCCCTCCGAACAACCACCCTCGCCCCCACCTCACACGCCTGCCCCTACCATGTCAGGGCATCACCGCATCACCCTCGCCGCCAATCCCCCCTACTTCGATGGCGACAAGTCCAAATACCTGGGCTTTGTGGACGCGTGCACCACTTACATCGGTGCCTATCGATCGGAGTTCTCGCAGGATGAGACCAAAATCCTCTTTGTCCTCTCCTACCTCCGTAACGAGAACGGCACGAGCTGCGCTGCCTCGAGATGGGCAATGAACTGGAAGCAGCACAACTTCGAGGGCTTCCAGGGACTGAAGGCAGGAGTCACATCAAAGAACTTCCTGGAGGAGTTTCAGAGGGCGTTCGGGGACTCCAATGCGGAACAAGTCGCCGCTGCTCGGCTTATGGCCCTGCGCCAAAACAAACGGTCCTTCGCGGACTACATCTCCGACTTTGAGATGTTGGCCGCGGATGCAGGCTACAATGTGGTCGACACCACCGACGACAAAGGCGAATACAAGAAGGGGGACCAGGATAATATCCTCATCGAGTTCCTGGAGCGCGGACTCAGCAGCGAGATCGCCAGCCGTCTCTACAACACCGGTGTCCCTCTGCCCAAGGCCTATGGAGCGTTCAAAGCCTGGTGCATCAACATCGAAGCCAATGCTCTGCGTGACCAGCTGCGCAAAGCGTCGTATGGGCACCCCACACAACGACCACCTCCCCAGTTCCGTCCCCAAGCGGCACCAGTGGCGCCCGCACCCGCTCCGGCCCGACCCGCTGCCAACGAACCGGTTCCAATGGAAATCGATCGTACCCACGCCCGCGGCCGCAATATCATCTGCTACAACTGTCAGCAGCCGGGGCACATTGCGCGGAACTGCCCGGAACCAAGAAAGAAGCGCACATTCTTCAATCGGGCCACGATGCTTGAAGAGATCGAGAACGGGGACAAGGACAACGAGTTCCTCAAGGAGATTGCCGAGAAGCTGCGCGAGAAGGGTTTTTGAAACGCTCCACTCCTCTAGCCAAGGAGGTGGAGCGTCCGGACTATGGACGTTTTTCTGTACTTGTTTCAATTAAAGACATGAACGATTCTACACATACATATACAATCTCGGACTCACTACGTACGAATATTCACGATTTTCTCATTGCTGATATGGAAAAAGAACGCCAAAGAAAAATAGCTTTAAATAGAGAGTATTTACAAAGTAAAAAGGATCAGAAAGCTGCAGATAAATTAATTTTGGATTCATACATATTTATGGCTCGTGGAGAAGGAACCACGTCAACAAAGACCGAAAAGGGGAGCATCGCTCCGGAGGCTCAATCCTTGAAAAAGGAGGAAGCGCCTAAGGAATCTGCCGAAATCAAGGTTCCAGAAGCACCCAAACGCACCAGGGTGCCAGATGCCGTCCAGAGGAAATTGGCGGCCGAGAAACAGAAGGGCCCGCAGCCCGGCAGACTGGCGCAGGAATTGCGCGACTACCAGGCCGAAAGGAAGAGACATTCGATGGATGTATATGTCCAGATCACGGGTCTGGACTCAGGAAAAACGCGCGGAGTCAAGGCGCTGCTCGATAGCGGCTGCAGTACCTGTTGCATCGATACCGACTACGCACGGGCGGAGAAGTTGGATATTCAAGAGCTCCCACAACCCATTGTGGCTCGTAACGCCGACAACACCGAGAACATCAGCGGTCGGATCACGCACTACGTCGATCTGAGAATGAGAATCGGTCCTCATGTGGAGACACGCACGTTCCTTCTGACGTGCTTGGGGAAAGCCCGGATCTTCATCGGTCTCGATTGGCTGATGGAACACAACCCCGAAGTGGATTGGCAGGAGCAGACCATGAGGTTCAGCCGGTGCCCAGAGCGGTGTCACATGAGGGGTCACGAGGAACATCAAGCGATGATTGACATGGACGCAACTGACCTGAACATGGGCACACCGGATCTGGAAGAGGGAGAATCGATCTTGTTGGTCGATTTTGGGAAGGAAGTAGACCTGCGGCTGAAGGAAACGCCGGCACAGAAATTCGCAGAAGAAGCGGAGAAAGAGAAGGAGAGGATGACCGAGGGGAAGATTCCGGATCAATATCGGGAATTTGTCAAAGTATTCGCCAAGGAATCGTTTGACTCGCTACCAGACCGACGGGCATGGGATCACGCAATTGAACTCAAACCTGGTTCCAAGACAGTGGACTGCAAGGTGTACCCGTTATCACGCAATGAACAAGTCAAACTCGACGAATTCCTACAAGAGAACTTGGCCAGTGGACGGATCAGGCCATCAAAATCACCGATGGCATCAGCATTCTTCTTTGTCAAGAAGAAGGATGGCTCCCTACGCCCCGTCCAAGACTATCGGAAGCTGAATGAGATGACGATTCGGAATCGATACCCGCTGCCGCTGATATCCGAACTAGTCCATAATCTATGTGGCGCCAAGTTCTTCACAAAACTTGACATCCGGTGGGGATATAACAATGTACGGATCAAAGAGGGTGATGAGTGGAAGGCTGCATTCCGCACGAACCGAGGGCTGTACGAGCCCTTGGTCATGTTCTTTGGTCTCACAAATTCCCCGGCAACGTTCCAAAACATGATGAACGACATACTGCGAGAGTTGATCAACGAGGGTCACGTGGTAGTCTATCTGGACGATATACTGATCTTCACAGAAAACTTGAACGAACATCGGCGGATCACGAAACGAGTGCTCGAATTGCTCCAGAAACACAAGCTATACCTGAAGCCCGAAAAGTGCGAGTTCGAACGCACGGAAATCGAATATTTGGGTGTAATTATTGGACACAATTCGATGCGGATGGACCCAGTCAAGATCAAGGGCGTGATGGAATGGCCCGAACCAAAGAGCGTCAAACAAGTCCAAGCGTTTCTAGGGTTCACAAACTTCTATCGGCGCTTTGTCCGGGGATATGCGGAGGTCGCCAAGCCGTTGACGCGGCTGACAGGAAAGGCAGGATGGTCATGGGGTGCAGATGAGCATGCGGCATTTGATGGATTGAAGAAGAGAATCGCGGAGGATGCGGTCCTAGCACTGCCAAATGACACTGGCCAATATCGTCTGGAAGCCGATGCTTCGGAAGGGGCAACGGGATCAGTTTTGAGCCAAAACCAAGACGGCATTTGGCGCCCAATTGCATTTATTTCGCACGCACTGACCGAAACCGAGCGAAATTACGAGATCTACGACAAGGAAATGCTCGCAATCATGTTATCGCTTGACGAATGGAGGCAGTTACTCCTGGGAGCCACGGAGACGTTCGAGATCTTCACCGACCATCAGAATCTCGAGTACTTCCGGAAGCCGCAGAAGCTCAATCGACGGCAAGCACGATGGATCACGGAGTTGGCGGAGTTCGATTTCACCTTACGACACCGGCCCGGCGCACTCAACCGCAAAGCGGATCTCTTATCTCGACGAGCAGATCACGATCAGGGCAAGAACGACAACAAGGACGTCACGCTACTAAAGCCCGAGTTTTTCCGATCACAAGAAGTCACATTTGAGGGACAGGATCAGCAGCTAATCGATGAAATCAAGGCCATTCGATCAGTTGATGGAAGCGTCAAGGCGGCCTTGGAGAAGTCACTCGTCGGATGGAAGAAGGAAGATGGGCTCATCACGTATCATGGGAAGCTCTATGTACCAAGGGACGAGGAGTTGCGGGACAAGATCATCGGACTACACCACGACACCCCTTTGGTCGGACA
The DNA here is from genome assembly GCA_963692855.1 of Mycena citricolor. Taxonomy (NCBI): domain Eukaryota; kingdom Fungi; phylum Basidiomycota; class Agaricomycetes; order Agaricales; family Mycenaceae; genus Mycena; species Mycena citricolor. The sequence continues at coordinate 1,716,560 of CAVNYO010000403.1, forward strand.
CGCTGGGACCAACCGAACGCAGGAGATGGTGGAAAGGAACTACTGGTGGCCAAGGATGGGGAACCAAATTCGGAAATACATCCAGACGTGCGAAGCGTGCCAGCGGACCAAGACCAGAAGAGCCAGGACAGGGAGTTTGCACCCGCATGCAGTTCCAAACGCGCCATGGGAAATCATCTCCATGGATCAGATCGGACCCTTGCCGGTCAGTAACGGGTATGACGCAATTCATGTGTGGTGTGACACCTTCACCAAAATGATCCACGTCGAACCAATCAGTACTGACATCAGCAGCGAAGGAGTGGCACGATTAACCAGGGATCGAGTCTTCCGCTACCACGGGATCCCTCGCAAGATCATCACCGACAGGGATTCGCGTTACATCAAGGGCTTCATGAGGGAGACGAATCGGATGTTGGGCGTGGAAATGAACCCGGGGACCGCATATCACCTGATCACGGATGGGCAGACAGAACGCATGAATCAGGAGATCGAGCATTATCTCCGCATCTACGTCAATTACCATCAAACGGACTGGTCGGAGTGGCTGGGAATGGCGGAGTTTGCATATAACGACAAGATGAACACGTCCACCAAAGTATCGCCATTCTATGCGAATCACGGATATCACCCGTGGAAGGGAGTGGAGCAACGGATGGAGTCGAGAAACGAGTCAGCGGAGGAATTTGTGAAAAGAATCAAAGAAATACAAGACGAAGCAAAAGCGGCACTAGAAAAAGCAAAAGAAAAAATGAAAAAATACTACGATAAACAAAGAAAAGAAGTTCCGGAGTTGAAGGTTGGGATGAAGGTGTACATAGAAGGGGAAAATATCGAGACGGATCGACCATCAAAGAAGATGAGCGACAAGAGATTGGGACCATACGAGATACTGGAGAAGGTTGGAGCGGCTGCATGGAAGCTGGATTTGCCGGACACGGACCGAAGACATCCGGTGTTCAATGAGTCACTGTTGACACCCTATCACGAACCACCCCCCCATCGCCGAGAGAAGAGGCCTGTAGCCAAGATGATCGGAGGAGCAGAAGAGTGGGAAGTCGAAGAAATCGTGAAAGAGCGAAAAGTCGGCCGAGGAAAACAGTACTTGATCAAATGGAAGGGATGGCCGCACAGCGAGAACACCTGGGAACCATCACGTCACCTTACCCACGCGAAGAAGGTCCTGAGAGATTGGCAGAGGAAACAATCAAACCCAGACACACGCATTCGCCTCCTGCCAACTCTCGAAGCCGGACATTGGGATTATCTCATCCATCGCTACAAACCCAAAGACGAGCGCCTTCCATATCCCCAGCGACAACTCTTCGATCCCTACGAAAACGTCTTCACGCCCATCGGCCTAGTCGATGAGGACATCGACCCTAGAGAGGGGGTAATGTCATAATTCGACTCTTTTTCATCTTATCATCGGCGATCTTATCTTATCTTGGCACGACTTATCTTATCACGGATCACGGCATCAGACGGTCCGGGCTAGGGGTTCCAGGGGTTATCTCTATCGATTCGAGGCTGCGCGACATATGCTCCGGAAGGTTCTACTACAACCCATGACCAGTGTTCCATGCGGTACATAGCCCTATGACTCATTAGTTGTAGATATGACTCAGACTGGACTTGGGTATAAATACTGTAGCTATTTGGTTGTATTCTCCAGTCTTCGAATTCACTTCTCTTTTCGACTTTATTTTTGGTTGATTGTCACAGAGACCGCTTATTGTCTGCATCAATTCAAAACCAGGCACCTTCTTGCAGGAGGCACTAGTCACAGTATCGATATGAGGGCGCATTTACAAGCCTTTCCAGATTTATGCAATCAGTGATCAAATTTATTATTTCAAACCCTAACAACCTAATAAAAATATTTCTAAACCTAACCAACCCTAACTGAGCCTATGATAGGTCTTATTTTTTTTTTGCTACCTTCCCCCAACCATAAATGAGAAAAATGACATCTCTAGGGACTAACCTTTAACCCCAATCCGAGCCCGAACCCGAACCGCTAATGTCCGCACCCAGAGGGGCGCGTCTTGTTCAAGACAGTAAGGCCCTCCATCAGATCTAGTGGAGAGAGGATGCCAGAAGTCTTGTGGCAGTTTGGCTCAGTGCGAAAATGCGTTGTTTGACCTTTCTTTTCTTAGAGGATGATCAGTTCAATTACCACCGAAATCAAACACGAACGTCCTGGTTCTACCCAGTGGGTGGGTAGAACTGGCCCCGAAGGATTATGGATTTGTGAGTAGAACCAGGACGGAAGCATAAGTATTGCTGCTACGTTGTGCATTTAGATCTATCTGATTGTCCACAGATGGATATTGCAAAAAGACCAATCGGGATTCGGGCCTCTGCATCAGCACCAGTCTAATCAATCAGATTTTGCGTGCGATACAAGATAAATTTGCGGCGCGTGACGTTTCGTTTCCTCCTTCTTGCGTCAATCTACCTTCGGTCTCTACGATCTTCCCACTTTTCTTCCTGGCTGCGCCAGCTTCCTTTCCTACCCCACCGGCACACTCCATTTCCAATGACGATATCCTACGGCCTTGCTTCGCCCCAGATCCTGGGTGCGCTTGAGATCGGCATAATGTTCAGTCTGGTCATGTTCGGAGTCATCGCGCTCCAGGCATACACGTACTTCACCCAGAACTGCAGCACCGACAGAAGATGGTTGAAACTATTTGTGGGTTGTATTTTCGTCATCGCGTTGATATTCCCTCAACTATTGCAGGTCGGCATGGTAATGTTTTTCGAACTGTGTCACTCAGTAGCTTCGTGCCACGCGCTGTACTACTTCACCATCGACCTGGCGGGTGTCCCTGAGGAGCGCAAAGCGGCCAACAGTTACAGCCTGTCCATCACCCCCGTGTTCGAAACGATCATCACCGCTTTGATTCAGGTAGCGGCGTTTGTGTTGGAACACTTGGGTCGTGTGCTGATTTCGGGCAGTGCTTCTTTGCGTTCCGTATCCGCATTCTCTCAGGCAGTCTGCGGCTCAGCGTTCTCTGCTGGGCACTCGCGGCAGTCCGGCTCGGCGCGGGACTCACCATGTCGGTGGTTTGTCTCCTCGATGTCCCTCTCGAGCCAAACAACTACTACCTCGTCGAAACGTTCGGCGGGATTATCACTGCTGCGCTGGTCGTGGGCGTCGTCCTCGACGTGATCATCACAATCGGGCTGTGTGTCTATATCAGGCGGCTCTCCACCTCGCCGACGAAGATGCCGGATGGAAGCCAGCAGCTCGTGAGAGGATTGATCTCTTGGGCCATCGGTAACTCGATCCCCCCGAGCTCTCGATCACTGCTGAATAACTGGAAACACTCAGAAACAGGACTCATTACCTCTCTTACGTCCGTGACCGTGGTGATTACTGTGAGCAAGATTTCCAGCCTCCCAAGAGACAGTTCGCTTAGAGATCTCAGTTCCAAACTATGAAACACGACTGCACGTTCTATTTTGGTCCTCATACAGTTGGATAACCGGTTCTCTGCAGGGATCTGGCTAGCTCTTTACACCTTCTTAGCAAAACGTAAGCTCGACGCTCTTCCACCATCAATCCATTAATCCAACACGCCACTAGTATATTCCAACTCGCTTCTCGTCTCACTCAATGCTCGCGCCCGTCATCGGGAATACGTACGAACGGGATCATCGGATCCTGCTCTGTCGTGGAATTGCGCCCAGAAACTCGATGACGTCAATGAGGCTACCCCAGCAGCGATTCACCAAGAGTCAAAAGATTGGGCTGTGGTGAGTCGAAACTTGTATGCCGAAGAGCGTAAAACATTGAGTGAGCCATCAAATAGTCGCTGCCCGCAGCTGCATTCAGTCCGAGAGGACATGAGAACGTATGAAGCCAAATCAATCATTCGGTGTATGTAATTGTATAACTTATTCTTCCGTGCATGTAACTTGGCACTGCATTCCATCTACTGGCTCTGATGGTGCACACATCCTTGAAGATCCCCTTAGGATTTGGAGAGATCTCCCCATTGCTTTCTCCACCCAGAGGTTGAGGTTGAGGAATCCGAAGCGGCTGCACGGGCGCCTCACTCGACGTATACTTCTCACGCATTCCCGCTGGCCTGGTGTCCAACGTCACTCGGAACAGAGCCGCGAAGCGGAAAGCACAGGATATACTATCAGGTTGACAGTTCCGAGACGAGGATGCGATGATGCCCCTGCCATAGCCCAACGCTTTATCTCTCAGTTCAACACTGGATGCGCGCGCCTGCTCCACCCTGATCTTCTCCGTGAAACCCGGAATTCAAACTTCATTCACAAATACACGATTCTCGCTCATGACCCCTGGATTCAAGGCCGTCTGCTGTTTGCCAGGGACGGCGAGCCTCAAAATCTCACGGCCCTGAACTGTTTCGATGCCAACGACCCCCTAAGGCTGTACAGCGCAGCATGAGTTTTTTTTCCCTCAGTCTCGCTTTGACAACCACCCAGGGCCTGGTCGCTCTTTCGTACTTCCTTGGTCACGTGTCATCAATTTTTGTCCGTTTCCTAACGACCTGGACACTTGTCTTTATGAGACTTGTAGGCTTCAAGCCATACGTTGGTTTCGATTAACAACCGGGGCTTTTCCATTGTATCCGGCGCTTGAGCTCACTAATCGACTCGATATTTTCTCAGCTTGAGTATTTGACCCTCTTGTTTGTTTCACTTGTCTTCAATTGCTTTCGACCTGACCCTCCGTCTGGATCTCCCAGTGCTTATATTTACACGACATTCAGTCTTGCTGTGCTCTAACACTCTTTATTTTTCTCTCGTCGTCGTCCCCGTCGGTGCGCACCTGCATTCGTGTTCAGCTTGCAGCTGATTCGTCAGCTTATTCTTCAGCCTGCCTTCTCCCCCCTTTCCTTGGTCCCCAAGAGATTTCGAGGACCTACTGCTTTTCAGTCCCTGTCGTCTTCTGACAAGCAGAGCAATTCCTGCTCCGATGACGATCTCCTACGGCCTCGCTACACCCGAAATCCTGGGCGCGCTCGAGATCGGGGTGATGCTCAGTCTGGTCATGTTCGGAGTGATCTTACTTCAGGCGTACACCTACTTCACCCAGAACTGCAGCGCCGATTCAAGATGGCTTAAAATATTCGTGCGTTGCGTCTCCACCAATTCGTGACCTCCTGTAGACCAGCACAGGTTGGCATAGTGATGTTCCTTGAATTGGGTCACTCGGTAGCGGCGTGCCATGCCCTCTACTATTTTACCATCAGTCTGGCGGGTATGCCCGAAGAGCTGAAAGCGACCAACAGCTACACTTTGTCGGTTACCCCCGTATTCGAGACCATCATCACCGCTTCGATCCAGGTAGCAGCCGTTCTTGCATCATTGCTGTCTACTACTGATGCGCGACGGCAGGGCTTCTTCGCATTCCGCATCTGGGTCCTGTCAGGCAGTCTCCGTGTCAGCATCGTCTGCTGGGTGATCGCCGCAATCCGGCTGGCCACGGGGCTCATGATGTCGACTTTTTCGCTTCTCGACGTCAGCCGCGAGCCGAACAGCACTTACATCGCTGACACGTACGGGGATTTCTTCACTGCCGCGTTGGTTATGGGTGTGGCGCTTGACGTGGTCATCACCATCGGGATGTGTGCCTGCATCAGGCGGCTATATACCACGCCGGTGGAGCTGCCCAATGGAAGCAAGCAGGTCGTCAGAGGGTTGATCTGTTGGGTAATCGGTATCATTCCAAATTTCTCTATTATGCAGATTACTGACAGGCTGGGGCTTCAGAAACGGGCCTCATCACCTCGTTGACATCTTTGGCCGTGGTGATTACTGTGAGTACATTTGCCTGAAATTCAACGAACGAGCAGCTCAGAAGCGGTAGTTCCAAACCATGAAACACAACTGTATGTTTATGTTTTTGGTACTCCCACACTTGAGTTACGATGCTCGAACAGGGGTTTGGCTGGGTCTTTACACCGTCCTCGCCAAATGTCAGTTCCAGCCTCGCTAAGTATCCACCGATCTGACATTCGACAAGTGTATTCCAACTCGCTCCTTGTCTCGCTGAACGCTCGGGCCCGTCATCGAGAATCCGTACGGACGGGAGGATCGAATCTTCCTCCGCCCCCAAAACTCTTCCGAAAAGACGACGGAGATGGAATGGCGTTCTCAACTGCGAGTCACCCAAGGTCGAAGAATTGGGCCCCGGTCAGTTCGCAGTTTAATATAGTTCCTGCTTTGTTATTGAATCTGCCATCTCACAGTCGCCGCCCGAGGCTGTATTCAGCTTCAAAGGGTATCAGAATGTGTGAACCAGGTCTCAGTCTGATTTCATGGTTCATCTCTCCGCCGCACGAACATGAGGTATCTATGCTTTTTTGCCGTGACCGGAATCCGGTTATCCGACTACTAGGTACTGGACGAAATTTTGAATCGATAGAGCGTGGATATGTTGCCTTTTCCGCACTGCCTTCCTCCGTTGAACTCGTAAATTCGAAATCCATTCCGGTCAACATATACATGATTACAAGGGGGGATACAGTGTCTATATGGGAACTTGCGCCGCATTTATGTGCGAATGGTGTCAAAGTCCGGGTTCGTCTGTGTCCCGGAACTTTGCGAGGTAGTGCGCGACAAGTCGGAGCGCAAGAAGCTGGGCCTGCGCCGGTGAAGTATCTTTTCAACGAAATGGCGCAGTGATGATGAATCGCTTCTCTGTGGATATTTCTGTATCTGACGGTACTGGAAAGTGATCAATCGACGTACAGATGATTCGCGCCTGGGCCTGGTAGGGATCTCTGTCTCAGAGGATGGGGCTCAAGACGAGTTTGTGGCACGAACAGGCGGGGAAGTCTAATGAGGGGGGAGACGGTGAGATTGATTTCAGAGGCCCTATGGAGTGATTGTCTGACGTAGCCGTAGTATGCCATCACAGAAGAGCAGGACATTGCAGACGCAAGAGGTTTGGTGGGAATGGGAGTGGGAGTTGAGCTTGAATCGCCGGTAAGGATGCTGATGACGGAGACATACCAGCCAAAGCAGGGCGCCCTATAAACGATTGGATGAAGTTGTCGGTCCGCGCCCAGATGTGAGAGCCAGCAGAGCTCTGGACCGGTCGCAGAAGCGGCGGGATGATCCGGACGGTCTCCGTCCGGCTTCTCCGGATTGGGAACCCACGATGATACCCACTCCGATGTTCGATGATCTCGGGTCCGGTGCCCTCGAAAGGATGTTGGCAGCGAGCGCAGAAACCAGCCCGAAGTGGTGGCGAAAGAAAATCCAACCCTGGTTTTCCCGGATTGATCCTAAAGCCTAATCACGGCCGTCACGCCTCGTCACATGTCAAACGTAGATCCTCTCTAGTGCGTCCTCCCCGCGTTTTCATGACGATTCTCAAGCAGTCAAAGTGGGGAGCAGAAGGAATGAGAAGAAATGAGAAGCAGATCTAGCTCATATCTCACTCATTCTGCACAACGACTGAGAGAGCAATCGAGAAATTTCATTCATCTGGGGGACCACTCCGGCTCCTTCTTGACCAAGATAATAGATTTCCGCTCATTTGAGAGCCATGCGCGAGGAGAGTCGGTGCGGGTTTTAGTCCGTGACAGCATGACTTCGAATCAAGTTTATGGCTGTGCAGCTGCCATCATAATCTGCGCACGTGCTCGTCACGATGACTCAGCGATCGTGAAGAGAGTTGATCGATGTGACGCTTTTTGAGCCACAGCTTTCTGCGCGCAGCTCCTCAGCGACCAACAAAGGCTTATCGCAAGAAGAACATCCGAGCTGTGCTCTCTACTACACAATCGCGGCTCCACGGTGAGTCAATCCTGCAATGATAAAGATTGGAGGGAGCGTTGGGTCGTGCGCCTGCGCTGCTTTCGGTATCTCAATCCGCTTATCCACGGACTGGCTGAATAAGCCTGTGTCTTTCACGGATGTCTGATGTTACAGAGAAGTCGACCATCGATTCAATGACTGAAGTTGAGGCCACTGGACTTTGATGCTTGTCGTCTCATTCGATCGTGTGCCCTCAGGTTTTGTTCTGCCGACATCTATTGCCCTCGAACGAAGGCCAACCCTTGCGCTGAATTTTTTGCTAGTATGTATCGCAATGGATAAAATCCATCTGCTGCTGAGCGATTCCTCGGTCGTCACCGACTCTCGTGCACAGCTCGGGTTTCTCAGGACCGATTCTTGTCTTCAACTGGCCAACCGATACAAGCGCATGATGGCGTTCTTCTACTGGTTCAGATCATGTAACGAGTTCGGCATTGGATCGAGTCCGGATTATGGGTTACTCATCGGGCGGCTGGATTGGGTTCTCACTCTCCTACTGCCAGTTGACTATCTGCGTGGTCTTGAAATCCTACGTGGCGACTTGCATGGCGAGATATATATAATCGGCGTCTCCGTGCCACATTCTTCCGTTACTTTTCTCGACAACCGACAGCTGCAGCCAGCCTGCAGTCATGCCTGGGTCCGCGACCTCGTCCAAACCTGCCGTCGATTCATCCGTATTCTCGACGCGCCGCCGAGCGTATATGGCCTGCACGAATTGTCGACACCGGAAAATCAAGGTGCGTCGCCGCCTGCTATCCGAGCTGCGCCTCTGACTTGCAGCATCTTTTCAATGACAGTGCATCGCACCCGCCGATGGAGACTTCGGCCCCTGCAAACGATGTGCGAAGCGCGATATGGCGTGCGAGTACGTTGCAGTCCCGGAGGAGATGGCGTACGAGCGCCACAATGACTATGCCTCTCCGGATCCCACAAACTACGACTATACCGCACGAAATGTGCAGGCCGGTCGCTCGCGGGACCCACAACCGATCACCCTCCCCTCAGCCAGTCTCAACGAGTACATGCGCCCCAGCGGTGGTTTACAGCCGGATCAACGTGCCTCGTTCGTCGATTATTCTAGTCAATGGCCGCCAGGACGACAGCCAACGAGCGGGCTTCCTTCGGCAGGATATATGCACCCCGGTTACCCCTACTCTGGAGCTGGATCCGACCACCAGCGGCAATATGCACAGCAGCCCGATTACGTCGTGCGTGGTCAGAATCAACCCGTGTAAGGATTCCATTTCTGTTATGATATTCTCGCGGCGCTGATTCGGCACAGGACGTGTGCCTGTCCACATAATGGACCGTGCTATTGCGGCGGAAACTACCATCAGTAATAACAGAGTTGTCATTCATTTGGTTGCTCGGACACGAGGATCCACGGGTTTGGTTGAAGGTCCGTATTTACTACAATCTGTTGTGTATTGTAATACCTGTAACAGATCAGAGTGACTCCAAGTCTATGGAAATGCTCTGCCTCAGCCCACAGCTTCTGTAGACTCACGAGGAATGAACATAGCGACCGGTCGAGTGTGTGATCTACACCACAGCCCCTGTCTAGACGACAGACCGCCGCATCGGCAGATCGTATTGATGCATTGATGGGAGCTGAGATGCTTCTGACCCGACTTCGTCGAACACCGGAATGGCAATCATCGTAGGTTCCCCATCCGAAGAAGCCGGACAGAGACCGTCCGGATCAGTCGGCGAGCTTCTTCGACCGTTCGAGATTACCTCTGGCTCGTGAACCTCGGCGTGCACCGAGTTCATCCGTCGCTCATTTATAAGGAATGCATCGTCGGGTCGAATACTTCCACATCAAAACAGCCCCGGCCTCCTTTGCACACTCCAACTCAAGCCCAGCTCACCCACCATATACTCGAAATGTCGTGCTCATCAGTCATGTCCTACTACGGCTACGTGAGTCTGCTCTCCCATCGACCATCCAAGGCGGCACTCTAATTTTTCTCATGTTCATCAGCCTTCTCCCACATATGCTCCCACACGCAGCACATACACAACCCCTACCCCAAGCCAGTCTGAAGTCCCGGTCGCGGCCGGCTCTCCCGTACGTCTATCCCAGATGCCGCTTCCTACAAATGCTAACATCCGCGCAGAAGAGAAGATCCTTGAGCAATGTCGTTCACAGCATTCTCCATCCACGCCGCGGGTCGTCGCGCAGCAGTTCGCACTCGGTGGATTCCGCGTCGGACCGCTCATCGCGCTGAGATGGAATATGCAAATAATTTTTCTCCGTCCTAGACTGTATTTCTACGCCCACTCATTGTAATTGTAATCCCAAACAACACCGGCATGCTTCGCAAACCCGATGACAGGGACTATTTGACATCCATTCAAATGAACGAAAGACATTTCACTGCATTCAGCCTTTAGCTAGCGCCGGTTGGAGCGTGAAGATGCGAGGTTGATGGGAGGCAGGCACGATCAGTGCCGATCACGGGCCGAGGCCGCTCGTGACGTGGGACGAGGTCACTCCCTCCAGGCACTGGCACGTGGAGATGCGAGCAAGGTGCGAGACCCGGTACGAGGTATCTGGTCCCAGAGCTAGCTGGTCCTATCGCACGATCCCCCAATATCAGCTTCCAACCAGTTTGGAGCAAAAGGTAGCCAGTAGATAGCAAATACAGGGTGATTCTGGACAAGAACATCCTCTAATTGTAACGTTCCGGAATGTAAAGCATGCGCCAGAACAGAAATGAGGCGCCCGACGGTGATATTGCGGTGTGTGGAACGTCGTAGGAGCGAGTTTGGGTCGACGTGGGAGCGAGTGGTCGCAATCAGTCAGGAGGTGACTCGTGCCAGCCGTATAGGGCCAGACGCCTCGTGCTGCACCCGGAACGGGTGGTCACGAGATTCGGCATGAGGTACTTCGCACCCAGACAGGTGCTAGCGAAGGGCTGAATGCAGTGAGACCCACGCAGTAGGCACGACGAAACTGTACGAAGCTACATCACATCACAGCTCCCCAGTTTTCATTGCGCAGATTGTCAAGGTAAAACAACGTGCCATCGCCGACTCGAGATGCCGCACAGAATATATATTATGATGTGCCTTGCGGGAGAACATCAGCCTGCGGACAATTGAGTCATTGATCACTATCTCAAAAGGGCCTCAGAATCGCTTCATACGTGGAGGGGGTCATCGATCCACACTCTTCGTCTTGTAGTCATAGAATGCTCTGTTCGGGAGCTCGCGCTGTAGTCTACGCATTGAGGCAGGAAGCTTCAAGCAGAGATTTCAACGAAAGTCATCATGTATCAAAGGCATACAAGCCTGGCTAGACAACTTTCTGCTGCGATCAACAGCGCGGGACGTCAACGAAGGTCCGCAGTCTGGCCACGGCGAAAGTGTCTCTGCATAAAAGCGAGGTTTTCGTGGGCATTCTCCCAACATCCAACATGCTCGATCCTACCACATCGCCGCGAACGTACTGGGGAGCGCTCTACATCGGCCTCTCCGTCACCATCATGTGCGTCCTCGAGCAGCGGGACTCGACGACCTTAGACTGACTTTTCCAGCCCGACGCTCTTGTTATGTTTGATCACGATGCCCTTCCTGGGCGCGCTGGTCCGCTTCCGCGCCAACTACGTTCCAAAGTCAACCATCCGGCTGCTCGCGGATGGCGAAGAAGCTGCTCCCAGTGAACGCTCGCCGTCGTATTTCGGCATGCTGTTCAGAGTGTATCGGCTCGAGGGCTGGGCTGGGCTCTTCAAGGGAATCCGTGAGTGTCGACGGGACAGAAGAGACGAGGGACTGACCTGTCATCGTTCCAGTACCGTATCTCGCAGAGTCGTACTTGGCCATCCTGATCGTCACACCCATCGCACTGGGCCTCACCGTGAGGGACATCACCAACCCACCCGCCGGCAAGCTCCCCCTCGACGTAGAGATGCGTGAGTCGTCCTACATCGATCCGTATCATGCATCTTACAACGCCCGTCAGCACTTTACATCATCAGCAGCGCTCTGATGGTTGCGGTCCTCCCATTCGAGATCGTCCTGAATCGGTGAGCGGGCACGAAACGGCTGGGACATCCCACTGAGCTCCTCGGCTGTAGCGCAATAACCACCACCGCCAAGCTACCGTGGTCGCTCGCCCCCAGGCCCGCCCTGAAGACGCTCCTCTCCGCATCCGAGTACGCCAACCCGCTCAAGCTGTACCTCACACCGGGTCTCGTCCTCGCCGAGGTCATCCGCGGCGCCCTCACGCCCCTCATCATCTTCGCCCAGCGCCACATCGAGCGCGCGGCCGCGTCGCACGGCCTCGCGCCGCTCGGGGAAGCCGCGCTCCTCGTCGGCCTGGGCCTCGTGTTCGTCGCGCTGCAGACGCCCGTCTCCGTCATGCACGCGCGCCTGACGCTGCAGCGGCGCGGAGCCCCGGCGGGCGAGTCCGAGCTCGCGTTCGAGCCCGGCGTCGGGGAGGCGGTCGTGATGGGCGAGCGGAGCGGCGCGCAGGACGGTGTGGCGCCGTACACGTCTTTCGTCGACTGCGCGCGCAAGATGAGGAGGGAGGAGGGGCTCGGGGTCTTTGCGCGAGGGTGGTGGATCGTGGCGCTGCAGGCCGCTACCGTGTTGTTGTCCGCGCTGGTGACGCGCTGGCTCTAATGTGTCCCGGTGCCATGCGCACGCGGCCTGGCGGAGTGTCGGTATCGACTATAGCCCAGATGATGTGATTTCAGATTGATGACTGTATCCCCTACTCACCCTTGAATGTATAATGTTGAGCAAGACGGCGAGCGAAGGATTCCGCAAGACGGTCTGGGGATCATTTTCACGCAATCGCGTCACGTTTTTAAATCGGTTTGTCACGATAAGAGGAATGTGTGCAGTCGGCGCTCCGAGGAACACTCAGTATTGGGCTGATCTTACTGGAGAATCTAACTGCGGGCCAAATCATTGAACATTCGCACTCAATAGCGACTACGTTCAGGTCGGTATGAGCACAATCTTCAAATCGTGTTCGTTCTGGTCCCATATTTGGCTCGTTTTTGCTAATCTGATGCACAAAAGATAGATCAATGTGTCGACATCTGTGACTTGATGTCGTGACCTTGCCTCGTTGACGCCAGGTTTTCTTCCCAGCTACGACGCTTCGCCTACAGAGAGCACTGGCCCTAGCTCTCGTCAGGAGCTCTAAGAGCCGCACACAATCTTATGTCAGTCCTCCTGCTCATTCAACGACTTTTCATCCCATTATCAACCTGAACGAAAACGGATGATAGGCCGCTCCCGATGCGAATGATAAGATAGACTCTTTGCTGTCAATGGAAGATGATCCCTCGAATGGTTCCATCTCGCAGTGTCACCTCAATCGGTGAGTGCGGAGGAGATGAGCCTGATAGAGCGCTGGGTTCTCATTTGAATCTCGACCAGTCTTTGCATCTAGTACGACTTTCGGGGACGACTGGACGACTTTTCCAGATCAACAGCCGATCTGACCTCTTTGAGGGCTTCCGCGAGCTACCTTTCTACAGTATTCGTGCGCTTAGGTTTGTGTAAGACTCGAAGAAGACACGGCATTCATCTCTGTCTCACGGTCTGTCCTCTTTCGGGGAGCAGTTTCGCACACTCAGCTGACGCCGCCAAGGTTTCTGGCTGTCCAAATGCCTCAGAATAACGCTATTCACGACGCATGGAGGATGCAATGTGCCATGATAAGCACGATGGCGCGAGCGGTACGCATCCCCGGCGCACCACTTCATCATCATCATCATTCACTTTCACTCGTGTCTTGTCAGCAGGCGAGAAACGATATAAAAGCTCTAGCGGATGCATTGGCTCACCAGAGATCCACGCTCTGTTCCTCCAATCCCTCGAGACTAGTGCAAGATGAAGTTCGGTGCCCTCTTTGCGTTCACCCTCGCTGCGGTCGTCTTGGCCAACCCAGTCGTGCGTGCTTACTGCTAGCTGCCAGTGTCTTCGATTTCTTACTCCTTCCTCCTTCCACAGCCTTTGGTAAGTTTCATCGGTAACTTTGAGGGGCGTGCGAAGAAATTCATCATGCCAGGTCGAGTCGGACAACAACTCGTGGAAGATCGGTCGTGCGGCGCCGACCCTTGAGGTGCGCTGCTCTAATCAATCCCAGACTCATTGGCTGATTTTATCCGTATAGCCTGTACGTGAATCGCAGCCCAGTGAATGAGGACCTGAAGCTGACTTGCGCAGCTCGAATCGGAGAACAAGAGCTGGCACATCAACAAGGTTCAGGCTGTCGCCACTCCAGTTGCGGTACGTGCCGCCGATGACTTCCCAGGATCGAGGCTGACGCAATTTTTGTGAGATAGCGCGCGCCGGAGCCGCTGATCACCGCCAACGAGCTCGACACCAACAATGATCATTGGACGATCGGACAAGCTCGTGCTTTGCCCACTGAGGACCTCGAGTCAGACAACAGCTCGTGGAAGATCAACCGCGCGGCGCCGACCCTCGAAGTGGGTTTCTTTCTTTATTTTGGCGGCAGTGCACTGATATAGACCGTTTTGTCAACAGGCTGTGGGTTTACTTGCCCCTGCATTCACTGATGCTGGCTGACAACCAAATCCAGCTCGAATCCGACAACTCCAGCTGGCATATCGGAAAGAACCGCGCTGTCGAGACCCCCGTTGCGGTTCGTATTCGATTCCACACTGAAATGCGCGAAGTCACTAACAGCTCAATTCATGCAGCGTGCGCCGGAGCCGGCCATCACTCCCAACGCTCTCGAGAGCAGCAACGATCACTGGACGATCGGGAAGGCCCGCGCATTGCCCACGCAGCCGCTTGAGTCGACGAACGACAAGTGGGTGATCGGCCGTGCGGTACGTGATCATCGCCCTTGCCCTAGCGATCTCTCCGCTTGATACGGTATTTTGGTTACCCAGGAAGTTGAATCGGATAACACTTCGTGGAAGATCAACCGTGCGGTAGCTACTCCCGTGGCGCGTGAGGTGAGCTGTTGATCTGTGACCTGCATTTGCGGTATCTAACGGCCGCTTCCAGCCCCTTGTTCGTCTATTGATATAGTCCCGTATCTTGTATACTGATGTGAACTATCAGGTGGATTCGGACAACACCTCCTGGAAAATCAACCGGGCCGCCCCCACGATTGAGGTACGTTTTTGACTCTCCTTTAGCTCTTTCATACTAATTAGAGTCGTATTTTCAGCCTGTTAGTTTATCTCTAAGTCGACCAAGTCGATATATTAACATCATCATAGCTCGAATCTGATAACACCAGCTGGCACATCGGAAAGAACCGCGCTGTCGAGACTCCCGTCGCGGTGGGTTCTTGGTCTATCTATTCAGTTTTCCTTTTTTTGCTCAACATGACTTCTTCGTAGCGCGCCGAAGCCGGTCTGGACACCAACAACGACCACTGGACGATCGGCCAGAACCGCCGGGCCGTGCCGACCGAGGCCGTCGAGCCGAACAACAACGGCTGGAGCATCGGCGGACGCAACCAGGAGGCTCGCACGGTTGCCTTGGACTCGAGCAACGACCACTGGACGATCGGGCAGAACCGCCGCGCTGTGCCGACCCAGGGCGTTGAGCCGAGCAACGACCACTGGACCATTGGCCGCCGCGAGGAGGAGGCTCGCACGCTTGCTGTGTAGTCCAGGTGTATTTGGAATAAGCAATGTTTGTACGCATGATCATGATCTCAATATATTGTCCGGGCTTTGGCCTCGGTGATTGCTTTCCTGTGGGGTCTCTTGCGGGGTGAGCCATTGACATCGGCGGCCGAAAAGTCAAACTTCAACTGCCGCTGATCCACTGATCAAGGCTCATCATTCGATCATCATTCGATCATCATTTGAGGGGACTTACCTCCGACAACGTGTGTGTGAGTGAGCGAAACAGGGGGATCACTGAGGAGAAGGGATTTGTGTTACCGCTGGTCCAAGCACCCTGTTCATTATGTACGAAAGATCAATTTGGGATACAGCATCGCAGTGCGCAGTTTGATCAGCTGATCGAGTGCGCATCAGAAACAACGAGTCAGAGGCGATGTGAACTCCCACCTTTCGTATGCTGTTCATGCGTCACTACGCTGGTAACGCAGATAAATTGGAGTATCCACCCGATGCCGTCTCTGATCGTTGACGCGCATGGTGTACGGCAGCCCAGAAAACGAGTCCTGTTGGTCGAGCCGATCACTGCAACCGAGTGAAACGCATGATGGGCTCACTTCGTAGAAATATACATACAGCTGGATTCCACAGGCACGAAGATATCTCCAGTCCCATCCATGAGCCCGAGAACCGCCGCCGAATCGTCAAAGACAAAGAGAAAAAAGCGCAGTGAAAGCCAGAGAGTTTACATCGCGTGCCGGAATTGCCGGAAACGGAAAGTGAAGGTGAGTTGATCCGATTTCGTCTGCGTCAATTGGAGGTGTAACGCGGAGATAGTGCCTGTCGAGAGACATGGATTACTCGCCTTGTCGACGGTGTGTGCTCAAGGGTCTGGTATGCGAGTATGTCACGGTGGAGGAGGAGACCGGTCACGCGCCGCAGTCTTCAATGCAGTTCCCAGTGGCTGGTCCATCGAGCCTCGAGCGCACATACACCGCCAGCCAAAGGATGGATCATATCGCCAATGCGTCAGCAAGTGCCGTATATCCGGGATCGTGGGATGGGGAATCCTGGACGCAGACAGCACCGAACGAACCAGTACCGGACCTCGACATCATTCATCGGGGTTCGATGCGAGAAACACCACGTCCCCCACGCAATCCTTGGGGAGGACAATACTCGTCTATTGCAGGGCCTGCTTCCGGATCGACGAGTAGGCCACCACCGCAGTGAGTATCAATCAGTGTAAGAGAGACTGGGAGGGCTGATCCGGGGTGTTGTGCAGCTTGGAAGGGTGTGGATGGCCACTTGTGCCATGTATGTGTTTCAACACAGATATAGGGTCCTGAGATGGCGAAGCTAGGATTTCACAGAGCCTATGGATGATTAGAGGACTTGGTTCTTGTTTTGGAGACGGATTGTCTACCTGTTAGACCCAGATTTACACTATCTACTTGCTCAACAGGGGACCCAGATACTTTCATCAGAAGGAATATAACCTTGATGTGCCTAGTTGTCGTGCTCACTCCCCACTTGGCGATCTGCTCTTTGAAGAAGGAGAGGTAAGTTGCATAGGCCCAGCGATTTCATGATTCCAGGTGAAATGAGAGAAGCAGGCGTACACGTTAGCTCTCCGACTCGCGAATTCTAGCATATACCTTCCAGCGGATGCCCGGGCTCTCCAACGTGACACTGTTCCGGCGGCTTCCTTTGGTGAACCTATTCCAGAAGCCGCGGCGAGGCTCCGATGCCATATGCAGTGATGAGTCTGAGGAGCAAGATGAGCCAGTGATCTCGGGTACAGCGAAGACAAAAGGTGCTGGTGCGGAAGGCGGATGTGGAAAGCGTGGTCGTTGAAGAAATAGTGGCGCTCCTTCCCATCCCGAATCAGCAACTCCTTCTGCTTCCGGCTGGCCTCCGGCGTCGCAAGTGCACTAAGGTCTCCAGGGCGGATCGTTTCCCTCGATGTCAACATTGGCACTTTTACGGGGCGTTGAGGAAATGGAAACAAGTTCGTACTAGTAAAGACTGCAGGGAATGAGGCGATTCTGCTGCCCGTCACAACGCTGCAGCTCGTCCATGCCACGACACGTCCGCCATGGAATAGAGATCTCCGGGGAAAGATGGGATATCAAGGAAAGTATAAACGTAGGCCAGGCCGCGAATGAAGCGAACGTAGGTATCTGCCATTCACGTGGTTTAAGTTTTCGCTGCCTGCATGTTTGTCTCCCCACCGTGCATCCAAGATAAAGATCACTCACATCCCGAAGCTTAGCCATGCCCTGATCGAGGATGACACTGGGTCTTGGGTCGCTTGTACCGTTTACCCGACTGATTCCATGCAGCACTTACCTCCAATGCATGAGTCACCGATGCTCACATGAGATGGCTGGACGCGACCGATGCCACCTTGTGGCGATGGGAGTACAATGAGATGCGGCTTTAGCGGTAGTATGCGGTGATTGAAGGATAATTCGTCTCCGCAGAAGTGCGACGCGCGTTTATCCGTCTCACTGCCGTGGTTTGACTTCCCTGCAGAATATTGCTGCGACCGTTCATCATTGACCCCGTCGTAAAATATTCTGCCGAAGATCGGGTGAAACAAAGAGTTGGGGTCCATAAAAACTCTCACCAGGCTTGATTGCTTGACTTTCCTTTGTTGCGCGAGCACTGTCTTTAGTGTACAGCTGTATAATCTATCCAGTGCTGAGAGAAAAATCACATATATCTGAATCATACTTACAAGCTACTGTGTCTTCATGGACGGAAACTGACCAGCGGCTAGAAAGATCAAGGAACTCGAAAAATCCTCGCTATGTAGTGGCGGTATGATCCGAGCTCGGAACAGACCGGCGTCTGCGCAATTGAACTGGCGCCGATCACTCAGACCGCTTCAAGTTGGCAGAGGCGCGGATACTCGAGTAGACATCGGGTCCCACTGAAGTTCTACAATCTTCCCTGGAAGAATTAACGATAAAAAACCTTGTTCGACCCGGCGATTCTTTCCCAATAGAGCTCTGTCAGTCATGGCATCGAGTCCATTCTTTTCATCATCCTGTGATTTTGCTTGAAAAACCAGCGAGATCCCGCGCGAGAATTAACGATACATGATCCATGTGATAGACCAATCCCCGCATCACATTCGTTGATTTTGGGCAACAAACGTCTCTCAGATTCTGAGCGCCTGAGCAGCTAAAGTTCGTGTCCGGGCGATGGTAGTCACGGCTGCGTCCACGGATCCTCCCTTGCGTCTTCCATTGTCCGAACCTACGTTGAAAACGGTGTTTCTTCTAATTGTTTTCCAGATCAACGATGTGGAGCATTTTTAGTGACAAAGGAATGTTGTAACAGCACTCTTCTGCGGCACCTTAATCGAACCACACTGAGACTACCGCCGGAGTCCCGATAGGCGAGCTCCACGGGGGTCCTACGGCTAATTCTGGATGCATCTTCATCAACATGGATGACTCAGGAAGTGACAGCCGAGTTCGATTTCACCAGCAAGCTTGACTCAGGAACTTCTGTCAGCTGAGTTGGACGAAAGGTTCCGGGACTGCGAGGAACACGCCGCGAAAGTGTTATCCCTCATACTATGCACAATGCGGAGGCCGGATAGTCCTGGGAGCAGACCCAGCTGCGCTAGATTCGTCGCAGAATGAGAGCAGCACCAGAACAAGCAGGCTGTCTACGACGACGATACCGAGAGTACATCTTCAACGTTACCTCCTTTGTGTTTAGAAATACTCCCGTCACAACGTCCAGTGTGTCATTCATGCTCCATTTTTAGTCCATCATTGAGCTGCCGCGAGTCACTTGGTGTATACGAGTACCCTGATGCCGAGGCGGGCCGTTTATGGGGGTGACTAACCATAGACCACTCATTCTAAGCACTGAAAATATAAAATGTTGCACACAGTCTGCCTGGAAGCCATTCAACATCCCTACGCAGACCATGCCCACCCGACACATTCTTACTATTCTGAGTCCCGCTTGGGGCCATGTGTTGCCTTACATCCATCTCGCGACCAAATTGTTGGCCTCGGATCCGGAGCTGGTAATAACTATTGTCGAGCACAACGTCCTTGGTCGGTGCATTTCATTTTCCTCGCTCGATTTCCTATTCTAAATGTGCGTAGTGGCAAAGATGCTTAAAGAGTTCAGTCTATGCTCGTATGACACTAGCAGGTTGAAGATCGAGGGTGTCGGGGACAAGGAGTGAGTCTCCAGATATCTCTGAGTCGATCTTATTCATCGAGAGCAGCCTCCCATCCTCGCTGGCGACCGTTGAGCAGAGCATGAAAGAGCTCACGGCTGGATGGCTTGATCTCCTCGCGAAGGCAGTCTCTGGTCAAACCACTTGGCCTAAGCCTCACACACTGCATGTATGCGATCTATGGAGGCTTAATGATACACTCAACACTCGAAACAGATGGATTTCAACGGAGGAGGCCTCGTCGTCAAGGAGTCGATGTCTTTGTTGGGACCGGACGGAAAGATTCTGCTCTGGTGCTCCACTGGCGTTGCGGCGTGCATGATTCACTTCAGCGAATTCAACCACGCCAAGACCGCGCGCGAGATATACGCAGACGAAAATAAACGAGCAGGAAGGTCACTGGACGACATCATTGGCGACGTGAGCACCCTTTTTCCAGCCATTTCAGACACTATCAACAGTGGCTTCATCAGGTCTGCTGCGCGAGCAACGGAAGCGACAAACTCGATGGCCGAATCCTCGAGATTGCCGGAGGCATCAAGATATATGATCACGAGCACATGGCGCAGGGTGCTGGTTCAGCACGCGCCTGGGCGGCTCTTCTGACAGCCGGGCAAGAACTGGCTCAGCTGGCTGATGGCTTCTTCTGTCCTACCAGTGGCTCTTTGGAGTCCGCTGCAGCCCCCCACGCTCGCGCGTATTACAAGCAGCGCGGCAAGGAACTGTTCCTTGTTGGTCCTCAGATGCGCGATGATGAGTGGGAGGCGCCGTCAGCAGGGCCGGGCCCCAGTGATGAGAGATTGAAAACGTTCCTGGGTGAGGCGCTCAAGAATTATGGGCCAAAATCGGTCCTCTATATCTCTTTCGGGTGCGTGAAAGTGCTGCTCATCTTATTTCGGAATTCTCAGATCAGATTCAGTTCGATGTTCTTCCCCGTGGAGACACCTCACCTGGTTGAGGTGATGATTGAGGTTCTGCTGAGCCTCGAGAGTGTGGTCCCCTTCGTCTTTGTTGTGGCTGGAGTCATGGCTTCCTTGCCGAATACGACGGTCGATCGCATCCACGCCAGTGGCAGAGGAATCGTATGCACCGATTGGGTAGATCAGAAAGCTATCCTGAAGAGTGGGACAGTCGGCTGGTTTCTCACTCATGGCGGTTACAAGTCAGTTCCAACTATGCCATCCTGATTTCTATGTTGCTGATCCATCTGCAGCTCGTTAATCGAGGCCCTGAGTCAAGGCATTCCACTTATCTTCTGGCCAATTGGAGCAGAACAAGCTCTTAACGCCGCGATGTTTTCAACGGGCCCCCGGGCTATCGGAATCGAGCTTTTCCAGGTACTCGCCATCGACCCTACTTGATTAGCGATGCCCATTGATTCGTGATGCGCAGATTCGAACCGGAACCCAACTGGGCCCTTCTCTCCGCCCGGAGGCACCGAAGATCACAGGAACGGCCGAGGACGCAAAAACTGAGTTCGAGAACGCCTTCAAGGACATCAAAGGAGCCCGTGGCAAAACTCTGAGAGAGAATGCTATTCATATTGGAAACCTCTGGCGGGAGGAGAGACTCGACGGGGAACCTGCGCAGGAAATAGCCAGGCTAGCTAGATTTTGAGAATTAGCCTTGCCACTCTGTACGAAATGAAATTCCCAGGTAATTGTTCATCCCCTCCTGATGTTCGCACCGGGTGATACAGGACTTGAAATCAGTGTTGTGGCGGCTCGGACTTCATGTCCGAAAGCCGGGGTGCCCGCAATGTCCCAGAAAAGAAATTGTCAAATTGTTGATGTATCCAACCGATTAACAAAGCTGCCTCGCGCAGGGCTTGCTTTCATATGCTTCAGCCACCGTTCAGCCTTGAATAAATGGTTTTCACGTAGAGTGCAAGTGCGAGCAAAAGCAGCTTACTGTGGAGCAAGCCGCGGATCGCTGCGGCGTCACGCCGGCGTGTCAGCGGACCTTTCGGTCACATCACGCGCACACGTCACATGGCCATGTCATGCTGCCAGACGCACCGAGTCGCACCGTGACCGTCTTTGCAACCGTACTTACACATGCAACATCTGCCCATGGCCCGGCCCAGGCGTTCCTTCTCAGAAACACTCGCCTGAATCAGCTTCAAAAATACTTGCCAAATCCTCGAACTTCTCATGGGCGTTTGTGCCAAGAGTGTTATTTCAGCTCATGATACACACTCCCTCCCGCTTCGTCAATCATCCCACACCTCCCGGCAAATATATGCCAGAGCGCGATCTGATGCCCCATCGATTGAGCTTCTATCTCAGCCGTTCCGATAATTCTTTCAGCCACGGGTATGGCGCAATCTGAGGCAGGGATGGTGGATTGGGAAAGGTAGGCTTTTCTTCTGAATTTACTCAGGGTATGTCATACTGGTATCCTTATAGCTTCTAACCGCTCCTCCACCTCCACCTCCATTCTCATGTCGCCCTCACCATCCCTCGCCAAAGACGGATCCGTCGTGGCTAAGACAGAAGGCACAGTGCTATCGGACACCGAGAACACGGACGAGTCCGCTCCGCACTACACCAAGGATCTCGAATACACGCGGGCGGAGGAGTCCGCTGTCGTGCGTGTCCTCGACAAGCGCCTATTCCCCGTGATCCTGCTCACGACGTTCGTGCTCAACATGGACCGCACGAACAACTCGAACGCGATCTCCGATAACCTGCCGCAGGATCTGGGATTCACGATCAACACGGTCAACACCGCTACAGCCCTGTACTCTGTCGCGTTCTCACTCGCCTCTTTGTACGTCGCACTCCTCTGTTGCGGGAGACATGCGTGTGGCTAATGGGTCAGATAGCTCGGGTGCGGTCATGGCTAAGGTTGTGGGCCCTTCTCGATGTACGTGGGCTCTCTCCCCTGGTCTCTGCCTACCTGAAGGGCCTCAGGGATCCCCATTCTCATGTTCGCCTGGGGTTTGGTCACTCTTGCGCACGCGTTGATCAAAGACGCGGGCGGATACATCACAGTCCGCATTTGTGCGTTCCTCCACCATCTTCGATCGCACCGTAGTCGCTGCTTATGCCCGTCAGTCATAGGAATCACCGAAGGAGGCGTCATTCCCGCGATGCTCATCTACCTGGGCAGCTTCTACAAGGGTGCTGAGTTGACGACACGCCTGGCCTGGTTCTGGGGAATCCAGGTGCGTCGTGAAGTTTCGCTCGTTCTAGCGCTGTACTTACTTCCACTCCTACGAGTCTATCGCAAGCGCTGTTAGCGGGCTTATGGCCAGCGGTTTGCTGCAGCTGGATGGGCGAAACGGGCTCCAGGGCTGGAAGTGGCTGTTCATAGTTGTGCGTGGTCTTGCGTCTGTCGTACGACGCGACAGCCGATCTTTCGCAGGACGGGATCATCACACTGATCGTCTCGGTCTTCATTTGGTTCTACCTTCCCCGGAACGTAGCTTCGACTAAGGGCGGGCTGCGGGGCTTGAAAGCCTGGCTGACAGCACGCCAGACACAGATCGCGGTGACCCGTGTCATCCGGGACGACATCTCGAAGCGGACATACGAGTGCGTTGTCGTGATTCCCGGCTATCTGATACCCACTCGGTATTCTCAGGAAACGTGTGACACGAGCCGATTTCAAGGCTGCTGCGGCTGATCTTGGCCTTTGGATCCACCTGCTTATCACTGCAGTTGCACTCACGCCCACGAGTCCTCTCCAGACATGTGCGTTCTCTGTATGCTTGGCTGCTCACTGTCTGAATACGGGCCACACAGACCTACCCACGGTGATCAAGACCTTCCATTTCAACGTCTTTGTTTCGAATGCCCTCACTGCCCCGCCCTACGTCTTGCAGTGCATCTTCAGCATCACTCTCATCCGTCACTCGGAGACTGTCGGGGAGCGAGGATGGCATGGTGCTTTCGGATGTGTGTGACGTCCTCATCTGTAACCCGGAAGTAGACACTGATTCAAACGTAAGCTGCATGGCAGCTGGTGGGATGGATCATTTTGCGTGCGATGCCAGATGGGGCGTCGCGGGGCGTCAAGTACCTGGTCTTCTCGCGTTACGGCTGACTGGACTCTGAGCCCGTGTACAGGTACTTCGCTGCTGTGATCCTCGCATCATGGCCATACAACCACCCGCTGAATATCGGCTGGATGTCCGAGAACACGGCGAGCATTGGCAAACGCACTGTTGCGTCCGGGGCGGTGATCTTTGCGGGCAACATCTACGGGGTTTGTGAGTGACTGCCGGGGTCTTGGAGGTCTGGGTGTGAATCTGATGCACGACCACGCCAGGGGCGTCGCAGATCTATCAGGCGAAGGACGCACCGTGTATGACCCACACCCCTTTCCTCTCACATTCGCATTCGACTGAACTCGCCGTCAGCATTCAAGACAGGCAACTCCATCAACATCGCCTTTGCGGCATTTGCCACTTTCCTCTGGTGTGTCCTTCACTCCCGCTCACATCGGTCTCTTGACACGTGAGCTACCAGGATCGCGCAGAAGTACCACTACCGGTACCTCAATCGCAGACACGAAGAGGAGTACGCTGCATTGAGTCCCGAGCAGAAGGAAGAGGAGGACAGGCTCGCTCTCGCAAAGGGCAATACGAGTCTGACGTACAGGTACACGACATAAGGTTTGTAGCACATCGCAGAAAGAGTGTACGATTGCAGAGGCAGAGGACATGCACGTGATCTCCAGCGTGCCAGGGTACTCTGAAGCCCCAGAGGGTTCCAGTCTTGCCATTTTGGTGATATCCTTCTCTGCATGGACTTCATCCCTCTTTCTGCAGCCGAAATTCATCGAGAGAGGGATAGTAATACCTCTTGCCAGTGTTTTTTTTTTGTGGGGAGCGGAGAGTTGGCACGTGACCACGCTTTCACAGACGTAGGGACTTCACCGCTGAGTCTTACAGTCATTTACCGGTCCTTGATACAGTAAAACTGTTTGCTATGTAGCTTTCACCACTGAGTGTAGATCATCCCTAATTCTTTCTCATACTCTTAGCTACATTGAAAGTACATGCCCAGATATTTTTAGCTTTTTTTCTTGTAACCAGAGTCTATTGTACCATGGATTCATTTGCTGGCCGCAGTACCAGTCCTTGATACAATCACGTGGTGTGACTGATTGCACGCCAATCAATGCAGATTGGTCCGAGGAAACTGATCGGTCGGGTGGCAGCATGATTGTGGGATGGATTTGAGGGAACAGAAGCGAAGCGGGATTGGGGCGGGCGAGGTCGGGGACTGTATTTTGACTGAGAGGAATTAATACACTGCTACACAAGATATGTAATGTACTTCGGGGTCTGCCTAACAGAACGCAGTCGCGCAATTTCAATCCCGATCAATTCCATTCAACGTCCGAATCAGCATCGTTGCTTGAGCTCATCTCATCAGCGCCATCCTCTGGATCATCCTCATCAATGTCCTCTCCGCTACTCGACGAACCTCCCATCTCATTCTCAGCATCATGGCCAGGCACGATGTCATTGTTGTCGGCCTCAGGATCCTCGATCGGATCCTCGATCGAATCCTTCGTGCTTCCCATCGAACGCGTCAAGACGGCAGGCCTAGGAATTGCGGGAACCAATCTGCCCTTCAACATGGGCTTCATCCTTGTCTGACGACCACCAGTGGCCTTCAGCTCCTCCTTCTCCCTCTCCCACTCCGCCACCTCAGCCTGATATTCTGCCCGGATCCTCTTGTTCTCGGCTTTGCGGCCCTCTTCGAGATTCTTCCACTGGGCCAGCACCTCGCCACGTGTCTTTTTTGTTGCCTTACGAGACTCTGTTTGTTGCGCCTTTTCTTCGTTTACGGCCACTGTCTCTGCGCAATACTGCGTGTATTCTGTCGATGTGAGTAGCCGCGGCAATCCATCTCCGATGAGCCGTCCTTTTTGCTTATTCTTTTTTCGCTCCTGCTGCGCAGCAAGTTGACCCCGCACTTGACGGATGTATCCGCCATTCAGAACCTGGGCTGATTGCATCTGGATGAGTTCCGTCTTCTGTCGCTTGTTCTCTCGTAGCAGTTCCTTGACCGCATTCTGCAGCTCTTCTTCGAGAATAGTACTGGGTACTTGGCAAAGCACGTCCGCATAACGACTAACACGTTCCTTTTCGGGCGATATCAAGACTGTGGGAAGACGAGGAGGGGAGAGGGATGCGCGGACCGGTGATGAGGAGGTGACAACAAATGAGGATGATGTCTGCCGCAGTGTCTGCATGCTAGTTTGAAGGTATGTGCTCAACGCTAGCTGTGGTGCTTGTGGCTGTGAAGACCCTGCCTCTGACTCGGGGGTTGGCGAACGGGGACGTTTTGCCTGGCGATGGACTTCTCGCATTACTTCACTTACCAAGCGGACAGGTGTGCTTGGTGGAATGGGAAGTGTGCCTCGCGAGGATGTTTCGAGGCTGGGAAGCAGTTGTGACTGCGAGATGGCGTTCCGGTCAACAGGCCAGACCCCAGTTTTCCGAAAGGCTGACCTGATATTGACAGGAGTGAGAGCCCGTTGGTGCGCACGACCATAGATCTGGAGGAAGTTGTGCTTCCCAATCTTCTGACGCTTCTCGCGAATGTAAGCATTCTTCTCTTCTGTCCAGAACCGCTTCAGTATGCTGAATATCACGACATCTAGGCCTTGATACACATGTGTTGCATGAGATGGATAGCACAGCACATGAATCCGACATCGCCGTGCCAGCCTGATGAACTCAAGCGTGTGATGGGAGATGTGGCCGTCGACGATGTAGATGCGTGTTCTTCCGGCCGCTTTTTCCGCAGTCTGTTTGTCATAGTCCTCAAGCACATGCACCGCTAGCTCGCTGTCAATCCAACCCTTGCCTTGGTGACCAAGTCTGCGGTAGGTCAGCACAGAATAGATCCAATGTACCTCTTGACTGACGATGCTTCTGTAGGGTTCTCCTGGTTCCAGTCAAGGTCGAACTTCTTGCCTTTGAAGATGACCACGGGACGGAGCGACGTTCCATCAGCACAGATGGTGACAACGACTGTCGTGTTTTCTCGGCCACCATCAGACTGTAAGTGTTGTGTCTTTTCGCCCGCAGTACCAACAACCCGTGTCTTCACCTCAGTTACCACCGCCATCACCCGGTTGCACCCCCGCGGGGGTCCTCCTGGGTACCCTCAGACGTAGCTCTGAGGGTACCTAACAGGTACCCCCCTGCGGGGCCCGCGGGGGGGATTTGGTCCATTTGGGGGCGGGGGCATATGCGGGGGTCAGCAGGGGGGGGTCTGTACATGTCATGTGATTTATCATTGGGAGCGGGCAGGTGGGCGCGAAAAAAAAAATGAATCACATGACACATCCAATGGGCGGGATGGCGGCTGATGGCGGGGTAAAAAAATCACGTGATGCACCGCATGAAAATTATCAAAAATGGCTAGCAGGGGTTGGCGGGGGTTGGCGGGGGCGCTACTGGCCCCCCGCACACCATGGCGGGCAGTGGGCGCATTATCACGTGACTTTTGGGGCACCTTTTGTGCACCATTCGGCATGATTTCGAAGGTGTTGCTTGATCCATTGCATGCTGTGGCAGACAATGGGCGCATAATCACGTGATTTTCCGCCCAAAAAAATGGAAGCCTTCCCCAAATCATCCTGGTATCATTTCTATCGGTAAATACACTAGTTAAGCATGAATTTGAGCTTAGAAAGCCCAAAATGCACCCTGCACAATGGGACTGGTGATGCACTTGATCCCATCATTTGGCGGGGTCTGCTGTGGGGGGTGCCACGGGGGGTGCTGCGGGGGGTGCTGCGGGGGGTGCCGCAGGGGGTGCCACAAGGGGTGCCGCAGGGGGTGCCACAAGGGGTGACGCAGGGGGTGCCGCAGGGCCCGCTGTGGGGTCAACCACAGGAGCAGGGGTAGGGGTGCATTGCATCATATTTTGATCTATCTATTCTCGCTGTGGTCATAGCATGCAGCATAATTATCCTTCATTTTGCCAGGAGTTTGGAGGCTGTGTCTGGGGTTGGTCTGCAGCTACAGCCATGTGACTCCCTGATGCTTCGGCAGGGGCTGGGATATCAAAACTGTGCAATATTGTCTGCATAATCCAGGCATGTAGGGTTAAAAAGAAAGTGTGATTTGTTCATTTTTTGGCTGGCAGGGTAGGTGGGCTGACATCATAGGCTGCATCGGGTCCACTGTCAACTCATTGATTGTTTCGTCTGCTCATTCTATACACATGCCCATTGGTAAACTGATCATGCTGTAGGCACAGTCTAATCTTACCCAGTGGATAATACCACACGTTAATTATGCACCTAATGTCACACTTCCTGTCTGGGACTCATTGAAGTTCATCTGTTCTGTGTTACTTTACAAGCAGTTTGCTTTAGTTGCAACATGAACAGATGTAACAGAGTGGATTTGACATGCCCTGAATTGATTCCTAGGTGGAATATGAGACAATGGATTCACCAGCAAGTTGCCTCACAATAGTCAGAGATTGGTAATATTTGAATTTCAAATTTCATATACAACACTCTGTGCACTCAGAGCTCGTATATTTGCAAGATAGACTGTAGAGACATAGATGGTTACTTTTACTACCTCTGGGGCTGCACACATCCTTGCCATGACGCCTGCACCTCTGCTGGTACCCCCATTGGCACCCCCGCCGGCACCCCCGCTGGCACCCCCGCCAGTCTAGCACCCCCCGCTGCACCGGTGCCTTGTCCCCGTGATTTTCTTATATGTAAGATTATGTAAACTGACAGCTCGGAACACGTCAAGTCACTAGCCAATCAGAACCTGTATAAACGTCGTACCTAAGTGTTTACTGCTCTTCTAACACTGTTCCTACAGTTATGCAGCTGAAAACCATCGGAATAAGGTCTCCTTCTGCTATTCTTATTGAATATGTAGATACTTCATATCATTTGTCCACCTAAAATTCGAAACATGAAAAGAGTTCACCATTGCTCAAGGTTCCTATGTAGACAATGGTTCAACATGGTTCACTTTGGGTATGGCAAAAAATATTTTTTCTACACACAAGCAATTCAATACAGCTGAATGATATACTCTTTGGCAGTGTCTGAAACAAATTCTGAGAGCCCTGGACCCTGGAACTATTCAAAAACTTGAAATGAGTCCGAAAAATAGGGTCTTGATAAACATGAGATATGGGCTGGTTTGAAGAGACATGGGCCACCGGTCATGTTGAATATAGTATTTTACAATGTTTCGGTGCCCTACCTCTCATCACATGGCCTCATTTCCCACTAAAAAGGGTGCATACACACTCAAGCTCATAAAATCAATTGTCACCCAGAAACAAGAGCAGTGAAGTTGTTTCACTGGGATTGGGTAAAGGTTACCTAGAAGTCACTTGGGTTGCAGTACAGAAGCTTTGGAAAGTGATTTTGTAGTTGATCCACATTTGGTAGGCTGGCAGATGCTTGTGCACCCCCATGGCACCCCCCGTGGCACCCCCCGCAGCACCCCCTGTGGTTGACCCCCCCCCAACCCCTGCAAGGATTTAATTGACAAATGTCCTGCTCAATCCATTGTAAGAGTCTACAGTATTATTGGATTCAGTAAAGGGCCCAAATGGTGTGTAGACAAGAAGTATGAAATCCGGAAATCAACAATTATGACACCTCCACGGAATATGCTGCAAATGGAGAGAAAAATTTGAGTGCAGACAGACTACCTGAAGCAAACAGACAGAGAAAAGAAACATTAGCCATTTCTTGTTGATGATGTTGGCTGTCCCTGGAGCATGTACTTGGGAGATTTGCCTAACAAATCAAGTTGCACATTTTCAAATTTTTAGTTTGACCTGACAGCTTGAGCAGACCATGCTAAAATGAACCAAGTCATATATATCAGTGCCCCAAGCCAAGCCAAAAGATTTAGGTAAATTTGCACAGTTTTGATATCCCAGCCCCTGCCGAAGCATCAGGGAGTCACATGGCTGTAGCTGCAGACCAACCCCAGACACAGCCTCCAAACTCCTGGCAAAATGAAGGATAATTATGCTGCATGCTATGACCACAGCGAGAATAGATAGATCAAAATATGATGCAATGCACCCCTACCCCTGCTCCTGTGGTTGACCCCACAGCGGGCCCTGCGGCACCCCCTGCGTCACCCCTTGTGGCACCCCCTGCGGCACCCCTTGTGGCACCCCCTGCGGCACCCCCCGCAGCACCCCCCGCAGCACCCCCCGTGGCACCCCCCACAGCAGACCCCGCCAAATGATGGGATCAAGTGCATCACCAGTCCCATTGTGCAGGGTGCATTTTGGGCTTTCTAAGCTCAAATTCATGCTTAACTAGTGTATTTACCGATAGAAATGATACCAGGATGATTTGGGGAAGGCTTCCATTTTTTTGGGCGGAAAATCACGTGATTATGCGCCCATTGTCTGCCACAGCATGCAATGGATCAAGCAACACCTTCGAAATCATGCCGAATGGTGCACAAAAGGTGCCCCAAAAGTCACGTGATAATGCGCCCACTGCCCGCCATGGTGTGCGGGGGGCCAGTAGCGCCCCCGCCAACCCCCGCCAACCCCTGCTAGCCATTTTTGATAATTTTCATGCGGTGCATCACGTGATTTTTTTACCCCGCCATCAGCCGCCATCCCGCCCATTGGATGTGTCATGTGATTCATTTTTTTTTTTCGCGCCCACCTGCCCGCTCCCAATGATAAATCACATGACATGTACAGACCCCCCCCTGCTGACCCCCGCATATGC
Source organism: Mycena citricolor (assembly GCA_963692855.1). Lineage (NCBI taxonomy): Eukaryota > Fungi > Basidiomycota > Agaricomycetes > Agaricales > Mycenaceae > Mycena > Mycena citricolor. The sequence goes on from CAVNYO010000403.1 coordinate 1,746,887, forward strand.
CCCCGCCCCCAAATGGACCAAATCCCCCCCGCGGGCCCCGCAGGGGGGTACCTGTTAGGTACCCTCAGAGCTACGTCTGAGGGTACCCAGGAGGACCCCCGCGGGGGTGCAACCGGGTGATGGCGGTGGTAACTGAGGTGCGTGTCTTTGTGTTCCCAGCACTCAAGAATCCACTCTCATCCATCCCGTAGATATTCTCCTCGAGCACTGGAACTGGCACAAATCCTTCTGGCGGACCATTGTCTTCGCTCCAGTCATTAGGATCTTCATCAAACATCCAGTCCTTCTTCCCGGCAAGTGTTTCCTCGAGAAGCTGGAACCATGCCTCATGTGTTGCAGGATTTACAGCACGTCCGCGTTTGTTCTCGAGATTGCTGGCCCAGCAAGTTCGGAGCTGATCCGAATGCTTTTCCAGAAAGCGTGCCGTGAAGTTCTTCCCCAGACCATCAGCTGGAAACGCGTCACCCAACCGTGCACAAACAACAGCCTCAATGCACTCCTTCAACAGTGCATGATTCAGAGGGAAGCCGCGCGCAGCAAGATTGCGAGCATAGGATATGATGATGGGTTCCTCCTTGGCAAGTACCCAGCTCTTTGACGCGTTGAAATCACTGAGTTTTTCCCCTCCAGCAGCATGTCGTGTGATAGTTGTGTGCGATATCGAAATGGACATCCCATATTGCACCAAATGCTCCTCCTGGATCTCCTCGCAGATTTTCCGTGCGCCTTTTCGAGTTTCATCCGGCCCTAGTTCCCGCATCTGCTCATCTTTGTAGCGCTGCGTTGCACGCGCTGTCCATTTGTCGAGATGCTTCCTCGCTGCTGCTGTCTTCTTTGTTGCAGAAGCGGCGCGTCGACCCATGAGTGGAGACAAGACAAAAATCACTGCTCTTGATTGCCGCGGTCATCCAAATGGGGAATGTGACAGATCATCGTTCTCGATTGGGTTCGATATGCTCGAAGATGGTTTGCATGTATCTTGAGTATGTTACAGGATGCATAAAGTACGAAATTTGAGTGTTATTGAGTCGGTTATGTCCTAGATGAAAATTTACCAAACTCTGTAAACTGTATCTTCTGCGCTGCACCGGCCATTTTTGGACCTCATGAAAGATGCAGTTCTAGTAAATGTATTGTAGACGGGATGAGCATAGGAACTGGTGGCATAGGACTTCTTGTTAGATACTAGACTCTCATATTTATTATAAAGACTGAGAGCGTTCAGAAGAGGCAAGAATAGTGATTTATCTGATCTGAATCAAGGACTGATGGTGTATCAAGGACCGGTAAATGACTGTACTTAGCTTGCAGTCGATGCGATTCTCGATGGGTTTGGGGCATCCACTTCTGTGTTTCTTGCGGATCCTCTTTGCTTCTTTGAGGAACATACTCATTGCTCTCCGCACGACAGTGGACGGGTGGATTAGACATCGCATCCATCAATGTCACAGGGCATCATCGTTCTTGCCCACCGCTCTGGTACTCAAATCAGAACACGGTCTATTGGGGTTTCTGCACGAGACATGCCAGAGCTACTCGTGCTCGACATCCCACTGCGAATTCGTCGACACCTAAGAATCGATGAGCCAAGTACTTGGAAAGCAGAAACGCTCGCTCACACCAGCACTAACACTCCTCAGCCGCAGTTCTTGCGCGCGGCGACGGCGAGCCCCCTCGCGCTCGTCGGCGTGCAAGTCTCCCGCGCAGCCATATCGGCGGGCGTGGCTGGCAGCGCAGTGGCGATGCTCGTGCATAGCGACAGGATACTGAGACAGAGCGCGATGAGTAGGGAGTCGGTTTTCATCTCGGGTGTGTGCGCAGGATGGCATGTCGGAGGGCTTTTATGGGTGGGATGAGGAGCCCGATTCGGATGATACTGGCTGAGGGATGACAGCGGATGGAGGAGGTTCTTATCAGCCCCGGTACCCACCTCGCCTATGCGCTCGTAGCTTTCTCGAACTCACTCACTGGCCCCGAAACAGCCCGATTATGGCTCTGGCCGGGAGGGCAGTCCTGCGTCTCTTCACAGAGCTAAGGCACTCGTTCGGCAAGGGGAGGACGGATGGCAGCGGTTGAGAGGGAATGCATAGGGCACATTTTGAGAGAGTCAAACATGGTCATGCTCGATCCGCTAGCCTGCTCGGTGCGAGTGCGAGCAGGCTGCGGAGATCTCCAAGCGTTTCGATCCGAGTCCTAGGTGTGCCTAAGACGACTTGTACACATCGCGCGAACACAGACCTATCAAGGTTAAGTATGGCAAGGAAAAGCAATTCAAGTGCGGTTAGCCAATACGGATGACTCGACCGGCAAAATGCTCAAGGGCTGGAGATCTGCTTACTCAGCGTATATGCAGGCCATCAGAAATGCACTCACTGTACTTTCTGAGTGCTCCGCACTTCGACGCTCCTTCTTCCCCGTCACCGCAATGCAAGGTCGCAGCCTCTCATTCATCTCACACGCCTGGCCGACTGGCCCGACCACCCCGACTGCAACCACGTTTGAGCTATCGACACCGCACAATCTCGGCATTTGCTGATGAAACGGGCGCCGCGATGTGGTGAAGGAAGGCCTTGGAACGTTCGTGGGTCATCTGGTTTGGGCATCCACGCACCCTGACATGCCAGCCATGCTCTTGCAGCTACGATACGGATCCCCCAGCGAGCTTCTCTCCGGCCCCAGCACATGGGCCTCACCCGGTTTAAAAATAGCGTGCGCCAGGGAGCGTATGTCTGGGTGTTTCTATCTGCAGGCTCGCAGCTGCTCGACATCTGCCGGATACGGGAGCGATACGGGTGTGGCTGACGGAGGGCTGGCCACCAGATGCCGGCCCACATGCGACCTCCTATCTCTGCTGGGGCCGTGTCGAGTACAAAAGGAGGATCGCCGCGGTTCTGGGGGTGCAACTGGCACGCGGATATGCATATGCACTCCTCGATCAGCTTGGCAATCCTTGGCCTCAGCGCGGCTGCCCCGGCTTTCGTACGCGGAATCCCGTTCGGGCTTGGGTCGAGAGGTGACCTGTTTTGTAGAGCTGGGGCGTCGTTGGTCACGCTACGATTGCGTACATCGCCCAAGACTTTGTCAAGAGCAGCACCGCGAAATGGGCTCAGGGTGCGTACGTCGGCTGCACTCGTGAGGCAATCCTTGACACGGCCGCACAGGCATTCTCGGCGACACGTCCAGCTCGTACCTGGCCAACATCGCCTCGTGGGCGGACGACTACCGTGCCACGACTGCGGGGAAGTTCTGTAGGTGTCCGGTTTGTAGAGGGTACGAGAGACGCTCAACCAGAATGAAGCTGCCCCGTACCACTTCATCGATGCGCAGGACAGCCCGCCGAAGACCTGCGACGTGAGCTACACGCGCGACTGCACCACCGGCGGCTGCTCCATCTCTGGTACGCCCTCATCGTATATCTGGAAGAGAGATCGAGACTGATTCGTCGTAGCGATCTCTAACTACACCTCCGTATGCACCAGGCTCTATCACGTGCCCATCGCGACTGACGTTCTCTCTCCGCAAGCGCGTGCAAGATGGGCGGTTGAGCGCGACCAACGTGAACCAGGCGCTCATGTTTCTGGTCCACTTCCTCGGGGACATCACCCAGCCCCTGCACGACGAGGCGCTCGACGTCGGCGGAAACACGATCAAAGTCACATTCAACGGTTTCACGGACGACAACCTTCATGCTGACTGGGACACGTGCGTAATTTACACAGCGGCTAGCTCTCCCTCCTCGACTACGGCTGACCCGCATTGGCAGATACATCCCGGAGAAGTACATCGGCGGCTCGACGATCTCGTACTCGCGCACGTGGGCGACGACGCTCACGGCGTCCATCAAGAGCGGGGCCTACGCTTCGCAGGCTGCCAGCTGGATCAAGGGCGACAGCATCGACGATGCCGTGGCTTCTGCGACTGCGTGGGCCACCGACGCGAACAAGTTCGTCTGCTCCGTCGTCATGCCCAACGGCGTCGCCGCGCTCCAGAAGGGCGATCTCTACCGTATGTGTTGTGTTTTGTTGCCGGGCATTCGCGGGAACTGACTGGTTTGTGTGCAGCCACGTACTACAACTCGGTGCTGCCCACCATCGAGCTGCAGTTCGCCAAGGGCGGCTACCGGCTCGCGAACTGGCTCGACCAGATTGCGGACGCGCAGCTCGGCTTGACCCGCCGCAACGATCTGTCTGAGCCCCGTGTGGCGTCCGAGAGGTGCGCATGAGCGGGTGCTTGCGCCGATGTGTGCCATGTGCTGACGGACTCCAACAGCCAACAGCGCGATCTGATGCTCGATCTCGCGATGATGAGCCCGCCCACCGCCATCCGCGCCGCGTTCGGCAACGGATGCGGAGGTCACGCTCACTAGATCAATAGTCTTGTCTTACTTTTTCTCCATCCGCCAAGTCACAGAAGGAAATTGTCGCTCAAATGAATAACGGTTGATTTACGAGTCGTCGTGCTGAGTTGAATCGGAGTGGGAAAAAGTTGAGCCTTGCTGAAACGATGGATGACGGGGAAACGAGGGCAGTTGGATTTTGAGCGTCGATGAGATGGAAGTCGATGTGAAGATGGATGTGTGAATAAGATTAGAACATGTATTGCCACCTGGCAAGTCAGTTAATTTCGGTCCGGTAACTCGTTCTGAACCCTGAGCAGTCAACGCTGAGTCTCTCGATTGTTGATATCGACTCGAGGCCTTGGATTTGAAGCTCATTCCTATTACCCACTCAGTTCGTGATGGCTCCAGTACTTCTCGATTTGTATGCGATCTGTGCCACAGTCGCGTAACAGGACGTAACCTACTCAGGTCGCGCTAAATTGAGTCACCACTGAAATATGTGCGGTGCAGAGCCAAGTTAAACCTTCCCTGACCTGTAATACGTAGCTAGCCCGAGGGCCAAGAGCCCTAACACAGGAACGGCGAGATCCCCGGCAACACGCCAGAGGGCGGCTCGGGCAGTCGCAGTGACCCGCTGATTGAAGACCGCGCTGTCGTTCGAGTGCGGGTACGCTCCGTCGGGGATGGGCACACCGAGGAACGGGCACAACGATTCCCACCCGTCCTTGACATCAAACTCGAGCAGCCTGTCCTTGGGCACCAACGTGCGCACATGATCGTAGTGCGCAACGAAGCGGGCCTGTGCGCCTTCGGGCGTGACTCCAGGCCCGCAGAGCTGCATGATCATCTGTTTCGACATCCCGCCGAGATGCCGCACGCCGGAGTAGTCGAGCAGCATGGCGAGGGCGAATGTGCGGTTCTGCGGCACGCTTGCGACAGTGGCGCGGAAGGATTTCCACCACTTGGCTGGATCGCGCAGCGTGAGGATGACTTTCGCGTCCGGGTAGGCGGCGACGAGGTCCTCGGCGTACATCATCGGAGGGGCGTCGGTGGCCGCCTATCCAGTGTCCCATTCCATGAGCGGGTTTGCAAAACACGGATCGGCGCGTGGGACAGACGAACCTCGCAGTGACCGAGGATCTCGTCGAATTTCTCCCTCGGAACCAGCTCCCCCTTGTCGTACTTCGTGTGGTAGGCTTCTTTCCAGAGATCCGCGTCGTGTGGATTCGCCAAAACGGATTCCATGTGGTAAACCTCGTCGTAGCCGAGAATCTGCAGCGCCTTGCGCATCGCTGCCGCAGCCGCGCTACAGGTGAGCTCACTTCGGGGCCCGGAAAAGTCAACGCACAGGATGTTCCGGTGCGCGGATAGCCGAGAACCAATACCTTCATGGGCACAGTGCGCGTCATGCCCCGCCTCGACCGCCATTCGGAGCGTGGAGGAATCATACTAAAACCCTCCTCAGAAAGAGACATAGTCGAATCGTGAAGTGAGGGACCGCCGGGGGCTGCGTTGACGACAGACTGGCTGGTGCTATGCCGCAAAGCATAGATTTTATACCAGGATCTTAGTCGGCTGGGAAGAAGCAGAGCGCGCTTCTCGCCGTGCGAGTCTCAGACATGCGGACTGCATGCCCTGAGAGCGGAGCCCCAGTGGAGGCAAAAGGACATCTATCATCACATGTGGCCAGTGGTCGGCTGGAATCCCGAAAAGCCGACGTGGGGCAACCCTGAGACTCAAGCTCGGTAAAATTGTGTTCAAGGGACTCGGAAGGCGAAGGTTGATTGGGAGAGTCAGTATCCTAATCTTGTCGCTTCACGCCGCTCTTGGCCCATTTTAAGGCGGCCACGGCGGAGTTCGGCTTTTGTCGGTGAGAGCGTTGAGCAGCACGAACGCGTTGAACAGCACCAACCAAAAGGCCACAGAAATTCGCAGAACTCGTGCATTGTAGTAAATCCGAAGATTTCCGCAACATAGGCCGGACCAGACGAACTCGAGGCCGTGTCGGCCCCCACAGGTACTTATATTTGATGAAACTACGGCAGGCGACTATCAGGAGACATGGCAGCTTGAGGGAGAGAAGTAGGTGCTTACTCACTGGTTGGTTCTCAGAAGGTAAACGTGCCAGAACGCGTCGCTGCATACAATGCGGCTATCAAGACGGGCGGATATTTTACTGAGGTCTCCTAGTGTGAGAAAGCAAACGCACCAAATCTGGACGTTGGCGGTTAATTCGGACGGTTCGGCCCAGGAGAACGGATGTTCCAGCAGGCCAATGACTAAGGACGGCTGCCGTCAGCATGTTTGGATCGATCACAAGCTCTCACAGCCACACCCAAACCGGGCCTCATCAATGATCAGTCGGAGCAGGTGTGAGGCCGCCACTTGTTTGTATTTTCACCGTCTTGGCCCTGGCAATCTGCCTGGAAAACTTCCACCCAATACCTTACTGTGGCCCTCCGAACCGAGCATCGATTTTCACCAGAAACTGTCGCTCGACAAGCCATGTCACGTCTCGGTGGCGTCCCACAGCCTTCGTGCGACAGATCTACCTACTTCGACCGTCCTCGCACGACATGCCCGTAGCCAGCGCCCGCGGCCACCAGACCCACCAGTCAGACTCCCAATCCCATCGCCCTCCGCCGCCACAGACCACAGCGGCATCCTCCTTCGCGTGCCACGCATGCGGCACCCCTATCCCCGATCCACTCCCGCGCGTCCGATGCCTGGTTTGCCCGCCTCCGTTCCTCGATCTCTGCGCCAACTGCGCACTGGGCGAGCGCTTCCCCGCTGGGGGGTCGCATGAGCGCATCCACGCGGTGGAGGTCCTCAGAGTGAGCGGCGGGAGCGTGAAGGGGAGCGGCGTGCTGCACTTCAATGGGAATGCGAAGAAGCCGTTCATGCGCAGCGCGAGTGAGCTGGCTGAAGAGGCGCTCGGGCGGGGTGGGAACTCGACGAAGAATCGGACTGCGTCAGGTGGGCCGCCGCCTGCAGCCACGTCACCTGGAACCAACCCGCCTCGTCCATCGCCTCCCCCGCCGCCGCCGCCCCCGACTCAGCATCCGCCTCCGCCACCGCCACCGCCTCCGAGGCCAACCGCACCCCCGCCACCTCCCAGAAACCCCGGTCCGTCCTCGTCCCCCACGTCGTCTCTGAGCTCGTGGGGACCGTTCTTCGCGAAGGATCTCAGCCACACACCGGTCTACGTCGATCTGATTTTCGCGATCTTCGCGCACCTGGCCACGGCGCACACAGACTATCTCGCGCCTGAAGCGTATTCCCGGCTGCGGGATGACATGGGGTACGAGTGGCACGCTAACGTCTGTGCGTCGCTCCCTGCCGTCGTATACTCGTCGACTAACGCTGCTGCTACTTGCTCTGACACAGGGAAGCGACATCTCGGGCTGCCAGGTACCGCACGGGCGGTCGAAGCGCCCGCCGACGCAGCCCTGAAGCACACGTACGAGATATTCGGCATCGAGCACGTCGTGCAGCACCGTCCGCGCCCGATCCACCTGTACTCGAATCCGATGCCGCTCCTCACGCGGCGCGGCCTCGGCGAGCTGATTGCGCTCGATCTTCTGACCGCGCCGGACAGCACGTACCCGAAACTGCGGCGGGTGCTGGACAAGTATCGCCTCCGCCCGTTTGCGCAGTGGGGTGCGCTGCCGCGGAGCGTCGTGCCGCTGGAGCCGAATGAAATAGCGGTCGAGAGGGCGAAGGAGGCTTGGGGTCGGGGATCGACGGTGTTGGTCGGGGCGGACGTCGTCCATCTGTTGTTTTGAGTGGGAGGGTCGTTCTGCCGGGTTTCTCTTCGTCGTCGACTGCTCGAATCCACCTGACCCTTTTGTCATATCCTGGGTTTTGTTGAGATCCTCTTCTACCGCTCACACGGGTGGCACATCAGCCATTCGGGACCGAGTGGAGGGTCATTGACCATCACATGAGTTGTTTATCAACATGGGCTTGTGAAATCTGCTCAACTTGACCGACGCGAAATAAAAGCATAGTCTTCCGCGATATCTCCCCGAGCATATTCCAATCCAATCCACCGAAGTGATTCAAAACACTCCATCGGCTCAGGATGACTGGAACCCAAATATTTATTAATACACTCCTGAGATTCAGCCTCGCCCAAGCGAGGACAAATTTGATTGAACCATAAAGACAGAACACTCACGACGATTTTCAAATTGGTCATGAAGTGTGCCCTAACCGACAAGCTCCAGGTTGGCGTATCAGCGAATCTTATCATGTGAAATATTACATCCTCCTCCACAACAGAATTCCGCGCTGGTGGAGCCATGGAGCACCCAAAAGTGGTTTTCACCTAGTGAGACAGAAAACAAATAGCTTGGCCCGGGTTTTCATGAGGACTCAACCAAAGCTGAAGTCAAATCATAGAGATTCAGACAACCACATCCGAATCTCGACGTACGTGTTGAGCCAGGGTGCGACATTATGACAGCGATCTTTGCGTTCTGACCATGGATTCGTGATTTAATTTGTTCAGTTTCCTCTGCCTGGCTTTCCTTGCTGCGAAACGATGACACGATTTGACCATCTGAAATACTTGATCGAGTTACAACTTCTGACCGAAAAAACAAGATTGTAAACCTATCTGTCGCGCACGGAGACACCATTCTTCTGGTGCCGATGTGCGCTAAAACGAACACTGTTGATGAGGTCTCGGGATGTTTACCGCATCAAGATAACTCATCTTGAGACGCACGAAAAATACTATCCGCTGCATGTCCGCTGGCCTGCTTGACCTCGGAATCTCAGCCGTTTTTGATGATTACTGACCTGACATGATAATGGTTGTAATGCGTCGCATTGACCCGACCCTGACGTGAATGTACGCCGAGGCCGAATATTGTCGGTTACTCCGTATTTCTGCAGACGCGGGGGTCGGGTCTCGGAACAGAATCTCAGCAACAGGCTAAAATATGCTTGGACAGCGACTTTCAGACTGAGCGTTGCTGTTTCACCGTTCTGTTTCAAAGTTTGCCGTCAATATGCAAGAATGCATTCACAAGATCTCGTCTCGCTCATTTGTCCGTCTGTGACGCAACTCAGGCCGTCGCCAGTTTCTGTTCAAATCAGGCCGGATAGTAGTCCGTCACGTCAATACGGATTCCCATGGGGCAATTGTCCATCCCCATTCGGGATAATTAGCAAGCAGACTCGAGCCTGGAAACAAGGTTTCGGGGATCAAGATGCCTCCACGTGACGAGAGGGGGGGTCAAAGCGAGGTGGCATCCCACGCATCATTCAAGAAGCGCCGGATCAATCGCGCGTAGAGGCTCCACGGTTGAATTTCGGAATCGACTGCTGCGGCCGTCCCGTGTCCGCAGATCACCTAATTACAGAGCAGCGCTTCTTGTCCTCTGACCCAGGCCAGTGTTAGAGAGCTGCCCATGGCTCGCGCGGAGCCGGACGAGTGCGTGCGGGACCGGGCGCCGCGGTCAAACATGTCTTAAAAAATCAAGGTACCCCAGCCAATGGGAACCCTTTTTGGCGATGATGGCATCAGTCGGCTAGCATACCCTAAAAGCCCCAGGATGACGAGGAGAATCCAAGAACGCCCCCAAGAGCCCATTTATCACTCTCAGCCTTGTGGCTGCGAGTAGCCAGGGATATGTCGAGGGATAATGGCGAAGATTGAAGTACCAGGGACACGAGAGTGCCTCCCAGACGCAGTACATGAATCAGGATGCGTCAAATGACAAGGTGCGAGATAGTAATAAACAGCAGAAGCAGAGATTGACCAAAGGCAGCTGACACGTGGCTGACGGAGCGGCGCTGACCTGTGACCGCAAAGTGACGAGCGTATCTGGAGGTATCCAAGCACCCTCATAGTCTGTTGCCGGTCACCTGGACACCCGCGCCCCGGTGGACCTCGTGTGCAGGACGCTCGGGGCTTTTACGCGATATGGTTTTCAGCGCTGCGAGACGGGCTGGGTTCTCCTCACCCAAATGCTCTCCCTGCTCCCTCTCCTCGCCGCGCTCCCCCTCCTTGGCCTCACGGCTGCCACGCCCACCGGCACCGAGCTCGCGCGGCGCGCCGCGTGCACGCCCGCGGCTGCGAACAACGCGGGGACCGACGACGTGCCTGCGATCCAGGCCGCGTTCAAATCGTGTGGCAACGGCGGGACGATCGTGATCCCCGCGGGGCGCCAGTACAACATCCTCAGCACGCTCTCGCTTGCCGGCTGTGAGCCCTTTCGGCTTCCCTCGTCTAGTCCTTGGGGCTGATTGACTGATTTTTCTCTGCGAACGCAGGTGTGAACTGCGACTGGCAGATTGAAGGCACGCTGAAGATGTCGGGCGACTTGACGGCGTGGAAGGGCGTGCTCGCGACGATCCTCATCAGCGGCATCAAGGGCGGGCAAATGCGCTCTCTGACGGGCAGCGGCGTCATCGACGGCAACGGGGTCCCCTTCTGGACCGGTGAGCCAGCTGCGGCGCCGAACTCTCTCGCTCGTTGACCCGTAGTATTGACGACGGAGAACAGAGTTCGCCGCGGACTCGTCGTACCGGCGGCCGACCCTCGTCTACATGACATCGTCAACGACGTCGTTCACGATATCGAACCTCAGGTTCAAGAACCCGGCGAACGTCTTCCACTCGGTCGGCGGCGGCTCGAGCAACATCATCTACGAGAACCTGCGGATGGACGCGACGTCGACCGCGACCGCGATCGCCAAGAACACGGACGGCTTCGACATCGGCACGAGCAAGTTCGTCACCGTGCGGAACGTCACTGTAACGAACCAGGTGTGTAGTGCCCTCGGGTTGCTCGCCGATCCAGCCGAGTCTCACTGAGATTAGGACGACTGCGTCGCTCTCAAAGCGGGCGCGGACCACACCACCGTCACCGGTATCACCTGCACGGGCTCGCACGGGCTCTCCGTCGGCAGTCTCGGCGGCGGCCAAGGCTCCAGCGATGTCGTGCGTGTCTCGCCTGACTGCGGGCCCTCGTCCTCACCGCACAGCCGCAGGTCTCCAACGCGATCCTGGGCCCCGCGACGATGATCAACTCTGCGAAGGCGGTGGGCATCAAGCTGTACCAGGGCGGATCGACGACCGGCACGGCGACGATCTCGAATGTGACCTGGACCGACATTACGGTCCAGAACTGCGACTACGCCGTGCAGATCCAGAGCTGCTACGGCGCGGCCAACACGGCGAACTGCGTCGCCAACACCGACTCGCTGACGGGCGTGACGTTCAACAACATCCACGGCACGACGTATGTGTGGTCGCGTCCGTGCGTTTCCGCACAGCGGCTGACTACATCCCTGCAGATCCTCGCACTACGCGCCGGTTGTCGCGAACATGAACTGCTCACCGGGCGCGGTGTGCGACGTTGTGCTCAAGAGCTTCAACGTCAAGCCGCCCAGTGGGACCGCCCAGGTCCTGTGCTCGAACATCGACGGAAGCCTCGGTGTGTCCTGCTCTGGCGCGGCCTCTGGATAAAAATGTGTGGCCCCCTTGTGTATATTATACCTGTCTTACTGGATCGCTCGTTCGCCGCCTCAATACCACACAATCTTCCTGAATCATTGAATCTGCCTGGTAGAACTCATCGAACCTTCACTGCGAAGTGATTGTCTGACAATGTGGCCAAAAAACGGAATTATTCGCCCCAAGCTCTAAAACGGGTTGTGGATCAGGGCAAAAAAACAGATCGATCAAGTTCGGAACAAAGTCATGTGATCGTGCATTTCTGGCATCTCCCTCAAAGTCACAGCTGAGCGTCACGGTATACTTCATGATCCTACAAACAACTGGGCATGTCTTCGAGATGAGGGTGACTTCCTTGGTCGATCATGAGTCGATGCTGGGCGGATGAATGTCGGATCCGGGTGTAGCTTGGCGGCGCATGACGGCCTGCATAACCAGGCATAACCACGGCTCCTCCTGCTCCTCTGGGCCAGTTCCATCTCTCGCCGAATCTCACTAACTCCCTCGATGATATCGCTGCTCCCATTGCTGTTGGTGCTGGCTAGCCTGGCGCCAGGCTCCCAGCCAACCCCGGTCCGGACGACGTGCACACCCGCCGCGGCGAACGACGTGGGGGTCGACGACGTGCCTGCCATCTCCGCGGCGTTCAAGGCGTGTGGGACCGGGGGGATCGTGCTCATCCCCCCGGGCTCGCAGTACAACCTGCGCAGCCCGCTCTCGCTCGCTGGATGTGCGTCCCGTGCCTGCTGGTCCCTCCGATTGCGGTTGTTTCTCACCCAATGTAGGCGTGGGGTGCGACTGGCAGATTGAGGGCAGGCTGAAGATGTCGGGCGACGTGGCGTTCTGGGAGGGCGTTCCGTCGGGCATCGTCATCAGCGGGATCAAGGGCGGCATGATGCACTCGCTGACCGGCAGCGGGTTAGTCGACGGCAACGGGGTGCCGTTCTGGATCGGTGCGCGGCCCCTCCAACCGTGTCCGGAGTCTTACTTGCCTCGCGCGTGCACCACCCAGAATTCGCGGCCAACTCGACGTACAAACGCCCGACGCTGGTGTCCATCGAGGGCTCCTCGGGCTTCACGGTGTCGAACCTGCGCTTCAAGGACCCGGCGAATGTGTTCCACGTGGTCAAGAGCGGCTCGAGCAATATCCTGTACCAGGGCCTGCGCATGGACGCGACCTCCACGGCGAACGCTACGGCGAAGAACACGGATGGATTCGATGTCGGGTCGAGTAAATTTGTCACGATCAAGGATACGATAGTGGTGAATCAGGTGAGCGATCTTTCCACGAGCGGATTCTGGGACGATAGCCCTCGATAGGACGATTGCGTGGCTTTGAAACCTGGTAAGTATATGTCTCATTTCTTTTCCATAACTCAATCCTCCAGGTGCAAGCTTCACAACTGTGACCAACATCACCTGCTCCGGCTCGCATGGTCTCTCAGTGGGCAGTCTGGGCCGCGGGCAAGGCATCACCGACACCGTCAGTACCTTGCTCCCTCGCCCCAAGCATTCTAATCTGATTCTGTCGCGCACCAGGTCCAAAACGCCATCCTCGGCCCGGCGCGGATGATCAACTCCAACAAAGCCATCGGCATCAAGCTCTACGAGGGCGGCTCCGTGCACGGTCGCGCGAAGGTCTCGAACGTCACGTGGACGGACATCAGCGTCGAGAACTGCGACTACGCCGTGCAGATCCAGAGCTGCTACAACGCGGCGGACCCCGCCGCGGGCTGCATCGCCAACACGGACGCGCTCACGGGGATCGTGATCCGCAACGTCACGGGGACGACGTGCGTGCTAGGCCCTGGGCTGGCTGTCTCCCCGGTACCCGGGCCGTGCGTTCTTTGCTGATGATGATGCGAATAGCTCGAAACGGTATGCGCCGGTGGTGGCCAACCTGAACTGCGCGCCCGGCACGACGTGCGATGTTGGGATCACGGGCTTCGACGTCTCGCCAGCCACGGGAACAGCGACGGTCCTCTGTTCGAACATCGACGGAGCGCTCGGTATCGCCTGTGACGGCCCGGCGTCCGGGTAGCAGCAAGTATAGCAATCCATGCAAAGTAAGTAGTAAGTAGGTCTGAGGCAGAGGATCAGATGGCGAGCGCGAGTGCATTCATTGGAGACACCACCGACGTTTTCGGCCCCCTGCTGAGACGGCCAGACCCGCGAGACGCTGTCGGGTTCTACGGCGTCCGTCTCCGGGCGGATCCGTGAACTCGACGCGTGCTGTACGTACAACAAGCTCGTGGGTCCGAGTTCCGGACGTGAAACCACACAAGCTATGTATGGGCCTGGGGGTTGTCGATTATGATCGATCAGGCTGGACGGCCCGTCGAGCGGCGTCATGGGACGATGCATCGCGGTCCCACGAAACCCGAGACTGCGATGTTCTGTTCTGTGTGAGGAAGGGAGTTGAAACTCTTGGGAGCTGTACGCCCCCAGAGATGCGGGGACTTTCTAGCGATGAGGCCAGGTAGTGGACGGACGACCTCTGTGTCTGTGACGCTCTTCAGATACAGGGCGGTCCGTCTGACACCAGAGCACCCAAAAAAAACGTCGCTCGTGTTTGCCGGGAGTATCAGCTGATGTTAGCTATACATAGGAGATTGCAGCGGTGTAAGATAAGGTAACTTGGGTGAGATAGAGACGCACACGGGAAATTGCGAGTCCTTCGTCTTCTTCTTCTTCTTCTCGTCTCCGCGCACCTCGTCCTCCATGTCCATGTCCGTCTGAAACGCTAGTACTACGCCCACCGCCGCCGCTGCCTTCTCCTTCTCTGAGTTAATTGACAGGGCATCGAGTCCTCGGCATGTTGCGTCGCGGGACTCGGGCCGCTTTTCTTTTTTGTCTCTATCTCTCCTTCGTTTGGTTCGCCCTGCGTCTGCCATGACGAGCCCCTGACTGAGCTTCTGCACCTGCATCTCCCAAACCCCGTTAATTTCCGCCTGAAAATATCTTTCTAATCATAATCGCCACTCATGCCTCACACCCCAAAAGAGCATAATACAATACAATATACCTTATTTCCCATCGCGGGACCGATTTGGACGCAACAGCGCCTCCCTCCGGACCAGTTCCCTCTTTCGGAATCCTGCGCGTTCGAAGTCCCACGTGACGAGGATTCGAGTCTGCGCTGAGCGATCGAATGCGAACTGGAGGCGCCTCGCGATAAAGTACAGTAGGTCGAATCGGCGTGACGCGGGCTCTCCGAGAAAGAAAGAAAGTGCGCCCGACCAGGCACACTAGTACTGACGGTGCTCAAACGCGTCGCAGCGGACGAAACACCGAACACGGATAGACAACCTCGAGCCCAAAAGCTTGTTGTACTTGTTTGGATGGGGCGCGAGCTCGTCTGCGGCGAAGCTCGGAATCGCGGACGGCTTGATGTGTGTGTGTGTGTGTTCGTGTGCCGAGGATGTCCCGCAGCCGAGGAGGAGGAGGAGGGAGGGGGTGATTCAATCGCGACTGACTTACTGACTGGTGGGCCGGGATCGTCCATCGCACGTCGTGCGCTCGGGCAGGAGGGGGTGTATCGACGATCAGAGGCTCTCGCTGGGCGAGCGACGATCATCGCCTCCGCCGCGTCGATGCTGACTAATCACAATCACAAACGCACCTCCCGCTGGAAATGACGCACTTCAAGCGCAGTGGGCCGAGTGAGCATGATTTTTTCTTCTTCCCTGCAACGCCGGGGGGGCCGGGTGACGCCGGTGAGTTTCAAGTGTGCGCTCCGAAACGCGCTCGCTCAGAGAAGAGTACATGCTAGGGAGCCTGGCGGAAGGATGTGTGGCAGAGGAAGAAGCAGTCGACTCCTGGATCGACGAAAAGAGTAAGTTCTGTTTACATAGAGCCTGTCCGTCCGCCAGTCACGGTTGGGAAAGACCGCATCAGATGGAGTGATTGGACAAGCATGACCAAGCAAGATCAGTCCATTTTCTCTTTCAATCGAATCCCCCGTGTCGTTTGCAATAGCTCGCGCAGTTGCGCTTCAACACTGGTCTTCCGATGAGCCTCTTGATAGATCAACACCCCCAAACTCGTTGGCGTTTGCAATCGGCACTGTTCAATGAATCTGGACTCAAACATAGGTCTTTTCCTGGGTGATGGATGCAATTCAACTGCCGATTGTAAAATGATGCGGGGAAGTGGCAGCAAAGCAAACCGCGGGCATGTGATCCTCGCCTACGAGCCGCCGTGACTCGTTCGTTCGGAATAGCCTTTTTCTGTGGCAGACGAGTTAAGTCACGCAGAACCCGACTGTCTACCTCAACCTTTCTCGCGCCCGAGCTGACATCGATGCACGATGGAGCAGCAGCAGCAGCAGCAGCACCATGGTTCTCGCTGGCATCCGCGCGCGCGCGCACCGCAGCCCGAGTGTTGCTTTCTGACTGACTGTCTTGGATGGGATCAGCTTCTCGCTTGCTCATCTGCGATCTCGCGACGGAATGGGATGGGACACCGGCCGGGGACTAGGGTCGCTTGGAAATCGGGTGGAGAACTGAGGGTGTGCGCGCGCTATATATATATATATGGCATATCCTGTCCGGTGGGTTCTCCATCCTTCGTTCTTCTTTCACTGCATCCCGTTTCACTCTTGCTTGCTCTTTCGACCAACATTACACAATGCGTTCTTCGATGCTAATTGCTTTCCTGTCCGTCATCGGCACCGTCTGTGCTGTTCCTGTCGTCCAAAGCGGCGAGGATCGCGCTCCCAGCAAGATCGTCCGTGGCTCTCCGGCAAGTCCAAGATGGGCACGAGCTGTGCTCACGGATCGACTGACAAGATGTGACAGGAGTCCACTGCTCCCGCCTGGATCCACCCAGTGGACAACAAGGTCCAAGACAGAGCGGTCCCTGTGCGTAGCCCAGCAGCAGCAGCTCATCCAGCTCGTCTAATCTGATACACCCGGACCAGGAATCCACGCCCCCGACGTGGGTCCATCCGCGCGACGAGCCTGTTCCGGTAGAGCAAGTCGCCAACGCGCCGGTACGTAGGGCCACACGCCTTCTCGTCCCTTCCCGTCCGGGGTTCGATGTCAGTCTAACAACGAACGCTATTCGATCGGACAGGAGTCGACGCCGCCGACGTGGGTCCACCCGCACGCGATTCCGAACGCAGTCCAGGACCGGGAAATCGCGGTGCGTGTTTACGGCATCTCGCCCGTCCCCCAGTCAGGAGCTGACGGGAACACCGGGCACAGAAATCGACCGCCCCGCCCTGGGTGCACGCGCCCGCCGAGGCTGAGACCGAGGCCGAGTCCGAGCCAGCGGTGCGTCGCTTCTCCAAATGGATTCCACGTGGAGGCGCCGGCTGATGCCGCTCGCCCTTTTTTCTATGATCTCCAGGAAGCCAGCCCGGATGCGAAGCCCACGGCTCCGACGTGGAAGCGCGTGCCCGCGGGCGCGGCGACGCACAGCGCGACGGGGGTGCCTGTGCCGCGTGCGACCGGTGCGCGGGGCGATGCGCCCACCTGGCGGCTTGTCGACGACGAAGACGTCGACGCGTGAGAGGCGTGGCGTGAGTGGGGGTGTCCGCGATATTTATCTCTTCAATTCGTGATTTATTGTTTTCGTGTTTATCTATCGAATTAGGTTGTCTAGTATATATTATCTATGTATTTATCGTAGCGTATCTGACCTGCACTCGCTGTTCTGTTTACGGCAGACTCAATGCTGCGATGATCACTGTTACTGCACTGCACCCGCGCCTCGGACCCGGACCCGGATCCGGCTCACACGAATACCCGCGCAGCAGCGGCGTTTTTGCTGCTGCGGGGCATGTGAAACTGCACTGTGCCTCTCCAACCCAGTGATGGTCCAGTGACGTTGTCGGGGGCAGTAGCTTCTCGCCCCCCGTCGGTGTGCTCTGGCACATGATTCTAGAGCTGGAAAGGCATCGGCGTACGTACCCAGCGCAAGGCAGTCCGTGGCATCGCTCGCCCAGTTGATAAGTACCGCCCCTCCGAAGATCACCCGTGCGTGCTCGAGATACATTATATTGTGCACATACATCGATGGGGGTGGCTCACACTAGACCAGCGGTGTCACCCACGACGCCGTTGCGCCCACTTCTGTGTGTGCGCGCGCGGCTTCTCGACTCTGCAGCCGAAGCGTGCAGCAGCAGCAGCAGAGGGGGCGGCCGGGACCGGGTTTTCGCACGCATGGACGCCGTTAATATAACGCAGAGAACACCACGGACACATCGTGATGATCACGGACGAGAGGGGGGAACGCCGAACGGAACGCCGTGGGTTGTCGAGCGTTGACAGATAGATCTTCCCCGCGGCATGTGCCCGTGGGGAGCGCGCCAGTTCTCGACATGGTGGGGGGCAGGTGGGAGCCGCCACTGGCTCAACTCCAGGCACACGAGGTTCCGACTGGATGCGTGCTCCAGCTGGACCCTACGCAGGGATGGGAACTGCAGCCGGAGGAGGAGCAAGAGCCAGAGCCTGACTGACTGACTGACATCTGAGCGCGAGAATCTGGATCCCGATATCAGCCCGAAGGCACGGAAATGAATGCGAACGCGGAGATTGTCCCGTGTGCCGATGTGCGAAAAATAACCGTCAGCGGACTCCCACCCGAAGGGGAAACTCCGTCAAGCGCCGGCGGCGCCACCTGATGGAACCAGCAGCAGCACAGAGCGGGACGAATGCACGCGGAGTATCCTCCACCAGCGAGGACATGCAATGTCCGCTGCTGCTGCTGTTAACTGCTGCAACAGCTGTAAAGGCACCAACCGGCAGCGGGATCCCGGCCGACCTGCGGCACAGCACGGGCTTTACATGTCCCGGGGACACGGCGTTCTGGCAGCTCGGGGGCCTGGCGCTGGGCAACGATCAGCATCAGCTTCGATCCCAGTTCCGCTGCGTGTTCGAACGAGATCGAGACACCAGATACACGGAGATAGACATCTCTCGGGAGATATACCAGCGAGGTGGTATGGCTGCGATGCAATTACAGGGGGATGAATGGATCGATACATGAGTTGGCTGGTATATGCAGTATGGCCTACTGGATTTTATACAAGGGGAATCGCGGCATAGAGTGGGTGGCAGAGCACACCAGGAACGCGTCACAGCGGGCTGTCCATCGTCATCACATCGGGTGGCGGCGGCGTCATGAGCGTGTCCTGCAAGCCGCCCGTCGACTTGCGCGCTGCACTGCGGATGCGCGAGTGCTGCCCGCGGTGCGACACAGTCGGGTACTCGCACGCGATCTTCCGGCGCGCGCATTGGCTGCGCAGACAATAATAAACAATCAGCACAAAAAGTCAAAGCGAGCGCCACCAGAAAGACGCACTTGCAGGTCTGATCCCCATGTGGATCGTCCGGGCGCCCACACGCAATCTTGCGCTCGCGGCAGAAGTAGCACGACAGCGCCTGCTTCTTCGTCCGCCCGCCCGCCTTCGCGTGGTTGAACTTCAGCTTCGGCGGCGCGCTCAGCCCGAGGGCGGACAGCCCCGGCGGGTACGCCTGGTACTGCGCGTGCGGGCTGCCCATGGCGATGTGCGGCGCCGCGTGCGCGTGCGCGGACGGCGGCCGCGGGGACGTCAGCGCGGACGGCTGCGACCAGGACGGCGTCGCCGGGATCGTCAGCCGCGGCCGGGCCTGCATGTGGCCGGGCCCCGGCGGGGGTGACGGCGGCGCGTACCGCTCCTGCGCGCCGATGCCGATCGAGATGGGCGGCAGCGCGATGCGGGGCGCCGCGTGCGGATGCTGGTGCGGGGTGTACACCGAGGACGAGCTCGAGGTCGAGGAGTAGAACGGCTGCTCGTCGGGCGGCTCGCTCGTCTCGCTCGCCGCGCTGGCGCTGGCGCTGCTGCTGGCGAGGGACGACGCGGAGTGCGACGCAGCAGGGTGTCGCCGCGACGCGTAGGAGAAGGCGTACGGATCGGAGGGCGAGGCCGACGACGCGGATGCGGAGGAGGGGCGGGGAGAGCGGGCGACGAGGTCGATCGTGCGTGGTTTCTTGCGG
The DNA here is from genome assembly GCA_963692855.1 of Mycena citricolor. Classification (NCBI taxonomy): domain Eukaryota; kingdom Fungi; phylum Basidiomycota; class Agaricomycetes; order Agaricales; family Mycenaceae; genus Mycena; species Mycena citricolor. The sequence goes on from CAVNYO010000403.1 coordinate 1,766,679, forward strand.
TCGAAGATCGTCTCGTGCTCCTCTCGATGCCTGGCCTGCGCCTCCCGGTCAAGTGGGCGTGAGGGCTGTGGGTGGCGTGTGAGCAGGGGAGAACAAAAGCCCAGGGGCTCCCATGCGTACCACTTTCAGCGGGGGAAGGGTTGACGTGAGAGGTGTGCCAGAGTGGAGTAAACCCTTCGTGAAGAGACTCGAGGTCGAGGCTGATGCTGATCGGGGAGAGCCGGCCTGGAGAGGTGGCAGGTCGCTGCACTGCGCCGTCAAGGCCTGGAAGCTCGGCAGCTGTATCTTGTGCGCCGACGTCGAGCTGGTGGGGAGTGGCATCGTCATCAGCAAGGGGTGGGAGCGCCGCAGAAGAAACACCTCGCACCCATTCCTGCGCGGGCTGATATTCGCGATGGCCAGCGGCGGCAGGCTGTGCGGGGCATGCAGGTCGTGGCCGGACCCCGAGGGGGTGCGCAGCGGAGGGAGGTGTGTCACAGACATGGCTGGCTGGCTGGCTGGCCGGAGGGGCGAAGACGGGGATTCGACGAGCGAAAGTCAGATTCGGTCAGCCGTGGGTGGAGGACAGCTTATATTCCCGGCTGATAGTATTACCCGTGGCCAGTGTCAGTTGTTCCAGTCCCAAAGCGGAGGCCGGACCCACACACTAACGACGCAATCAAAAAATCTGTTGCGGAGATTTTAGTGCGCGAGGCCGGGAGATGCCCGGGCCGCTGCTCGTCAGTGCGCATTGGAGCATTCAATACATAATTGCATAGTTCCATGGTCCTGGCCTCTCCTGTTCCACGTAAAACGTCTAGATCCCCTGAGCCGCACAACGTGGAATCCCGGGTGGTGGGCAGTAGAAAATATTCACCCGGGGGCCGAGTGTGTCTTGTTCGGATCACGGCGTATTACAATAGCTTCCCCGACCTTCCTAGAAAACAATCTCCGCTAATCCGCCACGAACTATTCACCCAGATGATGATATCTTGACGCATCGCCAGGGGGCCAGCACGGGCAGCAGGCCTATCGCATGGCTGCAGTCGCTCACCGCCGCGGGTCGCGCAGAATGCACCCGCTGCAGACGAGCGGAGAGCATTGCCGCAAAGGCTGTCAGCGAGGGTAACGATCGACAGAAGCATCCGTGCTGTCCCACCGCGGCACCGTGCGCCCGGCGTCTCCCGGCCCGTGTGTCGTGACCACGTAATTGAGCGGATAGGTCCCGCTAACCCCGTTCGGGCGCTGAGGTCATGCGGCCTTGATCAGATCGCACGCGTCGCGAAATGAATGGCCTTGGATAGGATAGGAGATCGGAGCAGGACAGACAGGGGTCGTGTAGTTTCTCCGAGGATTCAATTCGTGCAGTACGTACGCAATCGAACGCCGTGCGCTCTCAGAGCAAGCAAATTGGCTCGGGCTGAGACCCCACGGCTGCTGCTTGTTCGACAGGGGCGGAGAGGATCCACGCCGCTGGTAGTTACGCAGATGGGTCGAATTGACTACCTGCACACGCTGATGCACGATCTGCGTTCGCCGCCCCATCAGAGAGACTCTGGCGACGAGGATCAGCATCGAGGAACGCAGCGGGTGGACATCTCGACATCCAGCGTGGGGCGGATCCCGTTTCCAGCTGCAGGCGTGCAAAGGTAAATGGATGTCAATGATACTGATGCGTCGCGTGAGTGGAGAGGTACGGTCCGATGCCGAGGCTTAGAGGCTGCTTCTGCGCGAGAGACGGTTACTACGTTGGTCATCCGGAGAGGAGATGCCGATCCGATACCAGCTCTAGCCGGGATCTATTCACTTGGCATGGTGAGTGGGCTATGATGATATATAGAGCTGTTCAGCAGAACCAAAAAATCGATTTGTTTTTTACGAGTTTCCTGGTTGTGGAGTAGACTTTACTTCCCAATTACTTAGGTGTGGAGTGTCGTAGGAATAGTACCGAGGCCGAATTTTGACCGAAAAGGAAACATGCCACCGAAGACGGATCTGATCATTCTGCACGTGTAAGCAGATTGAAGACATCGTTGTCCTCCATATTGGCGAGAAGACCGAGAACAACCGCAAGGATTCAATTTACAGCGTTGGTGAGGAAAGACGGCATCTTCCGCCATGGAGTTTGAGTTCAGATGAGGACAGGAAATGAAGTGGTGGTTTGGCCGCTCGGCTCATCACATGATCGTGGTGACGGAGTTCCCGGCGTTCATCCGGTGTTGTGTGTAGCTCCGATTTTTCTAAGCTCCACTCATATTTTACAAACTACTAGCTAAAAATCGTGTTTGAAACGACTGCTGAACAGCTCTTATACCCCGGAGGTGTTACCAGCATCACTATCACAAAGAAGTCTGATTGGTGACAAAAACCCGCATTTCCGAGGAGATCTCATTCCAACTGACGACCCGCGGAATTCTCTCATCGGTTCGATGGTGTAGTTGGTTATCACGTCCGCTTCACAGTGCAGTTTCGTGTGCTTGATCGCGGGAGGTCTCCGGTTCGAGCCCGGGTCGAATCACTTTTCACCTTTTTGTTATCCAAGTATCATTCACTTTGCGTTTGTCACCGTGAGATCCTGCTTCTTAATTACCACCCTATTCAAAATCTCCCGCAGCTTCATTGATATCTCATCCCATTTTGATAAACACTTTGCACGAGGAAGCCTTCGTAGCTGGCCATTTGATGGTTTTCTTCCCGGACCACTAAACAAGCCATGCACGTCTGCGTCCACCCTATTGATTGGAGCATGTAGAGAGTTTTTGGAGGTCGACGTTCACAGCGCCAATCCGGGTTGGAGCAGCGCTGTGTTGTATCAGAGTGAGCAATGGATGGTCACATCAAGATGCGACTGGTCACACCCAGAAGATCTCACGTGCGATCAAGAAATTCAAACTCCGGGCGACTGCTACTAAAAACTCCACTATCAATCGTGAACCCGTCGATTCACACAACATAAGCACCCCCTATCAAGGCCGAAAGCAACACGACCCAGACCCACGCAAACCGCACGCCTGCCTCCCGTCCTACAGCGCCGCCTTTCGGAGTGGCGCTCGGGAGCGGGTACCCTCCGCACCCGGACGTGAGGTTGAGCTTCGCGGTGCAGCTCGTGAACGCGTCGCGGGCATCCTTGGCCGACGCGACCTTGTCGAGCGGACAGCCGCACGTGTTGTTGACGAACGCGGGTATGCTGCCCGCGGCAGCGCAGCACGAGTCCAGGCCGAAGAGGGTCGAGGTGGTGCAGCCTGGGGTGATGCAAGGTGCAGGTCAGGGGCCGAGGTGGGATAGCAGTCGATGATGGAGACTGACCTTCGAAGCCGGAGCTGAGCGTTACCCCGCCGTTGAATGAGCTTAGGGAGCAGCCGGCAGGGAGGGTGGCTGTTGCAGACGCCGAGGAGGACACGGCGGTGGCGGAGAGGGACGACGGGGCAGGCATTGAGAGTGACCAGAGCGCAGGAATGATTCGATACCTCGATGTCCCTCTGCCCTGTCCTGCAGCGCGACTTTCATACGGGTTCGGCTACATCAAGGCTGTGTGATAGTAGATACGATTATACCGACCCCCCCTCCACCCATCACGGATGAGTATTCAGATCACTCGGCTGCTCGACACACGTCATGTATCATACAACTCTCGAGAGTTTCAACACAGAGTAGCGGGTGCAGCCCGTGCAGAGCCACCCCCGTGATAATGGCTGAAACGCCTCGTGGACTTGCGAATTTGCAATTTGTACTCCTGTGATGCGCTCTGCTGCAGAGAGCGGGAGATCGGACAGACACCCTTGTGGGACTTATCTGAGACGGGGGCTGTGACTAATAGCAGCACCGAAGCTGTAAGATATAAGATGAGACGAGACGGCCGGCAGCAAATCGCATAGGGTAGTCAACACGTGACCAAAGCTCAAGTAAACCTAATCTTTGCAGACGGGAACCGTGCGGTGAGAATCACGATTGTAGTCCCAGCAGCGAAATAGGGGGTCCGTAAAAAGGTCTGACTACGCAAGTCGTGGCCCTTCGAGCTGGATCCAGTAAGCCCCTTCGAGTCCTTTCGATCCTGTGAAAGCATTACGCCGATGCGGTCTCCGTGACGATCGAGGAGAACGAGGAAAGTAAGCGGAAACATTTCGGGATGTAAGGGCGGCAGTCTTCGTCTCCAGTGGGTCTACGAATCGTCGTGTATCTTCGCCCCATGCGCATCGTGGTTGGGGTAAATTTGGTGAATGGGAATCATGTACTGAAGGATAGAGATGTAAACAAGAGGGTAGAAACCGATAAGGGAGCTGCGTGTATTACGCAAAAAGTTGCATTGTGAGTCAACTCGACAAGCAGGTATAGTCTGACAAGCAGCAAGACAATAAAATCCTTCTTGAGAGATTGAACTGCTGTATAATCGGAGTGTTGTTTGCAAGAGGATCAGAGATAGGAAGCTTTTCATCAAGTGCAACGAATTTCATTCCAGTTCGTTTGTGTTCAGGCCACGTCTATGATAGGTCAAGAGTGTCTAACTTTAAAAAAGCTACAACTTTAGGGTCTGTTCGGCTGCCAGGCGCAGGCGCAGGAAGTTCCCCGCCACTTTCTTTGTCATTATCAATCACATGATCCACCGCAGTGTGCGAAGCTGCAGCTTTTCATCGCACATCCTTTTTGCATGATGTGAGTGATAGAAATTACAATCTCATCTCAACTTGCCATCTCAGAAAAAGTCTGATTGTTTTTCGTTTTCCTCTGCTAGGTGGTCCATCGGGTGAATATGCTAACCGGAACCTAGAGCGGATACCGATGACAGGTGGCTGCTAGGCGGAACGAATTGAAACGACCGGTCATCCAATGTCTGAGACGTGGGCGTTGGAAACATGAGATGTCACGGGCCCACGGTAATCGATGCCAAGATAGCATACGGCGGCAGATGAAAAGATGCAAACATTAAGCCGTCGCGGTCTCCGCAACAATCGAGGAGAACGAGGATAGAGAGCTGTGCGCTCGGTGCCGACATGCTGATACCCATACACATCAGGCCAAATCCACGGCCCTGCAGCTTGCAGCCTCATCCGGCGGCACACCGGCACCGGCCGCGGGGAAGCCAGCATCAAACGTCCTCGAGCAAGTATTTCTACACCGGCCGGCACCTCGAGAAAGGGCAGGAATTCATGCGGGATGCAAGCACGCGATCCTCAGCCACATAGATCGACGTCGAAGAGACGTTAAAACTGACGGCGTTCGTCAGACCGAGGTCGTGCCCGGGACGGAAAGGACGGGAACGCCGACGTGCGCCGGGACGTTTGGTTTCTACGAGCGCGTGCTGTCCCTGGGCCAGCGTCCGAGTCGGGGCAGTGGACCCGTAGTCCCACATGAGACCGAATCAGACCGTGAAATCGCAGGTGAAATGGGCCCCCCCATGCAGGCTTATCTCAAATCCAGTGCATGCGGATGGATCCATGCTGGTGGAGTCGACTCCTGTTCACAGAATGAGATGTTGAGTCCGCCGCGACAAGACGCGGACAGTGCACGTCTTGTGCATACGAGGTAACCAGAGCGCGCCGCACTGGAGCGGGCCCTCGCATGGATGTGCTCAGGAAGCCGGGGTGGCTCCCTGCTGCTGCCAGAAAAGTAACCTCTGGGGGTGTCTGGAGGATTAAGGGGACTGGCGCACCCGAGCCACTCAAAGGACTGGTGCAGGGGCGTGTCCTCTGTAGCAGGTGACACAGCAGTCGAGACAGAAATGTCCCATTCAGTCGACCGAGGAAGAGAACGAGGCTGGAGGTGTCGAGACGAATGCATTCTAATGGCTGGGCCGTATCTTCATGCGCGCGCTACCACGATCACATCCACAAATCTCGCACCCGATTTCCGAGAGACGCCGTCTCCAGCCTTTTGTCCTCTCGTCCTGTCCTTCCAGTGAGTGTGCCGATCCCAATCGAGGGCCGTTGCAAATGACAGCTCGCCGGCATCCATCACAAACTCGAGCGACCGGTCGTTCGCTCGCTGAGACGTGTGCGTCAGAAACATGGGATGGCACGACTCCACGTGGATCGACGTCTTGATAGCACACGGCGGCAGCGGAGGAGACTCGACTCAGTTCCGGGTGCTGGGAAACATGATATCTCGTGTGAAGAACTGGATGCAGAGCACATGAAATCAGGCGCGAATGTCGACGTTGGCGTTGGGCCGGCTGGGTAGACGAGGATGGTCCCGCTGCAGAGGCCAATAGGGGGAAGCACCAGTGCCGGCGACGACAGCACAGGGAGCGTTCACAACTCTCCTGTACATCCAGATGGCCACGAGGTGGGTTCCGGACTTGATCTGGCGTTTCACGCAGATGTATCCGACCGGCGCAATCCTCATAGGGCAGTCGTGTGTCGGGCCCATGACGTCCGTCCGGAAGCCAACGGATGGCACCCAGTGAGTGCTTTGCAGCGAGCTGCAGAAGGTCAAGAGTCAAAGTCATAATGGACAGAACCACGGTCCTCACTGGTGTCGCCATCAGCGCTGGAACACGGAGCAAGAGTATTGATGCTCACCAAGACTGCAGTCCTACGGTGAGGCCGCAAGGTTCATAGCCTGCAGGGCATGTCCTCAAACCTCAGCGCTCAAGTACGCGGACCAGCAGCTCGCAGACGGCCCCACTCTCCCCGGGAACCGCAGAAGTCCACGCGTCGACACATCACGCGTAACTCGTTTTCAAAGGACACACGCGCAGATGGTCGGGCGGTCTGACACGTGTCGAAGAGTACGGGACGAGGTGGGCGGCATCGCGGGGTAGGCGAGCGTTGTTCCGTGGCGACAAACGCAATCTCACGCGACAGAGATGGTCTCTTTGAGCCTCTGTCTTCGTCAGCCTGCGGCAGGAAGAGAGCGACGAGAGGGCATACCATAGAATGAGATGCATCGCCGCCCACACCTTAGAGGGACGGACGTTCGGAGCGACGAGAACGAGCTGTGGGCGGGGTCTCTCGCGCGAAGATCTGGTGAGGTTATGGATCAACCGTTGCGCGCAAGGTGTATGGCCCCGACCCAGGAGTGAAGTGGGGGGATGTATGGGAATGGGGATCTCAGCTGGCTTGCCGTTGAGGATAGAGGCCAGCGGATAACAACTATGCATTCATGCATTCACAAAACCATGATGGAGCAGAGCAAGAGACGAGGCAACAGAGGTGATGCCATCAAATGAGTCATGTCGAAGGTCTTGATCATCCATCGAGGAGTTTCAGCGCTGCAAACAGTTGATCATTTTTAAATCCTAGGATATAGTCTATTCGAATAAGTTAGCAGAGTAAAGACAGTACAACAGCCAATGCATGAGACTGCAGACGCTTAGGCAGCAAGGGACGTGATCGAGGCCGGCAGTGCGTTGTAGGTGGGACACAGCTGGTTCCACTCGGAAGTAGGAATCAGCTCAGACTCCCAGTCAGCCACATCCTCGGCCATCACGACCGCGAAGCCAGCCTCCAAATGCCAGTCGATGTGGCAATGCAGGAACCACGCTGGTGAGAAAAAAACAACGATCAGCCATCAAGCGTTCGAAGAAGCGCCAAGTTGAGACTCACGTCCGCGGTTGTCCGTGAAGAAACGGATCGTAACATTGTCGCCAGCGACTCCGATGTTGACGACATCGCGGCGGGCCGGGTTCACGTAGTTGTAGGTCGTGCTTCCGGCAGCCCGGATGACATCAAAGGTGTGTCCGTGCAAATGGAATGGGTGCTGTGGAAAAACCATGAGCTTATAGGCAAAGCGCGCGAAGAACTAGGAAGAACTGACGCCGCCACCAACCACACCGCCCGCGAGCGTGATTTCGACCGACGCAAAGTGCGGGAGCGAGTACACCGAGCCGTTGGGCAGCAGCGACTGCGCGGACTCGGCGCCGGACAGAATCTGGAGCAGGACAGGAACAGTGGGTGGAACGAAGGAGTCGCCGTTGATCGTGAACTTGAACGTCGTCTGGGAGATTATCAGTGATCCAGTCGGAGGGGCTCACTGAAAGTGCCGCGGAGTGCCGCAGGAGCACTCCTGCGGTACTCCTGCGGTACTCCAAATACTCCACATCATTGATCTCGACGACAACGACAACGATCAACATGCTGTCCACGTCGGCTGAGATGTTGATGGACGTGGGAATGATTCGCGCAGGCAGCGGGACTACTCCAGACGCCGTTGTCGTCGGCGGCAGCGATAGAGATCCCACTCCTGCGGCACTCCAGAACAGTGTGCCGCAGACTCCACAGCACACCGCGGCACTCCTGCGGAACCTCTGGCGACACTCCAAACAAGTCTGCGGCACTCCAAATGAGTCTGCGGCACTCCAGTGTGACGCATGTGACATCTCTGCGGCGCTCCAAAGCACAGCTACTCTCTGGAGAGCGCCGCAGGCACATCCAACGCTGTCTGCGCTAGTCAATTGCTAATATTTTGACTTGAATTAGTCGAATTTCAATAGAATTGTATATGTAGTTGTCCTGAAAGCCTGTTTTTGGATTGTAGGCCTCTATGATGCCTGGGAGGTGATTGTCTCGAGCTCATTGACCACCGGAAGGGTGGACTTGACTTAAAATTACAGAGAACATTTTTCATCACAAAGACACTCTCAAGTGTTCTGAATACCACCTATTGTGCACGATTCAAGTTCAAAATGAATGTAAAATGAGTTATACACATTCTAGTGAAGCTGAAGAGTCCATGAGGTATTGTATTGTTTCGACATTTGGGCAATGGTGAATGCCTCTAACTATTGTAGAAACCAATAAATCAGATGTATAGACTGTCCTCGACCTTGTTCTGGGCTCTGCAACGAAGTGGACTCACAAGAGTGAGCAAAAACGGCCGCTCAGAAAGCCATCAAACCACATTGATGGGACATCAGCGCCGCGAGGACCATTGCTCAGAAACACGGGTGACAATGCCTTGGCCTGGCGATCATCCTTCTTGAGTGTTTTCAATAAAATTGTAAAAATATAAATATGTAAATATCCTGCCTCGTAGGTCGCTGCGGCACTCCAGCGTGACATCTGCGGCGCGTGACAGAAATCCTGCGGCACTCCAGGCTCAAACCTGCGGCACTCCAAAAGTTTTGCGGCACTCCAACGGCACTCCGCGGCACTTTCATGTAGCCCAATCTGATTCGGTCCTATGCAACAGACATGGCTCACCCAACGCCGGTCACGGTCTCTGCGAAAACGTTGTACCAGTCGGACAGAGTGATCACTGTCGACTCGTTGTCGACGTCGTACTGGGAGAGATACGCGTCTGCGGGATCGTAGATGACCATTGCGCCACGCAGACCGTCGCAGTACTGGGTGGCAAGGTGAGAGTGATACCAGTACGTTCTGTGCAATTCCTGTTCAGAGCGGCCTGAGCCAGCAATGAGAAAAGCCAAATACCCAGATTGTATGGCTGTGAAGTCGTATGTGAACGAATTCCCAGGCGAGATCGGACACTGGTTGATGAACGCAGGACCGTCCATGTAGTTTGTCCCGTTCTGGAACTGTCAGGGGAACCCCTGCTTTCGTCCGATCACCATGGGATCTCGCATGTGACCGCGCACGTGCCATCTGTCAAGCGTCACATGCTTCGGTCCGGACTTCCCTGCCAAGCACTTCCACATGACACTCCGGCCCGGACCCCCATTGTCCCGACGGTCCGGCTCCCATTGTTCCCCCCGATTCGGCCCCTCATCGTCCCCTGGCCCCATTGTCTGGCGCTTCCATTGTGCTTGGTCATCCATTGTTCTGTAGGCTATATATAGTGGGCCCTGACAAGGAGAGTCCCCAACTCGGTTTCTCTTTGGACTCTCCCTTGTCAGGACTCTGAGATCGGGCCTCGAGGTTGCCCTTACAGCAGAAACCGAGTTCCTAGGGATAACTGGACAAGCTTGTGAAGACCACCGATAGCGTCATACGCCTCTCACTTCCAATCTTGTCCCCTCCTCCCCCTCTACGATCATCATGTCCTACATGGAAGAAGAAGACCACGGGTCCTCCCCTGAGCAGCGACTTGGTAATCTAGAGGAAGCCATGCAGCGAATAGAGGGACTCCTCAACAACTTCATAATCGAACAGCAACAGCCTGCCCCTGTCCCTGCCCCGTCTCCGGCAGTGGGTCCAGGTGTATTTACTGGCCAACAGGCCAGCTCGAGACCCCTCATCCGCCCCAATCCCCCATTCGCGTTTGACGGAGATCGCACCCAGGGCAAGACGTTTCTCCATTCCGTCAAGCAGTACTGGCGCCTCCTCCCTGAGGCCTTCCATGTGAACGGGGGAGTATCAGAAGAGCGGGTGGTACGTTTCGCCCTCTCCTACATGTCCAAGGACTCGGCGGCCTCCTGGTCAGAACACATGTCAGAGCGCCTCGTCTTCCCATTTCCGACCTGGTCCTCCTTTGTGGCCGAGTTCAAGCTCCGGTTTGTCGAGGAGAACGAGCAAGACCACGCCCTGGCACGACTGGAGACCCACGCTTACTACATGGGATCCCGCGACGTGTTCAAATACACGGACGAGTTCGACGACCTTCTCGACTTGGCGGGTTACTCTGACAACTTGGTCAAGGTCACCAAGTACCGGGCGGGTCTGGACCCCAGAATCAATCAGGCGATCACGACCTCCGGTAACCCGCCTAGCCTCACAAACTACTCGGAGTGGCATACCTGCGCATTCCGCCAGTACAACGCCGAGGTGGCTGCCCGAGCTGCACAAGGACAGGTGTTCTCTCCATCCCGCGCTCCGCCTCCTGCGGCCCCCCGCCCTCGCCCCATGGCTCCTCCGGTGGTCGCCCCACCCCCTGTTCCCCGACCAGCCCCGGTAGTCCTCCCACCGGGCATTCCCATGGATATCGACCAAACCCGAGCCCGCAGCAGTCTTCGTCGCACATGCTTCCGGTGCGGCAGCCCGGGACATCTGGCCCGAGAGTGCCCGACCCCCGCTGATGTCCGGCACACCAACATCCTGGACGAAGTGATCAATCAGCTGGGAAGCGACTTATTGGCGGAATTAGTAGCCCGGCTAGCAACCACAGCGGCCGTAGAAGAGCATGAAGCGGAGATCGCCGACGAGTCGGAGCAGGGTTTTCTCCCCCGCGACGAGTGAATAGTACGCCCTCGATCGCCTCACGTAATCGTTTCGAATGTCTGTATGATGAATGCGACCTCATTTCCCCCACAAACGAAACGGTAGACGTACCTCTTGCCCCCCGCTCAGTCCCGCTGGTCCGCAAGGAAAAGTGGGAACGAAAACTCCCTCAGCGCTATGTAGTTGCGGCCTCCCCTGGTGCCAACTCCCTGCACCTCCCCCTGGAGATCCAGTCCACCGACAACGCAGTCCAGCTCTCTCTCAACGGACTGGTCGACTGCGGCGCCACGTCGGACTTCATCGACTCCACCTACGCCTCCGAAAACCGACTTCCGGTCCGGCAGCTCTCCCAGCCTATCCCAGTCTACAATGTGGACGGCACGCCAAACAAAGCTGGCTCCATTCGACAAGTCGCCGATGTGGTCCTGCGTTACCAAGGACACAGTGAGCGGGTCCAGCTTGCTGTCACTCGGCTCGGCAAGCAGAAGCTGATCCTCGGCTACTCTTGGCTTCGGAAGCACAACCCGGAAATTAACTGGGACACGCAGGAAGTAAAGATGAGCCGCTGCCCGTCCAGCTGCTCCACCTGCACCGAGGAGTCTCGCCAAGAGAGACGGATAGCCCGCCATCTGCGTTGTCGACATGGAAGACCGCAAAGACGGGGCTATGCCGCTACTCCAGGAAGACGACGGAGAAGATTCCGATGAAGAGGAAGACTGTCTGGAAACCGGTGACCGTATCTTCTACACCCGTTTCAACCCTTCTGAAAACATCCGAGCCACTAGCACCGTCTCCCAGCGTCTTGCAGAGGCGTTTGCCAAGAACTCCGCCCCCTCTCGAGATTCCATACCCGGGTGGGCGCGCGAGTTCGAGGATGTTTTCAGCAAGGAATCCTTCGACAATCTTCCGGAACGTCGCCCTTGGGACCACGCCATCGAACTGGTGCCCGATGCAAAGCCAACAAACTGCAAGGTCTACCCTATCTCCCCCTTGGAGCAGAAGCAGCTCGACGCTTTCATCGAAGAAGGCATGGCCACCGGCCGAATCCGACCCTCGAAGTCCCCCATGGCCTCCCCCGTCTTCTTTGTCAAGAAGAAGGATGGCAGCCTACGGTTTGTCCAGGATTACCGGGCACTGAATGCAATGACAGTGAAGAATCGGTACCCCCTCCCCTTGATCAACGACCTGATCAACAAGCTCAAGGGTGCCCGCTTCTTCACCAAACTCGATGTTCGATGGGGCTTCAACAACGTACGGATACGAGAAGGAGACGAGTGGAAGGCTGCGTTTTGGACCAACCGTGGGCTCTTCGAGCCACTGGTGATGTATTTCGGCCTTACCAACTCCCCCGCGACGTTCCAGACCATGATGAATGACATCCTCCAGGACCTCATCCTCTCAGGCGACGTCATGGTGTACCTGGACGACATCCTCATTGCGCACTCCGATCCTCACCTCCATCATCGTATTGTGAACGAAGTCCTCCGGCGCCTCCGCGAAAACAAGTTGTACCTCCGAGCCGAGAAGTGCGAATTTGAGATGGAGTCCATCGAGTACCTCGGCGTGATCATCTCCCACAACCACGTCGAGATGGACCCCGTCAAAGTGGCAGGCGTAGCCGAATGGCCGGCCCCCTCTAACAAGAAGGAAGTGCAGCAGTTCCTTGGGTTCACTAACTTCTATCGGAGGTTTATCCGGGACTTCTTGCACGTTGCACGCCCGCTCTTTGACCTCACCAAGAAGGACGTACCATGGTCTTGGGGCGACAACGAGTCCACTTTGTTCCAGGCCTTGAAGGATGCAGTTACCTCTACGCCGGTTCTTCTCCTCCCAGACTCCTCCCGTCCTTATCGCCTAGAGGCTGACAGCTCCGATTTTGCCACAGGAGCCGTCATCTCGCAGCAGTCCCCCTCAGACGACAAGTGGCACCCAGTCGCCTTCTTCTCCAAAAGCCTTAACGACGTCCAGCGCAACTACGAGATCCACGACAAAGAGATGCTTGCAATTGTGCGAGCTCTAGAGGAGTGGCGGCACTTCTTGGAGGGCGCCGAGTACCCGGTGGAGATCTGGACCGATCACAAGAACCTGGAGTACTTCTGCAAGGCCCAGAACCTCAATCGCCGGCAAGCCCGATGGTCGCTCTACCTATCCCGCTTCGACTTCACGCTCCACCACCAACCCGGCCGGCTCATGGGACGACCAGACGCACTCTCCCGACGCCCGGACCACGGAGCCCCTTCGGACAACACGGACGTTACCCTGTTGAAACCGGAACTGTTCCATGTGCGAGCACTCGAAGGACTGTCCGTCTCTGGCCCGGAAGCCCCGCTTGTCCGTGACATTCGGGAATCGCTCTCCGGTGACCCTGACCTTGAGGAAGAACTTGCGCTTATAGCGCGACGGCTTCTGAAAGGGATGAAGGGGGCCCGCTCCGCTGTAGCAGCGGAATGGCGCATCCAGGACGGCCTCCTCTACTTCCGTGGGAAGCTAGTGGTCCCGCGTGACAGAGACCTACGGCGACGCATCCTTGAGCAACATCATGACACCCGCGTTGCGGGGCATGCTGGCCGCTTCAAGACGCTGGAGCTGGTCTCCCGGAACTACTGGTGGCCCCAGCTCTCACGACATGTTGGCCGGTACGTGGCCACCTGCGACCTGTGCTGTCGGACCAAGGCCCTCCGATGACTCCCCACCGGAGAGCTTCACCCCACGGAGATCCCCTCGGAACGTTGGGAATCGGTGTCGGTGGACTTTATCGTGGAGCTGCCTGAGGCGCACGGCTACGACGCCATCATGGTGGTCGTTGATATGCTGGGGAAGCGTGCCCACTTCATCGAGTGCCACACTCGCCTCTCGGCCGAAGGGATGGCTCGGTTGTTCTACAAGCATGTCTGGCGACACCACGGATTACCCATCAAATACGTCTCGGACCGTGGCCCTCAGTTTGTGGCAGACTTCACCCAAGAGCTATGGAAGCTGGTTGGCGTCTCCCCTGCCACGTCCACCGCTTACCACCCGCAGACTGATGGCCAGACCGAACGGGTCAACCAGGAGTTGGAGCAGTACCTCCGGATCTTCACCAGCTACAAGCAGGACGACTGGGATGAGCTCTTGCCCGCAGCTGAGTTCGCTTACAACAACCACGTCCACTCCTTGACCCAGCAGGTTCCCTTCATGACGGACACGGGACGTTTACCACGCATGGGATTCGAGCCAACAGAGCAGCGCTCCACCCGAGCAGAGTCCGCCAATGAGTTTCTGGACCGGGTCGCATCGGGTGTAACCGAGGCTAAATCGGCACTTGTCAAAGCAAAGGACGAGTACAAGAGGTACTATGACCGACGAAGGACTACCGCTCCCGACATCAAGGTTGGCAGCCGAGTCTGGCTCGACGCCTCGGACATCACGACGACGCGACCCTCCCGCGGCCTCTCCCACCGACGCCTGGGCCCCTTCAAAGTCACCCAAGTCGTAGGCCGGGGCGCATACAAACTCGCCCTCCCCACCAGCCTCTCTCGCCTCCACCCAGTCTTCCCTGTGGTCAAGCTCCAGTTGGCCGAAGACGACCCGTTCCCCACTCGCCCGCGTCACGAAGAACCACCCCCTGTCCTGGGACAAGGCGAAGGAGAGGAGTGGGAAGTGGAGGAGATCCTAGACGCAAAGATGCGCTACCGGAGTGTCTGGTTCCGAGTATGATGGAAGGGCTACGACCCGTCTCATGACCAGTGGGTCAAGCACTCAGATGTTTTTGCTGACAACGCAGTGGCAGCGTTCTACCGCAGATACCCGGGAAAGCCACGCGTCATTGCAGCAGCCGTATTCGACTCGCTACCCTTCAGGAACTCATCGGCCCCTAACCGTACCTTGCGTCGAGGCGCCGCAATCAAGAGGGGGGGTGATGTCAGGGGAACCCCTGCTTTCGTCCGATCATCATGGGATCTCGCATGTGACCGCGCATGTGCCATCTGTCAAGCATCACATGCTTCGGTCCGGACTTCCCTGCCAAGCACGTCCCCATGACACTCCGGCCCGGACCCCCATTGTCCCGACGGTCCGGCTCCCATTGTTCTCCCCCGATCCGGCCCCTCATTGTTCCCTGGCCCTATTGTCTGGCGCTTCCATTGTGCTTGGTCATCCATTGTTCTGTAGGCTATATATAGTGGGCCCTGACAAGGAGAGTCCCCAACTCGGTTTCTCTTTGGACTCTCCCTTGTCAGGTTTGCCAGTCTCCTGTACTAGTCGATCCTCTTATCTGACGCTTTGGACTCTCCCTTGTCAGGACTCTGAGATCGGGCCTCGAGGTTGCCCTTACAAGAAGGAACCACGTCAACAAAGACCGAAAAGGGGAGCATCGCTCCGGAGGCTCAATCCTTGGAAAAGGAGGAAGCGCCCAAGGAAACTGCCGAAATCAGGGTTCCAGAAGCACCCAAACGCACGAGGGTGCCAGATGCCGTTCAAAGGAAATGGGCAGCTGAGAGACAGAAGGGCCCGCAACCCAGCAGACTGGCGCAGGAACTGCGCAACTACCAGGCCGAAAGGAAGAGACATTCGATGGATGTGTATGTCCAGATCACGGGCCTGGACTCAGGAAAGACGCGCGGAGTCAAGGCGCTACTCGATAGTGGCTGTAGCACCTGCTGCATTGATACCGACTACGCGCGGGCAGAAAAGCTGGATATCCAAGAACTTCCCCAACCCATTGTGGCTCGTAACGCTGACAACACCGAGAACATCAGCGGTCGGATCACGCATTACGTCGACCTAAGGATGAGAATCGGTCCTCACGTGGAGACACGCACGTTCCTTCTGACGTGTTTAGGGAAAGCTCGGATCTCCATCGGTCTTGATTGGCTGACGGAACACAACCCCGAGGTGGATTGGCAGGAGCAGACGATGAGGTTCAGTCGATGTCCAGAGCGGTGCCACATGAGGGGTCACGAGGAGCATCAAGCGATGATCGACATGGATGCAATTGACCTGGACGCAGGTGCACCGGATCTGGAAGAGGGAGAGTCAATCCTGCTGATTGACTTTGGGAAGGAGGTGGATCTATGGTTGAAGGAAACGCCGGCGCAGAAATTCGCAGAAGAAGCGGAAAAAGAGAAGGAGAGGATGACTGAGGGGAAGATTCCGGATCAATATCGGGAATTTGTCAAAGTATTCGCCAAGGAATCGTTCGACTCGCTGCCAGACCGACGGGCATGGGACCATGCAATCGAGCTCAAACCAGGTTCCAAAGCAGTGGACTGCAAGGTGTACCCGTTATCACGAAACGAACAGGTCAAACTCGACGAGTTCTTACAAGAGAACCTGGCCAGCGGACGGATCAGGCCTTCCAAATCACCCATGGCATCAGCGTTCTTCTTTGTCAAGAAGAAGGATGGCTTGCTACGGCCCCGTCCAAGATTATTGAAAGCTGAATGAGATGACAATCCGAAATCGGTACCCGCTGCCGCTGATCTCCGAACTGGTCCATAATCTATGCGGTGCAAAGTTCTTCACCAAGCTCGACATCCAGTGGGGATACAATAACGTACGGATCAAAGAGGGCAACAAGTGGAAGGCTGCATTCCGCACGAACCGCGGACTGTATGAGCCCTTGGTCATGTTCTTCGGTCTCACAAACTCCCCGGCAACCTTCCAAAACATGATGAATGACATACTCCGAGAACTGATCAACGAGGGCCACGTGGTAGTCTATCTTGATGATATACTGATCTTCACAGAGAACTTGGACGAACATCGGCGGATCACGAAACGAGTACTCGAACTGCTCCAAAAACACAAGCTGTACCTGAAACCCGAAAAGTGCGAGTTCGAACGCACGGAAATCGAATATTTGGGTGTAATTATTGGACACAATTCAATGCGGATGGACCCAGTCAAGATCAAGGGCGTGATGGAATGGCCAGAACCAAAGAGCGTCAAACAAGTGCAAGCCTTCCTAGGGTTCACCAACTTCTATCGACGCTTTGTTTGGGGATATGCGGAGATTGCCAAACCATTGACACGGCTGACGGGGAAGGCAGGATGGTCATGGGGTACAGAGGAACATGCGGCATTCAATGGATTGAAGAAGAGAATCGCGGAGGATGCGGTCCTAGCACTGCCAAATGACACTGGCCAATATCGTCTGGAAGCCGATGCTTCGGAAGGGGCAACAGGAGCAGTTTTGAGCCAAAACCAAGACGGCATTTGGCGCCCAATCGCATTTATTTCACACGCATTGACCGAAACTGAGCGAAATTACGAGATCTACGACAAGGAAATGCTCGCGATCATGTTATCACTGGATGAATGGAAGCAGCTGCTCCTGGGAGCCACGGAAACATTCGAGATCTTCACTGATCATCAGAATCTCGAGTACTTCCGAAAGCCGCAGAAGCTCAATCAACGACAAGCACAATGGATCACGGAGCTGGCGGAGTTTGATTTCACCTTACGACACCGACCCGGTGCACTCAACCGCAAGGCGGATCTCCTGTCTCGACGAGCGGATCACGATCAGGGCAAGAACGACAACAAGGACGTCACGCTACTGAAGCCCGAGTTCTTCCGATCACAAGAAGTCACATTCGAGGGACAGGATCAGCAGCTAATCAATGAAATCAAGGCCATTCGATCAATTGATGGAAGCGTCAAGGCGGCCTTGGAGAAGTCACTCGTCGGATGGAAGAAGGAAGAGGGGCTCATCACGTACCATGGGAAGCTCTATGTACCAAGAGACGAGGAGTTACGGGACAAGATCATCGGATTACACCACAACACCCCTTTGGTCGGACACGCTGGGATCAACCGAACGCAGGAGATGGTGGAAAGGAACTACTGGTGGCCCAGGATGGAAAACCAAATTCGGAAATACATCCAGACGTGCGAGGCGTGCCAACGGACCAAGACCAGAAGAGCAAGGACAGGGACTCTACACCCGCATGCAGTTCCAAACGCACCGTGGGAAATCATCTCGATGGATCAAATTGGACCCTTGCCGGTCAGTGACGGGTATGATGCAATCCATGTGTGGTGTGACACCTTCACCAAAGTGATCCATGTCGAACCAATTAGTACTGACATCAGCAGTGAAGGAGTCGCACGGCTAACCAGGGACCGAGTCTTCTGCTACCATGGGATCCCTCGCAAGATCATCACCGACAGGGACTCGCGTTACATCAAGGGCTTCATGAAAGAGACGAATCGGATGTTGGGCGTGGAAATGAACCCGGGGACCACATATCACCCAATCACGGATGGACAAACCGAACGCATGAATCAGGAGATTGAACACTATCTCCGCATTTACGTCAACTACCATCAGACGGATTGGTCGGAGTGGCTGGGAATGGCGGAGTTCGCTGACGCGCCTACGGCGCTCCTGGGCTCAGAACAAGGTGGGAGGGACGGCGTAGATACCGTCGATGAGCTTCTGATCACCCGGGACTGTGGCCGTAGAGATAGCGGTGAATTCGAGGGGTTTTGGTCGGGCTGAGTCAGACTCGATGTGTAAAATCGCAGAGGAATAGCGGTGGCTTGGGATGAAAATAAACGACGACGTAGGGGTGAATAAAAGACAAATCTTTGAGGTGAAGGCTCCTGAAGACTCTGTGAGAAGTGGGGTAAAATCAACCTGGATTTTATGGACTGTTACATGTGTATTTATACTGTAGGTAGATGAATAGAGTCCGATTTTGGTTAGATAGAAGAAATAAAAGGAACATAGAACCTATAATACAACGGAATGTGAAACTGAAGAAACTGTATTCTGAGAGAAATCCTGGACCAATCTCGTCCCTCTGGAGCTGCCTGGGCCCTTCCAGGAATTCAGTCCTAGTCTGGGGACCATTTCTGTGGCGGTGTGACAATCAACCCAAAAACAAAGTCGAAAAGAGAAGTGAATTCGAAGATTGGAGAATACAACCAAGTAGCTACAGTATTTATACCCAAATCCAGTCTGAGTCATATCTACAACTAATGAGTCATAGGGCTATGTACCGCATGGAACGCTGGTCATGGGTCGTAGTAGAACCTTCTGGAGCATATGTCGCGCAGCCTCGAATCGATGAAGATAATCCCTGAAACCCCTAGTCCGGACCGTCTGATGCCGTGATCCGTGATAAGATAAGTTGTGCCAAGATAAGATAAGATCGTCGATGATAAGATGAAAAAGTGGCCGAACTATGACATTACCCCCTCTCTAGGGTCGATGTCCTCATCGACCAGGCCAATGGGTAAGAAGACGTTCTCGTAAGGGTCGAAGAGCTGTCGTTGGGGGTATGGAAGGCGCTCGTCCCTGGGCTGGTAGCGATGAATGAGATAGTCCCAGTGTCCAGCTTCGAGCGTTGGCAGGAGGCGAATGCGTGTGTCTGGATTTGATTGTTTCCTCTGCCAGTCTCTCAGGACGTCCTTTGCGTGGGTAAGGTGACGTGATGGTTCCCAGGTGTTCTCGCTGTGCGGCCATCCCTTCCATTTGACCAAGTACTGTTTTCCTCGGCCGACTTTTCGCTCTTTCACGATTTCTTCGACTTCCCACTCCTCTGCTCCTCCGATGATCTTGGCCACGGGTCTCTTCTCTCGGCGATGGGGGGGTGGTTCGTGATAGGGTGTCAACAGTGACTTGTTGAACACCGGGTGTCTTCGGTCCGTGTCTGGCAAATCCAGCTTCCATGCGGCCGCTCCAACCTTCTCCAGTATCTCGTATGGTCCCAATCTCTTGTCGCTCATCTTCTTTGATGGTCTATCCGTCTCGATATTTTCCCCTTCTATGTACACCTTCATCCCAACCTTCAACTCCGGAACTCCTTTTCTTTGTTTATCGTAGTATTTTTTCATTTTTTCTTTTGCTTTTTCCAATGCTGCTTTTGCTTCGTCTTGTATTTCTTTGATTCTTTTTACAAATTCCTCCGCCGACTCGTTCCTTGATTCCATCCGCTGCTCCACTCCCTTCCATGGGTGATATCCGTGATTAGCATAGAACGGCGACATTTTGGTAGACGTGTTCATTTTGTCGTTGTATGCGAACTCCGCCATTCCCAGCCACTCCGACCAGTCCGTCTGATGGTAGTTGACGTAAATGCGGAGATAGTGTTCGATCTCCTGATTCATACGCTCCGTCTGCCCATCCGTGATGGGGTGATATGCGGTCCCCGGATTCATTTCCACGCCCAACATCCGATTCGTTTCCTTCATAAAGCCCTTGATGTATCGAGAGTCCCTGTCAGTGATGATTTTGCGGGGGACCCCGTGATAGCGGAAGATTCGGTCCCTGGTTAATCGTGCTACTCCTTCGCTGCTGATGTCAGTACTAATTGGTTCGACATGGATCATTTTGGTGAAGGTGTCACACCACACATGAATTGCGTCATACCCGTTACTGACCGGCAGGGGTCCGATCTGATCCATGGAGATGATTTCCCACGGCGCGTTTGGAACTGCATGCGGGTGCAAACTCCCTGTCCTGGCTCTTCTGGTCTTGGTCCGCTGGCACGCTTCGCACGTCTGGATGTATTTCCGAATTTGGTTTCCCATCCTTGGCCACCAGTAGTTCCTTTCCACCATCTCCTGCGTTCGGTTGATCCCGGCGTGTCCGACCAAAGGGGTGTCGTGGTGTAGTCCGATGATTTTGTCCCGCAACTCCTCGTCCCTTGGTACGTAGAGCTTCCCATGGTACGTGATAAGCCCCTCTTCCTTCTTCCACCCGGCGAGTGACTTCTCTAGGGCCGCCTTGACGCTTCCATCAATTGATCGAATGGCCTTGATTTCGTCGATTAGCTGCTGATCCTGTCCCTCGAATGTGACTTCTTGTGATCGGAAGAACTCGGGCTTCAGTAGCGTGACGTCCTTGTTGTCGTTCTTGCCCTGATCGTGATCTGCTCGTCGGGACAGGAGGTCCGCCTTGCGGTTGAGTGCGCCGGGTCGGTGTCGTAAGGTGAAATCGAACTCCGCCAACTCCGTGATCCATCGTGCTTGCCGTCGATTGAGCTTCTGCGGCTTCCGAAAGTACTCGAGATTCTGATGATCAGTGAAGATCTCGAACGTTTCCGTGGCTCCCAGGAGCAACTGCCTCCATTCGTCAAGTGATAACATGATTGCGAGCATCTCCTTGTCGTAGATCTCGTAATTTCGCTCGGTTTCGGTCAATGCGTGCGAAATAAATGCGATTGGGTGCCAAATGCCGTCTTGGTTTTGGCTCAAAACTGATCCTGTTGCCCCTTCCGAAGCATCGGCTTCCAGACGATATTGGCCAGTGTCATTTGGCAGTGCTAAGACGGCATCCTCCGCGATTCTCTTCTTTAACCCATCAAACGCCGCGTGTTCATCCGGACCCCATGACCATCCTGCCTTCCCTGTCAGCCGCGTCAACGGCTTGGCGACCTCCGCATATCCCCGAACGAAACGTCGATAGAAGTTTGTGAATCCGAGGAAGGCTTGGACTTGTTTGACGCTCTTTGGTTCCGGCCATTCCATCACGCCCTTGATCTTGACAGGGTCCATCCGCATCGAGTTGTGTCCAATGATTACACCCAGGTATTCGATTTCCGTGCGTTCGAACTCGCACTTTTCCGGCTTCAGGTATAATTTGTACTTTTGGAGCAACTCGAGTACCCGTTTGGTGATTCGTCGATGTTCATCCAGATTTTCTGTGAAGATTAGTATGTCGTCCAGATAAACTACCACATGTCCCTCGTTGATCAGTTCCCGGAGTATGTCGTTCATCATGTTTTGGAAAGTTGCCGGGGAATTTGTGAGACCAAAGAACATAACCAAGGGCTCGTAAAGTCCGCGGTTTGTGCGAAACGCAGCCTTCCACTCATCGCCCTCTTTGATCCGTACGTTGTTGTATCCCCACCGGATGTCTAGCTTGGTGAAGAACTTGGCGCCGCACAGGTTGTGGACCAGTTCGGAAATCAGCGGTAGCGGGTACCGATTTCGGATCGTCATCTCATTCAGCTTCCGGTAATCTTGAACAGGCCGTAGCGAGCCATCCTTCTTCTTGACAAAGAAGAATGCCGATGCCATGGGTGATTTTGATGGCCTGATTCGTCCGCTGGCTAGGTTCTCTTGTAAGAACTCGTCGAGTTTGACCTGTTCGTTTCTCGATAAGGGGTACACCTTGCAGTCCACTGCTTTGGAGCCTGGTTTGAGCTCGATCGCATGATCCCATGCCCGTCGGTCCGGTAGCGAGTCGAATGATTCCTTGGCGAATACTTTGACGAATTCTCGGTATTGATCTGGGATCTTTCCCTCGGTCATTCTCTCCTTCTCCCTTTCCGCTTCTTCTGCGAATTTCTGTGCCGGCGTTTCCTTCAGCCGTAGGTCTACCTCCTTTCCAAAGTCGATCAACAAGATCGATTCTCCCTCTTCCAGATCCGGTGCACCCGCGTCCAGGTCAATTGCATCCATGTCGATCATCGCTTGGTGCTCCTCGTGACCCCTCATTTGACATTGCTCTGGGCATCGGCTGAATCTCATTGTCTGCTCCTGCCAATCCACCTCGGGGTTGTGTTCCGTCAGCCAATCCAGGCCGATGAAGATCCGGGCTTTTCCCAGACACGTCAGAAGGAACGTGCGTGTCTCCACATGAGGACCGATTCTCATTCTCAAGTCGACGTAGTGTGTGATCCGACCGCTGATGTTCTCGGTGTTGTCGGCGTTACGAGCCACAATGGGTTGCGGAAGCTCTTGGATATCCAGCTTTTCTGCCCGTGCGTAGTCGGTGTCGATGCAGCAGGTACTGCAGCCACTATCGAGCAGCGCCTTGACTCCACGCGTTTTCCCTGAGTCCAGGCCCGTGATCTGGACATATACGTCCATCGAATGCCTCTTTCTTTCGGCTTGGTAACTGCGCAATTCCTGCGCCAATCTGCTGGGCTGGGGGCCCTTCTGTTTCTCGGTCGCCAATTTCCTCTGGATGGCATCTGGCACCCTGGTGCGTTTGGGTGCTTCTGGAACCTCGATTTTGGCAGATTCCTTGGGCGCTTCCTCCTTTTCCAAGGATCGAGCCTTCGGAGCGATGCTCCCCTTTTCGGTCTTTGTTGACGTGGTTCCTTCTCCACGAGCCATAAATACGTAGGAGTCCAAAAATAATTTATCTACAGCTTTCTGATCCTTTTTATCTTGTAAGTATTTTCTATTTAGAGCTATCTTTTCCTGGCGTTCTTTTTCCATCTCGGCAATAAGAAAATCGTGAATATTTGTACGTAGTGAGTCTGAGATCGTGTATGTAGATGAAATATTGTCCGTATCTTTAATCGAAACAAGTACAGAAAATCGTCCATAGTCCGGACGCTCCACCTCCTTGGCTAGAGGAGTGGAGCGCTTCAAAAACCCTTCTCGCGCAGCTTCTCGGCAATCTCCTTCAGGAACTCGTTGTCCTTGTCCCCGTTCTCGATTTCTTCCAGCATTGTGGCCCGATTGAAGAACGTGCGCTTCTTCTTGGGCTCCGGGCAGTTCCGCGCAATGTGCCCGGGCTGCTGACAGTTGTAGCAGATGATATTGCGGCCGCGGGCGTGGGTACGATCGATTTCCATCGGAACCGGTTCGTTGGCAGCGGGTCGGGCCGGAGCGGGTGTGGGCGCCACTGGTGCCGTTTGGGGACGGAACTGGGGAGGTGGTCGTTGTGTGGGGTGCCCATACGACGCTTTGCGCAGCTGGTCACGCAGAGCATTGGCTTCGATGTTGATGCACCAGGCTTTGAACGCTCCATAGGCCTTGGGCAGAGGGACACCGGTGTTGTAGAGACGGCTGGCGATCTCGCTGCTGAGTCCTCGCTCCAGGAACTCGATGAGGATATTATCCTGGTCCCCCTTCTTGTATTCGCCTTTGTCGTCGGTGGTGTCAACCACATTGTAGCCTGCATCCGCAGCCAACATCTCAAAGTCGGAGATGTAGTCCGCGAAGGACCGTTTGTTTTGACGCAGGGCCATAAGCCGAGCAGCGGCGACTTGTTCCGCATTGGAGTCCCCGAACGCCCTCTGAAACTCCTCCAGGAAGTTCTTTGATGTGACTCCTGCCTTCAGTCCCTGGAAGCCATCGAAGTTGTGCTGCTTCCAGTTCATCGCCCATCTCGAGGCAGCGCAACTCGTGCCGTTCTCGTTACGGAGGTAGGAGAGGACAAAGAGGATTTTGGTCTCATCTTGTGAGAACTCCGATCGATAGGCACCAATGTAAGTGGTGCACGCGTCCACAAAGCCCAGGTATTTGGACTTGTCGCCATCGAAGTAGGGGGGGTTGGCGGCGAGGGTGATGCGGTGATGCCCTGACATGGTAGGGGCAGGCGTGTGAGGTGGAGGCGAGGGTGGTTGTTCGGAGGGCAGTTCGTCGAGGTCGGGGATCTCGTCTTCAGGTGGTGGGAGGGCGAGGTAGGGGTCGGAGGGCCCGGGTTGGTTTTGATGCGCCAGATCGGGCGACGATGGTACGATGGGGGGAGGGGATGGACTCCCAGACGACGATGGGAATCGGTACGAAATGGTGGATTCGTGTGCTGTACAAGCACTCGAGGAAAGGTTCTTTTGCTAGCAAAAAGATCCCGGGCCTAGCTCTTCACGTGCCCGATGATCCCGAGGTGCGTTTTCCCGAAGGTCTCCGCAGCACTCCTTGTAGCTACCGTAAGGCTTGGGTCGGGCTCAACGTTACCCGTGGCCTGGTGCTGTTTGCTTGATATGAACCCTTCACTGCGATAGTGGAGGACGACTAGATGATTCGATAAAAGGGTGAGTGGGGTGATAAGGGTTAAGAGGATATAGCGGGCGTAGCGGTGCAAGATGCAGGGTAAGAGGTATGAGGTAGGAGGGTATGAGGGGAATCTTCGAATTATGTGACAATCAACCCAAAAACAAAGTCGAAAAGAGAAGTGAATTCGAAGATTGGAGAATACAACCAAGTAGCTACAGTATTTATACCCAAATCCAGTCTGAGTCATATCTACAACTAATGAGTCATAGGGCTATGTACCGCATGGAACGCTGGTCATGGGTCGTAGTAGAACCTTCTGGAGCATATGTCGCGCAGCCTCGAATCGATGAAGATAATCCCTGAAACCCCTAGTCCGGACCGTCTGATGCCGTGATCCGTGATAAGATAAGTTGTGCCAAGATAAGATAAGATCGTCGATGATAAGATGAAAAAGTGGCCGAACTATGACAGGCGGTTTTGCATCGTAGCGCCGCGTTTGACGAGTGCTTGAAACCGGGATTGTGGATCGTTATGAGAGACCGAATATTGAGTGTTGATGGGTGATGGGAACATCGCCACTGATGCTGAACGGCATGTGGAATGACGTGGTAAGCTGCATGAAGCACAGCTTGTGATGTGACCGCTGTTATATCAATCAGCGCCGGTCTGGTTACACAGTCAAAGCGACCCCGAGCTCGTCATCTCCCTCCAACTTAAATCCTGACAGTCCCCTGTCAGTCCGTCGACGCCGTGTGAATATGAGGGGTTATTGCGGTGGTAAGTGACAGCTGGCTTGGGTGATGGCGCCGTCGGGCAAGGACTTTTCCGTCGGGGTCCCGTTTGGATGGCCAAGGCTTCTTCGCTCTTCTCTCCCGTCTCTTCTTCATCTGACTCGTCCTCCGGGTCCTCCAGGATCGACTCCTCCATCTCTCTGAGCCGTTCCATCGATATATCGAGCAGGTCTTCAAGAGGGGGAAGCTCGATTGTTTCCCTTGCGAAATATGGGATGACACGGAAAGCTGCAATGGGTCGGTGAAAAACGGCGCCGTCCAGCTCACAGAGAATGTAGGCGCCGCCCTTGTTCCTCGAAATGACTATTAACGGTCCCAGATATTGTTTGCGCATTTTGCGGCTGAGTGACTTCTCGATAGCGGTGTTGCGCATCAAAACCAGATCCCCTTGCTGAAAGTTGTAGTCGCGGATTGTATATGCGTGGTCCCGCTCAAACCGGATCGCCGCCTGGACCCTGGCTTCGAAGACGTCGGAGTGGAGCCAGGCCAACTGCTCTTGGCGTTTCTGTAGTGCGATAGCACGCTGCGAAATGAGTTCGGTGGTCGAGAGGACGCTCTCGGGAGGGGGAAGCAGGTAAGTGGCCTCCGAGATGTCGAGTGGTAGTAACGGGTGTGCGCCAGTGACCGCAAAGAACGGGGAACACCCCATGCGCCGTCGGACGGTAACACGGTCCGCCCAAAAGACGGAGTGCGCCACGGTGTGCCATTTCGACTGATTTCCATCTGCTGCCTTATACAAGGCTTCTCGTACATCGAAGTGCGGTCGCTCGGACAGGTTTGCTTGTGAGTTGTATCCCGATATCCGAATGTGCCGTATCTTGTATTGTTTCTCCAGGTGTGTGAGTGCTTTCACGAACGGGGTACCGTTATCTGTGACGATTTCTAGCAGGGTCCCCCACCTACACAAGATGTCTTGGAAGATCCAGTTTGCCAGGGTCGACGCGTTTTCTCGGCGGAGCATCCTCCACTCTGGGTAGTGTGTCAGCGAGCATCGACCCTGGACAATGTACTTGAAGCCGCCGCTCGTGGGGAGATGCATCGTATCCATGTATATCTTGGCAAAGATGGGTGCTGGTACCGCGACCGTTGGAGGTATGCGGATCTTCCGCACTTGTCGTTGCTGACACAAGTCGCAGGTCCGGACGAACCACGCAATATTATCGGCCATGTAAGGCCACCAAAACCGTTCGGTGAGTAGGGCCCGTGTCGCATAGAACCCTTTGTGACCAACATTGTCGTGCGCCGACTTCAGGACTGACCATCGCTGCTCCGGTGTCACTACCACCTTGTGACGCCCATGTGAGTCCTTTTTCCATAGTACAGTGCCACGCATGAAGAATTCCATGCAATACCGTACGAACGGCTGGTATTCTGTCTCCGTCATATCGCGGGGTCGCTCCAATGTTCCATGCCAAATCCGGACTTGGTCCACCCGGTAGTCTGCTCGTAACGCTGTCGCCGATCTTGGTATCTCTGGCGACGCTTCACTTGCTTCTTCTTCGTCCAAAGTTCCGGCCATGAATACAGAGGAAGTCCCCGTGTGACAGAATAACCTGCTCTATGTTATGACCCATTCCCGCTTACTCACAACATTGATTGTTATTGTTTACGTAGGTAGTTCGATCGTAGTATAAGTACGTAGAGTTGTACGATCGAGAGACCAGTCAATTTTACAGCTTATCCCTGTCACCCTTGGATTGACTACCCAAATACTCGTGTGTTAGAACTCGTTCTAGGACGCTTCCGCCACATATTTTTGACAGTTAAAGCACTACTATCTTTGCCCTGCTCTGGCTACCTCGCAGATTGATCTCCTGCGTCCGCCGACTCCGACGAAGAACTTATCCATCGATACCATGCAACAACCAGACCAAAACCCACAAGCCACCTCCGGCCGTGCCCTGCGTCGCCGCAACTCCCATGGCACCGTTATGACGGCAGGGGAGCTCGCCGCCCATCCACCAGCCACTGTAGTGGATCGCCCTGTGACGCCAGAGCGGACCTACGCTCGCGTCTTATCCCCGGCTCCGGCCACCCTTCCTCAGCCCGTCGATGCGTCCCCGACCATCGGCGGAGACATCGCTAGTACCCCCTACGAGGGAGAACGCCCAGCCCGTGGAAACACGGAGAACCTGTCCAACGAGCCCCTGTCTGTGTCGGTTAGGGGCCAGACCGATAGCCTGTATTGCACAGGGCTGATCGAGGAGGTCGAGAATGAAGACGGACCTTGGACCGTAGCGACGAGACGGACTTCTCGCACCCACCGGGAGTCCATTAGTAGCTGTAGCTCTCGTACCACCAATAAAATTAGTGCGGGGCAACACAACGCTCAAGATAGCCTGGAAGAGCTCACCTCCATAATGGACGAGGCAGCTGAGGCCATGTCGCCTAAAATGTTGCGGCTGATATCTGACCGATATGCCCGCCTGGCAAATGCGGCAGAACAGAGGTCACCCGTCGTCAAACGGGAGCCTGAGACCGACGTGACCCCTGAGGTTACCGCTGTATCGGACGCGATCGGCGACAGGTCGGTGTGGTCGGACCATGCGGTGGAAACCAAGAAGGAATCCGATCGAAAGTCCGATAGCGAGGGAGACCTCGCATACCAGCTGAAGGCAGCTGAATGGTCAGATAGCGGTTCGACTTCACCCGAGCTATTGTCCGCTGGACCATCCCAGGATAAGGGAAAGGGACCTGATCCGGTGACGAGCAGTGATGCGCCCTAGCCCTGAAATCAATCGATCACGTGCACAAAAAGATCCAATGGATTTGTCAGCGAGCTCGTCAAGGTTGTTGCACGTGATCATTTGATCAATCTATCACGTGCACTGAAAGATCTCAATGGATTTGTCAGCGAGCTCATCAAGGTTGTTGCACGTGATCATTCTGGTCATCACTGGATGCCTCCGGCGGGGTCCTATTTCGGAGTTCGTCTCCTTGTTGTGCTCACAGGACTCATTCATTTCGGCGAAATTCAGCACTGACTAAAGAAATAAATTAACATAGAGCTCAATGGTCACCATATCAACAGCAGGTTCAAGTTACTTATCTCCTTTGGATTTGATTCACACTTAGTATAAAAGACCTGTAGTACAGTACAAGAAAACAAGAAATCTTCTTCACCCACTCTCTAGAGTCTAAAGTGACTTCCCAGTACTTTCTATCTCGCTTTCTCGGCGCCTGCTTCTGCATTATTTTCCCAACATCGCCCCCAAACCCCCATTTCGTGCTACAGACATACATATTGATCTCCCCGTCGTTCTATCGTCCTCTTGTCCTGTCCTCCGTCGTCATTATCGTCCCATTTTAAGCCCATTTCCCCGAGCCTGACCTTGTTAGGATCAGAATCCCACACACTATACTGCGCGAGCTCGAGCCGCAGCTCCCTCCCCACCACCTCCGACTAGCCCCCTGTCTCTCCCCGTACAGCTGCGCGCTCATACGCTCCGTAGGCGTGTCATTTTGGAACCCCTGGCGGGATTTGTTCCAATTACAACATTGATTCAGGCTCTAACCGCGCCCTCCGCCCTTCTGAACCTCGAAATCTTCGTCTAGAGTTCAGGGCTATTTCCCAGAACCCTCTCAATCTCTCAGACGCAGCGCATCACACTGATTCGTCCTCAGAGGACTTACTGGTTCCTGTTCCTCACGAACTCCCTCATCCCTACAACTTGGAGTCATCAGATTCTAACCTGCCCACCATCGACTCCCTTACCGATTCCTCGTCCTCGTCGCAGTCCTCATCACCGTCTTTCATTCTCCGTCCCGTATCACCCTCTCCGTCACCTCCACCGCCTCCACCACCTCCGAACCAGAACATGGCAGGTGTTGTGCCCATGCCCGCCCGTGGTGCCCAAGGAGCACCTGAATTCGACCCATCAAAGCCCCGTGAGCTTCCTCGATTTTTCACGGACCTGGAATACCATTTTGGGCTTGCCGGCATTGCGGATGCTCAAGAACGGAAGCGCCACGCTCTACGGTTCCTCCCTTTTGACGAAGCCGAACTTTGGGAGTCCCTAGACTCGTTTTCGGCGCCCCACAACTACGACGCATGGAAAGCAGAAGTCTTGAAGCTTTATCCTGGCACGGATTTTGACCGCAAATATGCTACCTCAGACCTCCACGCGCTCATTGGCAAATACGCCAGCTCTGGGATTCACTCACGCGCTGAATATAGCGAATTCTACCGCCTTTTCCTGGTCATTTCGAAATACCTCTTACTAAAGCAACGGCTGTCTCCGGTTGAGCAGTCCCGTGCGTTTCGAACTGCAATCGCCCCCGCCTCCCTTTGGAACCGTGTGCACCAGCGGCTACAAATCAAGAAGCACTGCATTCAGGGCCTAGGTAGTCGGAAATGACGAACTACCAACCTCTGCTGTTGTCGGCAGATGGCGCCTGACGTTCCCAGGTAGTCAATGACGTAACTCCAGATGCCTACTTGAGACTCCCACGTCAGCGGCCATTCTTGACATACGCGCCCGATCGAGCCCAATTGGCGCCCACGGTAGTCAAACGGCGTCCCACAGTAGTCCAAACACGTCCCACGGGCTGTTGAGCTGCGGCGTCGGCGAGGTGAAGGAGCGCGGCGCGCCATGTGGAAGGGACCTAGAAGCCCATGATCAGTTGCCTCGAGCCAGATGAAGTCGTCCTCCCACGCACATAGGCGGTGGACCATGCCCCAAGTGCTGTCGTTGATCCATGGATGGTTCGGCGTAAGTGTCGGTGCAGATTTCGAGGGATTGTGATCACGAAAGAGAGCGGAAAGTGCAAGGAGGGATATAAGTTGTGCCCGCAGGCATCGTGCTCATCGCGCGCGCAGGGTCGGAGGCAGTCCCAAAGCTTAATTGCCTGAACATACTCACCATATCACCTGCATATCACACACTCATCAACACGTTCTGTACCAAAGATCACAAATAAGATTATGTTAATGCTAAGGAGTCAGGGTCGGAGCGCGCGCCGCGGAGAGGACGAGATCCTCCGCCATTGAACGAGAGCAGGAGCCTGAGGTAGTCCATGATGCGAACTCGACAGGTAGCCCGCATATCGTTCCCAGGCGCCCAAATTCCGGACCGAAATGGGTAGTCCACGTGCACCGAGCTGTCTCGTCCGGTCTCGCCCATCAGCGGCTGTACTCCTCCACTAATCGTTCCCACGCGCCCATGCATTGACTACCTAGGCCCTGAATGCAGTGAAGCCTGATGTTCATCCTGAAGACCCATATGAACTCGGTGATATGAATGAAGCCGTGGAATTTGTTTTGGCCGATTCCACGGGCTCATTTTCGTTTCAGAGCACGGCGCCTTCAGCCGCCTCGCCCCCGGCCACTGTCAAGTCCGAAGCCGACCCGAATTCGGCCATTTTGGGCGAAATCCTCAAGCTTCTCGTTGCGCAGAACGCCGCTCGCTTGGGCCCTGCGCCCACCGTTTCATCTACCACGCCGTTGCCCTCATACCCTGCACCTCCACGCGACTCGAACTGCTCATATTGCAGTGAAGCTGGCCATTTTATTGCGCGCTGCCCGCGTGTCGAGGATGACATACGCACAGGCAAGTGCAAACGTAATATTGAAGGACAAGTTGTCCTCCCTAGCGGCGCCTACATCCCACGCCGTGTCGCAGGAGTCAATTTACGCGCTCGATTTGACGAATGGCACCGGCAGAACCCTGGACAAATAGCCGCTACGAATTACCAGGACGTCTCAACGAATTTTCTTTCGTCCAATAAACATAGTCCCATTGTTTCCACGTTTTCTCTGACGGATTCTGAACGTTTGGAGCAGCTAGAACGCGAAATATGGGCTGTCCGTACCCGACAACAAGCCCGTGCGGCAATCGAAGCTGGCAGTCGATCTGGGGATCCTGTCGAAGCTCCTGAACAGGCTATTCGCTCGACACCGCCCCCAGCTCGTATTCCAGCCCCTGCTGTCGTTACACCGGCCCGTGCCCCGGTTTCAGCTCCGGCCCCTGCGCCCGCTATTTCTCCGACCAATGCCGTGCCCGAGCATCCATATGCACGCGCAAGAGACGCCGCTTATGCGCCACCACAGGACCGCAATTTTGGCGCACGGGTTCCGGCCCCAGTAGCCAAGAAAAACGAACCGGCCTATCGTTCCTCAGCCCCGCTTTATGACGAAAAACACGCCGACGCTGTATTTGGGCGCATAATGGACACGAAAATCGAGAACTCAGTCCAGGAGTTGATGTCCATTTCCCCCGAGGTGCGCTCCCGCATGCGCGATGCTACCAGTAGCCGTCGAGTTCCTCCGGCTGCTGATGTCAAAAGCGCGGTCCCGCCGGTCTCAACGAACATTTATGAGCAATATACCGTTGATCCCCTGCCGCCAGACGCTTACATCGAGACTCTGGACGAGCAGAAGCGCAGTGATGCACGAAATGCTGCATTTTTCGACTCAATGCCTGCTGGATACATGAATTCGACCCTTCCACCTGGCGCCATCATCATTCCGGACTATTACGAAACGTTGGTTCATTCCGGCGCGTCCATCGACGACCTGGTTGTCTCACTAGAGTCTTCGGCAATCCGTTCCGTCCTTCCCGTGGTTGACAACCGGCTCAGGGTTGAATCCATCATTGACGGCGGTTCTCAAATCATCGCGATGTCTGAGGCGGTCTGCCACCAGCTTGGCTCGTCCTATGACCCCACGGTTGTTCTCCGAATGCAGTCAGCAAACGGATCGATCTCCCCCTCTCTTGGCCTCGCACGGAACGTCCCCTTTGCGTTTGGGGATATCACCCTCTATTTGCAGGTTCATGTTGTACGAAATCCTGCTTACGACATCCTCCTGGGACGTCCCTTCGATGTCCTGACGGAAAGCATCATCCGAAATTATGCCGACGAGAACCAGACAATCACCATTCGAGATCCAAACACTGGCAAGGTCACTGACGAGCGTGGATACACCCTGGCCCCGCAATCAATTGATCACATGATCACATGTCACATGGTATGACGTAGCAAGCTGCTTGGTCTGACAAAGCAGCCACAATTGATCTGGCACGTGATGACAAGTGTCGGGCCGAAATCAAATTTCGGAGTTCATTCCCTCTTGGTGGCTCTAACACCTTTCATTTCGGCGAAATTCAGCACTGACTAAGTAGTAAATTGACATAGAGCTCAATGGTCACCATATCAACAGGAGGTTCAATTTACTTATCTCCTTCTGATTTGATTCACACTTAGTATAAAAAAACCTGTAGTACAGTACAAGAAAAACAAGAAATCTTCTTCACCCACTCTCTAGAGTCTAAAGCGACCTCCCAGTGCTTTTTATCTCGCTTTCTCGGCGCCTGCTTCTGCATTATTTTCCCAACATTGCCCCCAAACCCCCATTTCGTGCTACAGACATACATATTGATCTCCCCGTCGTTCTATCGTCCTCTCGTCCTGTCCTCCGTCGTCATTATCGTCCCATCGCCCGTTCTATTGTCCCTTTGCTCCCCCTGTTGCTCACTGCTGCCCCCGCCCATTTCAGTTGAGCCTATTTCCCCGAGCCTGACCTTGTTAGGATCAGAATCCCACACACTATACTGCGCGAGCCTGAGCTGCAGCTCCCTCCCCGCGACCTCCAACTAGCCCCTCGTCTCTCCCCGTACAGCTGCGCGCTCATACGCTCCGTAGGCGTGTCATCACCACAATTGCTACTATTCCCCGTGGCTCTCGTCCCCGGATCCAGGATTTTCCCCACTCGAGGATTTGATCCCAGATCAAGGAGAGGCCGCTTTTATCATCGTACCTGACCCACAAGACCCCCAAAAATTGATTCTCGAAGCCTCTGTTTCACTCCCTGATAATTATTCGTCTGCTGACCTCAATATTCTTTATCTTACAGGTTGTGATAATTTGGACCAATATTCGGAAAAATTGCAGTATGCATACTCAAACGCACAACCGTTATCTACTGCGGGGTCCGAGTCCCTACCGGGGGATTCAACTCCCCCATTCCGTTTTCCAGGCGCTTCGACATCTGCCTTCACTCAATACCAAGTGTCTGTCCCTCTCTATAACCAATCTACATCTGCTTCCAATCCTTATGCATCCTCCCACGTCGACGTGTTTGCCAAGAAACGATACAAACCAGTAGCGCAAAAAGTGCGCCCTGTACTTGGTACTCTACCAGAGCACTTCCGAATTGTCCGTGAAATACGGGGTGATCCACTTGAAGCCCTTCCTACCCTCGCCCCCCATCCACCTCCGTTTGTTCCGACTGGCCGCTACACCTCCGAACGCCACGATATCATCGAGGCCCTTCATCCCGGGGACTTCCTGTGGCCCGAAGAACGACGATTAATGCACCATTTCATGTGTCTGCACAATGACGGCTTCGCTTGGACAGATATTGAGCGAGGAAAATTCCGTACCGACTTCTTCCATCCCGTGGTCATGCCGGTGATCCCACACAAACCATGGGTCCAGCGCAACATTCCCGTTCCACCAGGCATCTACAATGAAGTGTGTGAACTGATACGCCGCAAGATGGCAGCTGGCGTCTACGAACCGTCAAATTCATCATACCGGTCGCGCTGGTTCTGCGTGGTAAAGAAAGACGGCAGCAGCCTCCGTCTTGTGCACAGTCTCGAGCCGCTAAACGCTGTCACCATTCAGCACTCGGGTGTTCCACCACTCACCGACCAAGTTGCGGAGCAGTTCGCAGGCCGTGCATGTGGCGGCATCCTCGATCTCTACGTTGGATATGATGAGCGCGTACTTGATGAATCCTCCCGTGACTTCACCACGTTCCAGTCACCTTTTGGCGCCCTGCGACTCACCAGTTTACCTATGGGATGGTCAAACTCTGTACCCATCTTCCACGACGACGTTACCTTCATCCTTCAGCCCGAAATCCCTCACTTCACCATTCCCTACATCGACGACACTCCAGTCCGTGGACCAGCCACCCGTTACGAGCTCCCAGGCAGCGGTTACGAGGTCATCCCGAGCAATCCGGGGATTCGACGGTTTGTCTGGGAACACTTCCAGGCGCTCAATAGAATCGTACAACGGATGAAATACTGTGGAGGTACCTTTTCGGGGCCCAAGGCCATTCTATGCGCCGAAACGATCACTGTTCTTGGCCATGTCTGCACGTACGAAGGGCGCATCCCTGATCCCTCCCGTGTCGAGAAGATAGCCAGTTGGGGACCGTGCCGTGATCTGTCCGAAGTCCGTGCTTTCCTTGGCACAGTTGGCGTGGTACGGATGTTCATACGTGATTTTGCACGCCGTGCCAGCCCTCTCGTATCGCTGACCCGGAAGGACGTCCCATTTGTCTTTGGGAAAGAACAGGTCAGAGCACAAGACGACCTCAAAATGGCCCTACTCAGCTCACCGGCACTCCGTCCTCTTGACTACACGTCTCTGGCCCCAGTGGTCCTCTCAGTCGATACGTCCTACATCGCCGTCGGCTCGACCCTTGCGCAGTGTGATCCAAAGAATCTGGCTCGACGGTTCTACGCACGTTTTGGATCAATCACGCTAAACGAGCGTGAATCGCGGTTTTCACAGCCCAAGCTCGAGCTGTATGGTTTGTTCAGAGCCCTTCGAGCATGGAAGATGCACTTAATTGGTCTGCGTAACCTCGTGGTCGAAGTGGACGCACGGTACATCAAAGGAATGCTGGCAAACCCGGATCTAGTGCCCAATGCAGCAATCAATAGGTGGATTTTGAGCATACTCACGTTCCATTTTGAGCTCGTTCATGTCCCCGGTATCTCTCACCGTCCCGATGGCCTTTCTCGACGACCCCCACAGCCTGGCGATACAGCGGAAGAAGACAACGATTTTGACGATTGGATTGATCAGCTACATGGCTTCGTGCATATGATCAACAATGCACCGTATCACCGGAACAGCACCCCGCAACGTGTGGCTACCTTCCTTGACGAGACACCCCTGGACGTACCAGAGAGTGTTGTCGACGCTCCAACACCCCCTCTGTCTTATACAGACGTCCCTCGATCACCAGCGGATATGCTTGCGGATCACCGAGTCGACTTGGTCCAAGCCTGGCATGGGAACTTGCAGCGTCCCCGCGACATGTCTGACACCGAATACAAGACATTTGTACGCTATTGCATGGAGTTCTTCATCAGCAACGGCGCATTATGGCGGAAGGACTCACATGGACGACATAAGCTTGTTGTGCCCCCCACGCGTCGAATCTTCATCATGCGATCCGCACACGACGACACAGGCCACAAAGGCTTCTTTGCGACGCGTGCGCTAATCTTCGAGCGGTTCTGGTGGCCACATCTCTCGAGTGACGTGGTGTGGTACGTTCGCACCTGTGATCTGTGTCAGCAGCGGCAAACGCGCAGGATCCACATACCGCCTACAGTCGCAACCCCGGCACCAATCTTTGCGAAAATGTACATGGATACAATGCACTTACCCACCAGCGGAGGCTTTAAGTACGTCGTCCAAGGGCGTTGTTCGTTGACCCACTACCCCGAATGGCGCATGCTTCGACAAGAAAACGCTGCGGCAATTGCAACGTGGATCTTCCAGGACATCTTGTGTCGCTGGGGGACATTAGTCGAGATTGTGACGGACAACGGGACACCATTCGTGAAAGCGCTCACTCACCTTGAGAGACAATACAACGTCCGGTGATAGGCTGGCTACCAGACGCGCTCTGCACCAGCTCTGTAAGGGCGTATTTTTGCGCTTTTTACAGAGTTTACTCTTGAACCACTCGGTGTATCGTGTCGCGGTTAACAGTGTTGCGCTCAGTAGGACTTATGGGTCTACTGCCCAGTCGACGACTGTGGATAGTGTCGACGATAGCAAGGCAGTCAGACCACTACTGTGGAACTGGTCTTACGAGTCTACACCAGGCTCAGGGCCATTAGTGACGAACGCTTGGACCGCGACCATTCCCCAAAAAGGGATATGTCGTTGCGTCGACTTCTCAAAAAGGGTCATTCTCTGCAGATGGGAACTTGGGCTGAAGGGCTGAGCAATGCGCGACGTTCTCAATAATAGAACTACTACTGGACAGGACTTGGCGTTACAAGACTTAAACCATCTTGTCGCGGCAACTCCCGGTTTTGAGTTGGACGTTTCCTCAGATCATGCCACGACGACGACTTGTCACATGTCAGGATCCATTCGATCACGGGACATTGTGGACGCGTCGCGGTGACACTTCCAAGTGTCACGGCGAGTCGCGCCCATACTCAAACACACTAAAATCGATACGGCTAGATCCGTGAACCGAGCCATGTGGGAGACGATTGGCGTGCCTAGAGCCATACGGCTTCTTGGGGCGCCCACGTTGGTCTCACATGCCAAGACATACCCGTTGGCCAATCCAGCACGTCGTATTCCAAAAGTATGACGCGGTGAGTTGGCCCACATCAAAAGTATCATATGGACAATGGGGCGGGGTCCTGATCACTCAGGACCTGTCCGATCGTTCAACTTTTCAATTACCCTAAAAGGCAACCGATCTTAGATAGCGTAGCTACTATGCAGTTGTACAGGACTTTACTAAGCAGCGTCGTAGACAGTATAAGTAGCACGTCGTCTCTTTGTATTAGGAAGCTTTCCCCCGGACTGTGAATCACTCTCATTTCAGATTGTTTTGTACAATTTGCGTGCCGCGTGATTCCACCCTAAGAAGTTCTGCTACCCCTGCCCGGTCGCGACGAGTTGCTCCCTGAGCACTTGTAGCTACTGTGATTTGAGTTTGAGTTGAGACATCAGAAAGTCGGATTCGCCGCATCTGGTTTAGTCGCGGCATTTAGTGTCGTCGCCTTCGGGCTTTGTTGAGATCGTTCCACACCTCTAGCTTGGCAGTGCGTCGACTAGTTGTGCTCGGGTTGTTTTGGTCAGTTGGCAGTGCGTCGACTTGAGAACTTTGGTTCCACACTTCTTGCTTGGCAGTGCGTCGACAAGTTGTGCTCGGGTTTTGGACATTGGATATTGGCTGTTAGTTGGCAGTGCGTCGACGCGGCATTTTGGTTTTACTAGTTGGCAGTGCGTCGACTCAGTATATTGGTTGTATCGGTTGGCAGTGCGTCGACTTGATATTTGGGCTTTGCGTCACCATCTAGACGCTGTCGCTACAAGGGATCTTAATACTTCGTATTAAGCTCTGACTTGTTATATTGTTGTTGTGGATTGGATTAGTGTTGGTTGTGATCGTATAGAAGATATTGGTTGAGACACCATTGTTTGCTATATATATATATATTCTTGTCGTCGACTCCGTCTCCGCGACTATTGGATCTGCGTCTATTGAGAGTTGTGATACTGGTGCTCTGTCCACCCCGAAGCCCTCGCATCTTTCACACACTGAGAAGCTGATTACGAGGAGTGTGAACGTGTTTATATTTGGGTTTACTTTCATAGTAGATTCACTTGTGAGCACGCCCTCAGCATTTCACCGGCACATTCGAATTTCCGGTTACAATTCACAGGCAAATCTGGCGGAGCGCCCACATTTCGACGTCCGGGAGTCCCTCTTCAAAGCCGCGGACGGAATCCAGTCCAAATGGCACTCGACAGCACACTCAGTCTTCTGGGCAGATCGAGTAACTGTACGTCGACGTATGGGGTGCTCACCATTTTTTGCCGTCACCGGCGCGCACCCGTTGCTCCCACTCGACATCTCCGAAGCAACCTACCTCCTCCCGGCCCCCGCATCCGTGCTGTCGTCCACAGAGCTCATCTCACACCGTGCCATCGCCCTGCAGAAGCGCCGGGAACAAATGGCGTTCCTCCATTCCGCCGTCCTCGAGGCCCGCGTGCAAGCAGCGATCCGTTTTGAGCAAGAGCACGCTCACACAATCCGCGACTACGATTTTCAGCGCGGCGACCTGGTCTTGATGAGAAATACGGCGATCGAGAAGTCCCTGAGCAGGAAAATGCGCAAGCGCTACCTGGGACCGCTGATAGTCGTCTCAAGGAATCGGGGAGGCGCTTACATCGTCTGTGAGCTTGACGGCTCGGTTTTCCACCGGCCTATTGCTGCCTTCCGCGTCATACCTTATTTTGCGTGCCGCACTATTCCCCTTCCCCCACTCGAGGATCTGCTCGATATTTCGACGGAACGGTTGCGTGAGCTCGAAGAATCCCTCCTGGCGGACCCGGAGGGATCGACAACGAATCAGAGCCTCAGAGCGAGTTTGGCGGCGCTGAAGCAGAGCTCTAGCAACCCGATGGCTGATAGTGCATTCCACACAACGCACCTATTGTGATCAAGCCCCCGAACCGATAATCCCCCCCTTGTTCCGGCCTCAATTCGATCTGATGACTGACTGGGGACAGTCAGATTTTCAGTTGGAGGGAGATGACGAGCAGTGATGCGCCCTAGCCCTGAAATCAATCGATCACGTGCACAAAAAGATCCAATGGATTTGTCAGCGAGCTCGTCAAGGTTGTTGCACGTGATCATTTGATCAATCTATCACGTGCACTGAAAGATCTCAATGGATTTGTCAGCGAGCTCATCAAGGTTGTTGCACGTGATCATTCTGGTCATCACTGGATGCCTCCGGCGGGGTCCTATTTCGGAGTTCGTCTCCTTGTTGTGCTCACAGGACTCATTCATTTCGGCGAAATTCAGCACTGACTAAAGAAATAAATTAACATAGAGCTCAATGGTCACCATATCAACAGCAGGTTCAAGTTACTTATCTCCTTTGGATTTGATTCACACTTAGTATAAAAGACCTGTAGTACAGTACAAGAAAACAAGAAATCTTCTTCACCCACTCTCTAGAGTCTAAAGTGACTTCCCAGTACTTTCTATCTCGCTTTCTCGGCGCCTGCTTCTGCATTATTTTCCCAACATCGCCCCCAAACCCCCATTTCGTGCTACAGACATACATATTGATCTCCCCGTCGTTCTATCGTCCTCTTGTCCTGTCCTCCGTCGTCATTATCGTCCCATTTTAAGCCCATTTCCCCGAGCCTGACCTTGTTAGGATCAGAATCCCACACACTATACTGCACGAGCTCGAGCCGCAGCTCCCTCCCCACCACCTCCGACTAGCCCCCTGTCTCTCCCCGTACAGCTGCGCGCTCATACGCTCCGTAGGCGTGTCACCGGGAAACTGGGGCAACGTTCAGCTTTCAGACAACGAGCTGGAGGGTCAGAAGGACGCCTTCAAGGTGTTTGAACTCACCCGTCGAGGACAGGCGCAGCATAACCGCGACCCAACAGTAGGCAGTGGGACAGTTAATAAAGAGCGGGACTCACGCGACCGCCCGATGTTGGAACGGAATCCTGAGGAAGGACGGGCCAGCAAGGTCCTCCTTCGAGAACTGTCTCGAATGAGGGAGCGCCTCGCGGAATTCGAGGAACGAGAGCGACGAAGGGAGAAACCCCGTCCGTTAGCAAAACTGAAAAGTCACGGAACTGGGGTGCGCACCTCGGCCTCCTCCCACAAGGATAAAAGGCGAACGCCTGGAACGAGGGAGTCAGCCGGGTTCGTGACGAGTGTCCTAAGAGGAGTCAGCCTTCAACCTTCGGACGACGGCGGGTCGAGCTCTGAATCATCCCCAAGTAGCTCCGACTCTACCAGCGACGGGTCGGGTTCGCCCCCCAGTGACTCGTCCAGCGGGTCGGAGTCGGGGGATAGTAGCTCTGGCTCCAGCTCGAGTTCTGAGTCCGATGCCTCTAGATCCGACTCAGAGACACCGACCAAAAGGAAGGGAAGTAAGAAGAGAGCTAAGTCGAGCACCAAGCTGAAGGGGAGAATGCTGGTGAAACCAAGCCCCCCTGCTCGATACGACGGGTCGGAGAACGCAGACCTGTACACTCAGTTTGTGGATGAGGCGAATCGATATTGGGAATTAGGGAATGTACCAAAGGCACACCGGGTCCCCATAATCGGCTCGTTTCTCGATGGAGATGCGAAAGACTTCTACAACCGAAGAATCCGAGGCCATGAACACAAGTGGACCCTGAAGAAGATGCTAAGGGCCCGATCGGGTGGAGCGCTTGTCGGACGACATTGCCTGGACAAATGCCTGATGGGCATTCAGATGGAATTGATGGGCAGTCCGAGCGCTTCGGATGCCAAGGAAGTCACAGGAGGGTGACTGCTGAGTACAGATACAATACATTTAAAAAACGCGCCCCAGCGCATTTTCTGTTGATTGTCGTCATCTGTGTACAATGTCGCGCCCACGCCCTCCCCGTATGCAGCGGCGCGCTGCCCGATCTATCACCGTATCTTTGCATGCAGAGGAGCGGCGCCGTACTGCCGCCGCCGCTGCGGCGCATCGCCGAAAGGCAGCGGTGGCGGCGTTAGCATGTGTCCTTGCTGCATCCTGTACTACTCTCTGTCTCACGGCACCACCCGCGATTCCAATCCACACGTCTGCGCTCAGTGGGCAGAGCTGGGTGACAGAGCTTCTCCATGGACACACAGATCGTTGCCGAGACCAGATAGGCGTGACAAAAGAAGTTTTCGGGTGTCTGTCATATGAACTACAGATCTCATTTGGACTGGTGTCAACCAAGCATGTCACGGCCGACGAGAAGCTAGCAACGTTCCTTCACTTTGCACGGACCGGGTTGAGCAGTCGCATGCTGCAGGAACGCTTCCAGCGCAGTGCCGATACTATCAATAAGTCAGTATTCTCTGCCCTCCACTGGCTTGTTCTTATCTCCTCCTAGGTCCATCTACACAATCCTGAACATCCTTGTTGGTCGGGCCTTTTACACGAAACATGTTCACCTGCCACCAAATGAAACACCACCGGAAATCAAGGCCAACCCGAAGCTATATCCATACTTCCGCAACGCTCGGGGAGCCATTGATGGCTCACACTTCCATGCTTGGGTCCACGAGGCTATTGCTGGTGCTTATCGGAATAGGAAGGGCTTCATTGGCCAGAATGTGCTTGCTGCATGCAACTTTGCAATGCTCTTTGTCTACATCCTGAGTGGATGGGAAGGGAGTGCTGCTGACTCTGCAATCTTCTCCTATGCTCGGGATCACGACTTTGCTGTACCTCTTGGGATGTACTATCTTGCTGATGCTGGTTTTCCTCTCTGCGACGCTCTGATGACCCCCTACCGTGGTGTTCGTTACCACCTCAAAGAATGGGGTACTGTTGGAGAAAGGTATGATAGTCTCTGTTCTTTAAAGCTCACCTGATGACTGTTTCCCAGGCCCAAAACCCGTGAAGAGCTCTTCAATCTGCGGCATGCACAGGCCCGCAACATTGTTGAGCGAATATTTGGTGTCATGAAACGGCGGTGGGCTGTTTTCTCACGGGCACCAGAGTATCCAATT
The DNA here is from genome assembly GCA_963692855.1 of Mycena citricolor. Taxonomy (NCBI): domain Eukaryota; kingdom Fungi; phylum Basidiomycota; class Agaricomycetes; order Agaricales; family Mycenaceae; genus Mycena; species Mycena citricolor. The sequence goes on from CAVNYO010000403.1 coordinate 1,808,439, forward strand.
GAGATGCAAGCAAAGCTTGTTGCTGCCCTGGCTGCTCTCCATAACTTTATTGGGATCTTCAATGCTAATGAAGCAGAAAAGACCCCTGCCGCTTCAAAGACACCAGAGACTCCACGGACACCAACCCCACTCTCTCGCTCGAGCAGCAGTATTTCCTCTTTTGTCCAGACCGAGCCTCGCGAAATCCTTCCTGAAGAACTCGGGATGGAGATATCTGCCGAGGAGCGGGCTCGAGCAGTTCTTCGACGGGACACAATTGCGCAGAAGATGTGGGAGGACTACCAGTTGATACTTGCTGACCGTGCTGCATTTGAATGTGCAGCGGCAGCTGATCGTGAAGCTGCTGCACGCGAAGCTGCAGAAGATGCAGCATAGTGTAGCAATAATTGATTGCAGTACAAAATGTATCTAATTCTGCATAAAGTCCTCATATGCCTTACGAAGGAAAGCAGTGCGAGTTTTCTTCTTCCGAGTGGAGGTGTACACCTGCGAGATTGCGCCATTTGTATCCTTTGAGATCAAGAGTATCATGTTCGACTCTTCCTCCGAGGAGAAGTCATTGTCGTCCTGCATGACCTCCATGGCGTGCTTCCGAGCCTTACCATGAGGACTACTGGGGTCTGCGCTGGGGCCGAACGCCGATGCTAATTGATGGACAGCGGCAACCATGTCCCCAGCCACATCCGCGTTCCGTCGGCCCTTTGTGTTGCTCTTCTTTGCCGACACCGAGGGTGGCTCTGATGATGCGCCACGTTTACGACCACGTCCCAGATTGGGAGTTGGTGACGAAGGGGTCAGATCCCCACGGAAAGGATTATCGTCGTCTTCGTGTTTTGAAGGGGTACTAATTGACCCGTTGTCGTCCTCCACATCGGTGGTGTTCAGACTCGGAGCATCCCCAGGGTTGGTGCCAGACGCCTGCCCAGGATGAAATGCTGCGGCTCCCGTGGCAACAACGCCGGTGACAATCTCGTGGATGTCATCATAGCACGGGAAAGGATGGCGGCGCCAGTGTTCGGCGCTCGGGTGTGCCTGTGTATGTCTGAGCGACTGTGCTCGACTGGCAGACACACTCACGGAGGTGTAATCATCCCAGACCCGTTCGTCTGCCGTGACCATTTGCGCTTTGTCATCCCAGCCAAAACCGGACAGCGACCGCAGCTTTTGGACATCTTTGTAACCTTTTTTGAGCTTTGAAGAGATCAGACAGGCTTGGATGGGTGGACAGATTGGTGCGTACGGCTTTGGACCAGTGATCGTGGCACTTTTCCCCCGTCTTCGCTGCCCCAGGTCCTCCCACAGCGTTTACAGCATCTGCAACGATCGCCCAAACTTGAGGCTTCCATCCTGATCCCGATTGGTACGCCCTTTTGTTTGTCTTCAAGCACGTCACCAGGGCCTTGTCTGACTCGGTCCCCCAGACGCACTTCCCGCCCTTCAACTTCTGAACACTAGTTTGCGTGACCGCGGCAGGAACATCAGACTTGCCAGCAGATGGGAGCGTGAGAGCGGGAACAGCGGGGAGCGCGACAAAGCCTGGAGTCACAGGATGCGCCATAACGAGAGCTGCGGGTGTCGCGGGAGGGTCGGGAGGCACGGGAGGCACTGCAGGAGGCTCGGTGGCCATGAAAAAAGGATGCGCCGGGTGCGCGTCCAGACAAGGCCGTGGGCAAAATGTCTATTTTCGGCTATGTGACAGCCTTGCGCAGGCAAAGCATTCCTACCGAGCACACATCTATCACGCCATCTGCCACGCAAATCCGTTCGTCAAGCAGTTGCTTGTGATTTGGCCCTAGGCAGGCCGGCAAGCGCTCCACCCGATCGGGCCCTAAGGCACTTGCTGAAATACTGCTTCTCTCTGGATTACCGTCAGAAGCAGCGCAAGCGCCTTGGTCGATGCCATCAAAACGGAAAGTCGGTGAATAAGCACGTACTGGAGTTGGAGAGTATTCTCCTGCAGATCGGCTTGAAGAAAGATCGTGAGCGGTGAAATGCTGAGGGCGTGCTCACAAGTGAATCTACTATGAAAGTAAACCCAAATATAAAACACGTTCACACTCCTCGTAATCAGCTTCTCAGTGTGTGAAAGATGCGAGGGCTTCGGGGTGGACAGAGCACCAGTATCACAACTCTCAATAGACGCAGATCCAATAGTCGCGGAGACGAAGTCGACGACAAGAATTTATATATAGCAAACAATGGTGTCTCAACCAATATCTTCTATACGAGCACAACCAACACTAATCCAATCCACAAACAACAATATAACAAGTCAGAGCTTAATACGAAGTATTAAGATCCCTTGTAGCGACAGCGTCCAGATGGCGACGCGAAGCTCAGATATCAAGTCGACGCACTGCCAACCGATACAACCAATATACTGAGTCGACGCACTGCCAACTAGTAAACCAAAATGTCAAGTCGACGCACTGCCAACTGACAAAACCAAAAGTACTGAGTCGACGCACTGCCAACTAGTAAACCAAAAGTACTGAGTCGACGCACTGCCAACTAGTAAACCAAAATGCCGCGTCGACGCACTGCCAACTAACAGCCAATATCCAATGTCCAAAACCCGAGCACAACTTGTCGACGCACTGCCAAGCAAGAAGTGTGGAACCAAAGTTCTCAAGTCGACGCACTGCCAACTGACCAAAACAACCCGAGCACAACTAGTCGACGCACTGCCAAGCTAGAGGTGTGGAACGATCTCAACAAAGCCCGAAGGCGACGACACTAAATGCCGCGACTAAACCAGATGCGGCGAATCCGACTTTCTGATGTCTCAACTCAAACTCAAATCACAGTAGCTACAAGTGCTCAGGGAGCAACTCGTCGCGACCGGGCAGGGGTAGCAGAACTTCTTAGGGTGGAATCACGCGGCACGCAAATTGTACAAAACAATCTGAAATGAGAGTGATTCACAGTCCGGGGGAAAGCTCCCCAATACAAAGAAACGACGTGCTACTTATACTGTCTACGACGCTGCTTAGTAAAGTCCTGTACAACTGCATAGTAGCTACGCTATCTAAGATCGGTTGCCTTTTAGGGTAATTGAAAAGTTGAACGATCGGACAGGTCCTGAGTGATCAGGACCCCGCCCCATTGTCCATATGATACTTTTGATGTGGGTCAACTCACCGCGTCATACTTTTGGAATACGACGTGTTGGATTGGCCAACGGGTATGTCTTGGCAAGTGAGACCAACGTGGGCGCCCCAAGAAGCCGTATGGCCCTAGGCACACCAGTCGTCCCCCACATGGTTCGGTTCACGGATCTAGCCGTGTCGGTTTCTAGTGTGTTTGGGTATGGACGCGACTCGCCGTGACACTTGGAAGTGTCACCGCGACGCGTCCACAATGTCCCGTGATCGAATGGATCCTGACATGTGACAAGTCGTCGTCGTGGCATGATCTGAGGAAACGTCCAACTCAAAACCGGGAGTTGCCGCGACAAGATGGTTTAAGTCTCGTAACGCCAAGTCCTGTCCAGTAGTAGTTCTATTTATTGAGAACGTCGCGCATTGCTCAGCCCTTCAGCCCAAGTTCCCATCTGCAGAGAATGACCCTTTTCGAGAAGTCGACGCAACGACAGATCCCTTTTTGGGGAATGGTCGCGGTCCAAGCGTTCGTCACTAATGGCCCTGAGCCTGGTGTAGACCCATAAGACCAGTTCCACAGTAGTGGTCTGACTGCCTTGCTATCGTCGACACTATCCACAGTCGTCGACTGGGCAGTAGACCCTTAAGTCCTACTGAGCGCAACACTGTCAACCGCGACACGATACACCGAATGGTTCAAGAGTAAACTCTGTAAAAAGCGCAAAAATACGCCCTTACAGAGCTGGTGCAGAGCGCGTCTGGTAGCCAGCCTATCAGCGGGTTGCGTTGCTATGGAACAGCTTCGATGCCGACATCCAGGAAGAGTTATTCCGGTTCGGTTTGGACCCCGAGAAGTCCAAATGGGCCCGTGTCGTGAAGAAGGCAATCCGGGCGGAGCCATTCTTGAGCCTGGACAAAAGGCGCAAGGCCAAGAGCGCAGTTGGCAGCGCGACAGGCTCTGTTTCAAAGCCAACGAGCGACGGGCCAGACAGTAGGAAGAAGAGGTTCTTCCCACGGAGACAACGGGGGGTTATCAAAGCTTCTGCCGCCGCGGTAATGCCCCCCAGCAGGCCAAAACCTGTCCCTCGCACGCAGCCCATGGCCGCCACGGCTTCGTCCTCTTCGTATCCTTCAAGCAGGAGTAACGGCAGTGTCGGGGACTGACCCTGGGAGCGTCGTCTTTCACCTCAGAAGAAGTCCGAGCTTATGGCCCGTGGAGTCTGTCTCAACTGTGAGGAGGCTGGACACATGGCGCGTAGCTGCCCAAAGCTCACGACGATGAAGTCTAAGGTCAAGGGCAAACCGCCTGGGTTTGGAGCCCACGGAGTAAGCTTGCGCCTGGCGTCTCTGGGCGAGACCACCGAGATCCTGGAGACACTGGAGGTTGCCAGCGCTTTCCCGCTCGCCTTTCGCGAGACGGGCGATGTGATGGAGCACCTATCCGGATCGGACTCCTCAGGACCGGATTCGAGCGACTGGGAGAACGTCAGCACTGTCCAAGCTGACGAGTTGGAATACATGGCCCGAGGATGGACAGAGGCCACAGAGGTGGAGCACCTGACTGAAGGGATCCGGACGCTGTCATTAGGGCCTGACTCGTTGGAGCGAGCAGCGGGCGGGGCGTCAGAGTCGGAGGCTGACCGAGCAGGCAACCTGGCCGCTCGTTTTGCCAGCCTGGTCTTGCAGAGGTGCGCCCCGTTCCCGGGCGACAATGGTACTGAGCCCACGGAGGGCCGATTCCTGGTCTACAGGGTGCACAATTCCGACTACCATTGCATCATGGATTGTGGAACCCCGCTGAGCATTCTGGAAGGCGACGAAGTAATACGCTCCTCCCTGCTGGAGGATCCTTACTACGAGCTGGGATGGCACTGGGCTCAGAAGTGCTACTTGGCACAGGGAATTCACCCAGACGCCCCCGGATTGGATCTGCCAGGCCGATACTTCCGTACGTTGGGTAACTCTGTCTTGGCTATGACGCTGATCCTACTACAACAGTGCGAGATGGCAAGTGCTGAATACGTCGGAGGTACTACGGGCTTGGCACCGCTGGAGGGGGAAGAGGAGTACCCGGACGTCTACAGGATATGTCGCGTAGTAACCAAAGAATTTGCAGTCCTCGAGCGAAAGCTGTTGACGAATGAGGACTTCAATCTAAGACAATGGTACAACAATCACCTTGGACGGGGCAGCCGACACGGCAAGGACCGGAATGGGACGCTCGACAATAGTATCGAAAGAAATGAGGTGCGGACTGATGATCTCCCCGAGCTGGAGGACGCCAGCGACTCAGGCGACGAGTCGGAGGAAGGCGACTTCGAGGACAGCGACGGAAGGGCCGCTGCATCCTGGAGGGCGTGGGCTGAAGCTGCGCACAGCGAGGGCCTTTATCAGTGCGATCTCGGAACAACGACTTTGTTGAGCGAGCCCGGTTCCAAAACGACCCCGGAACAGGAACGGGCGTCGAGCGACGGGGCTAACGCGATGACCAAGGTGTCCCAACGCACATTCCACCGAGTACGAAGGATCGGCGATCTCCTTGCTGAGGGAGTGAGAAGCCTACTGGAGTTCAATCAGCCTTATCCAGGAGATGATTCAATCGGGACAGAATCACCCCGTTGGGGTGTAGGGCGCTTTTCGGTGCGCTCATCCGGTCAAGAGGCGGTGTACGTCGTTGAAGATGGTGTCAACGGCCTGACAACTGAACTGCCACATGAGCTGCTCACGGATCCGCGCTTCGAGTTGGCGGCCTGGTACGCCCACCAAGTGAGCGGGGAGCTGGGCACGGAAGACGGCCTTGTCCCACCAATACACCGAATCGCCGTCGATGACCTGTTGGGCATTCAGCTGGGTTCTTATTTGGACGACGCGGCCGCGCAAGGCTGGTTCGCCTGCGAGGATGATATCAACATCGAGCCCCAATTCCAAGTCAACGACGGACGGGGGCTTACCGTGCCATCAGCGTACTTGCTCGAGGAGCTCGGGAGCGGCGGAGACGTCATCAGGGTTGCGATAACAAGGCAGCAGCTCCTGGAGGGCAAGACGGACGTGGTGGGCATGATTGTCAAGGCCCGCCAGAGACAGCAGCTAAGGAAGATTAGATCATGTGACCCAATGGTGCCCCCAGACGACTGGTGGTTGACCTACCAGCCAATGGAGGGCTACAGGACGAGCCCAGGCGTCATCTCATGCCACGGAGCTCAGGTGCCCTCGGATAGAGTTGGGAGCATCACGAGGTCGGCCTCCTTCCCACGATCGAAGGAGACCGTGGTCGCGAAGCCGCTGGTTGTGGTGGTCCATGTGAACGGTCACCCGCTTCGTGCGCTCGTGGACTCCGGTTCATTGGGCGACCTGATATCTACCACGGTGGCGGACCAGCTCCAGCTCCCCCTGACCGACCTGAGAGAACCATTGACGCTCCAGCTGGCGGTTCAAGGCTCTCGTTCTAAAATAAATCACACTACAAATGTAAAGTTGCGATATCAAGACATCAATACTTCACGTACGTTTTTCGTCGCCAATGTGAGCGGCTATGATCTGATCCTAGGGACCGCATGGCTGTTCCAGCACCGCGTGAGTTTGGGATTTAACCCCTCCAGGGTGTGTGTGGGATGCCCCGAGCCAATGGCACTTGAAGGGGCGGCTACCGCAAGATTGCACACTGGCGCTGTGGGCATGGAGGCAGATGAGCTAGAGAAAGCTCGAGAGGAGTTGCGTGCCTACGCAAAAGTCGTCTGCAAGACAGCGGCGGAGACGGAACTTCCGCTGCTGCGAGCTATCAACCACACAATCCCGCTGATAGACCCAGGGAAGGTCATGCCGTGGCGCATGTTGCGGTGCCCCGATGCGCTGCGCCCGCAGTGGGATGAGAAGCGGCGAATAAACCTGAAAACGGGGAGATGGAAAGTGACTAATGCGGGAAACACAGTACCTATGCTGTTGATACCAAAGGCTAAGTCAAACCCCCCGCGACTTCGTGCGGTGGTCGATCTCCGCGAGCGAAACGCAAATACCCGGAAGATGGCTTCCCCGTTACCTGACATGGACGGCATATTACGTCGTGTTGCCAGGTGTAAATTCCGGTCGCTGATAGATGGGCAAGACGCTTACGAACAGATCCGTGTGATACCAGAGCATGTCGACCGGACAACCATGACCACACCGGACGGAAACATGGTCAGCCTGGTTCTCCAACAGGGCGACTGTAACGCGCCGGCCACTTACCAGTCGCTGATGAACTTCTTGTTTTCTGATTACATTGGGCGTTTTATGGATGTCTATCTGGACGACATAATCATTTACTCCACGACGCTAGAAGACCACAAAAGGCACGTCAAGTTGGTAATAGATGTATTGAAACGCGAGAAGTTGTACCTGGGCAAAAATAAGCTTCAGTTCTTGAAACCGGAATTGAAAGTGCTAGGGCGAGTGATAACTGACTGGGGGATCCGGATGGACTCAGAAAAGGTCGACACCGTGCTGAATTGGAAGACACCGACGAATCGCGACCTGTTGCGAGGTTTTCTGGGATCGGTTGGTTACCTGGCAGATGACCTGGCCCGGGTGCGGGTACCCATGGGCGTCTTGCATGGCCTGACGGGCGATACGGTGCCATTCCGCTGGAGCTACACTCATCAGCGTGCCTTCGAAGACATAAAAAGCATAGTCGCGGACCTTAGAAATCACCACAGGGTACCGCTCGACTATGGGCCAGATGCAGAACCGATCTTCCTGGTGACAGATGGCTGCGCAACAGGCGTTTCGGGAGTGGTGTGTCAAGGCCCGGACTGGAAAAGCGGGAAGGTCGCAGCGTTCTACTCGGCCAAGCTGAATTTGGCCCAGCAAAACTATCCAGTTCATGAGATTGAGATGTTAGCGGGCGTCGAGTCGATGCTACGACACCGGGACATACTCCAGGGCTGCCGCTTTCAGTGGGTGACCGACCACAAGGGGCTGACGCACCTGCTGAGTCAACCGAATCTCTCGGGTCGCCAGGCTCGGTGGGTCGAAAAGATCTCGAGTTTCGATTTTGAAGTGATGTACGTCCCTGGGCCCGAGAACGTACTAGCAGACGCGTTGTCCCGAATGTATTCAAACGAAGCACCTGGGACTGTGCGGGCTCGTTCTGAGTATACGTACCACGACGTAATCGACAACGACGTACTGGGAGTTCACAATGTAACAATGCCGGTGCTTTCAGGCTTGGAAGCGAACGCAGTGTCTTCGGACAGGGTCCTGAGGTCGAAGACGCGGGCGGAGGCAGCGGCGGCGAAGGCACTGCTGGAGCGGCTGAAAGGGCCATCCACAGAGAGGCTGCCGGCCCCAAGACCAAGCGAAGTTTCCGCCCCAGAGGGCGGAAGGGAGGGCGGGGAACCACACAAAGACTCGGAGGCACCAAGGAGAAAACCAGAAAGAGAAAAGAGGGGAAACGAGCAGCAGGAGGGCGTGTCACAGCTGCCTGACAATACTTTTGATTCCGCTGATCGGTCCTCGGACCTTGAGGCCGTAATGAATTCGCGGATCAATCAAGTTGATCCATCACTATTACCGGTGATAAGTCAAGGGAACGACGGATTGGACCTAGTGGGGCTGATTCGTGGACGATTCGGAAAAGACAAGTTCTTTAAGACCATAGTGGATAGGCCTAAAGAATATAAGAATTTCGAAGTTAAGGACGGGTTGGTATACATGAAGGATAGGGATCATTCGGTCCTGTGTATCCCCCAATTGGAGCATAATGGCCGCTCCATCCGAGAGGTCGTTATCTCCGAGGCGCACTCCGTTTTGGCACATATGGGAGCTCGGAAAACAGTTGACTATATTCGAGAGCACGTATGGTGGAAGGAATTAGTGAATGACGTCAAGGCTTACTGCGAATCTTGTTCGACATGCAAGCGAAGTAAGCCAAGTAACCACGCACCGTATGGTTTACTTAACCCTCTCTCCACTCCTCAGAGGCCCTGGGAAGCAATCGGAGTTGATTTCGTGGGCCCTCTACCTAATTCTAAGAATAGGGACAGTGTATTCAACTCGATCGCGGTGATAATCTGTCTACTGACGGGAATGGTACACTTGATACCCTGTCGGATCAACTATACAGCCAGGCAGTTCGCAGAATTGATGTTTGAACATGTGTATAAACATCACGGCCTACCTAATGCTATAGTAAGCGACCGAGATGTTCTATTTACCAGCACGTTCTGGAAGCGACTGCACGAACTCATGGGCACGCAGCTGAAAATGTCGAGCGCGTATCATCCGGAAACGGATGGGGCAACCGAGCGTGCCAACAGGACGGTAACGCAGCTGTTACGACAGTGCGTGAGTAATAGACAGACGGACTGGGTGACTCGCTTACCCGCCGTCGAGTTTGCGATGAACACGGCCAGATCTGAAACAACCGGTTATTCGCCGTTCTTCTTGAATAACGGAATGATGCCGAGGACGTTGTTATGGGAGTCTGAGAGATCCAGGGAATTTCCTGGTGTCGCCTCGTTCCTGCTCCAGCGACGTCTGGCAATTATGGCAGCGCACGACGCAATACTAGCGTCCCGCGTAAAGCACATTCGAACCGCGAATCGAAAGCGAATCCCCGCGCCATTTCAGACCGATGACTTGGTGTATCTGAGCACTAAAAATATTCAGTTCGAGAAAGGCTTGGCCAGGAAATTGCTCCCCAAGTTTATCGGACCATACCGGATTACACGCGACTTTGGAAACTCATCGTTCCAGGTGGAACTTCCCCCTAAGCTGGTGCAAAGGGGCCTCCATGACGTGTTCCATGCGTCCCTGCTGCGGATACACGTACCGAACGACGACCGGAGATTCCCCGGCAGAATGGACAGCCAACTGGACGTAGCCGACGCGGCGAGTGACTCCGAGTGGGCGGTAGAGCGAATTGTGGGCCACGCGGGCAGCCGACGTAGGGCCCTGTTCGAAGTCAAATGGAAATCGGGCGACCTGACATGGATGCCTTACCAGCAGGTCAGTAAACTCAACGTCTTGCAGGACTATTTCGACGTCCTGGGCGTCAGTGACATCTGCCAGTTGACGAAGGGGGTGAAAGAAATTCCAGTGATCGAGCTGCAGGCCGGGAGCACGCGCATCCTGCAGTTAGGGGAACTGGGCAACGAGACAAATAGGGATGGCGTGAGCGAGAGCGGAACTCTGAGATCTTCCCGCTGCCCCCCCGAGTCGCACCCAGTCACCATGCCTGCCGCTCCCAATCCCAACACGTACCTGGGCGATGTCGTCAGAGGCAAAACGAGCGCGGACGAGCCACTCACCGCGCAGCACATCGAGTTCAATGCGAAACATAAGGGGACCCTGCAGTGGGTGACGCCCAGTTTTTTGCTCGTTCACCTGAACGACGGGGACGTGATCCTCACCGCCCACCAGTTCAAACAGTGTCTCTTGTGGAACGAGGCCGTGAACGACCCCGACTTCGATGGCACCGTGTACGGCCGGGGACCCGTCGGCATCGCCGAATTGGGGGCGTCTTGCAACTTGTATGACGCCAGTAGCTGGTCTTTCGCGGCCGTGGATGAAGAGGGAGGAATCGTCTTCGCAGAGCGCTACGTTCCCACGGTCCATGATGGGCTATGTTCCAATGAGCATCTGGCGAACCGCGTGGTCCCTGGGACGATTACCATCACCATTGCCGAGTATGAAGAAGGACGAGAAGCCATCATTGGCCGGGATCGCGCCATTCGAAAGGCACGAGAAAGACGCCTGGCTGAGAAGGACGCCCCCGTGTCTACCGAAGATTACGCCACGGGCGTGAATGGAGGCGCCATGATAGCGAAGCGTCGCCAGCGGATAGAAGAGGCGAAAGCGAACCGATTGGCCGCGGGAGGAGCGGCGGCGGCGGGTAGCGGGGCGGGGGCCGACGAGGAGATGGTCTAAGCTCGCCGGCAAGCGCCGAGCTGGAGGGCATATGTGACGGAATAACCTGCTCTATGTTATGACCCATTCCCGCTTACTCACCACATTGATTGTTATTGTTTACGTAGGTAGTTCGATCGTAGTATAAGTACGTAGAGTTGTACGATCGAGAGACCAGTCAATTTTACAGCTTATCCCTGTCACCCTTGGATTGACTACCCAAATACTCGTGTGTCGGAACTCGTTCTAGGACGCTTCCGCCACACCCCGGCACGTAGCAAGTAACGTATGGTGAGTGATTGATCATATGCGTGAATCCGTGCACCTGATCTATCCAATCTTCAAAGTCGTCGTCCTCTTCTGCTTTGTCTTCGGGCTGTCTTGGTCGTCGAGATAATCCGTCCGGTCGATGGCTTACTCCTCGCACATGTACAAGGTCGAAGTGAAAGGTGAGTATTGCTAGAATCCATCTGTTCATCGCTGCTGTTGGTGCCAGGTCGGGGTTTGATAGCATCCCCTTGATCGAACTTGCATCGACTTCAACCACGAGGTTGCGCAGTCCTATCAGATGGATCTTCCAGGCACGAAGGGTGCGAAAGAGCCCGTAAAGCTCCAGTTTCGGTTGTGAGAACCGCGCTTCCCGCTCGTTCAATGTGATTGACCCAAATCTTGCCTAGAATCGTCTCGTCAAGTTGTCCGGATCGCACTGGGCTAGAGTGGCCCCTACTGCAATGTAAGACGTATCCACAGAGAGGATGACGGGAGATGTGGACATGTAGTCGAGTGGGCGAAGCGCCGGTGAGCTCAGTAGGGCCTGTTTCAAGTCTTCTTGGGCGCTGACTTGCTCTGGTCTGAAGGTGAACGGGACACCTTTCCGTGTGAGACCGATCAGGGGGCTGGCGCGTTGGGCAAAGTTTCGGATGAACATGCGCACTACGCCGATGGTTCCTAGAAAGGCGCGTACTTCCAACAGGTTCTGACATAGACCCCAGTTAACGATCTTTTCCACGCGCTTCTTGTCAGGGATGCGTCCTTCATATGTGCACATGTGCCCAAGGACAGGGAATCTTGATGCGCAGAGTATGGCCTTGGGTCCTGAAAAGGTACCGCCGCAGTACTTCATCCTTTGTACAATGCGATTGAGCGTCTGAAAATGTTCCCAGACAAACCGGCGGATCCCATCGTTCTCCGGAATGGTCTCGTACCCTCCTCCGGCCAGCTCGTAACGCGTCTTCGGTCCTCGGACTGGCGCATCGTCAATGTACGGTATCGTAAACTGGGGGATCTCGGGCTGCAAGATGAAGGTGACGTCGTCGTGAAAGATTGGTACCGAGTTTGACCAGCCCATTGGCAGGGTAACCAGTTGAAGGGCACCAAATGGGGACTGGAAGGTGGTGTAATCCCAGGAGGCCTCGGCGAGAACTCTCTCATCATACCCCACGTAGAGGTCTAACATTCCTCCACAGGATCGTCTGGCGAAATGCTCTGCTACTTGCTCGGTGAAAGGTGGCACTCCCGAGTGCTGGATCGTGACCGCGTTTAGTGGTTCCAGGCTGTGCACCAAACGTAGGCTCGTTCCGTCTTTCTTCACCACGCAAAACCATCGAGAACGGTATGCTGAATTTGACGGTTCGTAGACACCTGCTTCAAGCTTACGACGTATAAGTTCGCAAACTTCGTCGCGAATTCCTGGTGGAATAGGGATGTTTCGTTGCACCCATGGTACGTGTGGGATTACGGGGATGGTGACCGGTTTGAAGAAGTCGGTTCTAAACTTCCCTCTTTCTAGGTCAGTCCATGCGAAGCCGTCCTCGTGAAGCATCATGAAGTGGTGCATGAGCTGCCGTTCCTCTGGCCATAGGAAGTCTTCCTCGTGAAGCTTGTCGATTATGTCGCGACTTTCGGTGGTGTATCGTCCAGATGGGGTAAAAGGTGGGGGATTCGGATCGAGACGTGGTAGTGTAGCCAATGGGTCTCCGTGGATCTCGCGTATAAGCCGGAATTCCTCGGGTAGGGTACCGAGAACTGGTCGTATTTTTCGTGAAACCGGTTTGTATTGTTTCTTGGCGAAGACGTCAACACGCAGAGAATAAGGGTTTGAGAGAGATGTCGATTGGACATAGACTGGTACTGTAGAATTGTATCGAGAGGGAAAAGGGTAGTTTTCAAAACCAAAGGGGCGAGTTGAATCGCCCCTATCTTGCGCGACAAACGCCGGTTGAACGACGGCATGTGCAAACTGAACCGTATCAGAATACGAGCCCAGGTTTGTGCAACCTGTTAAATAGAAATATTGGAGTTCAGCGCTTGAATAGGACGAGGGGAGCGAGGCATAGGAATGAATAGAGAGTTTGTTACAGTCATTTGGCTCTGACTCGATGAGCAGTGCAACCTCTCCTTGATCAGAAATCAATTCCTCGAGGGTTGAAAACCCTGCGCTCTTGGACGTGATCCCCGAGCTACAGTGGGGACTGTGGCAATTTTGCCCGAATTGGGATCACGGATCGTGATCGTCTGATTCTCGTTTGCGAAGTTATGGATTATGCTCTCTGTGAGAACGTCGAAGGGTCTTCCCAGAAGCACGTCGTATGGTGGGTTCCGGACGACATGGACCTGTAGGTACAAGGTTATGTCGTCGAAAGCAAAAGGAACGTTTCGAGCTAGACCCAAAGACGGTGTCACTGATCCATTTGCTGATCGCATCTGCAGAACGATGGTGGGATCATAGGAGAGACCAATTTTGTGACAAATCACTTCCGACATAGCGATAATTTGAGAGCCTCCATCAACGATGCACTCCACCCGGAGACGGCTGTCTATCACGGGGAGGACGGAACGGATGGCTGATGATTCCATGGAGACCAATAAATCATTTCCGTGAGCGCCGCTGTTGATCAGGGTTTCGAAATGATCGGGGATAACAGTGGCGTTGGCCGGTAACGTCGCCTGACCAAAGGATGTGGGCATCGAATCGAAAAACGCTTCCCGCCGTCTATCTCCATCTCGCTGCTCTTCTATCGTCTCGATATACGCCTCCTGGGGCGCCAGGTCAAACGAAAACTGCTCTGTGGGCTTGCTGGCGGCTACTGGCGACTTTTCGGTCCCTGGGACGACTCGGCGGCTACTGGTGACGTCCCTGGTCATGGTGCGGAGCTCTGGGGATAGCGAAAGGAGTTCCCGCTCGCTGACTTCGATTTTCGACTCCAAGAGACGTCCAAACACGGTGTTGGCGATTTTATCGTCGAAAATAGGTGCTGTGGTTCGATAGGCGCCCTCGGCCTTCTTTGGTGGAGCAGGGATGCGTGCCCCCACGTTCCGGTCGCGTGGTGGGGCGTACCCCGCGTCTCTGGCTTTCGAAAATGGGTGTTCCGCTGCGGGATGCACTGGTGGGTCCTTCTGGCGCGTTGCTGCAGGTCCCGGTGCATTTTTATCGATTCCGGGGGTGTTCGTTGCTGACGGATTCGGGCGGACGGTCTGTTCTGGCTCCTCGACTGGTTCGGACGAACGCCCCGCACCTAGGGCTGCGCGCGCTTGTGCCCTGGTACGTATGGCCATCATTCCGCGTTCGAGGTACTGAAGGCGTTCTGTGTCTGATAGCGTGAAGCTCGACGCGATTTTCGGTCCGGAATTGGAGCTGAGGAAATGCGTGGAGATTTCAGCTGCATTCTGCGACGCCGGCATTTGTCCTGGGTTCTGGCGATGCCATTCTTCGATCCGTGCACGCAGACTGGTGCCCATGACACGTCGGGGAACGTACGAGCCGCTGGGCAGGACCACCTGGCCCTCGACGTTCCGTTTGCACTTTCCAGCCTGTGTATCTTCGTCAACACGCGGGCAACGGATGATGAAATGCCCTGATTCGCCGCAATAGCTGCAGTTCAGGTCTCGTGGCGTATTCTGGATTGAGGATGGCGCTCCCGTGCTCACTGGCCGGTTCTGCTGGGCGGCGACTGCTTGCGCCGTGACTGCTGCTTGTGCGGCAAGTACCTTCATTAGCCCGTTCATTGACTCGATTAACTGGGCTATATTTGAGTCAGGTTCTTGTTTGACTGGCACGGTTTTTGGCGACGCCGTGTTCGAGATGGCTGATCCGTGCGAGGAGTCTGCGAGGACGAACTCCATGGCTTCGTTCATGTCCGTAAGGTCGTAGGGGTCGTCTGGGTGCACGTCGGGCTTCTTGATTTGTAGTCGCTGGTGGACTCGGCTCCAAAGGCTCGGCGGCGAGATTGCTCGACGAAAGGCTCGAGATTGTTCTGCGGTGGATAGTCGGGCCTTGTCCACAAGGAATTTGGTAATGACCAAAAACTTCCGATAGAATTCGCTGTAGTCGGAACAAGACAAGATCCCGACACTTGCGTATTCTCCAATAAGGGTGTGTAGATCTGAAAGCGTATATCGGCGATCGGCATCCGTGCCTGGGTAAAGTTTCAAGACGTCAGCTTTGAACGATGCGTAGGAGTGGGGCGCAAGGAAAGAGTCCAGCGACTCCCAAACCTCCTGGTCGTCCACTGAAAGGTAGCGCGTCGCGTGAGTCTTCTTTTCTTGTTCTGCCGTGACGCCTGCTAGAGAGAAATGAAACTCTAGGTCGGTGAAGAAACGCAGCAGCTGTCGTGGCTGCTTAGCGTCGAACTCGGGGGCGCCTCGGGCACCCCGTGCTGGCATATTGGTGTTGGTAGCCATTGGTGCGTTTATCAGAGGCGGTGTGACGGGTCGGAGACGAAACGGATCAGGGCTCGATGAGGTCGACGGTGTAGACTGAGGCGAATGGGATGATCTCGAAGAAAACGATGGCGTGATGCGAAATCGGGCAAGCGTCGGTGAATCTGGATCAACTAGATCCAGGTGGTGATGATGCGAAAGGTGATGAGGTACAGGGACCAGTAGATCGTCTGAAGACGAATCGCTGTGTCTCGAGGTGTCGGTGAGATCGAGAGGATTCTGTGCAAGGGCACGGAACTCGAGTCGAAGATTCCGGCGAGCGTTGGGTCGAAGTCTGCGAGGTGAGTCTGACGCAATGATGGACAGAAAAACCCCCTCGCGGTGGGCTCCAAAATGACGCGCCTACGGCGCTCCTGGGCTCAGAACAAGGTGGGAGGGACGGCGTAGATACCGTCGATGAGCTTCTGATCACCCGGGACTGTGGCCGTAGAGATAGCGGTGAATTCGAGGGGTTTTGGTCGGGCTGAGTCAGACTCGATGTGTAAAATCGCAGAGGAATAGCGGTGGCTTGGGATGAAAATAAACGACGACGTAGGGGTGAATAAAAGACAAATCTTTGAGGTGAAGGCTCCTGAAGACTCTGTGAGAAGTGGGGTAAAATCAACCTGGATTTTATGGACTGTTACATGTGTATTTATACTGTAGGTAGATGAATAGAGTCCGATTTTGGTTAGATAGAAGAAATAAAAGGAACATAGAACCTATAATACAACGGAATGTGAAACTGAAGAAACTGTATTCTGAGAGAAATCCTGGACCAATCTCGTCCCTCTGGAGCTGCCTGGGCCCTTCCAGGAATTCAGTCCTAGTCTGGGGACCATTTCTGTGGCGGTTTTGCATCGTAGCGCCGCGTTTGACGAGTGCTTGAAACCGGGATTGTGGATCGTTATGAGAGACCGAATATTGAGTGTTGATGGGTGATGGGAACATCGCCACTGATGCTGAACGGCATGTGGAATGACGTGGTAAGCTGCATGAAGCACAGCTTGTGATGTGACCGCTGTTATATCAATCAGTGCTGGTCTGGTTACACAGTCAAAGCGACCCCGAGCTTGTCATCGCATACAATGACAAAATGAACACGTCTACCAAGATGTCGCCGTTCTATGCAAATCACGGATATCACCCATGGAAGGGAGTGGAGCAAAGGATGGAATCAAGGAACGAGTCAGCGGAGGAATTTGTAAAAAGAATCAAAGAAATACAAGACGAAGCAAAAGCAGCATTGGAAAAAGCAAATGAAAAAATGAAAAAATACTACGATAAACAAAGAAAAGAAGTTCCGGAGTTGAAGGTTGGGATGAAGGTGTACATAGAAGGGGAAAATATCAAGACGGATAGACCATCAAAGAAGATGAGTGACAAGAGATTGGGACCATACAAGATACTGGAGAAGGTTGGAGCGGCCGCATGGAAGCTGGATTTGCCGGACACGGACCGAAGACACCCGGTGTTCAACGAGTCACTATTGACACCTTATCATGAACCACCCCCCCATCGCCGAGAGAAGAGACCCGTAGCCAAGATGATTGGAGGAGCAGAGGAGTGGGAAGTTGAAGAAATCGTGAAAGAGCGAAAAGTCGGCCGAGGAAAACAGTACTTGGTCAAATGGAAGGGATGGCCGCACAGCGAGAACACCTGGGAACCATCACGTCACCTTACCCACGCGAAGGACGTCCTGAGAGACTGGCAGAGGAAACAATCAAATCCAGACACACGCATTCGCCTCCTGCCAACGCTCGAAGCCGGACATTGGGACTATCTCATTCATCGCTACAAGCCCAGGGACGAACGCCTTCCATACCCCCAACGACAGCTCTTCGATCCTTATGAGAACATCTTCACGCCCATCAGCCTAGTCGATGAGGACATCGACCCTAGAGAGGGGGTAATGTCATAGTTCAACCCTTTTTTCATCTTATCATCGACCATCTTATCTTATCTCGTTATCTCAGCACGAATTATCTTATCACGGATCAAGGCATCCGACGGTCCGAACTAGGTGTTCCAGGGATTATCTTCATCGACTCGAGGCTGCGCGACATATGCTCCAGAAGGTTCTATTACAACCCATGACCAGTGCTCCATGCGGTACATAGCCTTATGACTCATTAGTTGTAGATATGACTCAGACTGGATTTGGGTATAAATACTGTAGCTACTTGGTTGTATTCTCCAGTCTTCGAATTCACTTCTCTTTTCGACTTGTTTTTGGGTTGATTGTCACAGAAGCAATGGTAACAGGTGGGAAATCAAAGTGCCCTTTGTAATGCAGGTATTCTTGCTCCCATAACTCGAAGCAATGTTTCACTTTATTGTACCAACCATTTCGGAAATTTGTGTTTCGGAGAGCGGCAAGCGCAATGCCCACCGCATTGTGTGTTATAATTGCTACTTGTACTACCATGATCGCCAACGAGGTACGTCAGAACTTTATTTAATTCACGTTTTGGAACTCGTGGTGTTAACATTGGCACAGACTCTCAAAGTTCGCATGCTGCTGGACCTCCGCGATCCTTGGCCCCAGCTCCAGATGCCAAACAGATTCAACGCATGAATAATCAGGGCCGTTTGGGAGGTACGTGTCACAATATCCAATATCCTCACAAGTCCGGCCTCATGTTGCACCCATGTAGATGTCTCGCGTGCTCAGCAGCACGTTTCGATTTTTCCTCGCTCGGGTGGCACAATGGGCCCACCGTCATCTGTTCCCGGTATGTCTCCCATCGATTCTGGTGTCCATTCAGGACTCAATGCCAAATTAATTTTTAGCACGCCCGATTGTTGCAGCTCCGAGTGCCTGGGATCGTTCTCGCAACTCTGATATTGTGTCTCAAAAAGGCTCGAGGAGTCAGAATCAGTGGTCTGACAAGGGATACTCGAAGAATCACGCACAGTACCAAGCGTCTCGTGGCTCATGGGCACGCTCAAGTTATGTGGGGCGTTCTCCAAAGATGTTGCCCATCCTGGTTGGTATTCGATACGAGATTCTCAAGAAACCAAGAGGCGAAAGCTATGGAGTGAGTTCCGACGGGTCTACAGTCCGATATTACAATCTCACTTTACCGCAGACCATCAGCGAAGGCAGCGAAGTTCCCGGCGACGCAAGCGCCGAGTTCATCTTCAACCACGTGTTTGAAATCCTGTATGACCGTCTCGTCGCAGATGCCAATTTCCAGTTCCGTGAGAACGAGCTCACTGTCCGGGACGTGACAACTTGGCAAGATTTCAAGGCTCTCCAGTCTGACCACGTGTTCTACTGGGACAAGTACTACAAGATCTCGGGCAAGGCGACAAAACCAGAATGGAAGGCTCCCAGGGCATCTGTTCAGATTGCTCTAGTGATTTCGGGCAGGGAGTGGCAACGACGCACGGAAATGTTAGCAGCGTCTGAACCTGATGTGCGTATTTCCACTCTTGTTCTATCTACATTAATAATGCTAACAACGTGAAGGCCGACTCAAATGAAAATTCTGTCAGTGCCACAGCAAGCGCCGTCCAGACTCGGGTCACTCGGTTTGTACGTGATCCATATGAGTCGTGTTGTGTCCGTAGTGGATAACTTTCACAGACAGCATCCGTCTCGAATGCATCTGATCAAACAGAGGCCAGCACCATCAGGAGTCTGGCTCGATCTACTGATCGTGAGGCAACTAGGGCGCTTTCGCAACGCTCTGGTTCCTCATCATCGAGTGCCGGAGTTCTCGGAGCGGCAACATGGTCCCCCGATAAACGCCATGAACGTACACTGAGCCTTGGTGCTCCTTCGACACCTCCCTCGTCGCCACAGCTTCGATCAAAGCGTTCACATCCTGGTTGGTGCTCACCGGATGAGGCGGACTTTGCCCGGCTTCGAAAGGTGGCTAGTGTTGGAGGTCAGGTATCTCGATCAGGCACTCGCGGTACGGAATCTCATGTTCCAATCAACTCACCTTGGCTGAATTTGTCTGCCTAGATGTCCCAACTTGCGAGCAGATTCTATTTTTCCGCATTTATCCCAAAGCCATGGACGCACTGTTCACTCAGGACGAGGCGGCGATGCAGTTTGTGTGCGATCCAGCTGTGGCTGAGCCAGGCACACTCAGTGTTGTCCTGTCTGCTGCTTTAGGGTCTGGTAGTTTCAAGGACGCATACGAAGGTTTCCTCACCCTTGTTCGACCATCAACGTCTCCCACTGGGCTCGGATCAACTGTGAATCAACGCATTGCGGCCAAACGGATGATCGATACAAAGGCCAGTCGACGTGATACAGTCGGAATCAGACGGTTCAGTCCGGCAGTCAAACTTGAGCAGAGCATTTGCGAAGGGAATCTGCTGCTTTGGGCAACCTCACTGTTCGACCTCACAAATACTTTCGTCCGTCATCAGCTCAGTAAGCTCGGGGAGCCGCCCTCCAATCTTGTCATCCCGGACATTCGATTTGTCGAGGGCGGCGTTGCACAAGTCCACGACACTGTCACTGGTACCAATGTTGTCCGGGCATCATCCCTGCGCCGTTCTTTCATCATTGAAGAACTGATTCCCTCTCGCTTTGTCAAATTTGTCCATAATCGTGCTGCTGTTCCTCATTTAGATCCTGATCACCCGTCGTATCACATTGCGCTCTATCTCTGTTTCACGCAGCACGTTCAGTACGTGTACACTGGACGGAGCATGTTCTTGTCGGACTATCAAGGTGAGCATTCACTCGTTGTGCGACTCCCACTGATTAATTTGATCAACCAGGCTCTGAATCCCTTCTCACGGACCCTCAGATCATGACCACTCCGTGCGGCATTCATTTTGTACCACATCACACTTTCACTCATCACTTACAGCGAGATTGCCAAACAGCGTGGAACTCCAATGTTTGGCGGTGGCAATGTCAGTGAGCTCTTCAACGTGTTTTGTAACCAACACGTGTGCTCCGATTATTGCCGGTTCTTCAGTCTCAAACCCCTTGCTCAAGTCCCTGTTTAATTTATGTTTGCGGGCCGTGATATTTCCACCGATTCAGCGTTCAGTATTAGTACTCAATACATTGAATCTATCGGTTTTGTGTGCTCGTAATGTTGCTTAGTGTAATGGTTCCGGGGTCTTGACATTGCTTATCAAAGATCATCGTCGCATAACCATTTGACATGAGCAGACCGCTCCGGGTTTCCATAGTTATGGTAGAACCTTCTGGAGCATATATTGTGCAGCCTTGAATCAATAGAGATAACCTTCTGGACCCCTAACCCAGACCATGTCATGCTGTGATCCATGATAAGATAACCTGTGTCAAGATAAGATAAGATAATTGATGGAATGATAAAAAAGTGATTGAATTATGACATCATAAGGAATACAATTTTGCCAGAGTGTTTTGCCCTTCACCACTATATTCCACCCCTCATATGGATTATCCATGGTAAGGAATACAAATCTGGGATAGTCTAGACCTTTCCAAAATTATTCCCTATTAACAACTTGACTGTAGTACTGTGCTGACTAGAATACAACATCACAAGTTCTGTACCATGATATTCCTTGAACATTTGCCAACATTATTCTACTGGATGAAGTCAGACTCTGCCACTTCCTAGCAAGATAGTGATTTCCATACCAGATGCAACAGCCTTTTGTGTTGAACTTTTCATCATTGAGTCCAGTCACTGAGATCTTGAACCATTTGGGATTTATAAGATCAGTTCACAGTAAGTAGTGCCCTGAACACTGTTCAATTACACTGGCACTGTCTTTGGCTGCTAAGTATTGGAACCATTATGGCTACTGAACACAGCAAATGATGGACTCATCCCGAGGCACTGAGTGCAAAGGATGTTTCATTTCATAAGAGGTGAAAAATTAGCGTCCTCTAGAGGTGGTGCAGAGCAGGTATAGTAACCAGCCTATGAATGCTCTGTACAGTGCTCAACAAGCAGGTTGCACAAACAGGCATGTGCCCAAGGAGCATAGGATCTCCTCACAGGAATTTTGGACAATAATAATGAGTCAATCATGCTTATTTCGCTCTTGAGTGCTGTTGCAAACACTTCCCCTCTGGCCCCCTCATCCAGAGGCTTCAAACCAGAATATAGCCTAAAGGACCATTTACCTACAGTATTCCCTCTGAAAACAGTGTTGAGGCATGAGGATGTTTTCTGAAGTCCCGTAGAAAAACAATTTACATTGGTTCAAATGGGTTGTACAAATGTATCTTGACCCTTTCAAATGATTCCAGCCCGGCTGAGAATGACTGCCTTTGAGAATCGAGACATATGGGACCTCTTGCGCACATTCTTCACACAAATCCGAGCTGATTCCGTTCTCTACTTGGCAAGAGATCGACCAAAGTGGTGGGCCGGTCATGTTCAGACAGCCATTTTGACACCGGAGCTGAGAGCACGGAGAGACAGAGGCGACCAAGTAAATGGCGGTTCCATTGGGCGACAAGAATTCTCAGTGCGCTGATTCGGTATCTAATGGCCACAGATCATCAATGGGGATGGACGAATGATAACGGCCGGATTCAATCAGGCCGACCATCGTCTTCTTACCAGCCATCAATTTGGAGGCGGTGAATCACCTCATCATATGGATCTACCACGGAAGCTGATCCGAAACATGTGCACCTCGTAAATCTTCGACGGTTTCCGTCGTCACTTTCCGTTCCGAAGGGCTGACGCTACAAGGCAACAAGAATCGGAGGGATTAATGCGCAATGTTTGTCAGTTTGTTGAATCTTCTTTGGCTGATCGCAGTAAAGCACACTTGTTCAGAATGGCTCGTTCCGAGGAACAGGCACAGTGTGATGGGGGGAGGGGCCACCAGAGGACACGGTTGAGTTTCTGCGACGAAATTTTCAGCCCCCTGACCTGCAGAAGGAAGCAAGTGCAGAGACTGAGGCAATTTGTTCAGGTATTTGGCTATCAGGTTGTGCACTTCTTCCGCAGTCTCATTGCGTTAAATCCTTTCCGCAGTCTCATTGCGTTAAATCCTTTCCGCAGTCTGATTGAGTCAATTTGGGAATGCCAGGGACACCGGTCAAGCTTCCGCGTCGCCCGATCGGGGTCTGGTCATTCAGTCTGTCTCGAATTCCAATTTCTCACTTGCAAAGGAAGAAAGAAGCAAGAAATGGCTGCCAAGTCGGCCTAGAATTCTAATATTTTGTGCGGTGCTCTTTTTTGAAGATGTCTCAGAGCGTTGAAATTGCCTCACAAAACGGCTTTGCAGTGGAGAAATCGGTCTTTGGTGCCTCTGAAGTTCTTTCTCCTGCACAGCAGTGCTCGCCGTCATCAAAATCACAAGCAGCCAGCTAGTTCCGGGGTTCAAATCCAGCCGAATTCTAACTGACAAGATATGCGTCTTGCGCCCGATTGAGGGATCGTCTAGATGGTTGTCTCTCTGGACGAAAGCTCTATAAATGCTGCCTTTGAACTCACTTGAAAGACACAACTTGGAGATCTCTTTTGTTCTCAGATGCTTCTTTCCTTCCGGACGCTCATTTTTCTCGCTTCAGCGGCGCGGATCGTCTCCGCCGCGACGGTTGGGCCCGTCGGCTCCCTCGTAGTGGCTAACAAGACAATCTCTCCCGATGGTATTCCCCGAGCCGCTGTGCTGGCCGGGGGCACCTTTCCTGGCACTCTCGTCACCGGCAACATGAGCGACAACTTCCAGCTCACGGTCGTCGACCAGCAAGAGGACAACCGCATGCTCGAGCCAACATCCATCGTGAGACAGGGCCAGATTCCAAATTTCGCATATAGCTAACTGTCCTCTCCCCCTTCGCAGCACTGGCATGGACTGTTCCAGAACGGGACAAACTACATGGACGGTCCTGCGTTCATCAACCAGTGTCCGATCTCGCCTGGGAATTCGTTCACATACCCACTTCACAGCCATACAATCTGGGTATTTGGCTTTTCTCATTGCTGGCTCAGGCCGCTCTGAACAGGAATTGCACAGAACGTACTGGTATCACTCTCACCTTGCCACCCAGTACTGCGACGGTCTGCGTGGCGCAATGGTCATCTACGATCCCGCAGACGCGTATCTCTCCCAGTACGACGTCGACGACGAGTCGACAGTGATCACTCTGTCCGACTGGTACAACGTTTTCGCAGAGACCGTGACCGGCGTTGGGTGAGCCATGTCTGTTGCATAGGACCGAATCAGATTCTGATAGTTCAACTGCGCAGCACGCCCTCTTCGATGCTCATCAACGGTCTCGGACGCACCGCTGCGACGCTCGACAACACAACCCTCGCTGTGATCAACGTTACGCAAGGCCTGCGCTACCGCTTCCGCTTGGTCAACACCGCTTGCGACTCGAACTACGTGTTCCAGATCGACGGCCACACCAATCTCACCATCATTGAGGCTGACGGCGTTCTGCACGAGCCGTTGAGCGTCGACTCGATCCAGATCTATGCGGGTGAGCTTTCCTCCGATTTTGTGCGCCGTCGAACCGTCACTGAACATGTCTCAAGCCCAACGCTATTCGTTCATCTTGACCGCTGACCAGGCTATCGACAACTACTGGATCCGCGCCAACCCGAACACCGGTCCCACCGGCTTCACCGGCGGCATCAACTCTGCGATCCTCCGCTGTGCGTCGAAATCATACGAAAGATATCTATCTGTCATTCTGATCTTCATCTTGCCTTTCCAGACGTAGGAGCCAACGCATCGGAGCCTACTACTTCGCAAGACACGTCGACCAACGGCCTGATCAACGAGGTCGACCTGCACCCGCTGGTGAACCCTGGTGCCCCCGGTGGCGCGTTCAGCGGTGGTGCTGATGTGCAGTTGAACATGGCGTTGGCGTTTGACCTGGTGCGGCTCATCAACAGGAACTCGCTCTATCTCCGACTGGGGCTACATGAAAGTGCCGCGGAGTGCCGTTGGAGCGCCGCAAAACATTTGGAGTGCCACAGGCTCGAGCCTGGAGTGCCGCAGGATTTCTGTCACGCACCGCAGATGTCACGCTGGAGTGCCGCAGCGACCCACGAGGCAGAATACTTACATATTCATATTTTTACAACTTTATTGAAAACACTCAAGAAGGATGATCGCCAGGCCAAGGCATTGTCACCCGTGTTTCTGAGCAATGGTCCTCGCGGCGCTGATGTCCCATCAATGTGGTTTGATGGCTTTCTGAGCGGCCGTTTTTGCTCACTCTTGTGAGTCCACTTCGTTGCAGAGCCCAGAACAAGGTCGAGGACAGTCTATACATCTGATTTATTGGTTTCTACAATAGTTAGAGGCATTCACCATTGCCCAAATGTCGAAACAATACAATACCTCATGGACTCTTCAGCTTCACTAGAATGTGTATAACTCATTTTACATTCATTTTGAACTTGAATCGTGCACAATAGGTGGTATTCAGAACACTTGAGAGTGTCTTTGTGATGAAAAATGTTCTCTGTAATTTTAAGTCAAGTCCACCCTTCCGGTGGTCAATGAGCTCGAGACAATCACCTCCCAGGCATCATAGAGGCCTACAATCCAAAAACAGGCTTTCAGGACAACTACATATACAATTCTATTGAAATTCGACTAATTCAAGTCAAAATATTAGCAATTGACTAGCGCAGACAGCGTTGGATGTGCCTGCGGCGCTCTCCAGAGAGTAGCTGTGCTTTGGAGCGCCGCAGAGATGTCACATGCGTCACACTGGAGTGCCGCAGACTCATTTGGAGTGCCGCAGACTTGTTTGGAGTGTCGCCAGAGGTTCCGCAGGAGTGCCGCGGTGTGCTGTGGAGTCTGCGGCACACTGTTCTGGAGTGCCGCAGGAGTGGGATCTCTATCGCTGCCGCCGACGACAACGGCGTCTGGAGTAGTCCCGCTGCCTGCGCGAATCATTCCCACGTCCATCAACATCTCAGCCGACGTGGACAGCATGTTGATCGTTGTCGTTGTCGTCGAGATCAATGATGTGGAGTATTTGGAGTACCGCAGGAGTACCGCAGGAGTGCTCCTGCGGCACTCCGCGGCACTTTCAGTGAGCCCCTCCGACTGGATCACTGATAATCTCCCAGACGACGTTCAAGTTCACGATCAACGGCGACTCCTTCGTTCCACCCACTGTTCCTGTCCTGCTCCAGATTCTGTCCGGCGCCGAGTCCGCGCAGTCGCTGCTGCCCAACGGCTCGGTGTACTCGCTCCCGCACTTTGCGTCGGTCGAAATCACGCTCGCGGGCGGTGTGGTTGGTGGCGGCGTCAGTTCTTCCTAGTTCTTCGCGCGCTTTGCCTATAAGCTCATGGTTTTTCCACAGCACCCATTCCATTTGCACGGACACACCTTTGATGTCATCCGGGCTGCCGGAAGCACGACCTACAACTACGTGAACCCGGCCCGCCGCGATGTCGTCAACATCGGAGTCGCTGGCGACAATGTTACGATCCGTTTCTTCACGGACAACCGCGGACGTGAGTCTCAACTTGGCGCTTCTTCGAACGCTTGATGGCTGATCGTTGTTTTTTTCTCACCAGCGTGGTTCCTGCATTGCCACATCGACTGGCATTTGGAGGCTGGCTTCGCGGTCGTGATGGCCGAGGATGTGGCTGACTGGGAGTCTGAGCTGATTCCTACTTCCGAGTGGAACCAGCTGTGTCCCACCTACAACGGCACTGCCGGCCTCGATCACGTCCCTTGCTGCCTAAGCGTCTGCAGTCTCATGCATTGGCTGTTGTACTGTCTTTACTCTGCTAACTTATTCGAATAGACTATATCCTAGGATTTAAAAATGATCAACTGTTTGCAGCGCTGAAACTCCTCGATGGATGATCAAGACCTTCGACATGACTCATTTGATGGCATCACCTCTGTTGCCTCGTCTCTTGCTCTGCTCCATCATGGTTTTGTGAATGCATGAATGCATAGTTGTTATCCGCTGGCCTCTATCCTCAACGGCAAGCCAGCTGAGATCCCCATTCCCATACATCCCCCCACTTCACTCCTGGGTCGGGGCCATACACCTTGCGCGCAACGGTTGATCCATAACCTCACCAGATCTTCGCGCGAGAGACCCCGCCCACAGCTCGTTCTCGTCGCTCCGAACGTCCGTCCCTCTAAGGTGTGGGCGGCGATGCATCTCATTCTATGGTATGCCCTCTCGTCGCTCTCTTCCTGCCGCAGGCTGACGAAGACAGAGGCTCAAAGAGACCATCTCTGTCGCGTGAGATTGCGTTTGTCGCCACGGAACAACGCTCGCCTACCCCGCGATGCCGCCCACCTCGTCCCGTACTCTTCGACACGTGTCAGACCGCCCGACCATCTGCGCGTGTGTCCTTTGAAAACGAGTTACGCGTGATGTGTCGACGCGTGGACTTCTGCGGTTCCCGGGGAGAGTGGGGCCGTCTGCGAGCTGCTGGTCCGCGTACTTGAGCGCTGAGGTTTGAGGACATGCCCTGCAGGCTATGAACCTTGCGGCCTCACCGTAGGACTGCAGTCTTGGTGAGCATCAATACTCTTGCTCCGTGTTCCAGCGCTGATGGCGACACCAGTGAGGACCGTGGTTCTGTCCATTATGACTTTGACTCTTGACCTTCTGCAGCTCGCTGCAAAGCACTCACTGGGTGCCATCCGTTGGCTTCCGGACGGACGTCATGGGCCCGACACACGACTGCCCTATGAGGATTGCGCCGGTCGGATACATCTGCGTGAAACGCCAGATCAAGTCCGGAACCCACCTCGTGGCCATCTGGATGTACAGGAGAGTTGTGAACGCTCCCTGTGCTGTCGTCGCCGGCACTGGTGCTTCCCCCTATTGGCCTCTGCAGCGGGACCATCCTCGTCTACCCAGCCGGCCCAACGCCAACGTCGACATTCGCGCCTGATTTCATGTGCTCTGCATCCAGTTCTTCACACGAGATATCATGTTTCCCAGCACCCGGAACTGAGTCGAGTCTCCTCCGCTGCCGCCGTGTGCTATCAAGACGTCGATCCACGTGGAGTCGTGCCATCCCATGTTTCTGACGCACACGTCTCAGCGAGCGAACGACCGGTCGCTCGAGTTTGTGATGGATGCCGGCGAGCTGTCATTTGCAACGGCCCTCGATTGGGATCGGCACACTCACTGGAAGGACAGGACGAGAGGACAAAAGGCTGGAGACGGCGTCTCTCGGAAATCGGGTGCGAGATTTGTGGATGTGATCGTGGTAGCGCGCGCATGAAGATACGGCCCAGCCATTAGAATGCATTCGTCTCGACACCTCCAGCCTCGTTCTCTTCCTCGGTCGACTGAATGGGACATTTCTGTCTCGACTGCTGTGTCACCTGCTACAGAGGACACGCCCCTGCACCAGTCCTTTGAGTGGCTCGGGTGCGCCAGTCCCCTTAATCCTCCAGACACCCCCAGAGGTTACTTTTCTGGCAGCAGCAGGGAGCCACCCCGGCTTCCTGAGCACATCCATGCGAGGGCCCGCTCCAGTGCGGCGCGCTCTGGTTACCTCGTATGCACAAGACGTGCACTGTCCGCGTCTTGTCGCGGCGGACTCAACATCTCATTCTGTGAACAGGAGTCGACTCCACCAGCATGGATCCATCCGCATGCACTGGATTTGAGATAAGCCTGCATGGGGGGGCCCATTTCACCTGCGATTTCACGGTCTGATTCGGTCTCATGTGGGACTACGGGTCCACTGCCCCGACTCGGACGCTGGCCCAGGGACAGCACGCGCTCGTAGAAACCAAACGTCCCGGCGCACGTCGGCGTTCCCGTCCTTTCCGTCCCGGGCACGACCTCGGTCTGACGAACGCCGTCAGTTTTAACGTCTCTTCGACGTCGATCTATGTGGCTGAGGATCGCGTGCTTGCATCCCGCATGAATTCCTGCCCTTTCTCGAGGTGCCGGCCGGTGTAGAAATACTTGCTCGAGGACGTTTGATGCTGGCTTCCCCGCGGCCGGTGCCGGTGTGCCGCCGGATGAGGCTGCAAGCTGCAGGGCCGTGGATTTGGCCTGATGTGTATGGGTATCAGCATGTCGGCACCGAGCGCACAGCTCTCTATCCTCGTTCTCCTCGATTGTTGCGGAGACCGCGACGGCTTAATGTTTGCATCTTTTCATCTGCCGCCGTATGCTATCTTGGCATCGATTACCGTGGGCCCGTGACATCTCATGTTTCCAACGCCCACGTCTCAGACATTGGATGACCGGTCGTTTCAATTCGTTCCGCCTAGCAGCCACCTGTCATCGGTATCCGCTCTAGGTTCCGGTTAGCATATTCACCCGATGGACCACCTAGCAGAGGAAAACGAAAAACAATCAGACTTTTTCTGAGATGGCAAGTTGAGATGAGATTGTAATTTCTATCACTCACATCATGCAAAAAGGATGTGCGATGAAAAGCTGCAGCTTCGCACACTGCGGTGGATCATGTGATTGATAATGACAAAGAAAGTGGCGGGGAACTTCCTGCGCCTGCGCCTGGCAGCCGAACAGACCCTAAAGTTTTAGCTTTTTTAAAGTTAGACACTCTTGACCTATCATAGACGTGGCCTGAACACAAACGAACTGGAATGAAATTCGTTGCACTTGATGAAAAGCTTCCTATCTCTGATCCTCTTGCAAACAACACTCCGATTATATAGCAGTTCAATCTCTCAAGAGGGATTTTCCTTGATCTCAAAATTCAAAATATCTTTAATCAAGGCAATTGAGAGATCAGTAATGCAATCCATGAACCAGTCACGTACAGTACAAAATCTCCCTATTCAGGCTTGTATTCAACGGTGTTGTAGGTTGAATATCTTCATGGGTGGTCACACACAGCTTCTTCAGCGCACAACCATCGCTTTTGGCCCACAGCTGGGCGGAAAAAGGCAGCATTGATTGAATTTTCTCCGATCGCAGGTACGCCCCGAAGTGCAAGAGCGAGACGATCGGTCAAAGAAGCCTCCCGATCTATCTGGACGTTCTCCTTCCGTTGTTCGATTTTGTCGGATCCGCTCCGCGCAGACTTGCGCTCAGACTGAGAACGAGCTAAGAAAGAGGATGGTAGCGGGGCATCAAAGTTGGCATCAATCCATCGATCCGACCCCTCAACGAACGTGCTCCGCCTTCGAATTATGGTGGTCCTGGTCGACATGGATATCCTCTCAGGCTCTCTGACCTTTGTGGCTTTGCCACGTTCTCCTGAAGTGAGGCGCCTCGGCTTCTCGTTTCGTCGAGGATCAGTGGCTGTTGCGTCGATCACACGCACGCCCAATCGGTACATTTCCCGCTTTGCTCCATAGCTAGGGAAACTCGAGCAGTGAGCTGGAGCTGATTCTCTCCGTCTAATTCGGGTCATTCAAAACTGTTACAAGAATCGCACAACTGATGGTAGTAAGTAAGTTCCGTATTTCGGCAATCCACCAATTAAAGATGCTACACGCCCGTGACTCCTCACTTGGGGCGTTTAATTAAGTCTCCGGTCCCGTAGAGTCCTATGCCGGATGATAGTACCGCCCCCCGCAATAACAGGGTCCATCCGTTGGACAAGCACACGTTCTGTTCAGAATGAGCGTCGCGCCTCATGGGAACGAGATAATAGAAATGACTTACACGGGTTGAGTCGGACCGCCTGCGGCGTACATTTGCTGCTGGGAATATTGTTGCTGGTTCGCGGATCCATATCCAGCATAGTAGTTCCCGGCATAGGGGTATCCCGCGGCCGGGAGACCGCTCCCTTGCTGTGGAGCTCGCAATTGAGTCGAATAGTCGCCGCGGGAGCTGGTGTAGGGCTGTACGGGAGCCCCAGAAGCGCGTTGTCCGGACGGGCCACCCGCACCAGGTTGCATGTAAGTATTGAGACCGGCGGAGGGTGGGGTGATAGCTTGGGGCGCCCACGATGCACCAGCAGCTGCAAGATATTGTCCGGAGGCGTTTGTGGACCCTAGAGACGCAGAGTCGGTCTGGTACCCGTATCCGAATTCTTCAGGGACTGCGACATATTCGCATTGCAGATTGCGCTTCGCGCATCGTGTGCATGGCCGAAAGTCTCCATCGGAGGAAGTGATGCACTGGAAGCGATCGGTCATTTGTATCAGAGTTGTCCGGCAAAGATGCAAGCTTACCTTGATTTTGCGCTGTCTACAATTCGTACAGGCCATATATGCTCGGCGGCGCTTTGAAAACATGGAGGAGTCGACGGCAGACTTGGAGGAGTTCGAAGACCCGGACATTATGTCTGTGGGTTGTTGCTAGGTGATGATGTGAGCGGATGAGAGTGCATTCGACAAAGTGAGCACCGATTACTTATAGTCCGCCATTCAGTGCCACGACTCAGCGAGAGATCCAAGCATTCAATCAACAGCAGTAGCAGTACTAGCAGCAGAGAAAGTAACAAAACAGGACGCCCAGTGAGTCACTGCAGCGCAGGACTTCGATTCATCGCCCAACTCGCCCCTTGATCTCAGCTGGAGGACGAGGGCTATCACACGCGAAAGGCTTGAGCCATCACGCACAGCTCTCTGTCGGCTGCGGTAACAAATATGGATCCGTCTTGAGAAACCCGTGCTGTGCTGGACAGAGTCAGCGACCTTCGTCTGAGATTCTCTGAATAGCTTATACTCCCGGATACAGTAGAGGTGCAACCAGCGCGGTCTGCCTGACGATGCATGAATCAGCACAGTCTGTGCGGCAGTGGCTCCCCTGGCGCGAATCTTTGATAGTGTTACAAGCAATACACCGAGCAAAGTTCCTGTCAAGAGAGAAGAACAAACGGTGCGGCGACGACTTGAGCTGACTCCTTAGATCGATATCCTTTGGCAGTATCAGTTCTTCCAGTAGCGAGAATGCTTCAGGTCGAAGGTCCCCGTTATTGTTGGACTAGGCTCGTTATCCGAAATAACCCTAGCCGAGGCCGAATGAGACCCGAGCCTACGACCCTGGGACCTTTACACCAATGAGAGGGCTGGTATCCAGTTTTGCAGGAAATACTTCCGAAGCACAGCCGGCGTCCTGCGCCGAGCAACTGTTGCTTGCCGATGCGGTTGCCTGGAGAAGGCGGATCCTGTTGAGCGAGTCACTTCGCATCACAGAGAGTCACGTGGTCATGGCGCAAACACACCATTCGGGCAATGCCGCGGCGAGACAGGATCAACTCAACTGACAGCGCGGGTCCCGGTCGCGGGCCGAAGTCACACGCAGCCTTCTGTCTTCGTGCTTACCGACGTGTCTCCACACTCTGTGTCGAATGCGAGATTCTGGAAACAGTGCACACAGTAGTTCGTGTGACCTGTCGGTGTGTGTCCACACCTCAGCGTGTGACGCATGTGTCTATTCTGCTCCCGGCCGATACTCGTATCGTCATCCCATGCGATGAGGTTGCGCTGTGAATGCGAGATACAGCTCGAGGGGAAAATGTAGAAGAGGGTCGCGGTCTAGGAGCACTTTGCCGGCCCCTCGAAAGTGCCGCGGTTCTCCAGGTTTCAGAGGAAGTATGGAATATCCGGCCGTTGAACGCCGGGAAATACCGAGCTCCTTCGTGCTAACGCCGTCCACGACGTTGATGGTCGTTCGATCCACATACTTCCACAGACAGGGAACGTCATCCAACGGCGGCCGTAAGCTCCGAACATTTCCCCTTGGAAAAAATGAACAATACACAAGCTCCCTCAGTCTGTATTTTAGTCCATGGAAAGGGATTGTCTTTGAAGAAACAAAATGGAGCAGTTTTGACAGAGAATTTGCCAGGCAAGTGCTTTCCTTGATCCGCTGCATTGCAAAGAACCCTTCCGAGCCTTGGCTGTTCCTTGCGACGGCGTTCTATAAAAATAGGCCTCATATTTCCCGTCATCTCCAGCCGACGCGCTTCATTGTCCAGACCGTGGCATGTCCAGACCGTGGCAGAGAAGCCACCCGTGTGGAACGGGCTGTCGATCCTGTCAAAATACGCGGAGTGCGTAGAGAGAGAGAAACATATGAGCCGGATGCCGGAAACCCAGAAAAAAAAAACACGGTCATAGTGAGAACTTAGCTGCATATGGAAATCTTTCAGAAGTCAAAGTGCCCCCGGGTGCACGCGCGGGGATCAGTGTGCGGTGTGTGTGACTTGAGTGCGAACCTGTCAAGTGAGGGATTTGGCCTCATACCTGTCCTCAACTCTTATCTCCTCCACGAGTCCTCTCCAGACTGTGAATATGATGGGTTGCTGGCTTGCTGGTCTGCGTACGGCATCAGAAAGAAAGGTGATCTGTACGGTGAGCGCAGTGAACACTAGTTGGTCTCATACTCTGGTATTACTGCGATTTTTGTGCTTCTTCTTGGCGCTTCACAGATAGGATTTGGGTCGCAATGGAGCGGATCTTCCCTTGATTTCATGGAGCTTATGTGGCTGAGAAAGAATCGATGGTCGAGCAGAATTCCCTCGAAGATCAACGATCGCTCAACCAACCCTCAAGAAAGATTGCCCATATTCCTGCACACCTGGAATCAAGATGCAGCATCCATTGGAAACGCAGTGGCACGCCAGGTCAGGCGCCGTGCGTCCTGATTGGCCCGCGGTATTTTCTGATAGCCCCATCAAGGGCCGAGTCGTCACTCGCGTGTTCCTCCACACAGCCGATGGCGTGTTTGATGTCTGGCTCACAAGCTCAGAAGCCGTCGTTGACGATATGAAGACAACTTCCGAAGCGACGGAGAATTGCTGGGTGTATTTCAGGACTTACCCTATCGCCCATTCACGTGGGGCGAAGGGTCAACCAATGTGGATCAAACGAGCATCCGGTAAAGATATGGGCCCGATCTCATGTGTTCTTTCGTCGCCCGGTGGAGCAGGGAGAGAGGCCTGGCGAATGAAAATATTCATAAGGAAGGAGCGAGGAGATTGAGTTTCTGCACAATCGCTGCGCTGAAACGAACCCGACCATGACTCCTCCCTCCGCTCCGAGCCACCCAGCGCAGCCTTCAGCCAAACCGAACCCCTACGCGAGCCCCGACTTCACGATCTCGAGCGCCCGCAACCTTGAGTATCCGTACGAGATTTGGTACTTTTTCGCAGGCTGCATCGCGCTCCTCACCCTCGTCAACATCACTTCGGCGCTCGTCCATCGTCTGCGTCGCAGGAATGGAGTCCCTCCCAGTCCTCCCACTGCGTTCATGCGTCTCCCCGCCGCTTTGACGTACGTTTTCCGTCGCGTGGCAATTTACTCGACGGTCTCGTTCGGCGGATACTCGCTCGATGTGGCGGAGCTTTTCATGGCGGTTGGGTATATCGGGGTGATCTTCACTTGGGCGTTCGTGAACAGTGAGTGATCTGTTTTATGCGATTGATCCTCCCCATCGGCTGATTCGTCTGGCAGCGACAAGTCAGAAGGGCCAACAGCTGCAATTCTACTATTGGACGAACCGCGCAGCCTACATCGTGTCGACACAGTTTCCGATGGTCGTCGCACTGGGAATGAGGAATAACATCATCGGATGTGAGGCTGATCCACGGGGGATGTATTTTAGCTGACTTTAATTTTGGATAGATCTGACGGGTATCTCGTTGGATAAGGTGCGTGCAGCCGATCTTGATCCGTACTCAGCTCACTGGCGCACAGCTTAACCTTCTGCATCGGGTGGCCGCGCGCGCCTTGTGTGTGCTGATCTGGGTTCACGGTGGCTCACAGGTGAGTGTCATGATCTCCATGTGCGATCCATTCACTGAAGGAGGAGTTAGATGCATGCGGCGTGCGTTAAGTTTCACTGTAGACTCACCTGAAGCTCATCCATACCCACTGCACAGTATTCAAGGACACTATATGACGTCGCTCCTGCAGCTGTGGTGGGTGCGGTGGGGTATCACCGCTGTCACTGCATTTACCCTGCTCTGCACGTTCTCCGTGCGTCCGATCCGGCAACGCGCCTACGAGACGTTCCTTATTGGCCATTTACTTGGTGTTTTGTGAGTCATTTGCGATCCGGAACAGCATACGAGAGACTAACGAGGACAGGTTCTTGCTCGTCGGGGCGTATCACCACACTAAGGGCAAGCAGTGAGTGAAACGCTATGAGTATATTCATGTGAGCACTAATGCGAAAAACAACAGACAGTCCATGTATATTTGGCCCTCCTTCGTCATCTGGGCCTTCGACCGTGCCCTGCGCTTCATCCGCACGTTCATCGTCAATAGCGGGTACACCTATCTGCTCGGCAAATCCGCCGCCCAGTCGGACATTCTCGACGCCACGGTCGACGTCATCTCTCCACACCTTCTGCGCGTCTCGATCATGCTCCCCAGCCGCGCCAGCTGGCGCCCCGCCCAAATTGCATACCTCGCGATCCCAAACGTCAGCCAGACACCTTGGGAGGCGCACCCGTTTTCCATCGCGAGTCTCGGCGACGGTGCGCAGGATCAGGCGTCGATCGGCGGGGGGTCAAGTAACTCGGGATTGGAGAAACAGCGCTCATTCACAGAAGCCAACGCCTTGTCTTCAGCCTCGTCGTCGTCGTCGGTGCAGAAGCAGAGGTCCATGCGTGAGATGGTGTTCCTGATCCGTGTCCATCGCGGCTTCACACGCCGACTTCTCGACGCGGCGCTCGCTGCGAAGGGCCCGGCCAGATTTGGGGCGCTGGTGGATGGCCCCTACTGCACGCCGCCCAGTGCACTGGGGTACGCGTCGTTACTGCTCCTTGCAGGCGGCTCGGGCGTCTCGTTCACGCTTCCGCTCCTCCTCGATCTCCTTCGGTGTGTCGCGCTTCTTCTGGCCGTGGTGTTGACGCAATCTGATGATACGGCCATGCAGAGCCGCATGCGCGAAGACCAATCTGTGTTGTACACGCGTAGTGTTTGTTTGGTCCGTGCGCGAGTCTGGTGCGTCCTTCCCTCCCGCTTCCTTCCTTGCACCCGCATCTCAGGCCTTCCACAGACCAGATCCCCGCGATATCACCCCTCCTGTTCCCGGCACTCATATCCAACCCGGGCTCGACGTCGACATTCGTATCCATGTCACGCAGAGCAGGGAGGACACCGACGGTGCGGTGGACGACGACTTGGAGACACCGACCGGCCCAGAGGAATCAGACACCGATCTGGCGCGCCTGCAGCGCTTCGCGTGTGTGCGCGTTCAGCGGGGACGGCCGGACATCGACGAGCTGCTTGCCAGTGAGATCGCCGCGGTAGGCGGTGGGTCGATGGCTGTGAATGGTGAGCCCTTTTGTCCGGGTTTTATGCACGGGGAGCTTACGGCGCTGGATTCGCGACAGTGTGCGGCACACGCGGGTTGGCGAATCATGTCCGCCGGGCGCTTAGACGAAGCACTAGCGTAGGCGGATCGGGAGTGAGTCTGCACGTGGAATCGTTCGGGGGTGCATAACGGGGATGAATACACGAAACGCAAATGGACGGCACTCTAGAAGATGCTTGCTCATCAACTCATAAGCACGTACCATACGGTAGCGGTGCAAAGCTGCTCCAGCAGTCCCAGTCTGGTGCCCTTCCCCGACCCTCTCGTCGTATGTAGAGTGGCAGATAGAGGAAGTCGGTGGTTCACTAGTATTGTAAGTTCAATAACATGATTAGATTTTTAGATCAACACGAGCTCCTTCAAAAACTCGACCAGGGGGTTATGGAAAGATGAAAGGTGACGGTCATGATCCATGTGGTTCATGGATGCGTGCGATTTTGTGTGACGCGTGACGCGCGCTGACAGCTTTGCATCATTCAATTGATCACTTTCCCTCCTCCTGCAAGCTCAAACAGGGGCGAAGCTCAGTCGAGTTCTAACACAAGCGCGAAAGAGCTCTGAAATAACATTGACACGAGAAGGAAACGATCAGCCTACTCATACCCAGCCCTCCGCTCACACTCAAATTCTCCTACAACCGACTCGATTATCGAAATCGGCTCACCGTCGAAGCATCATCATCGAAATTCCCGACTCCATCGAACGCCCCGACATCATCGAACTCGACATGGAGATCGCCGTGTGTTCCCGACCCGCTGCAGCCGCAAAGGCCGATCGGATCACACCGGGGCATCTTCGACCGTTCGAGAGTTCCTCTGGCTCTTGCATCTGGACACGTACGAACCCGACTAAGCGATCGTTTATAAGGCACTCTGCCGCGACTGGATATGCCACCATCGCCAGCAGCCATCGGTGCACTTCCAGCTCAACTCACAATCGTACTCACACTGCAACCCACCCACATACATCTGCAATGTCGTGCTCTTCTGTGATGGCGTATTACGGCTACGTGAGTCGATCTCTCCACGGGTGCTCTGAAATCCATTCTGACTCCAGTTCTCTCCTCATCAGACTTCCCCACCTGCCCGTGACACATATCAACCCCCAGTCTCAACCCCAAGCAACGAGATTCCGGCAGCAGAAAAATCTCCCGTGCGTCGCTTCTTGAATTTGCACCGCTATCCGACACTGATGGATCTGCAGAAGAGAGACTCAACCTCATTGCGTCGTGTTGTCCAAAAAATACTTCATCCGCGCCGAGGTAGCTCGATTCGCTCCGAATTATCACGCAGCAGCTCGCAGTCGAGTGTCTCGGACGCGGAGGCAGAAACGGCCTAAACATGATGACGATCTATCTCCCGGCCTAGACTGTATCCTTATTCAGACTCAATGTATTTTTATATCGAATCACTATCAGCTCTTCGTTTTCATGGCTCAAGGGGCGATGTGCGCATCGTCCGTGGCAAAATGTTTTTGGCAAGCACTATGCCGTAGTTGAGCTTCGTCCGTTCCGCGCTAGATCTCTAGTGAAGCACATCGCCTGCTTCTGCCTCATGCCTCCACGGAATCTCGAATACTAAGCGATGTTCCCTGGGATCATTTCGACGTCCGTCGCCTCAGCTTCTGACCCAGGTGAGAGACCCATCGTCAGCGAGAGCACTGGAAAGTCCAATGTACGACTCGGGAAATTCCAAGATGGCCAGCCTTTTGGGAAGAGTCCAGAACGGTCACACTTTCTAAACGTCTCGTGCTGACAGCTGCACACGAACCACCACACGAGCCCGTCGTATGCTATTTTCTACCGTGGGTGTCACTTCATCATAGTGGGATGATCGCTCGGCATGCTTTCTCCGACAGCTGAGAGATGCAGAACTTGACTTCTTACAGTGTTGAAGCTTGGACTTGAGACTGCTGCACGTGACGCGCTGAAGGCTAAGTGAAGAAATGGCCTTTTCTGGACGCAGTTACATAAACGGATTCAGAATGACGACTCTTTACTTTCACAAGAGTTCGGAGCCACAGGCTCATGAGCGCACGCACGCACGCTGTGTGATTATTATAATGGGAACCAACCCAAACAATGTCCAACCCATTATCGACGCTGAAGCCACCGACTTTCCCGAGATCGATGCGATCCAATTGATTCTAGGCACTCAGTTGATGAACGTGAGTTTGCATTCGGAACAACGCAGGGGGCAAAATACATAGGCCGCAGGGGTTCCAGGCAGCGCTGGATCTGGGTGCACTTGAATCAATCCGGATCTTATTGAGGAGCATTCTTTCTTGCAAGCAGGTGACGGTACACCAGATCATGCTCACCAATTTTATCTTCCGTACCTCGCGCGAAGGATGTGACCCGCTCCGCGAGTCAAAGGGACATACCAGAGTCGATTCCATGCCCGCTGTTAATCCTTGGCTTCGAGTTCTTGCCAAGACGCCCAACCGATCTAGGGTCCAAAGACAATTCCTCCAGAGCAAAGTCTCGGACCGATTCGCTGCAACTGTGAGATGCCCGGCATCATAGGTCGGATGTTCCCTTTTGGCTTTGCATCACAGACCAGCATCTGCCAAGGAAATTTCCTCAGTTTCTTCTGGGTCTGCCCAGTGCGCCTGAATGTTTCCCGCCCTCGTCGGTTTCTGCGTCGGCAATAGCCGAATCGCTCCTTCGCCAGCTGCTTGCACTGATTGCGGACCTTGTCTCAGAACACAGACGTACTGTGTCTATTCGCGCAATTCTCCCTGTAATGGAGACTGGTTGGGTCAATCAGGTTTAGGGGAGACATTAGAATCAGATAACCTTGTAATTGCTCAAAGGATGCGGTGAGCGACCGACCGTGTGAATGTAAATGCTGAATGATTCTCGGCTGTCCTCGCAAGACTCCTTCACCTTCCGCTATGCGATTGATATCATGCTATGAGAATCAGATCATACTGAACCATGCGTCTGCTTTGTGTCTCGCTGCATCGTGTTTGCCCAATCTGGCAGCGTGGGATTGAAGAGGGCCGAGATCATTCAGCTCGTCATGATAGCAGAATCAACGCGAAGGCCCGCCGGTACAGCAGAATGTCCAACATCGGCGATGGATTTTTCAAATTCAACAAAATTTGACGATATGGAAAACTAGAATGCGAAAGAGATCGTGTGATCGAGCTCAAGTTGCGCACACACAACACAGAAAGCAACAGCACGTGATTCAGTTCGACAGCTTTTCTCGAGCGCTTCTCTTCTTTTGCTCCTGGACTTTTGAGCCTTGTCCAGCCACGAACCTGCTGCCATGGCATTTCCTCAATGCCATTCCACTGCCCGACACCGGCGAACGACGAGGGTTCCTAATGCGCTGAGGCCGGCCTCAGACCTCCCGGATCAATCCGGAGCTTCTTCGACCGTTCGAGATTTCCTCTGGCTCTCGCGTCTGGGCGCGTACTTACAACATCGAGAGAACGTTTATAACGTTCCCTGCGGCCGGTAGCATGCCTCCATCTCCAGTGCTCTCAGCGATAAGCCGTGTCCAAATTCACACTCCCCTCTCCCCATTTGTCTTTTGACAACTGCGATGTCGTGCTCTTCTGTAATGGCGTACTACGGCTACGTATGTTCGCCGCCTCAGAATTCATTTCTAAATGATGCTTATCGTATGCTTTTATTTCTTCAGCCTTCCCCACCCGCCCGTGGGACTTACCCATCTCCCGCCCCATCTCATGTCGTCAACATCCCGACTGCGCCGGAATCTCATGTACGCAATCATTCAAATCTCCTATGCACTTCTGGAAACTAAATCACGAACAGAAGAAGAAATCACCATCCCTGAGTCATGTTGTGCGCAAGATCCTCCACCCGCGACGAGACAGCGCTGCGCGCCCCGATCTGTCGCGCAGCAGCTCGAGTTCATCCGATAACGACACGCTCGCGGACACTGAGATCGAATCGAAAGCCCCGCATGCTCCGTGTGCGGAGTAGCACTGCGCCTCCTGCACATGATTGCGATCCATGCGACCACTCGCGACCTAGACCTGTATCTCTACCTAGACATAACATCCAATGTATTTGTGGCTTATAAACGATTCGGCGGCCCTTCTTTTTCTTGAAATGATTGTCAGACCTTGCGCGTATCTGCCCGCCGATTCAGCTTGTTGGTGCACCGTTGTGCAGTTCAGTCATTTACGCCAGCATCCAGAAAGTGATTTACCAGTAAGAATACGAGAGACGCCCTTCACTGACAATGATCCTCCTTTGAAGGAATGCTGGGATCCTTCAGCACAAGTTTTGCACATGCACTCAAGGGCAGCAGTCGATAGCAGAGAACAACATCTGTACATACACGTGTCAAACCCCAACTCCAGGCTCCAGCTCCCCAAGCAGCATCGTCCCGTCCTTGCTGCCTGTCAACACTAGAGGGATACGATTAGCTCCTGAGACAATGGCAAGCAACAAGCAGACGTACAGATCGGTTCCAGAGGGTGCCAATCGACACCAACAACCGTGCCCTTATGCCCTGGCAGCTTGTACAACACGCGCCCACTCTCGACCTCCCAAACGCACACCATCCGGTCTGCGCCCCCCACAGCGACCTGCAGGCCCTTGTTCCCTGCCTCGTGCTTGCTCCACGCGCCCTTCAGCAGCGTGTTCTCGAAACCGGCAGGGGCACCCGTCAGCACACGGTGCACGCGGGTGGGCGAGGGCGCGAATGGGCGGATATCATGGATGATGGTCTGGCTCGAGAGCGAGGGCGAGAGGAGGAAGTTCCCGTTCGGGGATATCGATAGCGATGTGGGCGTGTCGGTGTGGCCCGACAGGGTGGACAACTGCGCGCCTTTTCGGACGTCGTAGATCTGCAGAGACGATTGGAAAGCAAAATGAGTGATCAGGTGGATTGGTAAAGAAGAGAAAGGGCCGCCGTACATGGATCTCGTTGTCCAGAGCTGCCGCATACACACTCGCGCCGTCTGGGCTCCAGCACACCGCTGTGACCGGGCACCCGACCTCGAACTCGACGACCGGTGTGCGCCCACCCGCACCCTCCGCGTCCGCGTCCCACACGCGCACCACACCGTCATCCGAGCCGGTGACGACGAGCTCGGCGCCGGACCCCGCGACGACGCGGTCGACGCTGTTCACGATCTCCTTGTGCGCGCGGATCTTTCGCAGGCGCTGGCCCGTCGTTACGTCTGTCGCGACGAGTGTGTGGTCTGCGGACACCGTGTAGATGGCGGGTGACGTGAGGGACCACTGCAGGTCCGTGATGGGAGCTTTGGCAAGCGCGGTGAGCAGACCGTAGTTGTTGTTCGGTGGATAGGTGCGCCAAAGGGCTATAGGAGAGACAAAGAGGAAAAGAGGGCAGCGTGTCAGTGCCGCACAATCGAAACGAATTGGAGAACGAGCACCCACAGACACTCCGATCTGTCGAGCACGCCGCGATGTTCTGCCCCGTCGGGTCAAACCGACAACTGAGTATCTCACCCTGTTCGAAATAAGCCAGTATACCACCAAGCCTCCGTCAGACCCACACACCGAATGCGCTCCCGCCAAGCTCACGATGGGAGCCTCGAGGTTACTCGTCCGCTGCACCGCACGCATCAAGCTCTTGCCCTTCCCATCCGGGCCAGTCGAGATGGCAATTTGGTTTTCGGGCACTGGAGACGCGCGGGAGCGCTTGATGAGCGCGCCTGGCGCCGAGGTGGGTGAGGCGGGTCGCTTCGACATTTTTGGTGCGGTGAGAGTGTTGGCAAGCAGGGACAAAGAGATCTCGAAACACATGACTTGGATGTTTGGTCACATGGTCGTGAACGCGTCGTGGACGACCTCATCTGTACGTGTCGCAGCAACAGGGGAGATACGTACTTTTGTTCTCTTACACGTTTGGGATCCCATTCTCCATTGAATAGATCATTAATATTCTTGATTTGTAAGCAACATCGTACTGGAAAGTTGACGCAAGGGTAGCCTCCATGGCATCAATTTGCAATTGAATCCTCCACATGACCGTTTGAGAAGAGAGAGGGTGAGTTCACGCAGGCTCCTTCCCACCCGTTTGCGAGAGGTTCAATCCTACAACGGGGATTCAAAGCGGATTCAGAGATCGGGCATCGGACGTATCGGATTTATTCGGAGAGTGACTGTGATGTGACGGAAATGAGCAGGGAACCTCTCTAGAACGGCTGGCAGATAACATATACAAACACCATCTGATGTGGACCCCAGCTCCGTAATCACGATAAGATCTGGTATCTCTCTCAGTCATGACATCGCGCGCAGCTCCAGAGCAGCTCCGCGCAGTTATCGAGACTA
Source organism: Mycena citricolor (assembly GCA_963692855.1). NCBI lineage: Eukaryota > Fungi > Basidiomycota > Agaricomycetes > Agaricales > Mycenaceae > Mycena > Mycena citricolor. Next base: position 1,850,555 of record CAVNYO010000403.1, read on the forward strand.
TGCACAATGAAAGACTGACTCTGTCAACATTCTTGTCTTCTCTATTCACTCATGAATTGTTCGCCAATGGCCCCGACGTCCTTGATCTTATATCCTCAATCAACAAAACTCTTGAAATCTTCCGCACCCATCCTCTTGCTCAGCAGCAGATTGTAGAATGGGCAAATCTTGTCACTCAGCTTGACTGTCGAGATCTTGTCAGATCCTTAGCCGATGTTGATAACGGGTGGCATTTCGTCGCGTCGCGGACTAAAGCAGCGCAGTTGGAACAATTCCGGATCGAGAACTTTGCTCGGGACATGCGCAGCAAGGCTCCACGGCTCTGGAATCTTATTGGGGGCCTGCTAGGCGCCAATTCTCCACTTGCGGATGAGGAGATCAACCCACATGATGAACCTATGGAGATCGACTCCGAGGATCCTGAAACGGTTACGCAAAATAGAAAGGATCGAGAAACGAGGAGTTCCGAGCGTCGAAACAGTTTGATAATCATTGTGAGGGTTGCCTTTCATTCATTCAGTGGCCTGTACTGATCAAACCTCCAGAAACAGGTCACTATCACTAGCATGTTTCTGCAGAGTCAAAACCGCAAATGCAATGCGTTCCAGGGTGTTTTTGGAATTTTCCTTCACGCATCCAATACTCCATCGCGGGTTGTCGAAACTCTGGCGCACTCTGGACTTTCCATTTCAGAATCCGCCATCGAAAGTGCCGTCGAGTCTCTGTCTCTCGAATCCGAATCTCTCATCGAGAAGACCGGACAAACCAAACTTGCTGCATATGCGTACGACAACTTCGACATCGATTTCCACACAGTAACAGCTACGATTGAGAAAGGGAGAGATACCTTGACCCATCTCACATCTGGTATGTTGATTCCTCTCGAACACGGTGCCAGACTCGACGATCTGCGCTGCTCCGAAGAGCTTTGGGCCCAATCTAAGCTGAATCCGAATCCGACTGCCCCATCCCACTCCTTTTCCACGAACTCACTTGCCGACATCGAAAATATACATCCCGAAACAATTCCACCATCTGGCCTTACTCGACGTGATCGATTCAATGCCTGGAAGTTTCGTGCAGACCTTGTTCAGAACGGACCTCCGTACTTCCGTCAATTTACCTTCGAACTTGGCCTTCCCGAGACTGTTGATGTGATACCACCAGTCAAGTCACGGTACATCCCGCTCCGATCTCTGGACGTGAAGCAGTCAACTGTGGAGGGGAACATTCGGGCTATAAGGGAGTTTCTAAAGCAAGGCGGGATCGGGGAGCCATCGGAGGATGATTGTGGTCCGTGGGAGTCAAACCTTCGTCCCGTGGCAGCTGAGCATGTCGTCTTGTTCCATGGTGATCTTGGGACCGGGGAACGCATTATGTCTCTGATGAAACGTCGAAGCATCGAGGAAACTCCTTGGAGGCGCTACCAATACGTGATCTACATCATGGGACTCTTTCATTTGAAGATGGCATGCGCAGACGCGATCTGGCGCATCTTCATCAAATCGATTCAAGGTCGACGCGATCCAACTTGTTTGATGAATCTTCTTGCCTTATACCGAGAGAAGGAAACTGGTCGCATTGGGTCAGACCCTGGCTTTCGTCGGATGCACGAAGTCATCGGTCACGTCGGAAACGCTCTGCGAAGGGACGCCTGGGAGGTCGAGTTACAGAAGCGAGACCCGAGATGGGCTTCTCTATCCGAACTTGCAGCATCAAATCCTTCATGGTCCGATATCATTGCTATCTCCGAAACGCTTGCCACTGAATATGTGGCTGGTGCTGACAACACTGATCTCTTTGAACTGCGTTCTCGGTCTGATTCCCAACGCGACAAACAGCACGAAAACATTCTTCTAATGCATCAATACTTTCTCCTGTATGAGGAGATTACTCACGCAATGAATCATGGCGATATCGGGCGTGTGGAAACATGCTTTCCGGCCTGGATATACATTTTCAAGGGCACAGGAAAACACAAGTACGCTGCACACATGATTAAATTCCTCCGAGACGTTCACTTCATTTATCCTCCTCAACTGCGGTCGGCCTACAATTTTCCGTTTTTAAATCAAGCCTAACACTTCAAACAGAAAAATTGTTCGCTATAGCATGCTGACTCCCCCGGACGGAAAGCCTGACAAATTTCGGGCGATTGATTGGATTGTTGAACAATTGATCAATCTGCCGACCAAGGCAAGTATGCTACGATATTGATAATGCCTGACGGGAATGAGTGCTAATGACGTGGATTAGGAAACGTACGGCGGTCGTGGATTCAACTATACCAAGGAGCGCGTTATTGCAGAGTCAACATTGATTCAGATATATGGACAGTGCTGCCGCAACATCGAAGATAACTTCAGAATCGCGTCACGTACTCAGCAACATGCGCCCCCTGATATGTCTAACACCTATCAGAAAATGGCAAAACATCTGCGGGAAACAAAGCCCAATGTTCACATCCCAGAACGCACTTCATCACTTGAAATACCAAACACCATGAGCGTTGGACAAGGGAAAATTTCTGCCATCAAGAGTACAGAGGAGGAGACGGAGGAGAATGCAGATCCTGATCTAGAACACACACCCGTTGAAGCTGAAGATATACTAGATTAATATATCATACGTGAAATATCTACAGACTAAGTACAATGAAAATTAGTAATCATAAAAGCGTGAATTGGGAACGGGGGTATTGATAGTACGCATTGGCGGAACATTTTCGTTGTCCGCCGGTGATGGAGTGGCAGGAGTAGAAGGCACAAATTTGGGACAGAGTTTGTTTCGTCGGTTGTGTCCCAGCTGACCACAAACTCCGCACTGACGCATCGGTATTGAAGCAGACTGGGGTGTCACAGGGCCAGATCTAGCTGGTGTGGTTGGCGGAGGCGGCGGAGGCGGCAGGGCACTATGCAGTGCAACAAGTGAGAGGACAAGATCACCGTCATCGTTTGTCCGCTGCCATTGGGTTTCGCGAGCCAAGTCGTCCGGTGTCCTGAGTTTATGGAAATGAGCACAGTCCACGATGCGTTTGAGTACTTCGTCGGACATGATAGAACCGGGGCCATGGTTGCGCAAACTGGCTTTACCGAATACCTCCATCGTTTTGTTCTTCCGAAAGGTGTGGAGCGCATCCTGTAGTTCCCGATCTGACGAAGTTGACTCGTAGACCTTATCGACGCGCGATCGCGAGGCCATTTGCTTTGGTTTAGGAATGGAAACTTCGGCAAAATGCGCAAATTCTCCTGGCTGACAGAGCTCACAGCAAAGGAGACATTCGCCAGGTGCGCAACGCTTGCAGCCAGCCGCATCACATTGCATGTGGTCCCCACCTAGAAGACATTAGTCAGTACATGGCCATGAAACAAGCATCACTGATTGAATACCCGTTAGATCGTTTCCAAAATAGATTGTTGGGGGAAGACGGAAGCAGGGTTTGCCTGGCTGTCGTGTAGCAGCGTTGATCATGTCGTCCATGGCTGGGTCAAGGACGTCAATCTTCTTGCGGGTTGCCTGCTTTCGGACGGGCTCGTTTGTCACGGGATCAATGGCACCATAAAAACGGCGGCGATCCGCAAGGTATTCTGCACTGCTGATCACGACATCAGGCAGAATTACCTCAGAGTCATCGACCGTTATTCGGTTATCAATCGCTGTCTCGTGGTCGACAAGAAGTTGCTCCTGCTCCTCGGGGTTACTGTCCGTAATCACAGGCACCGGCACAGATACGGGGATGTTTGGATTTGGAATACATGCAAGAGCAACATGTTTGGGAGCAGGAGTAGTGAGCTGAGATGCGGGTTGACGCTTCTTCGTTCGTGCACTCGCCCGTTTCTCTGCAGCAATCCGAGCTTTCTTGATGTTTTCGTCGAAGTGTTTGGGTTCTGCGAGAAGTAATGCAGTTGCGGTCGAGCCCAACGCGCGTGCACCACGCCCAAATCTCTGCCAGAGTGTACAGAGGTCACATGTGGCACGCCATTGAATAACGAGCGCGATATCCGGAAGATCAAGTCCCTATATACTGAATAAACAACCTCATCATTGAGCGGAGGAAGACTGCACCATCCCAAATGAATCTGTACACGCCAGCCCGAATGTCACGCCAGCCTTCAGAGAATCAGCCTCTTCCACTTTGAACTCGGATGACATCTCTGAATTGAACCACTTGATGCGGTGCTTCGCTTCGGGAGGAAGACATCCACGGAGATACTCTGCGGCGTCGATCGAATCCGTGATGCTGTCAAAGAATATGAGGAACTTGGGCGGTGGAGGGTCTTCAGGCTTCCAGCCATCGGGGACGAGAAAAGCAAGGTCCATGAAGCTGGACATTGGATACTTCATCTGTCTGATGACAAGACTGATGTTTGCGCGGTCGTTTGAGCGACGAATGAGGGTGCACTTGTCTGGATCAACTTGAAGAATCTTCTTCACGTCAGCAAGTACCGGAGCAGGAAGCGTGGCCGATACAATCACAAACGGCACGCTGCGCGGAATGAGATACCTGAGCTTCCCGGCATCTTTGTACTCTGGCCGGAAGCCTCCCCACTTGCTGACGCAGTGAGCCTCGTCCCAGATTACACTGATCAGGCGCAACGTAAATGCGGTCTTCTTCCACAGCTTCTCGAAACCGCCACCCGCTTGCATCAAAGTCTCGACATTTGTCACAATGACGCGGTATTGGCACTTCTCGATGTCCTGAGAATTGTTATTTGCACGGCAAGAAGTGAGCGTGTACACACACCCGAAACGTCTCTTGCGTAGCTGTCTCTGCCGTCACGTTCACTGCTCGGATGCCCAGCTTCTCCAGTTGCGATACATTTTGGTCTCCGAGGATATTGAGGGGACTGACAATGATCTGGATGCCGTCTTCGCAGAACAGTAGCGGCATCCAGAATGTCAACGTCTTCCCTGCCCCCGTGGCTGCGATAGTAATCACGTCACGGTCATGGGCAAGAACAGCTTCGACCACTCGGATCTGCCACAGACACGGTCGACAGCCAAAGATCTTCAAGGCTTTCGCGCGAATTTCAAGGAGCGTGGGAATGGGTGTTGGTGTGATTGTTTTTGAAGGAGCGGAGGCCATCGGGAGCAGGGGAGACGCGTTCCCGACGCGTCTGAGGACGCGTCGGTACGGTTGCCGTAAGAGCGCGGTGCCGGCAAGTGATCGGGGTCCTCTCTTTGTATATGTTATCTGCCAGCCGTTCTAGAGAGGTTTCCCCCCAATTCCGTCACATCTTTTGTCACATCACAGAGACGCCGCTTATCTACATCTATCGGAATCTGCTTGTAATCTGCGTTGTCTCTCTGAAACCTCTCGCAAACGGGTGGGAAGGAGCCTGGGCGGTTCCTATCATGTCAAGAAAGGACAGGGAGAATAACTGAGGATACTTGAGGGTCCATTTTCAGTATATGTATGGATTTCTTTCAACTACCTACCACAATTGGAATGAATCACTACTTGGGAAAAAATACAAGCTCATACAGCCAGGGAGTCAAGTAAGTTGAAGTAATGTCTAGGCTTGCTCTCGAGTATCATTTTGGTCCAACGCTGCAAGATCGTACATGTTTGTCCTCAAACGGAGACATCTCTGCTGGCCATCGGCCGATTTTAGTTAAGCGTGATGGGAACTGTCAGGACCTGTCGGGTTCATCAAAACCTCGTGAACCCGGTTCATGAACCAAGAATTGAGCGGACCTAATCAGACGGCTGGATCGATGCTTGACTCCTGGTTCCCCTGGCCTCGACACGCTGCTAAAACCACACCAGCCGATCTCAACAACCTCCTCTCAACAACCTCCGAGCGCTCTTTGAAGCGAGCCCCCGTCGGGAACCGCACCTTGCGTTTCATCTCTCCACTTGTCGCTTATCAATCCGTGCATGACCAACGCAGAATGATGCGTATGGCCGCCGCCCATTTGTCAAATCCTTTCTCGAACCGGGGCCCTGCCGATTGTGCCATCGCATCGAGAAATTCGCGGAGTGATGGTGCAGCATTATTGCTCGCCGATAATCAGTGCTGCTCCTGGACTCGATGTGTCCAGTCCTGCCCACGCGCGAAGTTAGGCGCAGAGGTCCCACTTTCTTCCGGGCTCCACATGCCCCGTATTGACTCACTCGAGGCGGGTAGCTGGGGCCGTAATGATCCCGCCCGCCGCGGAAACTGTGTGCCTTGAATAACTGCTGCTGTACCGAGCCTCGGATGTTGAACGAAAATGAGCTTGTTCTTGAAAGGTGTCCTGGCTCCTTGTTGGTCATAAAACAGTATGTATGTCTGTGGGAGTCCGAGATGCTTCCAAGCTGCAGCATCGTGTCGCTCTACTGCTGATAGATGTTCACGAATAAAGATCTCACCTCCCCATTCACTACGCATCACTTGGAATTTATTTCAACCCGTCTGCATAGCCGATTGTATCAGGGCTCCAAACAACAGTCCAGTAGGTAAATACTGTGCAGGCGAGTATCATATAAATACTGCTCTGTTCGACAAGCAGAGTCCATCGAACCTCCTCCCACTTTCGACTTGCAGCTCTACGACAAGTTACCATGCAGCTGTCCTCGGTCTTCGTCTCTCTCGTTGTCGCCGCGCTCGCCGTAGCCACCCCCACCACCCCCGCCTCAGCGCCGATCCCCTCGCCGCCGGTATCCCCAGCGACCCATGCCAAACTCGAGGCGATCTTCGCGGAAATGATGGCGAAGAGCAAGAATGGGACTGACGCCGGTGCGCTGGCCAAGCGCAGCGTGCACTGCGAGACGAGCGGCGGCAGCCCGTCGACAGGCGACTCGATCAACGCCGCGCACTACATCCAGGGCCTCGGCAACCAGAACTGCTGCAACGAGAACGGCGTCGGGTCGTACTGCACCACGATGTACACCACCGGCTCCGCCGCAGGTGCGTCAATTTTGCGATAGAATTTTATCTCATTTGATTGATGGTCGTTATCGTTCAGTCGGGATCTGCTCGACCCACGGATTGACCGTGATTGCAGAGTGCGACTACTGCTGGGATGCTGGCAACGGTCTGCTCGATATCGCCAACACGTGCTCTTCGGGTGGACGCTCGGGTGGTTGGGCCGATGCGCCTCCCGACATGCACCTCATCCTCTTCCACTCCTAAGTAATGTGAGCAGATCACAACTGTATCGTCCCTTCACTTGCTGAACGCCGGCAGAAGAGTCGAAATCGCGCATAGTGCACCCAGAAACTAGGCATTATCAATAGTTGACGTCGCCTTCAATTCAATAATGAATACAGTGTTCGCGTCGAACTTGATGAGCCTCCGTCCATTTTGATCGCCTCGTCATGGAACCGACGAGGTCAGGTGATTGTGTGGTGGCGTACATGGGTGCCATCAGAGCTGTCCGTCCTGGTCATTCCACACCGAACTTGCATCTCATTCTCAAAACGAGGTTACCTTGGGAAGCTTTGTTGTAATTGGTTCGTTCATCGCATTCAAATGGCTCTTTCAGAAACAGCGCTGCAACAGAAGCTGGTGACAGGCATCCTTCATTTTCTTGCTCATTCATCTCAGCTCTCACACCATAATGCGCCTACTTGAGCTCATAATTTACATTTCTATGCTCCTTGTCAACTATCGGTAGCCCCATCTACTTTCGAACTAACAGCAGCATCGAACGTCAGCGCGACAACGATGGCCCCTAGAGCCGAATTACCACCCAGCCGCTCTATCTCTGCCAAAATCTGCTTGCGGAGACTGGCCAGCGCCTGGACTGTATATCTAAACGAGCCGGACGTCGATGTGAGATGAGCAAGCACGCGTAGTTTGCGAGTGGGAGTCTGCGGCCGAGCGGCGAGCACGTCTTCATGATTGATGTAAGCGCCGATTGTGAGTTGCGACACGGGTGCTCACGCACCGATGACGGTTGAGTCCTCAGGGCCAGACTGGATCGCGTGGATGATGGGGAAGGAGAACTTGCCCTCGGAAAGATCTTCAGCAAAGCCTTTCCTTTTCGTATACTGTAAGGAAATTCAGCCGTCTATGCTCTAGGGCATGGTCTGAACGAGAGGAGACTTGCATCTGCGCTGGTGATATTCATAAGATCGTCCCGGATCTGATAGAAAACGGCGAGCATGTTGATCAGCGGCACGTAATCGCTGCGTTAGAGGATTACTATGGCGAGTCGAAGAGAGCGGACAGGGATGTAAATCACATTCCGATATTCTTCGTAGCACATGCCATCATCAGCTTCACACAGAGCCGGAGCAGTCCGCCCGTTTCTGTGAAACCCAATCTCCTTAGCTACAGGCAGAGAACACCGACTAACGAGCAGGAGGACGCACTATCGCTGACCATGCGGATGTACTCCTCCTCCGTCGGACACACCAACGAATCACGCCACAGGATATCCAGCCCCTGTCCTCGATGCAAAGCCAGGACTTCGTCTACAGCGGCGGTGTTCAGGCGGCAACGAGGCGCGGCGCTAGATGGGCGGCCGTACCGTTGACGAGGGTGAACAGCTCAAGACTGGACAGGTGCGGTGACTCGATGGACATGAGCTCGCGGAATGCGATAAAGTATACGTAGTTCGCAGCGTTGATGGTTTGCGGGATGCCAAAGATGGTGTGCGCGGCTGGTCATGCTGTGAGCTAGCGTTCTACCAGACACACCAGTGCGCAGACAGACCGGGTTTGCCTCTCCTCAGCTCTGAGCTGTCCTGCACATCGTCCACCCTGCGCAGCATGATGAGCTCCTCGCTTCCGAGCTAACCGCGACACCGACACGCACATGAGACTCGCTGTCTTCAGCCGATCTACAGCTTTCGCGATCCTGGAACACGTCTCCTTGGGCACGAGCATCCATGCATTGAGGGCCTCGATGATGCGGACGATGATGTCTTTGCCGGGGTTGGTTTCGAGGTACGTGAATGGCTTAAGGACGTCCTGGAGCCCTCAATGAGGAGGCCTGACGCCCTGGAAACATCTAGAGCTCACAGATTCATTCTCGTCACCACGTGTCGATGGGTTTGAGAGCTTCAGCAGCAGATCTTCGTGGAAGGTCATGAAGAGGTGTACGAAACGAAACAACAGCCAGCTGCCAATCAATCGATCACGTGCGCCCAAAGGACCCTAAGTAGCTGTTCTGCATAAACCGAACACGATCTTCCACCGTACTTATAGCCAAACTACGCAATGACACAAAGGTTTTTCGGCTTCCCAATCTTCAGCTCTTCCTGAAGCGGCGCGTGCTGTCCATCCTCAGGTCCCGAGGAGTCGCCCTTGGCTTGGGACGCTTCGTCCGACTTGGATTGGCCATCTCCGCGCGCCTGGGAACATCAGCCTTCCATGCGCCGACTTCCCGCGTTGTAGGATCATACCTCGACAGAAGCCAGGTCGAGCGGGACGAACACATCGCGAGTGACCAGGTCGGACAGATCCTGCGGGTGATCTGTCAGCGTACGAAGCTGATGCTGACACTGAGAGAGCTCACAGCCAGATCGGGTGAGACCAGCTCGACTTGGCGACGCTCAGCCGGGGCCGGCACCGGGACTGCGGCCACGAGCGTGGCGTAGGCCACGGAGAGCACGACGGCAACGAGGAACGTGGGCTGCATAGAGTCGAGTAGAATGGAACAACGAACGAAAACAAAGAAGCGAGACTAGCTCGGAACGAAAGCAGACGGGTCTGAATAAGTGGATATGGGCCAGCGTTGTGTGAACGTTTATAAGTATATGATGTTTTGGACAATTATAGCCTCGAATGGGAATCTATCGGTCGCAGCTGCTGCTCGATTCCGGCATCAGTGAAACAAAGATCAAGCATCCTGCTGATCGTGGGCGAGCATTGGCTCCCATTGTTGTGGGTACGGGCTAGACCGCAGCTATTCACGTAGCAAGTTCATTGGTTCCCAGCAACGACACCCAGATCCATCCATCCATCCATCCATTCGTCCATTCATGTATTCAAACGTCATACGGAAGTGGCGGCAAGTCCTTATACAGATTGGCACACTGAGCCTGTGAGTCCGATGCACACGTCGAAGTCGACTTGAGCAAATCGAGCGTGCTGGTGATGGGCTGGGGACCTGGACGCCGCCCCCGCCGCGTGCCGCGCAATAACCAGGCCACCACCCCGCGATAGTCCTGCATCGCATCCGCGCCGAGCCCGAAAAACACAAAAAAGCAGAGGGAGGACATGGGCACCGCCCACCAGAGGATGTAGAGATAGTGTTTCGCCCCGGGCGAGAACTTGGCCGCGGGGAAGAGGCCGATGTTCCCGAAATCGTCGTGCACGAAGGCCCAGCTGACCCACGGCTGCAGCCCGCCGCTGTACTCGTTCGCGGCGCTGATGGACACGAGCACGGCGTTCCACGTCCCGAGGCAGAACGTCATGACCATCAGGCGGATGTAGCGCGGGGCAGTCATCGAGTCAGCGAGCCCATCGTCGCAGATCTCGACCACCTTGCGGAAGGCAAGACGGCGCCGCCAGAGTCGGACACTCGCAGATGAGCAATAAACCAGCGCCAGCGAAGCGGGAATGAATGCGGAGACGTCGAGGATGATGACAGAGGGTAGGGAGATGTAGATCGCGGGGAGGCAGCCGATGTTTTCAACAATATCGAAGCGGTGGCCTTGAACAATCACGTCTGCAATGGTGTGTCAGCCAAGGAGTGAGCCTCGAAAGCGGTTACGCACGAAGAGCCATTATGACCACTGGAAACCCCATACATAGCATGAAATCGAGCAATCGATGGGGCCAATCCGTTCCCGCACTCGGCAGTCCTCGTGCAATTCTATTAAGCCGTCGAGCCAGACACAGCACACATCCCGGCAATCCCATATCTGCCCCAATTTTGACCTTAGTAGCTGTGACACGAGGACCGAAACTGTCAGCAAGAGCCAAAAGAGACACCGGAGCACGAACAGATATCACACCACACAGGCACTACGATTTCCACGTTCCCTGCCCATACCGTGGAATTGACGGCGTAGATGAGGTTGTATGCGAGGAGCCATGCGATGATGGACCGAGTGGCGATGTTTCCGACCCGCCAGTGGTGCGGAAGCGTCGCGAGCACCAGAACGCCGGCTGCCACAGGCGCCGCCACCAATGCGCTCGGCATTGGAAGAAGATAGATAAAGGAGCGAAAAAACGAATAGCGAAGAGAGCGAAGAGCTCGCTGGCACCCCTCCAGGGCGGCGACGATCTGTGAGGGATTCCCAAGTTGTCAATCCCCCATTTGCTGATTTGAAGGGCTTTCTGATTTGAAGCGACCGCATCTTCGATGTGACCGCGGCGTGGGCTCGCTGATGAGGTCCCTTCGTCAGAGATGGATCGATGGTCGTCGAGAGCGGGAGAGAAACACTGACAGACACAGCAGTGCACAGCTTTCGGCAAAGCACCGGCATGATTGATTGGCTGATTCGCCTGCTGTCTCTTCCTGATGGTAACGGCCGCACCAGATATCGATGTCTAGTGTCTGTACAACCCGGAAGAATCGTGGGAGCATCGACGATCTCGTAGGATGAAACTGTTACTCCTTGAAACGTTCGTGATCAATACGGGAGTTGATCAGTCTTGAGCTGTAACAGATGCAGCCGCTTTGCATGATAATGCAACTTCTCAATCCATGCCAAGGGAGTTACGATTCAGCGCTATGTTGAGTAAAAGATGAACTGTCCAGAAGAATGCAACGGAATCTACGGGGTGTCATCTAGGTCAATCTAGTCGCAATCGTATAGGGAGATAAAAGCCCTGAGCAGACCACACATCACGCATTCCTTATTTTCCCTGCACAACGGCTAGCAAGCTAGTCCGCCTTAGGCCCTATATCTTATTTCTTTCTCCCTTCACTCATTTCCTTGCTGCGTTTTTTGCACCATGCGTGTCGTATCCGTCGTCCACGTCCTCTCTGCCATTGTGCTGGCGACTATCGCCGCCCCCGTCGATCCTGCCCGGCCCGCGGCACCCGTTCAATCGGTACGGACCGTTCCCCGCTGCATGTGATCGAGCTGAGACTGACTGTGCCCGGCAGCAGGTGGCAGCAGCCTCTAATGATCTGTTCTCCACACTGAGCCTTTCTGCAAGCGTGAGTGCTTACGTGACATTTTTGGCAAGAGATGTTGGAGTTGACGATTGCGTTCCGGACAGCCTGCGGCGACTCATGCGCCCATCGTTGCGGAGGCAGCTCCCGCTGCGCCGGATCCTGGCTGTATAGTTGTATAGTCGTACCCTGCAAAGAATCAATTTTTTTCACTTCGATCAGCCATGTTTTACACTCAGATGACGGATGGAATGAAAAGTGTATTGGGGGTACGAAGCGGAACTATCCGTGTTCATAATCGGACCAGACCGGATCGCGCTTCATAAACTGTGTTATCACATGATACGGCAATGGTCTAGGGTTTGGATCCGACGGTTGCTCTCAACACATCCAACGGAACACCGGTCCCGCTCTTCTTCGGTCCCATCCGACCCCATCAGCCCTCCGGATTCCTTCGTCTGTTATGATCACAGATAGCGCGTACGACTGGGCACGTCCGGCCCCCATTTCGCGTGTCGTCTTGATTAGTGCGCTTCTTTGAGCACCACGGGACGTTGAGAATCTTATCTTGCGCGCCCGGGTACGAAATTCTGGAGTATGATAAGATGGGTGTATGTCCCGATGTATCCTTCGAGTTTGCGGAGACCGAGGAGTACTAGCATCCGGATAGTTTTATGTGAACGCAGCGTGAGGCTGGCGTGCGCTTGACGGACGAGTGTGCACGCCTGACTGGCTTCCATAACATTCCATCACCCACGAGACCGCTGACCATGGGCGCCTTTTCCGTGCAGGCGCACGACGAGGGATCGCGTTCGACCCCGGCAGTCCCATTTTGCGGGTATATCCCCCGAGATCAGATAGCGAACCCGCGGATCGGCAGCTTCTCGCACATGCAGCCTACACCTCACGCGACCGCAATCCTTATAACGAGCCCAGCCCGTGGAGGCGCCCCTGCTTTTTGTCCGCGTCCTCGATTTGTTACTCGACGAGATGTTCGGAAATCGCTTTTTTGCGCTGCTGGCCTCTCTTGCTGTGGTGCGCGCGGCCACGTACAACGTGACGCTGGGTACTGGAGGGCATGCGGTAGCGAGCACGCTCTATGGGATGATGTACGAGGTGTGTTCGCAACGATGGTGTGGGCCTCTTCCCCGTTCGAGCTGACGGGCATTCTGCCAGGATATCAGTGTGAGTTTTCCTCCTAAAGCTGCCTAGTTCATGGACTGATCTCCGCCTCCACAGCATGTACGTCACATTTCTAGTATTTGCTTACCGCTGCGAGATTCTCAACGCTATGGATCAGAGCGGGGACGGCGGGTTGTATGCAGAGCTGCTCCAGAACCGGGCGTTCCAGCAAGTCACACCTGGCTCTGCGGCTTCGCTGACTGCCTGGGCCGGGCTGAACAACGACTCCCAGATTGTCGTGGTCGCACCGGACGTGCCGGTCTCGAGCGCGCTTCCAAACGCTCTGGCGCTGACCACCACCTCCGGAACGACCTCGGCCGTCGGGATCACCAACTCAGGATACTTCGGTGCGTTTCAAAGCGCTGGGTAGGCAGAGCTCGCAAATGCTTATTCGTTCATCCTTCACCAGGCATTAACGTCCAGAAAAACTGGACATACCATGGATCGTTTTACTTCCGCTTCCCATCCGCACCGAGCACACCCGTCAAAGGTGTCTTTACGGTCGGGTTCCTCGACTCGACGGGCAACGCCGTCGCGAAGTCAACACACGCTTTTACCTCCTCCTCGAACTGGCAGCAGATCACGTTCTGGTTCACCCCGTCCTCAACGCCGAGCGGGTCTGGGAACCTGTTTTACGTGCAGCTCCCCGGCGCAGCTGTCGCCAGCGGCGGAGGCACGGTGCAGTTCGGGATGCTTTCTTGTTTCCCGCCGACGTTCAAGAACCGGGTGAATGGCATGCGCATGGATATCAGCAATGCGCTGAAGGCGATGAATCCGTCGTTCTTCCGCTTCCCCGGTGGAAATAGTAAGTCTTTTCGAGCGCTCGAATTTGGCGGGGAGTTGACGGTTCGTTCCAGACCTTGAAGGACAGACTGCGTCCGATCGGTGGATCTGGAGCAACACGGTCGGCAATGTCGAGGACCGGCCCGGCCGTAACGGTGACTGGGTATGTCTTCTCCTCCCTTCTATTCAAGCATTCAACTTGTCTGCGACAAGGGATATCCTAACACTGACGGGCTGGGATTGTACGAGTATCTCCTCTGGATAGAGGATATGGGAATCGAGCCGATTATGGCGGTTTGGGCCGGTGAGTGCCCCGCCTCTCCCCTAGCCTGTCTCATCATCGTCGTTAGGATTCACACTCGATGGGACCGCGCTCCCTGCCTCGGCCCTAGGCCCTTACATCCAAGAAGCAATCAATCAGATTGAGTTTGCTATCGGAGACGCGTCGACGAATCAATACGGTGCGCATGAATCTTCCTTGAAGATACCGACGCATATCCATCATTCCTCCCCAGCGGCCATCCGTGCGAGCATGGGCCACCCCGCTCCGTTTGCGTTGACGTACATCGAGATCGGCAACGAAGACTTTTTCGATCCGGCGACGTACGACGGCTACCGTTGGACTGCATTCTACAACGCGCTGAACGCCCAGTTCCCCAAACTCAGTGCGTGTGATTCGAGCGAACTCCATATGTCATACTAATGATTCGCAGAATACATCGCCACCAGCGCGACGAGCGGTAGTGTCCCGGCAGTGACAGGATCGTCTCCCCAGTACTGGGATCTGCACGAGTACAATAACCCCAGTGAGTTTGAGTTGATTTGTTTCTTTGGGTTTAGCCCATGTTCACCCCTTGCGCACAGACTTCTTTACTTTCGGATCTTATAACTTCGACTACCTACTCCGCAACGGGCTGCAGTTTTTCCAGGTGTGTGGCAGCCCAAGATGGTAAAAACCGGTCTCAAATTCTCTTGCAGGGCGAGTACGCTGTGACGACGATGAACAACGGGGTGGGAGTCCCATATCCGTTCATCGACGGTGAGCAACTTTGCAACTGTAAGAGTCTATTTAAGACTGGACAGGCTCTATCGCGGAGGCTGCTTATATGACCGGGTTTGATCGAAACAGCGACATCGTCTTCGCTGCGGCCTATGCTCCGCTGCTGAATGTGAGCCATATTTATGCATGTTGCATTGGTCTGATGGTCCTTCAAAGCACGTTTCAAGCACACAGTGGGTGAGTCTTCAGCGATAATGAGCTGGAAAAGGAAGTAATCAGCATTTGCAGACACCCAATCTCATCACCCACACGCCGAACTCTTTGATCCTGTCCACCTCGTATTACGTGCAGCAGGTTAGATCCTCGAGGTGAATCAAGGTCCTTGCATCGACTGACTTGAAACAGATGTTCGGGCTATACACTGGCGACACGTACCTGAACTCAACCACCAACGTCGCGGCTACTCCCGTCCAGTGGAGTGTCACCAAGAACACTAAAGCCAATCTGCTCTATCTCAAGGTCGCGTGGCATCCTTTGTTATTGATCGCCTAATCTAATCTAATCTTACCTCGTGTAGGCGGTGAACACGGGCACCAGCGCAAATACAATCGTGTTCAACTTGCCCTCAAGCTTTACGATCTTGTCCACTGCGGGGACTGGAACAGTGCTGACTGCACCTTCGGGCACAATGAACACGCCAGCGAGCCCGAGTGCGGCTGTGCCTAAGACCTTCACGTTCACTGCTGGGAAATCCATTTCGTACGACACCCCGGCGCTGAGTGCGAGTGTTTTGATTGTCAAGGCCCGATAGACTCGTCGACTGTACGATGTATTATATACCTGTGCGATACTGTTCACTGATCATGTGACTGTGGAAAGAATTTCGGGTATCTCCGATGCTCCTCGTCCCTGACGTATGTCAATCTTGGCCCTGATGCATGCAGATGCACTTGAGTCCACAGACCCCCTTCACCCGCTCTCATCATGCCCATCTCATTCAAAGTCGCTGATCATCCCACGGAGAGTGTCAATGGTGAATCGCTTGTGGGACCATCTGCCGCCGACATCCTGCACGATATCACCGGCAAGAGGAAGGAGAGCCAGGTGAAGGAGCTGTTCCAGTACGGGCTTAGTGGTACCCCATCTTCCTCGTGCGTCCACTCCCGTAACGCTCCGGAGTTTCCTGCTCAGCACCTACCCCAGCTCCCGTGACCTCACCGCCGCGCACCTCACGCTAATCCCGGCGACCAACGGCTTCGTCGGCAGCGTCATGCGTGCTTACAACGACCACCACGCGCTCGTCCTGCGCCCAGACGACGTCTGGCTCGCTGTCCTCTCGCAGTTCAGCTTCTTCGTTTCTGGACGCTCGGAGGCCCTGCGCGCGGCGTTCGTGCCACACGAGGACCGCAAGCCGCTCGTCGTGCGGTGTGTGGGGTCGCGGCACACTGTCGACTTCGCGCGTCTCGCGCGGCAGATGGTCGACGCCATCGACGAGTGTGTCGTAGATCCGGCTCTGCGCGCGTGGATGATGCCGGCGTTCTCGACGACCACGGACACGGACCGGACGGTTGCCGCGGTGCTGGGGATGGCGACGCTTAAGGACTACTTCACGTACGAGTTCTACTTGACGAGGTGTGGAATCCCGCGTGTAACGCTCGAGGGGGAGAAAGCGGATTGGGAGGAGATGCTGCGCCGGGTGGAGAAGCTGAAGGAGTACGGGGTGGAAGCCATCGCGTGGTACCACCTACTGCGGCCGGTCTTGGCGCGATTCGCGGCTGCTTTTGACGATCCGGAGAGCCAAGACAATGTCCTGTTCTGGGAGAACGTCGCAAGTCGGCTCCGCCTCGGAAGCGGTGTCCGGTACTATGACGGCTGGATCAACGCGTTTTGTGTCTTCGACCAGAAGGGAAACTGGAATGGCGCCCCTTTGGCTCTGGTCTGTGCTGTCTTTTTGCTCTGCTGTATTGCGCTCATCTTTTTCCTCGTAGGATGTCACCAGCGTGCACTCTCCGGACTTGCTCTCCGCGAAAGACTTCTGGGCGACGTATGGCTGTGCGCCCACTCGCTCGACCCAGCCTCTCGTGCTTGACGACACCCCCTACCATGCCGTCAATACGAATCTCGTCCCCCTCGGCTACGCACGGGTCGATGTAAAGGTCAGCGAGGAGGACAGGCTGCGAGAGTACGACTGCGAGATGGTGGCGGGGGTCGTTGCTACACGGGTCAGTGGGACGGCGAACGAGATGGTGAGTCCAGTGGGAGGGTGGTGGCTCTACGAGAAGGCTTGAGATTCTTTCTTGAACTGCCCGCCGTCCCACTGCGAATTCTGGTATCAGGGGAGGGACCATCTTCGGACAGTACGACTCACATGCAATGCATCTGTCCTCTCTCGCCAATTCGCTCCGAAATCTAAACATCGTTTCCTGGGGTCAAATGCCGCACGCTGTGTCCCTCCAGTGTCGAGTCTATCCTCCAAAGATTTCATCGCCGAGACTGCTTCGAATTGAATCGGAAGAAACGCATCAAAGTCGGGAGGCATGCTCACTGCAATGCAGCATGCACTTCTTTCCTGCATGACGTCGACAATCACGCAATGGCTAAAAGTACTTTGAGAACTAGCATCGCCTTACAAGAAAGGCAGTCCCATTGATGTGTTGCAGTGTTGAGTGATCATGTGCATCCTGTATAACGCAACATGGAACATGCAATGAGGCATAGAGCTCTGTGGCAAAACAATTGCTGTGTCTTAAAAAAAATGGATGTGGGACCACTTGCAGACTTGTGCGGGCAAGGGCCCGCCATTGTCTTGAACGATTTTGATGGAATATTTCGGTGCATCCACGCGCAGACCACTTTGATCAATGCCATGTCATGTAATTTGCATCAAAGGGGAGACAACTAGGTTCTGATTTGATTTTTATAACAACAGGCAGATGACCCCAAACACTTGGATCTTAGGCAAATATGGCCCTATTCTCCACTCAGACTGTATGATGGGTAATTTAGCAGATGAGAAAAGATGTTGGGGACTTCATGGACTGAATTTTGAGAAGATTAGTGTGGTATCTGCATACAAATCCTTCAAAAAATTGTAGAGTTGAAGCTAGGGCGTTGGGCTTTACATCAGCGGCCCAAGACTAAGACTTCTCCGGCCCACCATCAGTTTTGTCGCGGTGGTATCTTACCCTGGGGATTCCGCGATTCCCCTGTTGGGTGATAAGGATTGTCGGTGGTAGAGGAGCCTATCCATCAGGTTCGAACCAGCCATCAGTTTGGAGGCGATGCATCTCCCTATCACACGGATCTACCGCGGAAGTTGCCAGATCCGAGACATGTGTACCACCAGAAACTTCGACGGTTCCCGTCGCCCTTCTGGTTTCGATGGACTTACGATACGAGGCAACAATGATCATGAGGATACAAGAGCGATGTTCGTCGTTTTATGGGTTCGGCTTTGGCCGATCGCCGCGAGGAACACTATTCCGAATTGCTTAGTGCGACAAAAAGCTGGATTGTGATGGCGCAACCACCAGAGTGTGAGGTTGAGATGTTCCTCAGAAATTTGTGACGCGGTGAACCGCACAAGGAAGTGGGCACAGACACTGAGGCAATTCGTTCAAGCGTTCGGGTATCAGTAGTTGCACTTCTTCCGCAGTCTCGCCCCGTTATATCCTTTCCGCAGTCTCATTAATTCGATCCCGGGAACGCAATGAATACCGGCCGAGAATCCGCGTCGTTGGTCATTCCCTCCGTCTCTGAGTCCAGTCTACCAGCAAAAGAAGCAAGGAGCGAGAAATGGCTGCCAGCTCGGCGTGGAATGATAAAATCGGTTGCGGCACGCTTTTTGAAGAGGTATGAGAGCAGCTAAGCTGCCTCACAAACAGGCTTGGCAATTCGAAAATGGCTCTTTGGTCCCCTGAATATCCTTATCTGGCACAGCAATGCCCTCCGTCATCGAAATCACAAGCAGCCAGCTGATTTGCCAGGTTAGAAGCAAGCTGAACTGTAACTGACGCGATATTCGTCTGGGACCCGATTGAAGGATCGTCTGGATGCTTGTCTCTTTACACCGGGACTCTATAAATGCTGCGTTCAAACTCACTCGAGAGACACAACCAACATATCTCTTTCGTTCTCAGATGCTTCTTTCTTTCCGAACGCTCATTTTTCTCGCTTCAGCAGCGCGAATCGTTTCCGCCGCGACGGTGGGACCGATTGGTTCACTCGTAGTGGCCAACGCAACGATTTCTCCCGACGGTATTCCCCGAGCCGCTGTGCTGGCTGGGGGCACCTTCCCTGGCACGCTCGTCACCGGCAACATCGGCGACAACTTTCAGCTCACGGTCGTTGACCAACAGGAGGACAACCGCATGCTCGAGCCGACATCCATCGTGAGCTGGACCCCGTGCTCTCTTGATCGCACCGCTAACGACCCACTCCACCTTTGCAGCACTGGCATGGACTGTTCCAGAACGGGACAAACTACATGGATGGTCCCGCGTTCATTAACCAGTGCCCGATCTCGCCTGGAAACTCGTTCACATACGACTTTACTGCTTTGCAGTCGGGGTATGTGGCATTTGCCATCGCTGCCGAGCGACGCTCTGAATAAAATTGGACAGAACTTATTGGTATCACTCTCACCTCGCCACTCAGTACTGCGATGGTCTGCGTGGCGCAATGGTCATCTACGATCCGGCAGACGCGTATCTCTCTCAGTACGACGTCGACGACGAGTCGACGGTGATCACTCTTTCCGACTGGTACAACGTCTTTGCTGAGACTGTGACCGGTGTCGGGTGAGTGGCATTTGTTCAAAAAAAGAGCGAATCAGATGCTGATGGCTCAACTGCGCAGCACGCCCTCTTCGATGCTCATCAACGGTCTCGGACGTACCGCTGCGACGCTCGACAACACAACCCTCGCTGTGATCAACGTGACGCAAGGTTTGCGCTACCGGTTCCGCTTGGTCAACACCGCATGCGACTCGAACTATGTGTTCCAAATCGACGGCCACACGAATCTGACGATCATCGAGGCCGATGGTGTCCTTCACGAGCCGTTGAGCGTCGACTCGATCCAGATCTATGCGGGTGAGCTTTCCTCCGACCTGGTGCGCCGGGAAACAGTCCGTGAATGAACATGTCTCCAGCCCAACGCTATTCGTTCATCTTGACTGCCGATCAGGCCATCGACAACTATTGGATCCGCGCCGATCCGAACACCGGTCCCACCGGCTTCACCGGCGGCATCAACTCTGCGATCCTCCGCTGTGAGTCGGAGTCATGCAAAAGATATCTATCTGCCATTCTGATCTTGATCTTTCCAGACGTAGGAGCCAACGCATCGGAGCCCACTACCTCGCAAGACACTTCGACCAACGGACTGATCAACGAGGTCGACCTGCACCCGCTGGTGAACCCTGGTGCTCCCGGCGGTGCGTTCATCGGTGGTGCTGATGTGCAGTTGAACATGGATTTGGCGTTCGACTTGGTGCGCTCATCAACAAGAATTGCACCATTTTGAATTCGATCGCTGACAATTATCCAGACCACCTTCAAGTTCACGATCAATGGCGACGCCTTCGTTCCACCCACTGTTCCTGTTCTCCTCCAGATTCTGTCCGGCGCCCAGTCCGCGCAGTCGCTGCTGCCCAACGGCTCGGTGTACTCGCTCCCGCACTTTGCGACGGTCGAAATCACGCTCGCGGGAGGTGTGGTCGGTGGTGGCGTCAGTTCTTGATACTCCACGCGCGTTCTCTGCGGGCTCATGCTTTCTCCACAGCACCCATTCCATTTGCACGGACACACCTTTGATGTCATCCGGGCTGCCGGAAGCACGACCTACAACTACGTGAACCCGGCCCGCCGCGATGTCGTCAACATCGGAGTCGCTGGCGACAATGTCACGATCCGTTTCTACACGGACAACCGCGGACGTGAGTCTCAACTTGGCGCTTCTTCTAACGCTTGATGGCTGATCGTTTTTTTTTCTCACCAGCGTGGTTCCTGCATTGCCACATCGACTGGCATTTGGAGGCTGGCTTCGCGGTTGTGATGGCCGAAGATGTGGCTGACTGGGTGTCGGAGCTGGTCCCGACATCGGAGTGGAACCAGCTGTGTCCGACCTACAACGCGCTGCCAGCTTCGATCACGTCTCTTGCTGCTTGAGCGTCGACGGTCTCTGACTTTTGCAGTGATACTGTCTTTACTGTCTAAATTTACTTCGATAGGATATTTCTTGGACTTTAAAAATGACCAATCCTCTTTGTAATGTTGATATCTGCTGATGGGCCTTTTCAGTGGTTGCTAAATGTAGCCTCAATGGATGACCTTTGTCTGTGCAGCATGTATCTCAGATGTCTTCTTTGTTCCCTGCACAATCTTATCCCTGTGAGGAAATTTAGCTGGCCTATTGCCACATGGAGGGCTCTCTCCACAGCAGAGGGGTTTCACTGGAATTGGAAGAAGCTGGGCAACTTGCTTCATTCTGAATGGTTTTGGACACAATTGTGGTACTTTGAAGGTTTTATTGTTCTTGAATGATCATTTATAACAGACAACTTTCTCTCCTCGGATCAGAATATTTGAGTTACTAGCTTCTTCAGGAGATAAGGCTCCAACCATTTTGTTTTTGTTTACGGGTGGCCATAAAATAAACAGAAACAGTATTTAAACATTTATAAACAGTTTAAACCGTTTAAAACGGTTGCTAAACAATCTTTTTTTTGGTACAGAACTTGTATGCTGATGATGTACAAGTAATCTGCAAAGGTAATACAACAGACTACAGTTGGATATAGCCGGCCTTGAGCCACATCTTTGTCAACATCGCCTCCTTGATTGTCGAGGCCTTGAGGGAGCTACGGGTGTCCTGGCACACATTCCGGGCTTGAGAGAACAACCTCTCAACCGAAACACTGGTCCCGGGTATGGCTAGGAAGTCGCGTGCCATACGCGAGGCGACTGGGAAGTGTGTCCCGAACTCCTGTGTGTCCATCACTCACGTGCACAACGAGCCAATTAGAAGACGGACCTTCCACCACAGTAACGGTTTCTGAGCGTCGCCAGCACCATAGACCTGAGCTGCACACCAGAACTCATTCAGTTCGTCTCGAGTGACCCTGGGCTGGGCCTCATTCCGCGAGTTTGACGCAACCCGAGCAACAATCTGACTTGTGAGACTGGACGGGTTAGCCACAGGTGGCGGCGGTGCACTCTTCGCCGCCTCCATTTTCTCGCTGTCGTACGCACGCTGATAGCTGCGAAAGGCATGCTCAAAGAGGGTCGTGGCATGCTTCACCAAATCCCAGCTTGTCTGCTTGCGTGTTGCCCGATCTGCATCGACCGCAGCAAAGAAACCGAGCCCAAGGGATGGGTGTAGCACTGTGAGCAACATGAGAGCGGACCTGGAGATCAAAGTTTGTTCGTACATGTTGCGATCACGTTGAACTGATTGGCCTGCGCCTTCGGATAATACTCGTTCAGCTTCGTCAGCCCTGCGCCGGCGGCGACACGCAGAACCTCGGGGTAAGAGATGTTGTCACGAGCGTTCTCCAGGTGGGTCAGCATTGTGTCGTACATTGGAAGGACCCAGGGCAGTGTCGGGGTGGAACGCTTAGACATCTGAAGCGTCACCGCCGTGAACAGCTGGAGTACGTTGAGTACATGAGCATACAATGGGTTCCGGCTCACCTTGAGGAGCTTTCCTAGACTCTCAAGAAGATCCCAGTCAGAATTGCTCAGTAATAGCGGTCGAAGTTCTCGCCGCTCAAAAACCCACGCGTCAATGGCCTCGGAGAGCGTTCGATGAGTATGACAGGTCACAAATATGAGAACAAAACACACCTCTCGCAGAAGGAGACCCCGCGTGATCATGGCTTCGGTCGAGTTCCAGCGATGACGGACATCACGAATGACCATGAGTGTCGAAACGAGTGCGCCACGCTCATTGCGGCTAGTAGTATACTTTGTCTGTGTAATCAAACGAAAACGGGCTCGGCGCTGCGGTGACGAACATATCTTGACGCAGAGGTATCGGAGCTGTGAGAGTGTCGATGTCAGATGGTTGTATCAGGGGCAAAGCAGATTCACATACCCGGCGCAGCGCAGAGAGCTCCCGCAGCTCATCTCCCAGCTTGTACATGACATCCATGTTGAAGCTTGTTTGGTGCCACGACGACAACTTGCCACATGTCAGGATCCATTCGATCACGGGACATTGTGGACGTGTTGCGGTGACACTTCCAAGTGTCACGGCGAGTCGCGTCCATACCCAAACACACTAAAATCAATACGGCTAGATCCGTGAACCAAACCATGTGAGGAACGTCTGGCGTGCCTAGGACCATACAGCTTCTTGGGGCACCCACATTGGACTCACTCGCCAAGACATACCCGTTGGCCAATCTAACACGCCCTATGTTGAAGCTTGTTTGTATTAGCGACTATCACAGTATGT
Source organism: Mycena citricolor (assembly GCA_963692855.1). Taxonomy (NCBI): domain Eukaryota; kingdom Fungi; phylum Basidiomycota; class Agaricomycetes; order Agaricales; family Mycenaceae; genus Mycena; species Mycena citricolor. The sequence continues at coordinate 1,873,982 of CAVNYO010000403.1, forward strand.
AGACATGACATCATAAGTAGTATTCTTAGATTACTTTGGCTCGCTCCACAATGACCTCATACCTGACCTCATTATTGCGTCATCCATTACTCATCTATGATATCATTACATCACTATGACATCATGATATCTGCTCCAGACTGGTATATAAACCTAGTACTATACGCTCCATATCCTCAGCTCCTGTGTCTTACACTCGCTGAGGTATGCATTCTCCCTTACGATCTAATGACCCTTACTTATGACTTGTACCACAGACTCTGTGTCTTTAGGTACAGCTAATGCTTAGCTCCTGTGTCTTACACTCGCTGAGACTCTGTGTCTTTAGGTGATCGCTACTGGTCGTATCTCCACTGCGCGGTATTGTCTGCGACAGGTTATGGGCCCCGACTGAACCACTAGCGGCAAATCAAGAAACATCGAACTACTCCCTTTACTAAGGCGAGTATCTTTCACTCGTTCAGCCCTTCTAGAGCGCCGACTTTGTGCGCTCGTCCCACTTGCTGGATGTCGGTCCTCGCATTTGTGCTCTCACCCTCAAGGGGTTACGCGAGCGGCGTCAGGGAGTCATTCAGTTGGCAGACGCGCCGTTAGCTATTCCGTCCATGATTGCTCGCGCGCGTTTTACGTTACATCTTTTTATTGTACAGCGGACATACCCACCAGGCACTGGTCCTTTGGTCAATCCCACTCCTGAACCTTGCGCGAAGCGCCTAGGTGGTGTGGTAGCTCTCAACAGCTGCTGGAGGTCAATCCCTCCGCCAGGCAAAACAATCCTTCGGGGTTGACTCGCATTCCTCACAAGGGACCCTGCGGGCTGGTGACACTACGAGGATTCATGCAATGACGCTCTGCGTGTACTGTAAGTGAGTGTACCGATGCAACGCTAACGCTAACGCTCACCTCGGTCGCGTCGCCTGGGGCAGACTGAGTAACGCGTAACACATGGTCTGGTCGCCATCTTGCGGGCGTTACTATTTACATAATAAAATCATATTTTCTGTACGAAATAAAATTGAATACTTAATTGATTTCTACTCGCTCGAATCCTCTTCTGTAGGTGGTCCCGCTACTGCCCACTTCTCTCCCTTGTCGTTGTAGGCCCAAATGTTCTCCTCATCCCGGTTAGAACTCAATGTAGTAGTTCCTTCGTCGCCGTCACTGGCCTTGGGCTCAGAATCCGAGAATACATGTTGAATGACAGCTTCAACAGGAACGTCGGCATCATCTGAGATGCCATCTCCATGGCCATCAGCATCAAGATCGCCCTCTGGAACATCTTGTCGGTTGGCGGGAAGATCATTGGGAAGCAGAGGCAGATTGACAGATCCACAACGAGCTTTGATTTCCTCCGCAAGAATACGATCTGTCTTGAGATATTCACGGAGTGCCTTGCGAGAGGTGCGACTTGTCAAAGTCTCATATGATAAGTTGTAGGTCTTCTCTGGAACGATGCACTTGGCCCATGCTTGTTTGATAAGATCGTGTCCGGCAGATGTCTTGAACCAATCATAAAGATCAACGCAAGGACGAACAGAGGCATCACGAAGCACGGGCAATGAAGAGGAGAATTTGACGTCCTCGGGCTTGATGCCTGCTGCACTCTGGGATTGGTAAGCTCGGACAAGGAACTCCATGAGTCCTTGTCGTAGCTTGTGTTTGGCAACACGCTGAATACCAACATCTTGAGGCTGGAGCAATCCCGTGCAGTTTCCCGGGACGTAGATGAGGATAAGGTTTGGGAACTGCTGATGAAGGAACTCTCGAAGCTCAGTGGATGTATGGACAGGATAAATGTCATAATACACAATCCACTTTTGATCCTCATCCAGATCGTCATCTGCCGCGATGACAGAATCCACATAAGACTGGAAGATCTGCTTGAACAATTCCTTCATAGTTTTGATGGTGCTGAAGTGGCTGGTGCGCTTGTCACTAGCAGCAAATGTAAAATGGAATCCTCGAGTCTTGCCATCAGCAAACCCGTCGGCAGTGGCCTTCGGGAGAGAACGATTGGTAGCCCCGCCCCATACCTGCTCGAGTGGAAGGATAGATCCATCACAAGCAGTTGCAATTCCAAGTGTATAGGCCCGTTTTTCGTCCTTCGCCACAACAGAGACCTGCTTCGCACCCCTTTGCTCAAATGTCTGGCTGTTATTCGGCAGCAGGTACATCCCGGTCTGATCATAATTGATGATGAGCTTAGCGGGGATGTGCTCAGACTCGATGGCATGAACCAGACGGAAGAATGTGCGCTCACAAAGCTCTGATGCATTATCCGGGATATGTTTTGCTGCCCGGGTGGCAGCTCGGGTTGACCAGTCGAGGGTGCTTTCAAGGAAGGACCGCACAAATCTCTCGGAGCAGTGGAATCGAGATGTTAAGATTTCCGGCTTCATCTCGGTCATGATGGCCATCATGATAGAACGAGCAATCACAATGTTAACGGCGCATCCTGCCAGTCGCAGACCTCGAAGAGTATCCACAATCTTTTGGACTACCTCCCGGTGAGGCGTCAGAACTCCAACTCGTCCGCTGCCTGCAAGTGTCCGCTCAGCCTTGACTCGAGCAAGAACATTTGCGGTGAATCGCTTTTCGCCCTGAACAATCCACCGGTGGATGGTGCCTCGATGAATCCGGTTGCTGGGGGCATCAAAAAGGGACGGATATTTTGCTCGGAGATATTTTGCTGCTGCTTCTGCTGACCACAAATTTACCCGGACCGCATAGGCAATCAGGACCCAGAGGAACGGATGCTGCCAAAAGACTCGCTTCGAGACTTGATTCTTCACCACGCCGTGCTTGGTGCCATTTCTCCTCAGTTTCCAATCACTGGTAGCGGCTCGCAAAATCTCTGCAACACTTGATATCGCAGGGTCAGCCTGAGCTGAGCTGCTTCCAGGAACATCCATCAACACATCGTTTATGGTTGGTGTGGCAGCGGTGGCGGCAGCGGCAGCGGCGGCCTCCTTCTTCTTTTTCTCGCGCTCTCGAAAGAGCCTCTGTCGCTCGCGGTTCTGCTCCCGAGCACGCTCTGCTTTTGCTTCCTCAACACGTTTAGCTTCCTCTGCTGCTATTTTTCGCTTCTCTTCTGTGTCAACACGAGCCTTCGCCCAATATCGAGCAATATCTTCGGCAGATGCAGCGGGTTTGAAAGCAAAACTCTCGAGAGTTCCGGTTTTCTTTGTCACTACTCCAGAAGACTGACTGGGAGCACGGGTGGCTGCTGCGTCACTGAGAAATAGAGGAATCGTTGGTTGTCTTTTAGGGGGTCCGGCTGCAATTGTGAAAGGATTCTTCTCCTGTCCTGAGTGAGTGGCTTGCCTAGGACCGAGCAGAGGCAGAACTGACCTTCAAGGAACCTGTTCCGACACGCCGAATCTTCTTTGGCGGCGGTGGCTTTTCAACAATAGTAATCTCGTTCACATCATCCTCTTCCGCATTCTCCGAATTGAACTGAGACTCTTCAGCGTCATCAGTCAGGTGTTCTGCGCCTCGTTTTGTGGCTGTCACGCCTGCTGGTATCTTGGCTCCAGAAGCAATCGCACCGTTGATCAGCCTCTCCAGCCATGCGCTCTGGAAACTTGTGCGTTCATCTTCAGTCATCCACTTGACTGCTGTCTTGAGGACGGAGATGAGGGGCGCTAGACATGCTCCTCGCTGGCGGAACAGGATTGGACCACCTTGAGGCAGCTTGTGGGTCTCAAACGAGATTTCAATTAGATGGCTGACTTCTCCGAAGTATCCTCTATCATCGAGCCTTTCTGCGTCGAAATAGAAGTGATATGGAGACTCGGGAAGACTCTCGGGCAAGGAATTTGGAAGGCCAGAAAGGAGGGATTTGAGGTGCTGGATGCGTGCAATCAGTGCGCGAGATGGCCCAGTGACTGTTCTGTTTTGTTTCGGAGGCATAGGTACAGCAGCGTGCGTCAGGGTACTATTGCAAGACACTCTAAATACTTTTTTTCATTATCCATGGTGCTTGGGCCATTGACCGAACTCAAAACTTTATATTGTTCGACAATTGGGGAATCACACATGATCGTGTTGGTCGCGTAACAATGCGACGGTAACGCTAACGCCAGCCCCCGTCGCATGTGTCAAGCCATCGCGTAACGTAACGGTGCCCGGGCCCGTTACATCAGTACACTCACTTACAGTATGCATGTCTTTAAAAGGGAGAAGATGGGCGGCCAAACCCGGTGCTTGGGACGGCCTTGGGCACGTGTCCCTTGGCCAGTGACGGACTGCGAGGGCAGTAATCACCGTCGGGTACTGCCGCCGCTGACGTATATAGTTACGTTACTTTGATACAAATATGGGCACTTACTATACCGCTGTATTTCGTTATCATTCCCCGCGCGTATATGGGCATCATGGATGGGATGGGGACGCTTGGTCGTTCTTGTTTCAGAGATTAGGCACTTGGGATTTGTTTCTTGGTCTGCAGAGAATCTGGGGCTGACTTCGTCGCTCTAGTCTCCATCTCTATCACCCTGTCATCACCAGACGACCCTCCCGTTGGGGTTATCCTATTTCCTGTTGTCCGTTGGGCTCAGGGACCTTCTTACACGGCCCTTCAAGACACCGATTGGGAAGACCTATACGAACTTGGTGAACACAACAACGAAGATCTATTTCACCATCAGGACAATTGGACTCCTGAACTTCGTTCCCTATTCGGTGATCCTCCCTATATCGAATTCCCCTCTCTTCACTACCAAACCGCCGACGTTATCGAGTATCTCCCCACCATGTCGGGAATCGAGAAACTCAACAACTCCATTCTGAGTGTCTTCGATGGCACCAATTGGAATACGTGGTCGGACAACTACATGAGCATCTGCATGCATCAGGGCACCTGGGGAGTGGTTAAACCCACTCATATTATGGTTAACGGCATATCTACCTCGAACCCTGGTTCTATGGAGCGTCCTGGAACGGCTGGTGACAGCCAATATCAATGGGACGTTGCCAATGAAAAGGCATTGGGTCTTGCGCGGGTTTATATCACCCAGAATCTGCGCAAGGGAATCTTTATGGACGGTCAGCGGGAGCGCACTGCGCGCGAGGTTTTTTCGAAGATGGCGACGGATTATGGCCAACCAAATGCCATCGATGCTTTCGTCGAGTACCGCCTCCTGAACACCACCACCTTCCATGGTGGTGATACCATTGAAAAGCAAATCATGGAAATGGAGACTCGTCGTTGCCAGTGTTCGGAAGGAGGAATCGAGATCCCCGACTACCTCTTCGCAACTCTAATGCTCGCCGCTTTGCCCGCTTCCAGCAGAGGTCTTGTCACCTCTTACCTGGCCAATCGTCCTATCGCTTCTCTGAACCCAGTCGATGTGAAGAACAGCGTCATAGGGAATATCAAGATCGAGAACCTCGACACGACGTCAAACTCGAAGATTTCCACCGTTCCGTCCCTCGCCACCCGCTCCACTCATTGCAACAAGTCCGGTCACGTTGCGGCATCCTGCTACAAGAAGTATCCCAACCTCAAGCCGACTGGTCAATCTTCTGACAAAGGCAAGGGGAAGCAGGATGAGGGGAAGAAGAAAAAGAAGAAGGAAAAGAAGAGCGGTGATGGTACTAGCGCTGTAAACAAAGAAGTTGTAGCCGCTCCAGCGGTTGCAGCTGCCTCCAATGGAATGCACATTTCATCCTATCTCATGAGTGACTCCCTCAAACACATCAATGATGGAATTTTTGTTGAAGAAATGGGAGACGACTCCAAAGTTTGTTTTCTATGGGACTCGGGTTGTACGCATCATATGACAAACACCCGATCCGATCTTCACAACATCAGACCTATCGACACCTATGTAATTGTTGGGTCGGGAGCTCGCTTCAAGAATGAAGCCGTTGGAGATATTGTGTTGCGGGGTCATACTAGTAATGGCATTGACTACACCTTCACGCTGAAGGATGTCATCTACAACCCGCACATAAGAGGGCGTTACCTTTCTGGGTATGCGCTCGATCAGGCTGGTTACTACACCGTGGTTGGTGACAACAAGGCAATCCTAGTCACCAAGGATTGGCTCAACAAGGGAAAAGCGCAAGGGGATGTCTTGATGACCTTTAAAGCAAGCAATCGCTGCTACTGGTACTACCCCGAGGAGCTCGTGGCACCATCTGTGTCTGCATCTCACGAGTCTACCGCGCTCGCTTCCCTGGAAACTACCAATCGTGAATTGTGGCATAAGCGTTTTGGTCATGCGGCTCGGAGGACCCTTTCTCACTTGCCGACACAAGTTGAAGGTGTTCCCCCCTTGCGACGCAATAAAGACCAGCGCGGCATGTGCGATGGATGTATGCTTGGAAAACAGCACAAGCATCCGTACCCTGCATCAGAGAAACGTGCTAGCAAACCCCTCGAGCTTATCCACACTGATTTGATGGGCCCCTGGCCGACTCAGTCGTTGGAAGGTTCACGCTACACAATTTCGTTCTATGACGATTTCTCGAGCTTTGGCATGATGGTGTTCATTAAATCAAAGGACCAAGCCTCTACTGCGATTAAAAACTTTGTTGCCCTTACAGAGCGTCAGCTTGGCACAAAAGTACTGGCCTTCCGGTCAGATCGTGGAGGCAAATATATGTCCAATGAACTCACAGCCTGGCTCAATGCACGTGGTATTATGCACCCTAAGTCCGCGCCACGCAAACCACAGCAAAATGGGAGGTCTGAACGTTGGAATCGCACAGCCTACGAGAAAGCGGAATGCATGCGCCTCAATGCCGGCCTATCCAAAGGCTTCTGGCAATGTGCTATGGATGCATCTGTCCACGTTCATAATAGACAACCTATGGCACGATTGGGATGGCGAACACCTGCGGAACTGTGGCTTAGAAAGAAGCCAGACGTCTCTTATTTCCGTGTGTTTGGATGCAAGGCGTCTCTCTATGTGGATGTTGAAAAACGCCCGAAAGGGTTGGAGCATGGACGCCCCGACCACATCTTCGTTGGATACGAACGAGAGACAAAAGCTTGGAAAGTGTGGGATCCGAATCAACGCAAGATACGAATCTCCTCAAACGTCGAGTTCGATGAGCGAGTATTCCCTGCCAAGTCCAAGCTAGTCACCGGCAATGTGTTCTCTGGACCGGAGCCGTTCACACCATTCGAGGAAACCTTCCCTGACCTTATCAATAATCCTGCGCCTGCAACGCCTTATGCAAGCATACCACCCCCTGCTCTTCCACCGCCCCCGGCACCCCTCGCGCAACAAGGTCCTGTCACGGGATTGCGAGAAGTACCCCCAATGCCTGGCCCGATAGACGATCGCCCAATTGCCCATCGCCGCCCTCGTCGGAATAAGCCCCGCATTATGCCAGATGGAACTACATATCAGAGGCTTAGCAGCATTGAGTCCATGTTATCAGCTGCCCAAGCTGAGCATGACTTGCCTCAAAACGTGCGGGACGTAGCAAAGAGCCCGGATGCACTCAAGTGGGAGCGCGCGATGCGCGAAGAACTGGACTCTCTCGAGGAAAACTGTACTTGGGATTTGACCAGCCTTCCACGCGGTCGAAAGACTGTCAAATGCAGATGGGTGTTTAGCAGGAAGCGTGACGGTCGTTTCAAAGCACGACTTGTTGCCAAGGGATTCACTCAGGTTCATGGGTTTGACTATGATGAGACCTTCTCGCCAGTATTGCACTATGAATCTTTGCGCATACTTATGGCTCTGGCTGCTCTCGAAGACTGGGAGATTCATGCCATGGATGTCAAAACGGCATTCCTAAACGGGGATCTGGAGGAAGAAATCTATATGGAACTTCCGGAATTACCCAAAGGTTTCTCGTCATGGCCAAAAGAAAAGGTGGCACGCCTTCGTAAATCACTCTATGGGTTGAAACAGGCGTCTCGTCAGTGGAATATCAAAATCCACAATGCCCTCCTCGAACTTGGTTTTGCTCGGACATACTCCGACGCCGGTGTCTACACATATCGCCAACAAATGGGAGATACGGTCATCATCTTGGTGCTGTATGTTGACGATATGCTCATTATGGGCAACAATCTGCCGGAGATAGCGCGGATCAAATCATTGCTCGCGAACCGCTTCAAAATGACAGATCTTGGTCCTGCAAAGGATTTTCTTGGTCTGAACATAGTTCGTGATCGCAAAGCGCGTAAAATCTGGATTGATCAGACTTCTTATATCAAGGGAGTTCTAGAACGATTCCGGATGTCTTCTTGCAAAGAAGCTCTTACTCCCCTGCCTTCCGGCATTGTGCTCGAAAAGCATGATGGAGAAGTTGATGAAGACCGTCGTACCCGTTACCAGCAGTTGATTGGCAGCCTTCTATGGTGCGGTTCACTTAGAGACCTCACCCTGGGAACAACTGCCAAATTGGCCGCAGGCCAAATTTTTTTACAGTGTACCCCTTTTGGGGCCTAGATTTCGATCTCATTCGTAGATTTTGTAACAACTGTAGCCATATCGGAATTTCGACTAGATCTTGACGCGTGACTGATCAATTTTGTGTATCTTCTGCTTCCGCCATGCCCACCAAGGCGCAAATGGCCGCTGCAGCTCGAGTGCGCGCCAAACATGTTCAATGGTTCAAGAGGTGGTCGAGGACGCAGGCCATCTGTGCCTCTTGCTTCCAAAGTTTCATTGTGAGTTGAATTTCATTGAATACTTCTGGGGTGCTGTCAAAAAATACCTGCGCAATAATTGTGATTACACTTTCAACACCCTCAAGACCAATATGCCCTTGCGCTTGCCTCAGTCAGCATCTCAACAATCCGGAAGTGGGAACAGAGGATGGTCTGTTGGATGGACGCATATCGGAAGGGGATGGAGACTCAACAGGCTCAGTTGGAAGTTTGCAAATTCAGCTCACGTTCATACAAATCACACTGACGCATCTTTGAAGGCGTTGCGCGCGCTTCTGACCAGTAGCATATGATATTTTGTACTACTGCCAAATTGACCTTTCTCAAAATTTCCAGCTCGCTCAGTGATTTAATTGAGGCTTATCCCTCTAGCCATTCTCTTCCTTGAGTGAAAAGGAGCTGTTTCCCAAGAGGAAAAAAAATTAGGTTAATTCTGGCGTGACCAGTCACGTTGTTCCCAGGGTGAGGTCTCTAAGTGAACCGCACCATATACGCCATGCTTGGTACTCGCCCCGACATTGCCTATGCAGTCATCCGTCTATCAAAGTTCAACAGCAACCCGTCAGAACATCATTGGAACATGGCAAAATACATACTCCGGTACCTTCAAGGCACCAAAAACTACCAACTTTGCTATGATGGTTCCACTGGCGCAGGCCTTATCGGTTATTCCGATGCTGATTGGGCTGAGAACAAAGACGACAGGCATTCCACCACGGGATATTCCTTCTTCATCGCCGGTTGTGCAGTGACCTGGGTTTCTAGACGCCAACCCACGGTCGCTTTGTCCTCAACAGAGGCCGAATACATGGCTCTGAGCGATGCTATGCGCCAGATTGCCTGGATCCGCAATTTGTTGACTGAGCTCGGATATGACTTGCCATCCACGCCTCTTTGTGTTGATAACCAAGGCGCTATCTTTATGGCAGTAAATCCAGTTCATGATAGGAGGACGAAGCACATCGACATCCGCTATCACTTCGTACGAGAATCCGTCGAAGCTGGCAATGTCCAACTTTACCATGTGCCGACTGATGCGATGATCTCCGACACGCTCACAAAGTCTCTGGCATGGGTGAAGTTCCAACAACATCGGCTGTCTTTGGGTCTTCGTGATCCGACTGTTTAGTCGAGTGGGAGTGTTGAAGCTTGTTTGTATTAGCGACTATCACAGTATGTAGACATGACATCATAAGTAGCATTCTTAGATTACTTTGGCTCGCTCCACAATGACCTCATACCTGACCTCATTATTGCGTCATCCATTACTCATCTATGATATCATTACATCACTATGACATCATGATATCTGCTCCAGACTGGTATATAAACCTAGTACTATACGCTCCATATCCTCAGCTCCTGTGTCTTACACTCGCTGACGGACTGGCCTATCTATCCGACAAGTCCTGACGTGTGGCAGTGCATGTCAATCAGCAATCAGTGGGCGCACGCTTCGCACACAACTGAGGGTCTCCTCAATATTCCTCAGCCCTGGCTATTCACTGGTTCGTCCAGCCCTGCATATATTTTTGATATTCACATCCCTGGACTGCTGTCTGCACATTTATCTCTACACCCCTGCCTTTCTTACTTCACCATCCACTTGTACCTGTTTTTCCCCTCTCACTTCCCTGGTTCCTCTGTTCACCGTCCCTTGCTCCATCCTGTCGATATTTCACCCACTCTGATGATTATTTCATTGTCTCACATACAAAAGCTTGTAGTTGGACAAAAGAAAAATAGATTTATTCTCCTCATAGTCTTGAGTTCAGTTCTCGTCTTCAGCTCGTTTCTACTTGGGTATTTCGACCCTCTGCTTCGTCGCATCCGTCCCACGCCGCCCTCGACTTTGTCCCACGTCTAAAATCATCATTTCTTACTGCCTGCCACAGCACTGAATCTTGTGGACCTCCTTGCACATCACACTTATTCCTGCACTGTTTTAGGTCGTAGCTGACCCCCATTTTGTGTTAGCTCGCGCCTATTCCGTCCGCAGGCACGTCATTTTGGAGCCCACCGCAAGGGGATTTCAACATAGATTCTGGTGCCTCTCGCAGTCTGCGACACAACAATCATTCTGAGCTACGTCGCACGCTCCGTGAAGAGCTAGCTGTTGCTCTCAACGACCCCACAACTCTCTCTTTCGACGACGAACACCTTTTTGACATTGTCCCCAGCGCCCTTGCACAACACAACAACCTCTCACCGCATTCCCCGAGCTCTCCAACGCTATCCTGGCTCTTTGATTCGCCTCCAACAACGCGTTCACCATCCCCCCTTCACAACACGAATATTCCTTCTCAAAATATGGCTACTCCCACTCCCATGCCAGCCAGAGGCGATCGAAACGCCCCAGTCTTTGATTCGTCCAAGCCCCACGAGTTGCGCCGTTATTTCCTCGATCTGGAGTTCCTTCTAGCTCGATCTGCCGTCACTGACGCTGCCCAAATGAAGGGGCATGCGGTCAGATTCCTTTCCGTCGAAGATCAGGAGATTTGGGAAGGTCTACCGTCATTCTCAGACGCCAACAAATCGTACCACGACTTCAAATTGGACGCCCTCAGCCTCTACGCAGGGAACGACACAGATCGTCGTTTCAGCCTCGACGATTTGGACATGCTCGTTGGGCAGACATCTCGCATGGGAATCCACACAAAGGACGACCTCACACAATTTTATCGACGATTCCTACACATCACAACATTCCTGATTAGCAAACAACGACTCTCTGTGGCAGAACAGAGCCGATTTTTCCTTCGAGCTATGAATCCAGCCTCGTTGTCCGTCTCAGTTCGCCAGAGACTTCAGATCAAGAAGCCAGACGTTCACCCTGAGGATCCATATGATTTGTCAGATCTGTACGACGCTGCTAAATTCGTCCTTTCAGGATCATCGACCTTACTTCCTGGAATGCCCACGTCTCAGCCCGGAACCGAGCTCACAATCAAATCAGACCCTGGAATTACTGCACTAGTTTCATCCGTCTCAGATCTAGTTCGAATAATCGCTGCTCAACACGCCAATCCTGGTGCCCCAGCACAATCACAGTCCGCCAACGCCCTGCCCCGCCGTCGCCGTCCTGATGGCTGCAGTTATTGCAGTGATCTCGAGCATTTTATCAGCCAATGTCCCCACGTTTCGACGGATATTCGAGACGGAAAATGCCGCCGCAATGTGGATGGGAAAGTCGTCCTCCCCTCAGGCGCATATGTGCCAAATATTGTCCAAGGAAAGGATCTTCGAGAGCGCATTCAGAAGTGGCATGAAGCGAACCCAGGTCAGGCAGCAGCTCCGCAGATGATTTTGGAAGTTTCTCACCAGAATTTGCTGTCTTCTGCGGCGCCTGGGCTCGTTCAAACGTTCAAACTCACGGACGAAGAACGAATGGCAGTTCTGACGGCTGAAATTAATCAACTACGCACACGGGCCCAAGCTAAACGCGCTATGGAAGTTGCTAATCAACCAGAAGTCCCTGAACGCACTATTCCACCGGCGGTAGCGCGAAATCCAGTCGTTCCACCTGTTCCAATCGAAACCGTCCCTCCTGCGACCGCCCCTGCTGCTCCAGTTGCCCCGCCTCAACCCCCAATCCATCCGTACGCCGCAGCTCGTGATGGCGCTTACGCACCGCCCAAAGAACGAAATGTTGGGATTCCAGCGCAGAAATCACAACCCCCACGCTCTTCGGCTCCGATCTACAACCCCAAAGATGCTGCAGCTGTTTTCGACGCCATTTTGGACATCCCTGTCACCCAGACGCTTCGCCAGACCCTGTCGATTGCCCCAGAAGTCCGTGCTCAATTCCGCGAAGCCACTAGTTTCCGTCGTCCCCCTGCCAAGACTGGCGAGGCAGTGCCTCAATTCCTGCATCCTGTCACTGATAGCACGCCCTACGACCTTCCATATGCTCAGGACGACTCAGATTTGGTCGAAAAAGTGCTTCAGCAGCAACGAAACGAAGATGCACGCCTTGCTTTGGCTGCGGAGCATTTTCCAGTCGCCTACAGCCAGACGTTGCCCCCAGACGCTTGGGTGGTCCCAGATAAATTCGCCGTCTACTACGATCAGACTGGAAGGTTGCCAGACAATCTAGTTGTGGCTGCCGAGTCCCTGGCCATCCGCTCGATCCTCCCAGTGATTGACAACCAGCAACAAGTGGAATGCATCGTCGACAGTGGTTCTCAGATTATTTCGATGTCCCAGGCAACCTGTCACGAGTTGGGACTTGCGTATGACCCTCGAATCGTTCTACAAATGCAATCTGCCAATGGAACAATCACACCGTCGCTTGGACTAGCCCGAAACGTCCCGGTTCGCATTGGGGACATCACATTGTACCTACAGATGCACATTCTGCGTGACGCTGCCTACGACGTGCTCCTGGGACGACCATTTGACGTTCTGACGGAAAGCGTCATTCGAAACTTTTCCAACACGGATCAAACACTCACAATCACCGATCCCAACACTGGAAAGACGGCTACTGTGCCTACTGTGCCCCGCGGATCTCCCCGTGCCCGTTCAGAGGGTTTTCGCAGCTCGAGGATTTGATTCCTGATCAAGGAGAGTACGCCTTTGTGATCGAGGCCAGCCCAGATCAACCAGAACGCTACGTATTTTCGTCCTATGCCCCCATTTCTCTCACAGACTCTCTTGCGCACATACAACATACTTATCTCTCTGCCTGTAGCAATTTATCCGCACACAGTTCGACTATTTCTCTTGCACATACAGTCGTTCAACCGGCGTTTTCCTCAGCGACCCAGGATTCAACTCCTGGTTCAAAATTCGTTCCCATATTTTCTTTGAACTCGTCTCGTACCTATCCTACTGCTACGTCTCCTTCATCTCAATTCTACCCGTCCACGTCACAATTTGCTAACAAAAAGTACAAGCCAGTGGCCAGGAAAATTCGGCCTGTTCTTGGATCTGTCCCAGACGAATTCCGCATCGAGCGCCAGATCCTGGGCGACCCACTCGCAGATTTACCATATCTGGATCCTATTCCGCCTCCTTTTGTGCCGACTGGACGCTACACCGCCGAACGCAAGGCTGCTCTTGACGACGCACACCGCGGTGACTTCCTGTGGCCTGCTGAGAGAGATTTAATGCACCAGTTCATGTGCCTTCACCAAGGAGCCTTTGCATGGCAAGAATCAGAACGAGGACGTTTTCGAACCGATTTCTTTCCCCCTGTCAATATCCCAGTCATGCCGCACACACCGTGGGTCCAGCGCAATGTCCCCATTCCCCCTGGGATCTACGATCAAGTCTGCGACCTCATACGCTCGAAAATCGCTGCTGGAGTGTACGAACCGTCCAATTCATCCTATCGATCCCGTTGGTTCTGTGTGGTGAAGAAAGATGGCACCAGCCTTCGTTTGGTTCATTCCCTGGAGCCACTCAACGCCGTCACAATTCAGCACTCAGGCGTCACGCCGTTCACTGAGCAGCTGGCTGAGCATTTTGCAGGACGAGCCTGTGGTGCCATGCTGGATTTATATGTTGGATATGACGAACGGTTGCTTGCGCCAGCCTCCCGCGACTATACAACGTTCCAGACGCCCTATGGAGCTCTCAGACTTGTTACCCTGCCCATGGGATGGACGAATTCAGTCCCCATCTTCCACGACGACGTCACCTACATCCTCCAGCCCGAAATCCCGGAATTTACTTGGCCATACATCGACGACGTCCCGGGCCGTGGCCCCAAATCGAGATATCAGCTAGAAGATGGATCATTTGAGACGATCCCTGAGAATCCAGGGATTCGCCGGTTCGTTTGGGAACATTTTGGAAATCTGAATCGAATCGTTCAGAGGATGAAGTACTGCGGAGGGACATTCTCTGGCCTCAAGCTCATACTCTGCGCCGAAACCATCACAGTTGTTGGACATGTCTGCACACCGGCTGGACGAATCCCTGATGAGAAGAGAGTCGACAAAATCGCAAATTGGGGACCCTGCAAGACGCTCTCAGAAGTCCGTGCATTTCTGGGCACCATAGGAGTCTGCCGTGCATTTATTTCAAATTTTGCGCATCGTGCCCACGCCCTGACACTTCTAACACGAAAGGATATGCCATTCCACTTCGGTACTGCACAGATCGCTGCCCAAGACGACCTGAAGCACGCATTATTGAGCTGCCCTGCGCTCCGGCCAATCGACTATTCATCTGGGGACCCAGTTATCTTATCCGTGGACACCTCTCAGATCGCCGTTGGTTTCCTGCTTGCCCAGTGCGATCCAAACACTCCCAGTCGACGTTTCTATGCCCGGTTTGGCTCAATCACGCTTAACGATCGAGAAGCTCGATTTTCACAGCCCAAGCTAGAGCTGTATGGATTATTCCGCGCCCTTCGTTCATGGAAGCTCCACCTGATCGGTCTACGAAATCTAGTGGTTGAAGTCGATGCTAGGTACATCAAGGGTATGCTACGGAACCCCGATCTTTTGCCCTCAGCCAGTATCAACCGCTGGATCCTGGCGATCTTAACCTTCCATTTCGAGCTAGTACATGTCCCTGGCGTCAAACACGGCCCGGATGGATTGTCCAGACGACCCGCACAGCCTGGAGACGAGTTAGAGCATGAGGACGACGGTTTTGATGACTGGATCGACGAGGTGCACGGTTTTATGCACATAATCAATGACTTACCCTTCGTTTCACGACGCCAATCCACGATCCACTCATTTTCCGCCGAAATTGCACCCACCGAGTCCACAACACCGCCTACACTGAGCTACGATCAGGTACCTCGCTCAGAAGCAGCTCGACTCGCCGATCATCGTGTAGATCTGGTTCAGGGATGGCTTGAGACGCTACGACGCCCACGGGACATGTCTGAACAGCAATATCAGGCATTTATTCGGTTTAGCATGGAATTCTACCTCGAAAATCGAAAGCTTTGGCGCAAGGACGCACACGGACGCCACAAGCTAGTCGTTCCCTCCCACCGTCGAATATTCATCCTGCGATCTGCCCACGACGACGTTGGTCACAAGGGATTCCACGCAACGAAGGCTTTACTCACGGAACGATTCTGGTGGCCATTCCTTGCACACGACGTCACCTGGTACCTACGCACCTGCCACCTATGTCAGATTCGACAGACAAAGAAGCTCCTTATCCCCCCTACCGTCGCGGTCCCGGCCCCACTGTTTTCGAAAATTCATATGGACACTATGCACATGCCGCCAAGCGCTGGATTCCGCTACATTGTGCAAGGACGATGCTCGATTTCGCTTTTTCCTGAGTTCCGCATGCTGCGCCGTGAGACAGCGACCACCCTGGGCGAATGGATCTTCCAGGACTTGATCTGCAGATGGGGGACGCTCACAGAAATCGTGTCAGACAACGGCGCACCGTTTGTGAAGGCATTGGCGTACCTGGAAGCTAAGTATCACGTCCGTCATGTGCGCATTTCGGGATACAACTCACGCGCAAATGGGCTGATTGAAAATCCACATTTCGACATCCGCGAGGCGCTCTTCAAGGCTGTAGATGGGGAGCAGAAGAACTGGAGTTCTGCTGCTTATTCGGTCTTCTGGGCGGACCGTGTCACTGTCCGTCGTCGCATGGGCTGCTCACCCTATTTTGCGGTCACTGGAACGCATCCATTAATTCCCCTCGATTTATCAGAAGCCACATACCTGCTCCCGCCGCCCGAAACCGTCCTTTCGACCACGGATCTCATTGCACGACGCGCCATTGCGCTCCAGAAACGCCGAAGCGATCTAGAAGCCCTACACTCTCGAGTTTATCAAGCACGACTGCGTGACGCTGCACGCTTCGAGATCGAGCACGCCGCCACGATCTGCGACTTCAACTTCAAGCAGGGCGACCTGGTTTTGATGAGGAACACGGCCATCGAGAAGTCCCTCAATATGAAGATGCGCAAACGCTATTTGGGCCCATTAGTCGTCATTTCGCGCAACAAGGGAGGCGCCTACATCCTGTGTGAGCTAGACGGCTCAGTTTTCCATCGTCCCATCGCCGCTTTTCGTGTTATACCTTATTTTGCACGCACAACGATCCCCCTCCCTCCCCTGGACGATTTCCTCGATATCTCAACCGAGAAACTGCGCGAGCTCGAGCAGTCAACATTGGTGGACCCAGAAACAGATCAGGAAGAGGAGGAGAGCTGTGAAGAGTTGTAGAAGAGTTAGAGAACGCGTTTCAGTCAGGAGGATGCACCTGCACAGCTGAGCACCCTCTCCTTTCGACTTTGCTGCCCATTCCTTTCCCCCCAAGTCGCATCCTTTGATTCATCATTGTCTTGCGCAGCTCCGAGGAGCTAAGGCTATGATGATCTACTGAGCCTTTATCTTCACATTTCTATTCCTCAAGACACTTGTCCGCTATTCTATGACCGAGGACGGTCATTTTTTCAGTCAGGAGGAGATGACGGACTGGCCTATCTATCCGACAAGTCCTGACGTGTGGCAGTGCATGTCAATCAGCAATCAGTGGGCGCACGCTTCGCACACAACTGAGGGTCTCCTCAATATTCCTCAGCCCTGGCTATTCACTGGTTCGTCCAGCCCTGCATATATTTTTGATATTCACATCCCTGGACTGCTGTCTGCACATTTATCTCTACACCCCTGCCTTTCTTACTTCACCATCCACTTGTACCTGTTTTTCCCCTCTCACTTCCCTGGTTCCTCTGTTCACCGTCCCTTGCTCCATCCTGTCGATATTTCACCCACTCTGATGATTATTTCATTGTCTCACATACAAAAGCTTGTAGTTGGACAAAAGAAAAATAGATTTATTCTCCTCATAGTCTTGAGTTCAGTTCTCGTCTTCAGCTCGTTTCTACTTGGGTATTTCGACCCTCTGCTTCGTCGCATCCGTCCCACGCCGCCCTCGACTTTGTCCCACGTCTAAAATCATCATTTCTTACTGCCTGCCACAGCACTGAATCTTGTGGACCTCCTTGCACATCACACTTATTCCTGCACTGTTTTAGGTCGTAGCTGACCCCCATTTTGTGTTAGCTCGCGCCTATTCCGTCCGCAGGCACGTCATCGCTGAGGTATGCATTCTCCCTTACGATCTAATGACCCTTACTTATGACTTGTACCACAGACTCTGTGTCTTTAGGTACAGCTAATGCTTAGCTCCTGTGTCTTACACTCGCTGAGACTCTGTGTCTTTAGGTGATCGCTACTGGTCGTATCTCCACTGCGCGGTATTGTCTGCGACAATCCACGTCGGCATCCTCCTCCTCGCTTCCCACAGGCCCGGCCGGCATCGCCTCAGCCTCTAGCTCCCTCAGATCGGCATCGGTCTCCGCATCGTAGTGAATGGGGGCGCTCTTGCAGTCCAGTCAGTATGGTCTGAGACCCTAATAGGGTACCAAAAGTGGTCATTTTTTAGCCTTAAGAGGGTCCAAGACCACTCAGTGGTCTCAGACCATCCACCCCTTTGGGCACAACCACCCATCCCAAATCAGTAGCACACCCTATTTTGACTGTTGAAAAGGGTGGTCTTGACCATTTGTTGGCCTTTGGTTGCAGCCATCTCAGGTCAATTGATGGTCCTCACTGCATATGGTTGCAACCACCCTGTGATCATGCATTTGTGATTGCTCCAATTAGCCTTGTGGGCTGCTTGTATGGGCTGTTCAGCTTGTAGATGAGTACAATGGGGGTGCACTCAGCCCATCCCAAGAGGGGGATGCTGTATCCAGCCCCAGGGCCGGCCGTAGGCCGGGGGAAAAAAATTCTCAAATGCTCCAATTACCCTTGCAGGCTGCTTGTATGGGCTGTTCAGCTTGTAGATGAGTACAATAGGGGTGCACCCAGCCCATCCCGAGAGGGGGATGCTGTATCCAGCCCCAGAGCCGGCCATAGGCTGGAAAAGAAAATCACCCTTTGCTGGCTCGAGTGGGTGGTTGCAACCACTACAGGGGCTGGATGTGGTCAGGACCATCCTGTCCTCATGCATTTGTGAATGCTCCGTTTACCCTTGCAGGCTGCCTGTATGGATGTTTCAGCTTGTATACAAGAACATTGAGGGTGCATTCAGCGTATTCCCATAGACAGGTGCTGTATTTGATCCCACAGCCGGCCGTAGGCCGGGAAAGAAAAAAATTGTGAATGCTCCAATTACTTTGTAGGCTGCTTGTATGGTTTGAGCTTGTACAGAAGTACACTCAGAATTGTCTATTTTTGGCACATTCTGGGGCACTTGGCCAGAATTGAATATCAGCATAGGGTATTGTCCAGAAAAAGAATGTTGATTTCCCATCACTTTCTATACCAGCATCGGTCATGTACTTCACCACCATGTGGAATAGCACAGCTTTTGATTGCACATCAATTTTTGATGATGTTAATGATGTAATATAAGTTTATAATCAGTTCACCAGTCACATGTCACAAGAGCCCTAACAGGGAAGAAATACAATGATTGATCACAGGTCACAAGCCAAGGTGGCAATTTTATTTTTTCTCAGATTGGGTCTTTGTCACATCTGGTCATTAATATCGGGTGTTTCCAGATTTTTGGGGCAGGATTTTACCACTTGACAATTCTTTTTTGTCATAGATCACAGACCTAGCTGACGGATTAACAAATTGGTGCCAGATGTCACTTGTCACTGGGGGTGGCAAACTGATTATAAAGTTACAGTAAATATTAATCTCATCTTAACTGTCAGACCCTGATTGACATCATCTGCTTACTCAATTTATGCTCATGTTGTTGGTTCTCTCTTAGCCATTCAGGGGATATTCTTCCATGCAATCACTTACATTTGTGCTCTTCCAAGCCACTGCACTGTTGTACAATGCCTCCATGCTCTAATTTGTTTATTGATATCCTACATAGCTTTCAATGACAGCACATGTTTCTCTAGGCATATCCCTCTTCCTTTCCAACACTGTATGCTTCTCTAGCAATGTGCTGTTGTCTTATATCACATAGTAGAGCCAACTATTGAAGGAACAGAAAAAGCAGTGGAAGCAAGGGTAACAGGTAGAAATGAAAGTCACTCTTGTAATGCAGATATTCTTGCTGCAGTCACCCTAAGCAATGTGCTACTCCATTACAGTAAGCTATTTGGGAATTTTAGAGACCTCATTGCTCTAAAAGTCCTGCTCTATCTATTTTATTCAGGTGCAACTGGTTTTACATTAGCAATGTAAGAGGAACTGTGTAAGTGAGTTCCAACCTCTTGTCAATGTTGAAATGGACTTCTATAGGGTTCCACACTGAGAATATGAATTCCAAGGCAAGGGAAGACAAAGAGCCTCCAATTATTTGAACTTGAATTAGTAGTACATTTTCAGCTTGTTAAGCCATTCAAGTTCAAATAATTGGTGCCTAGAGAAACATGTGCTGTCATTGAAAGCTATGTAGGATATCAATAAACAAATTAGAGCATGGAGGCATTGTACAACAGTGCAGTGGCTTGGAAGAGCACAAATGTAAGTGATTGCATGGAAGAATATCCCCTGAATGGCTAAGAGAGAACCAACAACATGAGCATAAATTGAGTAAGCAGATGATGTCAATCAGGGTCTGACAGTTAAGATGAGATTAATATTTACTGTAACTTTATAATCAGTTTGCCACCCCCAGTGACAAGTGACATCTGGCACCAATTTGTTAATCCGTCAGCTAGGTCTGTGATCTATGACAAAAAAGAATTGTCAAGTGGTAAAATCCTGCCCCAAAAATCTGGAAACACCCGATATTAATGACCAGATGTGACAAAGACCCAATCTGAGAAAAAATAAAATTGCCACCTTGGCTTGTGACCTGTGATCAATCATTGTATTTCTTCCCTGTTAGGGCTCTTGTGACATGTGACTGGTGAACTGATTATAAACTTATATTACATCATTAACATCATCAAAAATTGATGTGCAATCAAAAGCTGTGCTATTCCACATGGTGGTGAAGTACATGACCGATGCTGGTATAGAAAGTGATGGGAAATCAACATTCTTTTTCTGGACAATAC
Organism: Mycena citricolor; assembly: GCA_963692855.1. Taxonomy (NCBI): domain Eukaryota; kingdom Fungi; phylum Basidiomycota; class Agaricomycetes; order Agaricales; family Mycenaceae; genus Mycena; species Mycena citricolor. The sequence goes on from CAVNYO010000403.1 coordinate 1,894,600, forward strand.
CCTATGCTGATATTCAATTCTGGCCAAGTGCCCCAGAATGTGCCAAAAATAGACAATTCTGAGTGTACTTCTGTACAAGCTCAAACCATACAAGCAGCCTACAAAGTAATTGGAGCATTCACAATTTTTTTCTTTCCCGGCCTACGGCCGGCTGTGGGATCAAATACAGCACCTGTCTATGGGAATACGCTGAATGCACCCTCAATGTTCTTGTATACAAGCTGAAACATCCATACAGGCAGCCTGCAAGGGTAAACGGAGCATTCACAAATGCATGAGGACAGGATGGTCCTGACCACATCCAGCCCCTGTAGTGGTTGCAACCACCCACTCGAGCCAGCAAAGGGTGATTTTCTTTTCCAGCCTATGGCCGGCTCTGGGGCTGGATACAGCATCCCCCTCTCGGGATGGGCTGGGTGCACCCCCATTGTACTCATCTACAAGCTGAACAGCCCATACAAGCAGCCCACAAGGCTAATTGGAGCAATCACAAATGCATGATCACAGGGTGGTTGCAACCATATGCAGTGAGGACCATCAATTGACCTGAGATGGCTGCAACCAAAGGCCAACAAATGGTCAAGACCACCCTTTTCAACAGTCAAAATAGGGTGTGCTACTGATTTGGGATGGGTGGTTGTGCCCAAAGGGGTGGATGGTCTGAGACCACTGAGTGGTCTTGGACCCTCTTAAGGCTAAAAAATGACCACTTTTGGTACCCTATTAGGCTCAAAAACCATCTGACTATAGTGGCTCTTGTTCTGTGTGTGGTGGTCGTTCAAGTCAGGATCCTCAGCCTCGTTGAACTTGTGGAGAATCTTCTGCACGATAAGATTGACGACGTGTGCAAGACACCAGATGCGTGAGTTTGCTGGAGCAAACTGGATATCGAATTTCTCCGCGAGAATGCGACTGAGACCAGCGCAGAGGGTGTCGTTCACGCTCGCTCCATCTAAGGTCAAGGATATGATGTATACAGCAGGTCAGATGGATCGATAAACGGAGAGGGGGCTCATATCTTTTTGAGAATGTCCAGCTTGGCCAAGCGCTGTGCCAGCGCGGCAGATGCGTACAGTCCTTCGTGACCCTTCTCCTCGATTGGGTGGAAGTCCAGCACCGCCTCAATGAGCTCCCAGTCCTCGGATACCCAGTTTGCAATCGTGCCGGCGAACGTGAAGATCATGGAACGGGTTGTCCAGGTGTCTTCTGATACCGCAATCTTCGAGGTTACGTCCTATGAATAGTCAGCTATGAGCCGGTGCGGTTTGCTGACGTACGTACATTCAGGGCGGACTTGACGTGACCGAGCATCGTCGCAAACATCTCTGCAAGCGTGTTACGGACAGTGGTGTCGGAGGGAAGGCCGTACTTTGAATCGACGTACTGGAAGACCCGTTTGAGTCCCAAACTCTCCCCGGTGGTGAACGCTAAACCCTTCTCCAACAGCCAAGCAGAAAACACGCGCAGAAAGCCCTTCTGGGACTTGCGCACCGCTGGATTGAGCGCTCCCTGTAGCAGGAAGCTCTCCATGATCTTTGATGACACGTCACCAGGCTCTCTCTCCTGGCCTGTGGACACAGAGGCTGGAGTCGGTGTGGGTTGGCCAAGATGCTGAGTGCGGATATGCGTGGCCAGGTTCCCGGTAAAGGGCTTGGAAGCCTCGTCGTCGAAGGACTTGTCTTTCTTGACCTTCCGTGGGACGGTAGATGACCTAGATGTGCCTGAAGTAAGTGAAAGGGCCTGCATCGAGCGCAGCATGACTTACTTTCCACAATGACGGCAAATGAACTCCCATCGCGCCCCGGATCCGCTAACAGTCGCGCGTGGTGGATGGAAATGATCAAGAGTGTTGGATTTTGGCCCCCGCTTCCCACCCTGACCCGCAATTTGAGCATCGTCGTTGTCCTCGTCGCCCACGTCGATTACTTCCAAGGTCGGGCCGGCGCTGGTCGATGTCTTCTTTGCACGTTTCTGGCCGCTAAATGTCAGACAAGAAGAAAGCTCCACGTGTTCTACGTACCAAAGATTTTGTCGCAGGTTGACCGTCAACTAGCACTCGTTTGTTGCCCTTCTTGGAGGTAGGCTGCAGAGTGAGTGAGAGTCAGAGTAATTCAATCAAAGTCGTTACACACACACCTCCGGATCTGGCCTATCGATCTCCTCAAGCTCAAAGTCATCCTCGTCCTCCTCCGACAGATTACCCAGCACGAGGTGATAGGCTGGCTACCAGACGCGCTCTGCACCAACTCTGTAAGGGCGTATTTTTGCGCTTTTACAGAGTTTACTCTTGAACCACTCGGTGTATCGTGTCGCGGTTGACAGTGTTGCGCTCAGTAGGACTTAAGGGTCTACTGCCCAGTCGACGACTGTGGACAGTGTCGACGATAGCAAGGCAGTCAGATCACTACTGTGGAATTGGTCTTATGAGTCTACACCAGGCTCAGGGCCATTAGTGACGAACGCTTGGACCGCGACCATTCCCCCAAAAAGGGATCTGTCATTGCGTCGACTTCTCGAAAAGGGTCATTCTCTGCAGATGGGAACTTGGGCTGAAGGGCTGAGCAATGCGCGACGTTCTCAATAATAGAACTACTACTGGACAGGACTTGGCGTTACGAGACTTAAACCATCTTGTCGCGGCAACTCCCGGTTCTGAGTTGGACGTTTCCTCAGATCATGCCACGACGACGACTTGTCACATGTCAGGATCCATTCGATCACGGGACATTGAGGACGCGTCGCGGTGACACTCCCAAGTGCCACGGCGATTCGCGTCAACACCCAAACACACTAGAAATTGACACGGCTAGATCCGTGAGCCGAACCATGTGGGGGACGACTGGCGTGCCTAGGGCCATACGGCTTCTTGGGGCGCCCACGTTGGTCTCACATGCCAAGACATACCCATTGGCCAATCCAGCACGTCGTATTCCAAAAGTATGACGCGGTGGGTTGACCCACATCAAAAGTATCATATGGACTATGGGGCGGGGTCCTGATCACTCAGGACCTGTCCGATCGTTCAACTTTTCAATTACCCTAAAAGGCAACCGATCTTAGATAGCGTAGCTACTATGCAGTTGTACAGGACTTTACTAAGCACCGTCGTAGACAGTATAAGTAGCACGTCGTTTCTTTGTATTAGAAAGCTTTCCCCCGGACTGTGAATCACTCTCATTTCAGATTGTTTTGCACAATTTGCGTGCCGCGTGATTCCACCCTAAGAAGTTCTGCCACCCCTGCCCGGTCGCGACGAGTTGCTCCCTGAGCACTTGTAGCTACTGTGATTTGAGTTTGAGTTGAGATATCAGAAAGTCGGATTCGCCGCATCTGGTATTGTCGCGGCATTTAGTGTCGTCGCCTTCGGGCTTTGTTGAGATCGTTCCACACCTCTAGTTTGGCAGTGCGTTGACTAGTTGTGCTCGGGTTGTTTTGGTCAGTTGGCAGTGCGTCGACTTGAGAACTTTGGTTCCACACTTCTTGCTTGGCAGTGCGTCGACAAGTTGTGCTCGGGTTTTGGACATTGGATATTGGCTGTTAGTTGGCAGTGCGTCGACGCGGCATTTTGGTTTACTAGTTGGCAGTGCGTCGACTCAGTACTTTTGGTTGTGTCAGTTGGCAGTGCGTCGACTTGACATTCTGGTTCTACTAGTTGGCAGTGCGTCGACTCAGTATATTGGTTGTATCAGTTGGCAGTGCGTCGACTTGATATTTGGGCTTTGCGTCACCATCTGGACGCTGTCGCTACAAGGGATCTTAATACTTCGTATTAAGTTCTGACTTGTTATATTGTTGGTTGTGGATTGGATTAGTGTTGGTTGTGTTTGTATAGAAGATATTGGTTGAGACACCACTGTTTGCTATATATATATATCCTTGTCGTCGACTTCGTCTTCCGCGACTATTGGATCTGCGTCTATTGAGAGCTGTGATACTGGTGTTCTGTCCACCCCGAAGCCCTCGCATCTTTCACACACTGAGAAGCTGATTACGAGGAGTGTGAACGTGTTTATATTTGGGTTTACTTTCATAGTAGATTCACTTGTGAGCACGCCCTCAGCATTTCATCTGGAGCCCACCGCGAGGGGCTTCTAAAGTTTCATAAACTTTAAAAATCAATAAACCGGATTCTTTACCGCGACGTCGGATAGAGACCAAGGGTTTATCCCGCGAAGCAGTTTATTTCGATCCCAAGCTCCTGCGCAACCTCTTGAGGACCAAGCGGAGATTGAGACTGAAGGAAACGCTTCAACTTCAGGACCTTTCGAAAAACCACGAAGGTCTGCAAGACATAAAACACCTTTGTATCTACCACCCTTGCCTTCTAAGGCAAAAGGAAAACAAAGAGTGAATTCGTCGTCGAAGCTTCCAGCTTTAGACGCGGCTACTTCGAGTTCGACAACAATCAGTCGATCTCAGACTAGCTCACAAACCCTCTCAGAATTGTCTAGTAGCGTCACCGCTACAAACACGAATTCTAACAACATCCCTACTTCCCCTGTGACTTCAGTCGCGACAACTATGGCTCCAAAGACTGGGTTCAAAATCCCTCAACCTTGGGACACAAGTAGACCTATACTTGATGAAAAGGATCCCCTGTCGATTGAGGCATATTTGCGTCACTGCGCGCAGATCGTGGAGGATGGTGGCATCACAGATGTCAAACAAGCAAAAAGCATGTACATCCGTTATTTGCCGTCGCGGCAAGTGATGGACGTATGGGAAGGTCTCGATACCTATTCCGACGACACGAAAACTGTCGCGGAGTTCGAGGCCGAAATATTAAAAGGATACCCTGAGGTATCCAAGCGAAAAACGGGGACCATGGCAGATCTAGATAGACTCTGTCGCGAGAACCGTGGAATCAAAATCACGGATGAGGAGATTTGAAGCGCTTCGGCCTTCAGATGTATAGTCACTACAAGCGACTGTCAGTCCCTCCTGCCATTATTACCAACAAAGTCGCGTGTGAACGCTACATGCGTACTTTGGACTCTGAGTTCAGTACCGTCTTGAGGAACGCTTTGGCTACGAGTCAAGTATTCAATAAGCGCTACCAAACTCGCGCTGGGATAGCAAATGCTAATGTCCCCGCGACTGGAGTCAACCGGCAGGACGACCCCATCCAGCTGAAAGAGCTAATGACAATGGCGGAAGAAATGGCGTCGACGTTGAGTAACGAAGACGAAATTCCCATAATCGCGCGACCTCCAAAGGTTCGCTTCGACTATGAGACTAGTCCACCCAACCATGCTAAGGTTGAGGAGTTGGAAAACTCGATTTCTAACTTGAAGGACTCATTTCTTCTACACCAAAAAGAGCTACAGACTCAGTTGCAGGAAGCGCTGAAGACGTTCGTACAGACTGCTTGCGAAGCGCCTATACAGCGGTCGCGGCCAGTAGGCAACAACTCTTCTGTGCCCACTTTGAAAGTCGCGTACAAGGAGGAGCTGCCGCACAGAACGACGACTGTCGCTACTGTGGACAAACTGGTCACTGGTCGAACGAGTGCCCGCTCAAGAGGTCTCACATTGAGAAAAACCTTCTCAAAGTCGACACCAAAGGGATGTGGAGGCTCTTCGACGACAGTTTCCTACCAAATGGAGAGGGGACTCAGGGGCAACGAGTAGAGGCTTATTGGAAGAAGAAGGGCAAATCCGTCAACTTCCAGGACTCCTACTACTTGGATCAGTTCGATAGCCGCGACAATGATGATATGTCCGACTACCCTGAAGAAGTGGCAGATGAGATACGCTCCCTTCGTAGTCAACTCATCCAATATGAGAGGAAGTCGTCGCGGCCAACTCCAGAGAGTCGCGCTGAGCCGAAGACTCAAAGAACTGCATCTGGTTCAACCAGCAATGCAATGGAAAGTGCCATGGGCCAATTCATGCAGAAAGCCATGACCGACGCCATGGCCGGCTACTTCAACAACATGAACAGTGGTTATCCTCAGACTCAGGAGCAGTTCATTCAAACCCGTCGAGGTGCGAATAGCCAACCTGAGCGCGACGATAACAACTCGGGTTTCTAAATGGTTCAAGGAAGGGGGCTAAACCCACAAACTCAGCTAAGCCCTCTGAGGACCATGATAAACGAGCTGAGCGACGAGAGAAACCGAGGAAACCTGTGATTATTGAAGAAGTTAGCGATAGCGACGATGATGAGGAATCAGTGCGCGACAACGTCGAAAAGAGAAAGGAACTACCGTTTGAGAAAGTCAAGCCCGTTCTACAAGAACCAGTACGTTCTTCAAAAGTGCGCGTTCCAGATAAATACCAGTTGCGTGCACCGATTCAAAAGAAGGCTGTAGCAGAAGCAGTCTACGACAAAATGAAAAACGCGTCAGTCGACGTCACTGTGGGTGAACTCCTAGCAGTTTCGGGGACTGTCCGCGACTCCATTCTAAAGGACTCTTCGAAGAAACGAGTACCGGTTCAGAAGTCCATGCTTCAAGAAACTGGCCGCGTCGTTGAAGACGTCTGGGATGGAGAACTGAGCTACAACCTAGTCAGTGCTAAGGAATTGCCCGAGCCTGTGTTCTATCATAACACAGTTGAAGGAGAAATTCCCATTGGCGCAGTTGTCGCGACGGACCCATATGAGATGTACTTGGAGTCAATACCCTCTAATGAGAACCCAAGACATGTCTATGTTGGTGATTCGTCGGCTGCTCTCAGAACAATAAACGGACGGATTAACGCGCGTCTCGACGCGGACTGCATCCTAGACAGTGGATCTCAGATTGTATCGATGGCTTTCTCAGAGGCCGTCGACGCACAATTGAGCTGGGACCCAAAAGTCGTCATCTATATGGAAAGTGCAAATGGATCTATCTCTAAGTCACTGGGATTAGCGAGAAATGTACCCTTCAGGTTTGGGACCATCCTGGTCTACCTGCAAGTGCACATTTTGGAAAGTCCAGCTTATAAGGTGTTGCTCGGCAGACCGTTCGATATCGCGACTGAAAGCAATATCAAGAACGCGGCTGACGGCAGCCAGATAATCACCATGCGCGATCCCAATTTAAAGACACGTTGTGCAATGGCTACGCAGCCACGTCGTGCAGACGACTTGCCGCGTAACATCAAAAACAACGATGGATCTACCGAGCCCTACAGTTCGTCAAAACCGATGACCAGTCCAGACGAACCGAACCCTGAATGGGATTTTCAAAGAGCTTCGAGGAATTGACCGCGTTGAGTCAAGGAGAAGAAGTCGCGGTGACTGTGTCGTTGGGAAAGGATGGGAATGTAGTGTTCGAGGATCTAAGAAAGCCGCGTTCTAGTGGCCAGTTTACCCAAACTAAGCTAGTAGAAGCATACATCTTGTCGTCGAAAGAGGACAAGGAAATGAAGAAAGACGTTGCTGCGTCGACTTTGTTTCATTTATATATGAATGAAAGACTCTCAGACGCGGCAACAGAAAAACTGACTGTTGGTACTTGGAGTGTACTAGACGACGACTCTTCTAGTCGCAACAAATACTCTGTGTTCGCAGGAAAGAAATACAAACCTGTGGACCAGAAGGTCAGACCAGTGTACACGATGGGTTCTGAGAGCGACCGAATAATTCGAGAAATGGTGGGAGATCCCTTGGATACGCTACCTACTCTAAACCCGCGACCACCTGATTTTACCCCAACTGGTAGATTCACGGCGGAACGCAGGGATATTGTGGACAAGTTACACAAAGGGGACTTCTTATTACCAGAAGAACAGAAGTTGCTCATGCACTTCTATATGCTTCACAATCAAAGTTTCGCGTTCAATGATGAAGAGCGTGGCGCATTGAGACAGGACATATTTCCTCCTGTCAAGATCGCGACAGTTCCCCATACAGCATATCGCGAAGGGAATATTCCTATACCTCGCGGCATGTTCGACCAAGTGTGCAAGGTCATAAAAGACAAAATCGCGGCCCAGGTCTATGAACCTTCCAATTCCTCTTATCGAAGCAAGTTCTTTGCTGTACTTAAGAAGGATGGGAAGAGTATCAGACTGGTGCACTCGCTAGAACCACTCAATGCAATTACTATCGCACATTCAGGGTTGCCACCCGCGACAGAGGAGTTATGGTGCGGTTCACTTAGAGACCTCACCCTGGGAACAACGTGACTGGTCACGCCAGAATTAACCTAATTTTTTTCCTCTTGGGAAACAGCTCCTTTTCACTCAAGGAAGAGAATGGCTAGAGGGATAAGCCTCAATTAAATCACTGAGCGAGCTGGAAATTTTGAGAAAGGTCAATTTGGCAGTAGTACAAAATATCATATGCTACTGGTCAGAAGCGCGCGCAACGCCTTCAAAGATGCGTCAGTGTGATTTGTATGAACGTGAGCTGAATTTGCAAACTTCCAACTGAGCCTGTTGAGTCTCCATCCCCTTCCGATATGCGTCCATCCAACAGACCATCCTCTGTTCCCACTTCCGGATTGTTGAGATGCTGACTGAGGCAAGCGCAAGGGCATATTGGTCTTGAGGGTGTTGAAAGTGTAATCACAATTATTGCGCAGGTATTTTTTGACAGCACCCCAGAAGTATTCAATGAAATTCAACTCACAATGAAACTTTGGAAGCAAGAGGCACAGATGGCCTGCGTCCTCGACCACCTCTTGAACCATTGAACATGTTTGGCGCGCACTCGAGCTGCAGCGGCCATTTGCGCCTTGGTGGGCATGGCGGAAGCAGAAGATACACAAAATTGATCAGTCACGCGTCAAGATCTAGTCGAAATTCCGATATGGCTACAGTTGTTACAAAATCTACGAATGAGATCGAAATCTAGGCCCCAAAAGGGGTACACTGTAAAAAAATTTGGCCTGCGGCCAATTTGGCAGTTGTTCCCAGGGTGAGGTCTCTAAGTGAACCGCACCATAGCAAACCACTTCGCCGGTCGCGCCTGTGGTGCTGCGCTAGATTTGTACTCAGGCTACGACCAGCGTGACATCGATCCAGCTAGTCGCGACTTGACTACATTCCAGTCACCGTTCGGTGCACTGAGGTTGGTCAAACTCCCACAAGGATGGACCAACTCAGTACCCATATTCCATGAGGACGTTACTTTCATTTTGAAAGACGAAATCCCTCATGTTACTATTCCATACATCGACGACGTACCCGTTCGAGGACCTGGAACCAGGTATCTGTTACCCGATGGAACCTGTGAAACAATTCCAGAAAATCCTGGGATCCGTCGCTTCGTATGGGAGCACTTTCAGAATGTGAACCGCGTCGTACACAGAATCGGCTACTGTGGCGTGACTCTGTCTGGTACCAAGTCGGTGGTTTGCGCCGACGAGTTCGCTGTGGTTGGCCACATCTGTTCGTTTGAAGGTAGAAAACCGGACGCGGACAGAGTTGGTGTAATCATGCGTTGGCAGAGATTGAGAGACGTCTCGGAAGTTCGACAATTCATGGCACGATTGGGGTCATGCGAATGTTCATTAGAGGATTTTCTGAAATGGCGCGACCGATTCAGAGACTAGTGAACAAGAACGCGCATTTTGAATGGGGTGACAAACAGAAGCTCGCATTTCAAAGACTTAAAGACGTGATACAAGTCTGTCCGTCGCTTAAGCCTCTGAACTACGAGTGGGACTCTGAGATTGTCGTCGCAATAGACACATCCTGGATGGCCGCGGGTTTCGAAATTTACCAGCGCGACCCAGATGATCCAAAGGAGGTCTATTACGCGAAATTTGGGAGTATCCCACTTACAGAAAGAGAAGCTAGGTTTTCTCAACCGAAGCGTGAACTTTATGGTGTGAAGCGCGTGCTTCAAGCCATGGCTCACTGGCTTCTTGGTTGTAGGAAATTGGTAGTCGAAACCGACGCGCTGTACTTGGCAGGCATGCTAAGGAACGTTGGTAACCTACCAAATGCGAATATCAACCGTTGGGCTGAGGAGATCCTCATGTTTCAGTTCACCTTGAAACATGTCAGGGGAATCACCTTCTCACCAGATGGCTTGTCGCGACGACGACCTGCACCTGGAGATGAAGAGTATCCCAATGACGAAGAGGAAATCTTCGACCAGCCACCACCAGAGAACAACGAGAATTGGGACTACGACACAGAACAACCATTAGACTTTGAAGAGTTCAAAAGGGACATTGACACCAGAGGTGGCTACCTTAACTCTATGGTCGGGTGTGCTGAGTCGGTCGACGACATATCCAAAGAGTTAGTCGAAGCTTGCGACTCTCGTCGCGCTGAGAATCGGCGTGTCAAAGACGCATATGACGCTCAAGGGCTCGTCGTCCCAGTCTTCATGTTGAACGATGTGGCAAACGGAGAACCGCTTTTGCCTGATCTTGAACTGCGCGACAATCCTGAGGATCCCTATATTGAGGATCACCGGACTGGCACAGGGATCGAACAGGACAATAAGTTGGTAATGGCTAGGAAGTGGCTGAAAGACACTTCTGTAAGGCCTGAAATGACAGACAAACGGTTCAGATCGTTTCTCAAGTTCTCGCGACAGTTTTTCCTCAAAGATGGAAAAATGTACAAGAGATCGACCAATGGGATTCATAGACTGGTCGTGGACAAGCGCCACAGGACTTATATGATGAAGGCGTGTCACGACGCGCTGGGTCATAAGGGTCTTTTCAGCACTAAGAGCCTGTTGGAAACTCGGTTTTGGTGGCCAGAAATGGAAAGAGACGTCGACTGGTGGATAAAGACTTGTCATAGCTGCCAAGTCCGCCAGAAAACTCTCCTCCGCACTCCACCGACGCCGACGATGACTCCAAGTGTATTTCAGAAGATACATACAGATGTCATGATTATGGGAACGCCTTCCAACGGATACAGATATGTCGTCGCAGCAAGGGATTCTTTGACCCGCTACGTGGAAGCGCGACCGCTACAGGCTGACAACGCCAAGGCAATCGCGCGTTTCTTGCTCGAAGACATAGTGTGTCGATGGGGTGTCCTAAGTGGATTGTAACCAATAACGCAGGACAATTTGTCGCGGCGTTGAACTGGTTACAGAAGAAATATGGTATCAAGGGAATAAGGATATCTCCTTACAATTCCCAAGCTAATGGCACTGTTGAAAGAGGTCATTGGGACGTTCGGCAGTCACTGTACAAAGCTACAGGGGGAAACGCCTCCAAATGGTTTGGTTCTTCCCACAGGTCTTGTGGGCAGATAGAATTACAGTGCGTCGCGGGCTGGGTTGCTCACCGTACTTCGCAGTATGTGGGGCCCACCCTACCATCCCTCTGGATATAGTCGAAGCTACGTGGCTAGTCGAATATCCTGACCGGATCGTCGACTCTGCGGATCTCATTGGTCTCAGGGCACGCGCTCTAGCGAAACACGCCGACCATATTGAAGATATGCGCAGCCGCGTCAGCGACGCCAAACTAAAGATGGTTCAACGCTACGAACTCGAGTACAAGCATGTGATCAAAGATTATAAGTTGTACCAGGGGACTTAGTGTTGGTCAGGAACACAGCTATTGAAAAATCATTGGACAACAAGATGAAAGCTAGATATCTTGGGCCCATGATTATAGTTCGAAAGACCAAAGGAGGTTCTTACTTGGTCTGTGAAATGAACGGTGCGATGTTTCATGCGAAAGTTGCGGCGTTCAGAGTAATACCCTATTTGGCAAGACAGAAGTTGACACTCTCCGAAGATATAAAGAAGCTGATAGATATTTCGCCTGCTAAACTCGATGAGTTGGTAGAAGAAATATCTGATGTCCGCGACTACCAGTTCGAAGGTGTGAAACTCAAGAACTCAGATAGTGACGACGACGACGACCCTGTAGAGGATCCAGCTTCTGTCGAGTGAAAGTCTGGCGCGCAAGTGACTGTCGCGGCAGGCTCTCGCACGGCGAAGACGTCGCTTATCTCGGATTTTAGACAGAATTCAATATATTGCTTGGGTGCTAGCTGGTACCTAAGTACTATACTGGGTTGTATCTAAAAGAAAAAGGTCATAAAGGAGGTGCGCGAGAAGAAGAGACGCGACTTCATAAATAAGTGACATGAGAGAAGAGAGACATATGGAAGGAGAGTGCATATAGAACAAAATATGAAAAGATTAGGCCGCATTTCTTCGACATCGAGAGGTCAATGGCTTCCTTGACGTCCTTGAGCGCGGTCTTCCATTCCTCTAGCCGCGACGTGACGTAGTCGCGTTCCTCGATGAGGAGCTCGAGTGAAATGGACCGCCGCAACCGGTACAGTTGATGTCGGTGCACTCGGTCCGCAATAAACCTTCGTCGGACGCGGACGCTGCCAATCGGTTTAGCGAAGTGTCGCGATACGGGAATATAACTGCGAGACTCACCGGGGCGCATCAGTGGTACTGTTGCTGAGTCGCTGCCTCTTCGAGCCGGTGACAACGAACGATGGCTGGGTAATTGGTCAGAAATCTAGTCGCCGCGACTGAGTGAAACCCACGTCTGGAAACTCTGGAGACAGCTCCTAGAGCCTCCATCTGCTCCGCGTGAAGCTTCGACATTTTGGCGCTGAGAAGACGCATCGACCTATCGTGCTCGTCTATGAGTCGAATGATAGTCCCATAGACGTCCGCGAGCCCTACGGAGTCGTCATGACCAGATCCGTCGACTGATCGAGAACCAGACCGTCCTGCGACGGTCTTGCGAGTAGATGGTCGCGGGGTCTCTGAAAAATCAACCTGCGCTCGGCAAGACTCAAGACGGACGCACCCTCTCTTGAACGGGAGTGGGGGCCTCCATCTCGACGTCTGAATCAATGTCGATGGCGGGAGTTGAGCCTGAAGTCTCGGGAACAGGGACTTCGGCCTGTGCAACAATATCCGTAAGAAATCTGGACAGAGACTGGGGATCATACCTTGGCCTTTCCAGACGACGACGGAGTCGTGGCAGGACGTGGGATGCTCTCCTGACCTGTCGCAGGCTGATGATCGCCGCGACAAGGGACTCATGCCAAATCAGATAGGCTCGATACTTGTTGACGGCCTTAGTCTGAGAGGCGTCGCGCTGCTTCTCAGGAACTTCTTTGAGCAGTTCCGTCTGAGACAGAGCGAGCGTGGTGGCCTCCTCGAGACAATCCAAAAACGTCGCGGGGAGGATCTTGAGCAGCAAACGAGCTAGCTTGGAAGCGGGTCTGTCGACGAGATAAGATAATCGCCGCGACACGCCATCACAAAACAACGTACTCGACAAAGAAGATATCCTTGCCAACGCTGAGGATGCCTCTGAACCACCTAGACCCAGCTTGTTCATCGCTGCGAGAGAAGGCTTAGCCTTCTTACCACGACGCGAACGAGTGATGCGAAGTCTTGGGGAGAGGAAATGCGGACATAGCGAGGCCTGGATAGAGAGAAAGAATGGGAACGAAATAAGGACTGAGAAGGGACTGGACATAATCTGTCGAGCCCACCCAGACTTTATATCGTCGACTCTGGAAAAACTTTTCTAGTCACGCATCAGATAAGCCGAGGACGGCTTAGATCTGTGTTCCTGGGAGAGGGCAGATCTTACGAAAGATCAGCCACAGAGTCCGCAGAAGTCCACACATTGGAAATTCTTCTTCGTTGAGCCTTTGCTGGCCAGACATTTCATCAAATAAAATACTGTGTTGCACAACAGTAGTGTGATTGGGTGTGGGAGCTGAGCCCCAGGGCGCAAAGCCGGCGGGGTGCGGATGACCCCGCAGACTCTGCTCTACTGCTGTACAGCAATCAAAATCAAACAGGCTGTGGGTGGGTGGGTGAGCGCAGAAATGGGAATTTGTCGAGGATGAGATCGCCGGCAGGTGGGTGGAAGGAGAGAGTGAGCTCACAGCCACCCCCTGCTCTTCGGCTCTCTCCCCACAAGATGATGCATTGATCTCCTTCTTCTCACTCAATGCATCCATCTTCTTCAGTTGAGCCTTTGCTGGCCAGACATTTCATCAAATAAAATACTGTGTTGCACAACAGTAGTGGTGGGTGTGGGAGCTGAGCCCGGGCGCAAAGCCGGCGGGGTGCGGATGACCCCAAAAATGTGCTGCCCAGCCAGAACAACGCCGGCTCACCAAAGAAAGCAGCACAACTTGTGTGTCAGTAAAATATGCACGATATGCACGCCGGAAATGTGCAGGCTATGCCCAGTACACAATATACGCATGTGCAGGCTATGTACTGTCAAAAATGCACGAAATGCAGTCGAATTATGCATGATATGCCACAGGAAAATGTGCAGGCTATGCACGGCGCACGATTTGTGTGGGTGCAGGCTATGCATGCCAGAAAATGTGCAGGATGTGCACAGTGCACAATATGCGTGGGTGCAGGCAACGAATAAGGCGTAGGTGCATACTATCCACTGCCAAAAAAAGCACGATATGCATAGTAGAAAATACACAGGATATGCGCAAGTGCAGGCTATGCCTGTCAAAAGCAGAATATGCACAGAGAAAAACAGTGCACAATATGCGCAAGGGAAGGCTATTGAAAGCACGATATGCAACAGGAAATATGCATGATATGCGCAGGTGTAGCCTATGCACCGTCGAAATGCACAATATGCGTGCCGGAAATATGCAGGATATGCGCAGCGCAAGGTATGCGCAAATGCAGGCTATGCACAGTGAAGAATGCACGATATGCACGCCAAAAAGACGCAGAATATGCGCAGCACATGATATGCACATGTGCAGCCTATGCACACTCAAAATGCACGATATGCATGCCAGAAAATGCGCAGGACATGCGCAGCACACAAATGGTGCATGTGCGAGCTATGCACCATCAAAATGCATGATATGCACGCCGAAAATACGCAGGATATGCGCAGGTGTAGGCTATGCACCATCAAATGCACGATATGCCCACTGAAAATACGCAGGATATGGCCCAGTAGAAAAGGCGCAGAATATGCGCAAGTGCAGGCTATGCACAGTCGAAAATTGCACGACGTGCACGACATGCACAATATGCATGCCCCAAAAAATACGCAGAATATGCGCAGCGCACGATATGCGCATGTGCAGCCTATGCACAGTTGAAGAATGCACGATATGCACGCCAGAAAAACGCAGAATATGCGCAGCACATGATATGTGCATGTGCAGCCTATGCGCAGTGCACAATACACAATATGCACGCCAGAAAGGACGCAGAATATGCGCAGCACATGATATGCGCATGCGCAGCCTATGCACACTCAAATGCACGATATGCACGCCCAAAAGATACGCAGAACATGCACGATCAAAGAGTGCGCAATATGCACGCCAGAAAGGACGCAGAATAATTGCAGCGCACAATATGCTCAAGTGCAGGCTATGCACAGTCAAAAATTGCACGGCATGCACAACATGCACGATATGCACGCCCAAAATATGCAGAATATGCGCAGCACGCGATATGCGCAGTGCAAGCAATGCACACTCGAAACATGCACGATATGCACACCCAGAATACGCAGAATTTGCGCAGCGCACAATATGCGCAGTGCAGGCTATGCACAGTCGAGAAAAGCACGATATGCACCAAGGAAGGTGCAGAATATGCCCAGCGCATGATAGGCGCAGTGTGAGGCTATACACCATCTAGAATGCACAGTCTGCCCAGTAGAAAAATACGCAGAGTACGCGCAAGTGCAGACTATGCACAGTCAAGAAAATGCACAATAGGCACCAAGGAAAGGCGCAGAAGATGCGCAGCGCAGAATATGTGCAATGCAGGCTATGCACAGTGAAAAAATGCACAATATGCACACCCAAAATATGCAGACGCACAATATGCGCGAGTGCAGGCTATTCACAGTCGAAAGATGCGTGATATGCACCGCAGGAAAGGCGCAGAATATGCGCAGGTGCAGGATATGCGCAGGTGCAGCCTATGCACACTCAAAATGCAGGATATGCACGCCAGAAAATACGCAGAATATGCACAGCGCATGATATGCGCAGTGCAGGCTATGCACAGTGGAAAATGCACGATATGCCAACCAAAAATATACGCAGAATATGCGCAGCGCACGATATGCGCAAGTGCAGGCTATGCACAGTCAAAAGATGCATGATATGCACCACAGGAAAGGCGCCAGAATATGCGCAAGTGCAGGATATGTGCAGGTGCAGCCTATGCACGGTCGCGAAATGCACGATATGCACGACAGGGAGGGGCAGAATATGCGCAGCGCACGATAGGCGCAGTGCAGGCTATGCACAGTCGAACAATGCACGATATGCATGCTGGAAAATGTGCAGGCTATGCACGTCGAAAATGCATGATATGCAGTCGAAACATGCACGATATGCCCGCCGTATAAACGCAGGATATGCGCAGCGCAGGCTATGCGCAAGTGCAGGCTATGCATGCTCCGAAAATGCACGTATGCATGCTGGAAAATGTGCAGGCTATGCACCGTCGAAAATGCACGATATGCAGTCGAAATATGCACGATATGCACGCCGTAAAAACGCAGGATATGCGCAGCGCAGGCTATGCGCCGTCTAAAATGCACAGAGTGCAGGGCAGGACATGCATGATATGCACAGAAGCAAAAACACTGGAGATGCGCAGCAGAGATCATGCAAATATGCACCACAGTTACAACTCACTAATTCGAAGTAATTATTGACACTATGGGCCCAGGCAAGCGTGGGTCAAGACCAACGGTCCCAGATGAGCTGAGACCATAGAACGTCCCTGCAGCGTTGTTAGACAACGCCAGGAACCAAAAGAACGAAAATATGCGATAATATCGCACCAAGTGCGATTAAATCGCAGGATTTGAGCGCCCAATGAGAGAGGGAGGGAAACCCGAATAAGCGTGCATCTAAAGCGAAGAGGCATTCGCAGCTTCCAGGGTATGGGGCAGGGCATTTCGTAGCGAATGGGCGGCCAGAATTCGAAGGAATGGACTGGGATTACTGTCTGGAAGATCAGGGGGGGTCGGCAGCTCAAAGTGGGCGGAAAGGGGAGGGTTCTGAAGGCTGGGGGATGTAGATGGCGTCGTTCTAATGCCAGGATCGAGTCAACAAGCAGTGGATATTCGAGCTCCAACTGTGAGAAGAGAGGGAACTACTCAGCTCTGTGCGGGAATGGGGTGTAGGCCCAGAGACACTCTCAAATAGCATCCAAATTTGAGCTTGAGATGATTCTGTAGTGTACAGAGAATTTCTGCAGATAGTGTCGAGTTCTGGGTGATAGTCAGTCATTAGAAGCATTAAAGAGTGTGTAATAAGAGCGCAGATGGGGAATTTGTCGAGGATGAGATCGCCGGCAGGTGGGTGGAAGGAGAGAGTGAGCTCACAGCCACCCCCTGCTCTTCGGCTCTCTCCCTCACAAGATGATGCATTGATCTCTTCTCTCACTCAATGCATCCATGAGGTGCGCGACAACGTGCACACCCCTGGACCCATGTGCTGGAAAGTGGAAATCCAATGACGCTACTGAGGACGGGTCCGGACTTTTTCAAACGTTTCAAGAAAATTCTTCCAAGAATTTTGAAAATTTAGACTTAAAAGTTCACGTGACGACGACTCAGGCAGCAGGATAGATCGATTGGGTTGTACGACGACAGTACAATACGTTGATGCAATGTAATAAATAAAAACGGGCCCGCGACGTTCATGGACGGTGGAACGAGCTGGTCTACTGCTCATCCACCTCCATGGCAGTCTCACCCGCGGCGACGGAGCCCTCGTCCTCGACGTTCTCGTCGTCGACGTTCTCG